>JAYRCH010000175.1:0-1200000 GCA_037179445.1 Phengaris alcon alcon | reverse complement strand
AATTTCTTTTGCGTGCACGAATTCGCGGGAATCATCTAGTATGTCAATAAGATAACAATAGAATTTTATGAAATCCTTAATGACCTTGGCCGAAGAATAACTTCGACCTTTTCAGCCGTTATTGGATGATTTATACAGTATTCTCCGAGCGAAGTAACCACTCTTGAAATACTGTAGTGCTCAAGCACATACGACATTCTCATAACACAGTCAGCCTAGTCCAGAGAAATTAATGGTCAATATGTCTGGGGCCAACCATGTGCGGGTTTCCTCACGATGTTTTCTTTCACCGTTGGAGCATGCCTATAATGTAGTGTACTAGAGTAGTACTAGTGAAAAAATCTCACTGGTAAATGCCGTAACCTGGGAATAGAATCTGCACTCTCTCTAATTCGAATCAAACGGTCTACCCTCTAGCCCACAGAGCTCACTCGGCTGAGGAATAAGTCCTAAAAAAAAACTGGAATTTCTATTTTCCACCCTTTATTTAGCGCTCCGTTGTAATTGCTGACGAATGCAATCTGTCTGCCCGTTTGGTCGTACTATAAAAAGACCTAACTAGTACATGGAGCATAAACAGAAAATTCGTATGTGACATACACCGTTAATTGTCCCTAGTTCGGCTTTTATGACGAAACGCTTTTACGCCAAATTGAAAACAGCTCATGGTTTATTCACAACACGTCGGTGGCCAACATATCTGGAGCTCATTGCGTACATCCGCTCCATAAAACACGTTAGAGATGACCAAAAATAAAGGACCAACACAAAATTGTCGCCAACCAATTTCTATGCCATTTGATTTTGCGATGTTTTTGATTCATTATCACAGACCGATCACACAAACACACACACGGACCCATACAAACGCTTGAAAACCGTATGTAGCACGTTTCGTTTGTAAATCGCTTAGAATAAAGACCGTTAATGGAGTGCCAATCCTCCCCTATACCAACGTAAATGGTCTGTATTCAAACTGTAGAACGAAAAATGGAAATTTATCTTTTTCATTTTCAGAAACGTCATTGACTTACCCCCGGTTTCTGAAAGGCTTATCAACGCCAAAATTAACTAATCAGCGTTCAATTTCATGTCAAGTGTAAATTGAGTTGCAAAAAGCTTGATCAGTCGTTTGATTTGATCAACGTGTTAGTTAACAAGACTAATGTCAAACCCATGGTCAAAACACATGTCAAACGCTGTTTTCGGTTTCTGGTAAGCTATTTAAGGCGTAAATGTGTCATGTCAAGATGATCAATGATTAGTAAATTTTTCGCTAATCGGCGTTTCAGAAACGGAAATTGATTTGACAAGTCTGTTAACTCAACAACGTGTTAGTTCATCAACTATTTGATTAGCCTTTCAGAAACCGGGTGTAGGTCTTTTGAAAATATTCTAGGTGTGCGATTAATAGTTTTGATTGATTTGACTGTTGGTTCAATTCAATGTCCATATGCATAGATTTTTATTGTCTTTTCGAAAAGTACATGCCAGAAAATATTGCCTTTACAATGGCACATCTACGATCGGCCGTTGATGAAATACAGTCACTACAAAGTGAGATCGTCTGAGAGCATTATAAACGCTCTATATAAAAAAATTTTGCACGAGTTACATCACAGCAGTTGAAATGTATGACGATAAGTACAAAATTTATATTATTTGCTGAAATAGCGTTTATGTATATTATTGTTTCAACAAAAAATGGCACAAAATATAACATAAGGATTTCAACAGTAATTTACATTTTTCCATCATAGCAAAAAAAAAATGTACTGATTACTGTACTTTTTGCATTTTTCGGTCCATATTTATGTTGCATTTCGGAAAATATAAGAATGTTCCTACTTCGCACTAATATTATAAATGTTATAGTTTGTGAGGATAGATGGATGGATGAATGCTTCTCTTTCACGCAAACACCACTGAACGGATTTCGATGAAATTTCGTATGGTTACTACCATACCTCTTTTAGGCTCTGCATTAAAACGTAGGCTACTTTTTATCCCGGAAAGTACATTGTTCCCGCGTGACTCTCGATAGTATATTTACGCGGGCGGAGCCGCGGAAAACAGCTTGTAATACATAAAATAGGTGTAGTCCAACGCCCGCAATTAATAGTCAATCTTAATCTCATTTTGGCTATCTGAGATCATGATTTCAATACATTTCAACGATCCTAGGATTAACTTCACGTCAACTTACGTTTTTGTTTGAGAATCTAAGATTGAAGTCAATCTATGATTTTTGATGCGTTATTAATTTCGGGCGTCAATTGGGTTTTAATATTAACCATAATGTATGGTCTAATAATAATTTTATTTAGCGAAGTAAAATATTACATATTGAAAAAGAATTGCAAAGTATTTTTTAGCTATAATTTGTTTCAACTGTTACATAGACAAGTAAACAATAATATATTTACATTAAACAAACAAAACTCAATTCGAGGGGAAGGTAAAGCTTTTTCAAAAGGTAAATTGTAGTCTTTTCCGGCTTTAAAAACTCCGGCATACGAAACAATACAGGGATAAAAGTTAACTCGACGAAATACTTGGTTTTATACGTTCAGAATAGAAAATTTATCGCTTCGTTACAATAGAATGCTTAATCCAATTTCGCAGGGGCACTTGTGATTTAATTCTGTTCACATGAGAACCCAAAGCTTTGTTGTTCTTACTGATATTAAGCGGCTAACTTAGGTGAGAATTGTTCTAGAATATTCACTCTTCGGTATCAACTTTTATTTCCGCGAAACATTACTTGTGTGTTATATGTATATCAAACGGATGAGCCGATTTTGATCTAGTTTTGTTTTTGTTTGAAATCTGACATGATCGACAGTGTTCCTAGCTACAATTCATCAGCTTGCTCAATTATGGGGTTAGGTACTTTATTAAAACTCAACACTTTGTCAAAGTTCAAGCATCAATTTAATTTAAGAAGGAAGGCTCCTTCTAAAATTAAATTCACTGAAAGAACACGGAAAGAAACACGTGATTAATTTTCCAATTATTTTAGCTAAAATCTGGGAAATATGAATAAGCGGGGCTTGTGTCTGTCGATACGTCAATTATTCCGGATTCGGTTTCCCCCGACGGAAATTAAACGGAGAGCTCTTTACCTGAGAAAATAGCTTGATTATAGCACCACTGGAGTAGAGAAAATGAACCAGGTTCATTTAAATTAAATCGGTTTGGGAGCAACTTTAGACCTATTTCATTTAGATGGGTTACAATTCATATGGTTATTATGGCATCAACACTGGGTCTTAAAGTTGGTCATGGGTTTATTTTATCATCATCATCAACAATTTAAAAAACGCATACCTACCTACTCCTAGGTGTAGTAGCTCCCAGCGATCCTCTTTCAAATTGATTAAAAAAAGTTCAAAAAAGCTGTTTCAATATAAGCTTCAGTAAAACATTAATAATATAATAACTTCAAATTTATTTTCGTTAATGTTTGTTAACATATAAATGCAAATCCGTATATATTTTGAGATCACGTCGTATCTGCCCAGCTGTCATAAAAACCGTCAATAATATGTAAAATCACGCCTCGATTAAACCTCTAATGCATATCCACTGTATGCCAGTTGCTTGCAAAACCTTTAAGCTGCTGAGGGTCTGTATCACTCTTAAGCGTCAGATAGCTTATTTGCATGTTTTGTCTCACATGTATACAGAAAGCAGCGACAAAACTTCTGAATAAGCTATTCGACACTTATTAGGCGATTGTGAAACTGGCCCTGTTAGTTATGCGATTATGTTAACAACTAGAATCTAGATTAATGAAAAACTTATTGAGACTATTATTAACCTGCAAAAAACTAAGCTTAACCAGATTCCTGAAGTCATAACACAAAATGAAATTGCTAATTACTGATTCAGCACCAATCGTGGCCGGCTTTGCCAAAAAACGACTAGAAAGTCACTTAAAATGTACTATTATTACAACTCCTATTTTCGTGGTTTAGTGGATAATTTACTTAGCTTCCTGAACACAAACAAACACTTGTTATGCTCAGTAGCCCAACCAGGAACAATTTACAACTACGTGATATCGAATGTCAATTGTATGGGGGCTGTCATGATTTTCATACAATTCTCTATCGTAAAGTTACGAATTCGTAGTTGTCAATTGTTCCTGCTAACCCGATAGATCTGTAAACATTTCTTCTTATTCGCTATTCCAAACTGTTGCTGAGATCAAACAGGGTAACAATTTAAGTCAACGTAGATTATTATCGATTATAATAGTTACTATCGGTTCTGATATTTTCGTTAATGCAAAAATAACTATTAAAAATGATGGGAACTACAATCACTTATAGGAGCTACGTCGACTTAACCAATAAGCGTCATTCACATCGAGACTAGACGCGACGCGACGCGGCACTCTATTTTTAAGATAGCTATTCAAAATTGAACTCTTACTTTATAAGAAGATACACGTTTTATTGCAAGAGAAGTTTTAATGCTTGCAGTGAAACGCGTATCTTCTTGTGTAGTAAATAAAGTTCAGTTTTGAAACGCTACCTTAAAAAATGCAGCGTCGCGTCGCGTCGCGTCTCAGTGTGAGCTGACGCTTAGCCTGTATACTTTTACCCGCTCCATTCTCTAGCTCTTACCCATTTACGGCTTAAACATGTATTACTTACTGGCGTAAATATTTGCAAGTTACTGGCACTTATACATAATACTGTATGAAACAGAGTGCTCCACAGACTAACCGTCCATATATAAAAATAGGATCCGTAATTGAAAACTCTGTCACGTGCCAGCTGTATGTCAGCTGGAATAGGTCGCAAATCTACCGAACTCGATATTCTACTCCCGGAGTCGGTGATCATGTTTGGAAATATTTGTCACGTACTGCGATTGCACTAAATTGATTCCACTGAAAAGCTCAATAAATTACATGGATTTGAATATTGTAGTTCTATAGAATATTGTAATATTATGTACATTGTATATTATAGAAACGAAACTACTTCTGTTATTGAATTATGTAAGAAACATATTAAGAACATAATTAGAACACAGATAGGTATATAGGATAGGATAACATTATTTCAATAACGGATGTTATTGAAATAATGTTATCGCACTCTCTAAGGCGCTGAGGTCATTAGCCTCATATAAACAGGTGACTTAAAAAGGAAGCAAACACTTTGCCTTCATAACGTCAGTGCAATCAGCTGTGTGAGGACCTTAACAGCGCCTTAAAGAGCGTATTATTAGTATATTATTTTTTAGATTTTTTTTATTATTTTTCAGCATAAACGTCTTGACATGAGCAGTAGATCATAATATGACCAAAATATTCGTAATTGGTTTTGAATTTTATATAATATTAAGTAGAATTTATTTTTTACCGTACAAAACAAGACATCAACAAATAGAAATATATACAAAACGAATTTAGAAAATTAAAATATGAGTCAAGGTTCAGGCAATATTTCAGACATAATTATCGTCTATCTATTTATAAACCTTCCTCAGATTTCCATAAATCTTGATACAGAAGTTTCGCTTTTTATACTGCCAATAAATTATTAACATCCACGTACCGAAAATTATTGGGGAATAAATCATGAAGGCGCGATTGACGAGCGCCTGAAACACCAACCATTGTATAAGTTTCTTGCAAACATATAATAAAATAGAATATTTTTCATCCCATATTATATTATATTATCAAGATAATTCGATAGGTATATAAAATATGGCTATTGTTACATAATCTACATTACAAATTATCAAAACAAAATGTTAATATCTCTCACGGGCGAGGCGTCCGAACAAGCCGGCTTCCCTTTTGAATATTGCTTATTTATATAATATATTTATTTTGAAAATACAGTACTAAAACATAACAATAATTTGCGCCCACCCAAAACAATGCGCTGACACCTTGTGACGGAACAATTCCGTTGGACGCACGAGATGCGCCGGGATTAATAAATAGAAAGTCACTATTAATTTACCGGCTTATATATATGAAAATGTACTTTATATTGACAAAAATTAAAACAAATGAAAAATTGTAAAAAATATTAGATTTTCATTATTTCAAAGATGGCAAGGTTCATATGGCGCTAAGCGCAATAAAAAATAATTATCGTTGTTCTGTATTAACTATTTGCTTACGCGGCTTACTATTCCGCGAATCTCACGCTTCGACACCGATATCTCTAGTCTCTACCTACCAAACTTTACCAATATTATAAATGACTAACGTGTCGCAGTTCCGTC
Source organism: Phengaris alcon alcon (assembly GCA_037179445.1). Taxonomy (NCBI): domain Eukaryota; kingdom Metazoa; phylum Arthropoda; class Insecta; order Lepidoptera; family Lycaenidae; genus Phengaris; species Phengaris alcon. Next base: position 1,193,739 of record JAYRCH010000175.1, on the reverse strand, counting down.
TCAATCAAAGTATATCTAGATACATATTATTAAGAAAACAAAAATATATTCTTCTAATTACCTAGCGCAAATAATATAATATATTTAGGGCCTGTTTCACAATCTATTGATAAATGTCAGATAGATTTATTATTATGCCAGGTTTTGTCTCTGTCGCTCAGTATAAAGTGAGCAGCGACAAAACGTCCGGATAAGCAATTCGACACTTACTTGGCGAGTGTGGAACAGGCCCAGTTATATTATGTATATTTCGTGTTTTGAAAAGTAATGATTTGTTAGAGTTTCTTTGTTTTTACGTAAACATTAAGCAGTAAAGTATTATTAGAAACTATGAACACTTTTGAGTTAAAATACTAAGGGCATGTGTTTCAATCTTCTGATATGTGTTGGATAGCTTAATTGGAAGTTTTGTCGCTGCTTTATTAAGCAGCGACTGTATATCGAGCTACAGAAATAAAACATGCAAATAAACTAAGTATCTGACACATATCAGTTGATAGTGAAACAGGCCTTAAGAATAGTGTAACAATCCCAAAAGGCCTACAAAGTAGCTACAAGGATTAAGGAACCACACACTTTTACCCTCTTCAAAGTATGTAATTCTTCAAAACACTCGAGGTTAAATAAGTTTTGATGCGTTTTACAAATAATTGCAAGAGAAAGTTTTATATTTATGTATTTCACTTCTAAACGTTAGATTTGTCTTAAAGCTAAAATTGAATCAAAAACATTCATTTTTATATTCGCCCATTTCAATATTTTCTCCCAAACTTCTCCCCTTTATTTTGAGAATTGCATCAACATTCGATATTGATACGTGCTAATAGTGCCCGTGAATTTTCCTCCATGGATCATAAAGAGCGTCGCGCACATCTGTCGCCGAATTTTCGAGACACGTACACACTTTTATTCCCCTTATCATTATGTCGTCGGCTTCTGGACTAGAAAGAATTGCTTTATTAACGGTTTTACTATGAAATAGTTTGCAGGCTCCTAAACTATATTAAACAAAGGTGATGTTGGCATTTAAAAGAAGAATCATTCAAATTTAAACGTGAAGCCAAAACTATAAGTACAGTTTCATGACAATTGTGTGAACGGAGGAGTATGAAAATTGGCATAGTTAAAGTTTATGTGGAGGAAGGTGTGCAGAAAGCTAATGTTTTTAATGCTTAGAAACACATAAAGTTATACACATTACCAACACTCAAGCTACCATACATTTGTATAATATCAGTAGGTGTTGGTTTGACACAATTTTCAACCATTGTTTCACATTCTATAGACAATGTTTACATTTTTTTTTATTGTGTGTATCTAAGCAAGAGAACCCTAAAAGAAGTTGAAACATAAAAATTACAATATGACTTGAGGTCGAATTTCAACCACTAGCCGGCCTCTAGTATAAATGTCAAATCTAATATATTAATATATTGTAGGTACAAAATATAATGTAAGACATTATAAGCTGTGGAACACGCAGTCTGACGTGACGTCACAGAGTTAAAATATATACATACCCCCTTACTAATAAAAATATTTATACAGTGTATAAGCTGTACAATATTTTGTCCTTGTCTGAAACGTCGGAAAAGTCGATTGATAGACAAGTACTTGATAGCTTATCCACTGTATAAATATTTTTATTAGTAACCCCGGTTAGTCTTTAATTTGTGGTGACGTTGCAAAACGATAACGGTCTAATTATTGCGATGTTTCACATCTGCCAAGACGTTTTTTCGTCGACAAAGATAGAAAAAAAAAACAGACCAGTAACAATTAATCACAGAATATTAAAACATCCCGCGAGACTTTTCATGAAACTAGCATGAGCCAAAAGTAGCAGCCAAAATGCACACATAGAGCAACTCTTACTCTTTTTTAAAAGACAATGTAAAAAGTCCAGTGCGCCTGAAGCTATCTATAGGGTTCCGTAGATTCCAAATTCTTATTACCGATCCAACTACTGGGACCATGAAAGAAGATGATACATAGGAGGAATACTTCAGTCAACGTTTTTGTACTTTAGTTGTGATTTTGCTGGTTTTCCTAGTACGACTTTATAGCAATGTATATAAGTGACATGTTAAATTATTGAGTACCTGGGCAACCGAGTGTTACTCGGAGTTCCAATAAATTTTAAAAAATCACAGAAATATTTATCTGATCGGGATTAGAACCTGTGGGAGGTGGTGGCAAGCCCCAAAGGGAGATCTCCGACCGAGCGAGTTGGTATGCTCGGTCAGGCCGAAGCCCACTTGTATTTTTTCGAGAAGGGAGACTCTTCTCGCGCGCCGGGCCCCTGAAAAGGGCCTTGGGCGGGGAACCAAAACCAGGGGCTAAAGCCCCTCTACTTGGGGTGGGGAAGACGCACCCAGTACTAATACTGGGCGCATATAGTCTGTTTTAGGGGAAGACCCCCCGCGGCAGAACGCTGGGGAAACCCAAGGGAGGGCAACACAAAAACCAAAGGGATGAAGTATTGCCAATCCAGGCACAACCAGGACCAGCGGACGGCTCCAAACGGCGCGTGGGGGTCCCGACCCGGGGGCCGGGAAACGTGTTTGGGTCCACTCCCACACGCGCCGCGTTTACCGGACCGCGGAAACAAGCGACCTGGGGGAAAAAGGGTAAGGAGTTTTAAGGGTTTCCGGGCCCCGACTTTGGGTATCGGGGGGGAAGATACGCCACGGGGTCGGCAGGGTGGCAATAGGGCTGCCACTCGCCGGACCTCGGACGAGATTGCGAAATGGTTTCACCGGCATTAGTTTTGCCGATGTAGGGGGAGGGTAAGGGGGGATACAATCCCACGATGGTGGTGGCGCATATGCGCCAAGGCGCGTCAGTGCGCCGGGTGTGGCGCTCCAGTGCGCCTGAGCTCCTCCTCTTCAGGGCGGCGGGGCGGGCAGCGTGGCTCCGCTGGGTCCCCAGGTGGGACGGCGTCCCTGGGCAGGCGGTGGCGGTCGGGCGGGCGAGCGTGCCAGGGCGCCAGGTCGGTTAGTTCGACCAGGCGCGAGGCATCCGCACGCGCGAAAAGTCTGGAGGAGAGCTGGGCCACGAACGCCTCGACGCTCTCCACCCTCAGGTCTCTAGATATGGTGTCGTTCCTCACGTACCAGGGGGCACCTACGACTCGGCGAAGCACGCGGTTCTGGGCTCTCTGCAGCGACGCTCTCTGGGGCGCAGAGAGCAGGTGGTGCCACGCAGGTGCCGCGTACGTGAGGCGGGATCTGACATAGGTCTTAAAGAGGGCTAACCGCATATTTAGAGGAATCTGGGGGGACGCGTAGGCTGGTCTCAGCTGGGCTATGGCTGCTCCAGTCTTGGCCACCGCAGACTGACACTGGGCGCGCATGGAGAGTCGGCGGTCAATAGTTACCCCGAGGTATTTCGCCGTTCTTCCCCATGGGATCACGGCGTCTCCAATCTTCAGAGGCGCTGGAAAACTTGCTCTCGTGGTGACGGCGAGCGCCTGGGACTTGCCTGCGTTGACAGAGAGTCTCCATTTGCTCAGCCAGTCAGGGAGGAGGTCCAGCGTCCTCTGAAGCTTGATGGCGGCATGGTCGGGATTCAGCGAGCTGGCGATAAAAGCTGTATCGTCCGCGTACAGCGCTGCGATGGTGCCGGGGTCTTTGGGCACGTCGCTGGCGAAGAAGCTGTATAGCCCCGGAGAGAGCACACTGCCTTGGGGGACTCCCGCTGCAATGGGGAACTCACCTGAAAGGACTCCATCAACACGTACCTGGAAAGTCCGGCCGGTGAGGAATGAGGCTATGAGCCTTATCAGGGAGGGGGGAACGTCGGCGCGGATCAGCTTATAGAGGAGACCTTCATGCCAGACACAATCGAACGCCTTCTCCATGTCTAAAAAGACCGCGACTGATGAGTTCTTTTTGTTGGCCGCAACGGAAAGGTGGTGAATCACGCGTACCAGCTGGAGGGTGGTGCTCAGCTGGGACCTAAAACCGAACTGTTCCTCTCGAGGAGGGAGGTACGGGGAAAGGTATTTAAGAAGGAGGATTTCGAAGGATTTTGAGAGGGTTGAGAGCAGTGTTATGGGCCGATAGCCCTCGGCCCGTCTCAAATTTTTGTGGGGCTTGGGAATATTGATAATTAACCCTAGTTTCCAGGGGGTGGGGAAGTGGCCGGTCCTCACAATGCCGTTAAACAGGCGGGTGAGGGCGGCCACCATTCTAAAGGGAAGGTGACGGAGGGCTGCGTTGGGGATACCATCCGCGCCAGGTGCCTTTTTAGGTTTGACACGAGAGAGAGTCTTTTGGACCTCTCTCGGGGAGAAGGAGAAGGTAGGGGGCGAGGGGGGGGAAAGGAGAAAGACCTTTACCTCCTCGGAGACCGTCCGGACGTGATCCGTTGCGGTCGTGGGCAGCGGTTGGAATTGGCGTTCCAGGTGTCTGGCATGGATCTCTGCTCTATCCTCAGCTCGGTAGCGCAGGTTGCCGTCCGGGTGGAGTAGAGGGCTCACGTGAGCAGCTGTGCCGGTTAACCTACGGCAGAACCGGTGGAGGGAAGGCCAGTCCTCGCCCGCCTCCTGGATGCGCGAGGTCCAGTCTGCAGCGTATTGTTCTACAAGTAGAGACTTTACCTTGGCAGTGAGGCGGTTGAGCTGGCTCTTCATCACCGGGCAGCGAGTACGCTGCCATTGGTGGCGCAGTTTTTTCTTTTGAGCCACTAGGTCGGCGATGTGGCGGGGTAGTGGAGGCCTTTTGTACTGCTGCCGTAGGGTTGGCGGTTCGGTGGCCGCTTCCATTGCAGCGGAGATTGCCCCGGTGATTTGCAGAGTCATCGATTCGACGGCCTCTGCAGAATCGACCGGGAAATTGGGCGTGCTCTCATGCAGCTTCGCGGTGAACAACTCCCAATCACGAACTGGGTGAGGGGGGAGGGGGGGGACACTCGCAGGTGATGCGCGGATGCAGGCTAGGACGGGGAGGTGGTCCGAGCCGTGGGCCTCATCAAGAGCTTCTTGTGCGAAGGCTCCTGGTAGCCGAGAGATAATGGCCACGTCCAGGACGTCTGGCGAGTGCTGGGGGCATTCGGGGTAGTGGGTGGGGGTATAGGTACCCACTACCGAGTACCCGGACTGTACGGAGTCCGCGTGCAGGCGACGACCATCCGCGTTGGTCGTGTGGGAACCCCACCCGGGATGCTTGCAATTTAGATCTCCGGCAATCACAGTCGGCTCATCTGATATGAGCCTGTGGATGTCGGAGATATCTAAATGCGATCCCGGGGGTTTATAGCACGCGTACAAACGGGTGCGATGGGAGCCGAGCGCCAGCTCAATGCCCAGTGCGTAAAGGGAGGTAACCGGGGGGGCTGGGAGGACTTGGTGGAGTAACCTTCTGCCGACCAGGACGGCGAGGCCTCGACACACACGGTTTCCCCCCAGGAAGTCCTGGCGATACGCCACAAAGCCCGGGAGATGGAAGCGGTCCTGCGGGCTCAAAAGGGTCTCGCTTAACAGAGCGACGTCCGCTTGGTATTCCCGAAGGAGGTGGCGCAGGGGGGCCACCTTGTCGCGAGCTCCCCGGATGTTCCAATGGATAAGTTTTATTGATGTTGGGGCGTTGGGAGCCATTGGGAAATAAGTTGACTGATGAGGGTGGCTCCTTCAGGGAGGGCCGAGAGGAGGGTCTTGAAAATGTCCTCTCCGGCATGGATCTTAGAGTAGATAGCCATGCCTAGGGAGAAGAGGGCTTGCAGGAGATCGGCGGTCGATTTGGGGGGATCCCTCCTGGATCGACGTTGGGGGGGCGGGGGGGCAATAGCTGGCAGAGTGGTGGCAACTGCCGCTGGGTTTGCCGGTATGGTGGTCACCTCGGCCACTTCAGTAGCAGTGGACGGAGGGGCCGTGCGCGGGGCACGGGTCAAGCGCGGGGGGCGCTGAGGAAGGGGGGGGTGCGGCGGAACCGCGACTGTGGAAGGAAGGGGGAGTGCGAGAGGCTCGTACTCCGAGTCTGTAGCGGCAGTAGAGGTGGCACCTGATTTGGACCTCTTTTTAGTGGACCTCCTCCTCCTATGCTTCCTGGATGAGGAGGGGGGGGCGGCCGAGGGGGTGGGGCGGGGGATAGGGTCGTTCGCCTCTGCCATTAAGGAAGTTGCAGTCGGCGGAGGTGGGGGGACCTCTGTCTCCGGGATGGGGGGGTCACGGCTTGCCCGGGGGGCTCGGGGGGCTCGAGTGGAGCGAGCAACTGGGCCCGCCTGACGGTTCCGGGCCTCCCTGCGGAAGACCGGGCAGTTCCTGCTATTTGCGGGATGGGCCCCCTTGCAGTTTACGCAGGTGGGCTCTTCGGTAATTGGGCGGGGGCAGTCTCTGGCGGCGTGTTCCTCGCCGCACCGCACACACGCCATTTGGCGGTGGCAGTTCCTGCTCGAGTGTCGGAACTGCTGGCATCTGTGGCACTGGGCGGGGCCGCTCTTTCCACGCCAGGCCTCGATCTTAATGCCCGGCATGTTGAGCAGCTCAGTTATCTGGTAGATCCCGGGTACCAGATTTGGGGTGCGTTTGAGCAGTACGAAATAACTGCATCCTGGGCGGTCTTTCCTTGCAATAATCCGGGATACGTGGTCCACATCGAATCCCAGATTATTAAGGTCGGCGGCAATTTCCTCGGTGGAAGTGTTTACAGGGAGGCCGCGGATACCGACCTTCAGTCCTCGTTCCTGTGGAAGGGCGTAGGAGTACCAGCTGACCGGTGTAGACTGGCTCAGGTCAACCAGGTACCTCTGGACAATCCGGTACTCCTGTTCGCCCTTTGGGTTGAATTTAACGCCAAGGGCGTAAGGCTTTGCGTTTGGGGCGTGGCCTAGGAGGTCCTTTAGGTTCCTAAAATGCGTGGTCCAATTGTCCAGATTCTCTACTATGAGAGGTGGGCAACGGGGGGGGGCGGGGGCGGCGGCGAGGTTGTATTCGTCGCCGGCGCGGATGTGGGTGCCGAGGTTGTATCCATCGGCGATGAGGCCCTCGAGGTCGAGGCCGATGGAGATCCGGTCGGGGCGGTAGAGGTGGCTGCGGCGTACGAAGCCGGACGGTCGGCACGTTTGGCAGGCGGAGACACCTCAGACGGTACCTGTTGGCGCTGCCGCTTAGCAACCTGCACAGGTGGGGCAGGAGGCGGAGGCATGATACTCGACGCGGGGGCTGGTACGGGGGCCCTAGGAGTAGGGGCACTTACCGCACTGCGCTCCTCTTGCGGCGGTGAGGCCGGCGAGGCGGTGAAAGTGAGCTTGGTGCTCACTGAGGCGGCTGCTGGAGGTTGGCGGGGGGTGCTCACCTCTGTCGGAAGGCGCGCGGGGCGCGGCGGTGAGGCCGAACCCTGTTCGGCTGAGCGGGGCGGCGGCCCAGACTCGCGGCGGGTCGCCGTCGGAGGACATTGGGGCGGGGGGGTGTCAGTACACCCCCGCGAAAATGCCGAGGACGGCCCGGGGCGAGCGGTATCCGTGCCGCTCAAGCTGGGCTCGGTGGCGGACAGGTAGGCGCGCTCTGACGTGCGTGAGCTGGACCTTGATGAAGGTCTGCTACGCGACGCAACGGAGCTGGCGCGGGAATGGCTGGGGCGGTCGCGGCTGTGCGGCCGCGAACCACGATCGGCCATGGTCGGAGTACTATCGTACTAACGTACTACACGTACGTGGACATGACGCACAATAACGTCACAATGTTACACACGAGGGACATGAACTAAGTTCATACAAGGTACTCACACACAACACGATATCACTAGACACGTAACACGAAACACGAATTAAGCGTCTAAGCAGTCACTAAAGAGTGTACGTACTTGCACTGTTTGGATAAAACTTAGAGGAGGCTGGCTCCCCGTGACCCAACGTAGGAACAAGTTCCTACGGGAGGCCAAAGGCAGAGCAACCCCTCAGCAAGGCGGCAATCCGCTCGCTATTCTTACGAATAACGAGAAGATTGACGATCGCTATTGGGGTAAAACGGATCTGCACTAGAGCGGGTCGGCACGAGCGTGGAGTGAGCGAGTCACTCGACACGTTCCGAGCGGGACGGCACTACCGCGGAGTGAGCGAGTCACTACGACGCGGATAACGCGAGACGGCACGAGAACGCGGAGCAACTGAGAGAGCACTAACACGCACGAGAGACAGGACGATCCTCGCCCACTTGTATGAATTTCAGATGTCGTATATATAGTGCCGATCTTAGAAAACTTCGATAGCGCGATTCAGGATTGTGGCGCTAATTGGTCCGCCACAAACCCATTACATTCGTAATTTTCGAACAAAGCAATAATTATACGCATGTAACCAAACTGTCAATCGGAATGACTGGTTAAAAATGTGCAGTTTCCCAGGGATAGGCTAGCTCAATTTTTCTCCACCAAATCTCCCTGCATACTAAATTTTATGGTAATACTCGCTGGCTGCAAAAATTTAGAAAAACCGATTATATATGCTGTGAGCCGATTCGGGTGGTCTAGTATGAAGATGTATTACTGTATACGCTACTGTGACCGAACTGAGCAGTTTTATCGTTGTGGTGTGTAGCGGGCATTAGTATGTGTGCGTGCGCCGATTCGGGCGGTCTAGTATGAAGATAATATAGTACTATATACGACATACGTCTACTGTGACCGAACTGAGCAGTTTTATTGTTGTGGTGTGTAGCAGGCATTAGCATGTGTGCGTGCGCCGATTCGGGCGGTCTAGTATGAACATAATATAGTACTGTATACGACATACGTCTACTGTGACCGAACTGAGCAGTTTTATCGTTGTGGTGTGTAGCGGGCATTAGCATGTGTGCGTGCGCCGATTCGGGCGGTCTAGTATGAACATAATATAGTACTGTATACGACATACGTCTACTGTGACCGAACTGAGCAGTTTGATCGTTGTGGTGTGTAGCGGGCATTAGCATGTGTGCGTGCGCCGATTCGGGCGGTCTAGTATGAACATAATATAGTACTGTATACGACATACGTCTACTGTGACCGAACTGAGCAGTTTTATCGTTGTGGTGTGTAGCGGGCATTAGTATGTGTGCGTGCGCCGATTCGGGCGGTCTAGTATGAAGATAATATAGTACTATATACGACATACGTCTACTGTGACCGAAGTGAGCAGTTTTATCGTTGTGGTGTGTAGCGGGCATTAGCATGTGTGCATGCGCCGATTCGGGCGGTCTAGTATGAAGATAATATAGTACTATATACGACATACGTCTACTGTGACCGAACTGAGCAGTTTTATTGTTGTGGTGTGTAGCAGGCATTAGCATGTGTGCGTGCGCCGATTCGGGCGGTCTAGTATGAACATAATATAGTACTGTATACGACATACGTCTACTGTGACCGAATTGAGCAGTTTGATCGTTGTGGTGTGTTCTTCGGCGCACGCACACATGCTAATGCCCGCTACAGCGGGCATTAGCATGTGTGCGTGCGCCGATTCGGGCGGTCTAGTATGAACATAATATAGTACTGTATACGACATACGTCTACTGTGACCGAACTGAGCAGTTTGATCGTTGTGGTGTGTAGCGGGCATTAGCATGTGTGCGTGCGCCGATTCGGGCGGTCTAGTATGAACATAATATAGTACTGTATACGACATACGTCTACTGTGACCGAACTGAGCAGTTTGATCGTTGTGGTGTGTAGCGGGCATTAGTATGTGTACGTGCGCCGATTCGGGCGGTCTAGTATGAAGATGTATTACTGTATACGTCTACTGTAATCGAACTGAGCAGTTTGATCGTTATTGTGTGTAGCGGGCATTAGATGCTTCCTGTTATTTTAGGAGCATTGACTGTAAATGATGACTTACCATTCAACATTATTCAACAGCCCTTTGTTAAGTTAAGTTATGTTGGAAGTTAAGTGAGAATTGTAAACGACTTGTAAGCTTCCGTATGTTTAATTTACAGGATTCACTACACAAAAATATTCATGTTTCATATGACATCAGTCATGCATATGCGCTGTGGAGCGCGGTGCAACATGACATTCGAACTCTAACGGCCTGGCCACGGGGATCGGCGGTGCGAATGGCGAAGTGAGGGGCGAGGCGAGCACTCGTGCGGCACCGTTTGCAGGCCACGGGCAAGTCGCGTTCGCCGCCGTGACCAGTAAGGAAGTCCGGCAGCGCAATGTCTGTATCGAAATTATCTCGATATTGCTTAGAAAGTAATAGTTTTTTGGTTCAAGACCTAATATTGTATTGGAAGATACATATAATATTGAGAGATTGTGGAGTACATGATTTGAATAAGAATCGCGGTATAGATGGAGAATTCCGTATATCCAGAAAAAGTCTCGGTGTTCATTTTTCGCGGCGAAAACAACTAAACTCGTTTGATCACAGCTATTTTCGCCACGACTGCCGCTCAACTCCGTGGCTCGCGCCGTCGGCCGTACTGATTCATGCTTTTGTTTTGCTCGCCCGCCGCGCCGCAAACCGCCCGCGCGATTCGCTCGGAACATTTCGCCGGCCGCTTCGCCGGTCGCCGTTGCGCGTGGCTTGATAAGTACATTGCTATGCGTTTATTTCAGTCGCTAGACGCTCCGTCGTTCGCGCCGCGCGAATATTCGCATCGGCGAATGTCCCGTGGCCAAGCTGTTACAATGAAACGTTTATCTTCATGTGTAATGAATAAGGTAAAGTTTCGTTTCGGTGTGAATTGATCCTTAAGAGGAGCGAGGAGGAAGAGGAGTATCTTCTTTTTGTATGGCACTGTTACCCATATTCATAGATGTTCTTGCCCTAACTAACAATGTATTGATTCCTTCAATTTATGTCACGTGAATATAACTTACTCATTGCAAACGAAACTTCTGTTACGGATTTTATTTTCACTTCATATCCTTGTGGTCATTGAGACCAGAGACTGAAAGAACAGGTGGCCTATATTATGTTGAAATTATCCAAATTATCAAATAATTAGAAATTTGTGTTCTGATCTACGCAAATTGCTAACAGTCCATCAACTTAATGGCCGCTAACAAAAGCTAGACCTTCAGACCAGAGCTCCAGTATCAGACTCTCGAGATCATCTACAGATAAAGTAGGTACTCGTTATATATATAAGATAATGTTCTTATATAAGACTATATAAGATGACTATGACCACCTTCCAGCTCCAGCTTCAGACCTGGTTACCATAAAGTTATTAAATGCCGAGCGTAACGTTCAACAACAAATCTCTCAGAAGAGTTGAGTGACTAAAGTGTCTAAGCCACTGGGTCACCAAAACGCTTAAGGATGATTTGAATATTATGTCTCGTTTTGATAATGATCAGATGATATGTCTGAAATAAACGTTTTGAAATTAATTGAATATATAATGCAAGTTCTCGTCACTACAAATCCAACGAGCATAAACTCGATGGGGTTTTGTCGTTATCATCAGAACAGCCTCATGTCATCGTAATATTGCATTGTCAAGTGAGACTTCAAATTTTAATCGGAGTGCTTAATCGGACATGGAAAACAACTCGCAAGTCCTGGTTACACACAAAGGCACATGTGAAACTAAATAAAATATGGTAAAAGACTTTGCATAGTAGAATATTGTTTCACTAAAACGAGCTACAAAATGTCATGTCTTAAAGTACTAAAGCCATTCAGCTATTCTAATAGCCAGCCGCGCGTCTAACTTTTACAGTACCCGCGCCATGTAATTATTAAACTATATATTACACTCAATCACTACTAAACTATACGCCATAATCCAAAGTAATTGAATTCTGGCTAATAGCCCATAAAAGAGTAAAATGTACATTTTATAGTGGTTAAAATTATATATTCTTTTTTCTAGGTAGTCATTTGCAACAAAAGTAGCAGGAAAATTTGTTACAACAACCGTCTATTCTTACTAATAAAATAATTATGAATATGAAAGATTTGTTTGTTAGTTTCTATGTTTATTTAGTATACATTGAATAGGCTTCGAAGCTACTGGACCGATTTTAATGAAATTTGGCACAGCATAGAGACCACGAGGCCGGACAACTATACCAGTGCATATCAAAATAATTCGACCAAAAGAGGAATTATTCCTATATGTTAGTCCAGAGCCTAAACTACTACCATACCAAATTTCACCATATTCCGTTCAGTAGTTTTTGCTTGAAAGAGTCACAAGCGTACATCCTTCCATCCATCCATCTATCCTCACAAACTTTCGCATTATTAGTAATGTGAAAGATGAATCCATTGAAGTGAAATACTTTTATTATTTATCTCGAAAAATAAGTCCCACATCCCCCAGCCTACCAATAACATAGTAGCTCCCCACACCGATTTCGGTGATGATGGCCGGTTTCATTGAAACATTGACCGATACGACTGGCGAGAGATCAGACACAGGACCGACTTTTAACATGCCGATCCGACGCATGGATCATCTTCCTTGTCAGACAATCAGGTGATCAGCCTGCATTGTCCGAACCAACTTGGAAACAACATTTTTTGTCGTTCCAATACGGGAATCGAACCCACGACCTCCGAGTCGAGAGCCAAGCTCTAATCCACTGGACCACGGAGGCTGTCAACAACATAACAAACGCTCCAATGTTGGTAAATAACAATGACAATATTTTCCTTTGATTGCCCAGACATTCATTAACCTGAGGTATGAAGGCATCTTTAATTATTTCTCCACCGGCTTCAGACAAAGGATCGATTATTTTGCGTCAGTCGGTTAATAATCCTGATAATAAAGGCTCTTGTGCTAGACGTTTTGAACGAGCTGTTACCGCTGCTTCGCTTACGAACAGAAGGATCTTTCTTTGTAGTGTACTTAATTAATATTATATTATAGAGTGGGAAGATTTGTTTTTGATGAAATTAAGCGCAGGTTGGATATATAGTTGTGGTGTTTACCAATTAAATATTTTCTACCTTTACAAGTATGTACTATCAGAGAATCTAATTCATAAACAGAAAGATAGAATTCTATTATACTCATGAAAACAGGGCTTTATGACCGAAATAGAACCCTTTGTTTTTTAGAATTCTTGTCTGTATAGTTGTGCATGCCCATCTCAGAAACAGCTTAACCGATCTGGATGTGGTTTTTACTAATGGTTCTTATATGAAAAAGTTATATCAATCTAAGGAATAACACACAAAATGCGACAGAATAACCGATCAGTTGGATTGGCTGAAACTTTACGTAGTTATCACTTAATCATTAAATTATTATAATACAATGAGGAATGAGTGAGAAACTCGCTGGCTTTGTGGTCGTAGCGCTAACTCATGTTAAACAAACTCGGTCGTGGTTCCAACTAGAATGGGTGATCACAATCCTTACTAATATCATAAACGCAATAACTAATGAACGGATTTTGACGAAATTTGGGATGGTCAATACTACTATTTACTCTAATTTAACACGTAGGCTTACTTTTATCGCCGCAAAATGTACGGGATTTTTTCGCACGTTCGAATTTTTGGGCTACATTTAGTCTTATTAATACGATCGTCAATCTGACATCTCATTGATAAATTGTATTGTAACCACGTCATGTCGACATTTTAATACATTAGTATGTATTTAAATTAAATTAAACATCTAGTGATGTTGCCGGCGACTTCGTGCGCGCAAATGAAAATTTCACGGAAACCGTACATTTTGTCGCAATAAAAGGTAGCCTATGTCATTTCCTATAGTCTACTCTATATATATGTCAAATTTTATCAAAATCGGTCCAGTATTTTCGGAGCCTATTCAATGCAAACAAACAATCACACAAAAAAACCTTTCCTCTTTATAATATTAGTATATAATATGAATTATGAGAGCACTCTACCTACTTATGAATTAGATTTTTTTTTGATTAAGACTTTAAACCTCTTTTAAAGAAATAAAAAGGTACTGAAATTATACGGACGGAAAAAATCATCGGGAGAATATGCGTGTCTTCGAAAACTAACAACATTCTGAGGCACCTGAAGTCTGCCAACCCGCAACAGGCTAGGGTGGTGCATTACAGCATCCTCAAATTCAGGAGAATTAAAATAAAGTAAACGAAATTCGGATTAAAAAGTAAATTAGTTATACCTAGCGACGACTATCCCAGACCATCCAGTAACAAGCCAACAATCAGCTGAATTAAAATTGCCTCCTCAAAAGTCAACATACACAAAATATCAGAACAAACAATACCATCATTAATCATCAGCAATAAATGTTGCACTGCAATGGTTAATATGAGCAACGTTCAGTTATTACCTGCAATAGCGATCGATATCAATAGCAATGCATTTTCACATTTGAACAAGCTGTTCAGGTTAAATATAAAATAAACAAATAAAAGTGCTATCAGAGAATCTAATTCATAAGCAGGTTGGCCGATGTCATAATTTGTTCGTATAATATTGTTTACTTATATCGTACACACAAACATTCATCACACTACCTAAGTATATAACATAAACGCACAAAATATTTCGGAGATATTTACAAATATTATTCTTTGTGTTTTTCTAATTGCGAAATTTTGTAAACAAATCGCTGTACGTTTGATATAATATAGATTTTAAATATTATAATAGTGTTTCTTCTTAAAACTTACTCATACTTAAAAGTACTATTCATTTATGCAATTATTATAATTACCACGTCGCTTTCTGTTATTCAAATTTTCTGCTTCCGGATGAACTTAAACTGAACTACGTAATATAGTAGTTAAAATTTGCTATGATAGTTTTATACGTGAGTTATGATATCGCTTGCTATTGACAAGTAATAGGCCCTTGACGTTATATTTGATCCTTTTAAATAAATTTTCGTCAAAAGCTCATTATGCCCTGACGTACCGCCGATGATTGTTAAATTATTGTTTTACTTGAAATTCGATCGTCGTCATCACCATTAGCTTCATCAATACCATCATCATCATCGTCGTTATCTTCATCACCAACGTATATCGTAAGTAATTAGTAGTTATTAATCAATCAGACGGAAAATACCTTTTTTTGCCTGGATATAAGCGACAAAAAAGTTGTCGTAGAGACATGGGAGTGAGCTCATTCGAAAGAGTAGAAAAATTTGAGTAGAATTTTCTACCAAAATGTCGCCCTATTACCTTTGAACCGTCAGTATATTAAAATGGGCTGTTCCCTAGGGTTAACACCTAGCTATATTCTTCTCCTCCAAAACTCCCAGCATACTAAATTTTATAGAAATGCAGCCGTTTTTGATATTCTGATTATAATATTGTAGAGGGCTACGACCTCTCAGTTTTACATGCTCTTCTTACGCTTGAGTGATGATGATAATAACACAGCAACAATTCTTATATTCTCCTTTATTGGTGCTTATGTGAAATGCTTAACACAGATAGGTACGTATTATATATGAGATATGCCTAACACAAATACGTCTACACTATATATAGCCTTCTGGCTAACTGAAATAAACTAAATAGGTTGTACCTATGACATCTGTCAATATGACATTGACAGTTATATTTCTTAAAATACTGTTGACATTATGAAAGATTTGACACCAGATTTGCTCGTTAAGAGTATAAGGTTTAGTACATAAACAAATAACTAAACCCAATTCTCAATTTTATCTACAATTAGAAAACAAATAATCTTAAAGAGCAACGATTCGTCTTCACCGACCGCGACACGCCATACATCTTCCTCAAACTAATTACATCGCTTACTTTGAATGAAAATAAGCGAAAACCAATAAGCGACACTTAGCCAGAGACGGTTATTTTGCCGAATTTACTGTAAAACATTTCTGAAAATCGACAAGAACGCTTAAAATAGCATTTCCATAAGGAAAGGACAGAATGTGTGGAACCTGGGACCGATTAATATCCAATAACTATAAGAGTTAGATTAATGTTAGCTTAGGCTAACCTAACCCTTTGTTTATCTCGCAGGGATTAGGACATCACGCCTTCCCCCGATATAGGTGATTCGGAGGAATGCGGCACTCCCGGCGCTGTCGCCGGTACTTCACTCACTAAAACACTTGCGTCTGTGGGTTGCCATCAGCCGCTGTGATGGGGAGTGTCCCGGATTTGTCTAACACAGATCGGCCAGTGGCTAACCTAACCCTATTCTAACAGTACCCTAACCTCAGTTAGGATGGAGGGTGGAGGGGAGGGCTCAGTTTGTCTGTCCTGTACGTTTACGCGGATTGGTAGTGTTTATTATATTAAACTTAACTGTAGGTACTTCAAAAATAGTATTTTTTTTCTAGATCCTAAACATCTTGTCACAATTGAGCTTGAAAGGTATCGTTAGATTAATTGTATTACGGCCATACAGTTTCACTAACCTGTAACCCGACTGCCCCAGAATTGTGGTGATGTTTTTCGAGTGTATGTAGGTATAATAATATGTATTGTACACTTCCTTGTCACACTTTAGAGTCTAGAAGCAAAAAACACGACTGCGTCAAATAATTTTGGTGTACCCAGTGCCACTCATGACTTAAGACCGGTTTCAATAACCTATCTACAAATAACTATTTGTTTAAAACATATTTTATTTAATTTGTACGTAACGTATGTAACGTACGTAACGTATGTAACGTATGTAACGTATGTAACGTATGTAACGTATGTAACGTATGTAACGTATGTAACGTATGTAACGTACGTAACGTATGTAACGTACGTAACGTATGTAACGTACGTAACGTATTTAATTTGGTATCGTTGTCAGCGATCTCACTGTCACAGACAAAGGTTCCATAAACTAAGTTTGTTTATTGAAACGCAAAAAACCGGCAAATGATACCAATGGTGACGTTTTTAACAAATAGTTACTAGTAGATAGGCTATTGAAACCGGTCTTAAGTCGTAAGTGACACTGGGTACACCAAAATTATTTGACGCAGTCGTGTTTTTTGCTTCTAGACTCTAAAGCGTGCCAAAGAAGTGTACAATACATATTATTATACCTACATACACTCGAAAAACATCACCACAATTCTGGGGCAGTCGGGTCATAAAGGCCAACACATTAGATAGTTTGGCCATTTAGAAAACCCTAGGTCTTTTTGGAGTACCTAAGGGTTAGGCCTATATCGGAGTCCACGTGTACTCTACATGCGGGACTCCGATTAGGGTTAGTTTCTTCTCTGGTTTATTTTTGTCTAAGTCATTTTAGTTCACTACGGTTACGAATTTGTGTGATTTCTATAGTTCATATTAAATATATGAAATACCAATAAATGTTGGGTATAAAAACACTCATCAAATCGGGCAGTATTAGTAGATAGGGTCTGATGATGATGATGGGATTGGGATGCTAATGTAAACGGCCACGACAAATGTGATGGAAGTAAATGAAGACATCAATATTGTAGGTGATTTGATGGCTGGAGTTAATTTATTGAGTTGTCAGTCGACACCATTGATTTACTACCTTGTCACACTCCAAAGGATACAATTTAATTAATATTATACCTGGCAATAACCTGCGAAAAAATACCCACAACCAGCAAGCACATTAATAATGAACCACCTACATGCGCTGTGCAGTGCAACATGACATTCGAGCTCTTGCAATGAAATCTTCTTGTGTAATGATTAAAGTTCAATTTTGAATAGCTATCTTAAAACCGACCAAGTGCGAATCGGACTCGCGCACGGCGGACTCCGCACAAAACCCAAAAAACATGTTTGTTGTATGAAATTATTTTATTCTGTTAATAATATTATAATAATGTAATGGGGTCCCGTTTTTACCCTGAAAAATACAGCCCCGCGTCGCGTACCGTTTCGTCTCGGTGTGAATTGACCCTTGCCATATTTACAGTTAGTTTATGGCCATTAAGTATGCCTTCATTCTAATCGGATGGCAAATTTATATGCGTGGGCGTTCGACTTGGTAACGAGACACAGGCTGACTTTTACGATTCGATCTTACAATGGACATCTAATAGACCAAATGGCCCAGCTCGGTCAGAGATATACCAAGTGTAATCAGGACGTCAACCTCAAATATCTCCAAGCTATGCCCGGCGTTTTCTCAGGTGAATTTGTCGGTAGTTTATCTACTGTTTAGTACTATTGGTTCGATAACTTGTTTCTGAACAAAAAAGTGCCAATATATAAACTAAGTTTAACTTAACTAATAAATAAGATTTGTTTATCGATTCCATAACTCGTAATTGACACTGTTACTGATAGATGGCGCTGATATAAAAAGGAGTTAAAAACTTTACAGAAAATGATTATTTTTATTATTTTAAATAGTTTGAAGCTCCATTTCACTCCCAGAGTAACAAAAGTTTTTCATAAAACATTTTCATTCTCAATTATAGTAAAACTAAATAAATTTTAAATCTTCGAATTGTAAAAATATTCACCTAGTGACCACTACATCGATCTTCTGGAACTCTGCGTCAGATAAACTTAGTTTATCTAGAGTTTATGTAAAATATCAGAAACCTGGTATTAGTGAGAGCTACTAGAGACTCAAAGGGGTTTGGAATTATAAAAACACCACTCGCGCTATGGACTTACAGTTTGGTGTCCTCGTGTATAGTAGCCTCCTAGTAGCCTCATTAACTCATCATCAGTAGACCCGTTGCTCGTTGCCTTATTACAGAATAAGAAACGTCGTACCGGAACCACAAAATACCTAAAGATTCTGAAAGCAAAATAAGTAACTCTCAGTCACCTTTATGCCGTAGACAAATCACGAAATAATACTCTGACCCCATTTCAGGAGAATTTAAAATTAATTCCGAGTCCTATCTTCTAACTTTATAGAAGTTGAGGTCATTAAGACCGCTTCAAATGCACTTCCAGAGTCCCAGGCTGCATTAGCATATCTTAAATGTGGATCGTTTGTAAGATATCCCGATTTGTTTGATGAAAAACGGGGGACTCGGGTTGAACGTAATCTTGTGTTCAAGAAAAGTCCAGAACCAACAAAATTTTGAAGTAATTTGTACTCACAATTAGTTATTTTAGGGGAGTCCTAATCACGGGCTAGAAGCACGGCGTGACTAATGATAGTCTAAATTCATGAATGGAAATCCTACTAATATTATAAATGTGAAAGTTTGTAAGAATGGATCGATGTTTGTTACTCTTTCACGTAAAAACTACTGAACGGATTTCGATGAAATTCGGTGTGGTAGTAGTTTAGGCTCTGGATTAAAACATAGGCTACTTTTTATCCCGAAAAAGTACAGTGTTCCCGAGGGATACTGTATTTACGCGGGCGGAGCCCCATGCAACAGCCAGTTGAAAATATTTTTAAAATAGATTACTTATGTGATATTTTATAAAGCTCGCGATACTGCGAAAAGTCTGCGAACGCGATGTGTTACGCCGATTCGCACATATTTCGCGGAATTTATTACCACAGGTTAAAGATAGAGGAACAGATAAACAGCTACATAGTTATCTTTCGATTTGATTGCCCTACTACAAGCATACGATGTGTCCACGATTGTATCACAGAGTAAAATATATATATACTTACGTACAGAGGAACACCTTTCACGGAACGATCGAAATTTTGTCAGGGTTGTCACAAAAGATGGGCGTAATTTAAACTAAGTCTAGCGGCAGTATATGGCTATTGAGAAAGTATGATTGGTTCACACCACAACCCGGCATCGAACCTGCACGATCACGCGTGTGACTCAAGAGGTCTGTCTATTCACTAGGTCAGTGGTCTCCAATTAGTTTCGCTCGGGGTCCGTTTTAAGAAATGAAATGACCATCGAGGTCCGCACATTTTATTTATAAAAAAAAATATTTTTTAAACAAATGTAATTAAGGAAATAACAAAGGTATTTTGTTACATAGGTACTCGTATCTATGCGAAAAATGACATTTTTTGTTGCGAATTATCTGTCTGAAGTTTGGAGTAAATTTGATTATTTATTTATATCGGAAGTAGTTTTTAGTGTAAGTTAAGTGTTCTCGCAGTCCGCACAAAATGGGTCGGCGGTCCGGATGCGGACCGCGGTCCGCTATTTGGCGTCCCCTGCACTAGGTTATGGAAACTCTTATAATAAAGCAAGTCGTCTCCTAGAAAATAAAATATTTACTTACCTATTATTATTCTTAGGATAGGTAAAATAATATATATTTTCATTTATTCAAGTATTGTTAATACACACACATACATATCCACTTTTTTGTTTGATATTATTTGTATTTAATATTGTAATATTATAAAGTTTTAACATTCATTGGACACAAATTTATATATAAAAAATGTTATTTGTCGTCATGACAACCGACAACACAATATCACAATTTTCAATCTCACATGACATAATAACTCAAACACGAAATTTAAAAAATTTTTGACGTCCCTTCGACGGCGCACAATCTTAACCGGATTTTTGACACTATTGCCGTGTACGCGATAGGAGAATTGTGCACACATCGTATGCTTGTAGTAGTGCAATCTATTCGACAGTTTTCTATGTGCATGTTTAACTGATCAAAATTTTCATATTTGGATCGTTCTAAGCTGTTTCTTCGTACGTTAGTATATATATTTTCTACTCTGTGATATAACATAAGTAATGACAGTATACATAAATGCTTTCGTTATTTCTAGAAAAATAATATTTCCTGTCAACTGGTACTGCGTATGGACACTTTACAGTTTTGGAAACTTTCAAATCAGCGAAATAAACTACTAACCAAATCGATAAGCCAAGTAACCGTACACCGGGCATGCCAATAATGGAAGACATGTGTGATTTTAATAGGGTAAAGCTAGGGTACAATCGGGTACAATGGGGTGCCACTCAACGGTCGTCACCTGCCAATGAAACAGATTGATTAAAGTTAAACCGACTGTGAATGGAGCATTGAAGATTATTGTCTTTGTGGAGAGTTTAGGTAACTGTTTTGTTGCCGTAATTTACTAAACAGCGAATTATATAAGGTTTGGTAAATTCAATTATGGATACTTTGGGCATATGATCTACTGCTTATTTAGAGACGTTTAGGCAGAATAATTGTCATACTTGAAAAACAATCTTTATTCTATATTTAAAGACGTTTAGGCAGAAAAACAGTTACAAATTTCGACAAAGAAAATACTAATTAAAGTGTTACGTTTGTTGCGGCGCTCCGGAGGCCTTTGACCTCAAACAGCTGACTGAATTGTTATTAGTTAGGCAACTTTGCTTTCGGTTTAAAGTCAGCTGTTTCTATGAGGTTAATAATCTCAGCGCCTTAGAGAGCGCAATGAAATTTTATATAGTTAATATATTTTATTCAAATTTTTAAAATTATTTTCTGTCTAAATGTCTTTGCATAAGCAGTAGATCATATGCCCAAAATATCCGAAATTGATTTTACCAAACCTTATATAAGATTTTTCAAATGTATATAACACTTATATCATATAAATTTGGAACATCGAAAAAAAAATCTAGTTATGTAACAAATCATCGCCATTAAGGCTGTTGACCTCACATTCTCAATGGCTAAGCTGATCATCAGCTGCTCACAGCTTCAACCTCTTATTAGAGTTCTGTAGTTCATGCCTCTGAACACTTATAGTTTTGTCATGTCCGTCCATTCGTCCGTCCGTCCATCTTCGGCTTACCGTCTAATCGGTAGAGATAAAAAGATGAAACTTTGCATGGATGTGTCTGTTACTTTGCAGATCGACAGAATGCTAAAATAAAGTTACGAAAAATAAATTTTTTTCGGTACCTCTACACGTAAAGTGGGAATAAGTTTTTTCTCGCGTGTACCCCACAGTGTGGGTTATCATTAGATAAGTCTTTAAAAAAAAAACATATCCGTTTGCAAGATATTCAACTTTAAAGGATTTTTTTTGTTAAAAAGAGTGTCATCCCCTCTCTAAAAGCTAAACGGCTGGCTCGAAAAATCTGAACAAATTAATTATAATAGTCCATGTGATGAACTTTGAAGGAAATCTAAAAATAGCGATATAATAAGTTGACTACGGAACCATATTCCCTCATTATTTAAAATACCTGTTTATTCAATGCCTTTGAAAGGCAACGGCAGAACCTCTCAGATTTCAAGAGTTAATTTTATTAAGGTTACTCAATAATATCGACGCGCCTTTGTAGCTGCCATATTAAAGTCTAGATGTCTAGACTAGAGCCTGAGAGCTAGATTTCCCTATCGTTGGCATTCCTTTTCTGATTATCGGCTCACTCGACGGGATGAAAATTTATGAGAAATGTTGGGATTATAGAATAGTTGGAATACCTGTCTGATATTCATTTTCATTCTCACATTTCCGGTGCTTATACTGCCAGTGTTACAAGAATTTGCATCTTTCCTGATGCTTTTAATATGCTTGCTTTTAATAATAGTAATGAATTTGACTGCAAGTTTAGTACCTAGTTTATACAGTTTATGAACAAAATTATGTTCAGAGGCGCCTACCAGCATTACAAGTCTATCAAATGCTTGATCTACCATGTTTGTGGGGATGCAATGACATGAAATTCATTGTGGCGCGTGTAAAGTTTTCCAAAGAATCCACATATTCAGACACACACACACCTGAACCTCAACTCTCGTAATATATCTTACACTCTTATCTTATCTTATATATCTTTATTGAATTATAAACGAATCGTCATGATATCATAAACAGATTTTTGGAGTTTGGACCAATAAAACGGGTTTCTAGTTGATTTGACGTTAATATGAATACAGTTTTGCAGTTGCAGTTACATTGTTACTGTATTATTGCAGGATATAATAAGCTGAATACACCTTCAAAGTTTGTTTATTTGATTTGCGTTTTAATTTTTGGAGAATTACATTACACATAATATAAACACCTTTATTTTAGATAGATATCTATATATCTATCTAAAATAAAGGTGTTTATATTTCGGTGACGGTGGCTGGTTTCATTAAAACCAGGCCGTTTGCACAGGAGTCAATTTATAGTGCCCAAGTGTGTGCGCAGTACACAAGAGCACTCTCTATTCCTTTGATCTCATAATCCAGTGGGACGGATGACCGACAGGACTGGCGAGAGATCAGGCGCAGGTCCGACTTTTTTAGATGCCCATCCGACGCATGGATCATCTTTCTTGTCAGACAATCAGGTGATCAGCCTGCATTGTCCTAACCAAACTTGGAAATAACATTTTTGTTGTTCCAATGCGGGAATTGAACCCACGACCTCCGACACCTTTTTTTATCTATATATTGGGTTCATATGGGTTTATGTTTCAACGACTATAAAAAAGGACTAAAAATTCCTAATGGGTCTTCAAATCAACAGAATAAGGAATATAATCGATTGAGTTTCGACCTTCAGTATTATTTACTGTAGAAATCTCATCAATACTGAAATTCAATCAAGATGCCTGCATTGTTAGCCTGAATAAGGCTCGTTAAGGTACAGAAATGACCCTATACGTCCGTCCCTTTTGTTACTAAACGACGGATCGATCAACCAATTTCAACGCATCGGCTTATTCTCGAGGTTTGACGTGCTTCTTACTACCAACAATGGGTTCTTAAGCAGGGATGTTATGGAGCTCCGCAACCGAAACCGAAACTATCGGATTACCGAAATAATAAACTGTCCGTAACCTTAACCGAATCTGATATAAAAGCATCGAATATATTTTACCTAACTAGATTTTTAGGCCAAATAATTACCTATGCTTGCAAAATGCAAATAAGTAGTTGCATTTTACTTACAGTCGTCATAAACCTAATATCAGTAACCGAAATTATCCTAAACTAACGGATAATCCAAAATAATTTACCGTAACCGAAACCGATTAACCTTCATTCCTATATCCGTATCCAGATCCGAAATGTCATATCCGTAACATCTCTGTTCTTAAGTATATGTTATAGAATAGGTATCGAACGATAAACTAGTATAGTTCTGGGAAATTAATGTCTAGGAGTTGGATGTCCTCATTAGTAATTTTTTCGGATAATATTAGGTCATTTCTTAAATCTGGCCAGACGATTACGGCATATGTCTATTGCCAGCAACTGAAAATCATGATGGAAAAGCTAGCTGATAAACAACCGAGGTTGGTCATTCGCTCTAGGCCACTGCTGCTGCAGGAGGAACACTAGACCACACACTGCGCAACAGACGGCTACCAAATTAGAGGAGCTTCAATTGGAATCTCTCACAGACATCCACCGTACTCCCCGGACCTTGCTCCAACAGATTACCATTATTTTCGAAATTTGGATAACTTCTTGCAAGAGAAAAATTGCCACTCCGATGGGGCAGTCCAAAGCGCCTTCAAAGATTTTATTGATTCCTGTCCGAATGGTTTTTGTAGAAAGGAATTAATGAACTACCTACGAGATGGCAAAAGTGCATATATAGCAATGGTATATACTTACTAATGGTAGTACCACACCAGGCCCAGCTTCATAGTGGACATCAGTACCAAACCAGGCCCAGCTTCATAGTGGACATTAGTACCACACCAGGCCCAGCTTCATAGTGGACATCAGTACCACACCAGGTGGAGACATGTTGACAATATCATCACCAATTTCAACGTAATATCAATCTACTGAAAATCTATTTTTATCATTGAAACATTTTAATATTCTTTGTTTTTTTGGGTCAAT
The DNA here is from genome assembly GCA_037179445.1 of Phengaris alcon alcon. Lineage (NCBI taxonomy): Eukaryota > Metazoa > Arthropoda > Insecta > Lepidoptera > Lycaenidae > Phengaris > Phengaris alcon. Next base: position 1,169,173 of record JAYRCH010000175.1, on the reverse strand, counting down.
TCACACCGATACTCAACGCGGCACTGCATTATAGTTAGCTATTCAACATTTAACTTTATTCATTAAAACAAGTTTCATTTCTCATAAGAGTTGGAATGTCAAGTTGCACCGCGTTGCAAAGCGCATGTGCAGTGTGTGACTGAATACCGATGAAGTGGGGTATAGACAAGCGTACAAAGTATAAGACGTTTCATATATAATTATTATGTATTAGGTAGGAAGACGGGCACACGGGCAAAATAAATGATCGTCGCGGTGTGAACTGACCCTCACTGACAAAAAAATTGGACCTTATGGACGAAACGCTTAACATTGCCTCCTTTTCATTTAGGATGTACGCATATAATAATATATATTTAGCACATATACAAGGTATCAAATATTCATAGCCAGCCGGACTCCGGTCCTGTGGGACAAACAGATTCCAGTATGAAAAGTAGCGTGTATGTAAATTTGATATTTGCATTCCAATTTTGAATCAACAGTACTTTTTATTATCCGACTACAGCGAAGCCAAAAAGAAGTGTAATGATTTTGTTACATCGTAGCGCCTAAGCTACTGATCCGATATCAATGAATGAAGTGTGAGGACTTGAGGAGAGAGAATAATATCCCATATTGTAACATAAGCTATATATTGTACATAGTCGGGTTTTAGTTTTAATAAAAAATTGTAGTTATAAAGGCGCCGTCTCCTGCGCGTGTTTTTTTTTTCGAAACATTAGACAAAACATCGAAACATTGGGGCGTGGCTATACAGATTCGTCTAGGAATATACAATGTTTTTGTCTTCCGAGACGGACGGAAAACATTCCCCGCGCGGGTAGAGAGGGGAAGGAATGTTTCATATCTTATCATCTGTTACACCACTCACATAGAAATACGGAAGAAATTATTTATCAATCCCAAATCGGTATTTTATTCGTAACTTCTGATAAATACTTAAATTACGGGTCCGTAAATATGGCCTACCTCGAAATCTGGGGGTCTAAAAGAGCCACTTTAGATGTTTCATATATTTTTTTCCGTACAAAAATCGTGAAATGGTAAAATGGCTACATAATTCATCTGATTTCATCATGTTTGTTTTCATACACAAGCTGTCTCCTATATTTTTAGAATATAGCTATAGAAAATATTTTTGATTGAAACAAAACATTTTGTGTAGACAAGAAAACCAAAGTCAAAATTGATGTTTTCTAATTTGTAGAAAACATCAATTTTGACTTTGGTTTTCTCCTAGATTCTGCATCTGCAATCGCTAAAACTGCGAGTGCTTACGTCTTCCTCATCGGAACTCGTGATCTTGTCTACACAAAATGTTTTGTTTCAATCAAAAATATTTTCTATAGCTGGAGACAGCTTGTGTATGAAAACAAATGTTGGTGTTACATGTTTTCTGTGTAATGTTTCCTGTGTAATGTTTCGAAAAAAAAACATGAGCAGGAGTCACGCCTTTACACTAACATTTTACACTAACATGTCTATTACCTACTCGTATTTTATATCTCGCCGTACCAAAGTTATTTTTCACATTGGTAATAGAAACTAGGTACGTTTCTATTATCAATGTGGAAAATAACTAAGGGTGAAAATGACAGTAATCTAAGATGTTGATTTTACGGCCATGATATTTTGAAATTAGAAAGTACTATGTAGTAAGTATACTCATTTTAGGGAGGTTAATAATGTTTTATATTGTTTAATTATTAACAAAAATTAAATTTTTTGCCCCCCCTACTCTAACTTCAACCCCCTAAGCCCTCGTCCTTCGTCTTTATAGTTAACGTGTTACTTTTCCAGTAATGCGCGTATTTCTTATAAGGATCTTTGATCGAAATGTAACCTCATTAAATTCTGACATCCTTATCAGAGAAAGTGGAATAGTATTTAGTCAGTCAGAAGTTACTTCTTCCGATTTAGGATACTAATTAGGATCCTTACTTCCATTTGCCTGAATCATTTAGTACGTCTGAATTTAGTGCGATGGAATACGCGCTTAAGTCGAGACTAATTTTTAGCGTGAGAGCTAAGGAAAAACTTATTTACACGTCAGTTACCAAGGTGTCTAATTTGCCGCCAGCACCATCGATCAGGATGAAACACGGCTACCCTTTCGCAAATTACTACCTCCAGCTATCCACAAACTTGTAACCGCTAGTTTCCTGTTTACTTAATTTGTAACCTCTGCTTTAGAGCCCTTTAGGGCCCAAACAAATATATTCTTTGTCCAAAGTAATGGTAAGGAGTGTCTATTTATTTTCGTTACTTTGAAAGTAAAATGTAATGAATTTTGTTTGCTTCAACCGCGACAGTTTAAATCTCATCCTCTTCACTGACTAGAGAACGGTACAATGTGATCACTGATAAACAAGATCAATAGTTCCATTATTCTCCATCCATCCATCTTATTTCATTAGCCTGTAATTAATTAGCGTGAAGTAAGCGCGGCCGTTTGTTGCCAACTTCAACGCGGACGCAAAATGTTTTCGTTTTTTTTTTAAAATCAAAATTCGTTCCAAATTATTTAATTTGCAATTTCAACAATGGGTTGCGTAATTCATCCCAGATTTCCTGATCTTTTGTTGTGTACGGTTGCGAGGAAAAGTGGAAAGATATTAAAATCAATGTCTACGTGAGTAGGTCAAAACGCAACAGTATAATTTAACAGCTAAAGTAGACTTTTTAGACCAGTACTTACCACTAGCTTACATTTCTTATAAAATAATGAGCAGATAACGAGTACAATTAACTGATTGTAAATGTAATAACATTTTTATACATTAGTAGGTATCTACCTCATAACATAGTACATATTAGTGGATACATGCGATACTTGGCGGAAATCCATAGCTTACAATTTAATTAATATTATATCTAGCAATATCCCGCGAAGAAAAAGACATATTATATTTTTTTCCGCGGGATTGTGCTAGTACTAGTTCTCAAGTCTGAAAATGTTCTAGAGTATATAATATATAGACATATCAAGTTAAAATAAACAAATCACGAAAGTCATTAAAATGAAATGTGTAAGTTTAATAAACATTTTGTTGACAATACAGCGAGTCTCATATCCGAGTACGAAGACAGCAAATCCTCTGAATCGAGACTCTCGTTATTTACTCATTAAAACTTGGAATTGAAGGCGTTCCCAATCGGTGAAGAAGCGAAATAAACTTTTCAATGGAATGAACGCTCGAGTTTTAAAAGATAATATTTTTATGAAAGGTCCATCAGGAATTTTGCGCTTTTCCACTTGTATATACTTAGATGTTGCGAGATTAATTTTGTCCAATTGTTCGCTGGTTTTTTAGGTTTTTTAGGTGCACCGAAAGGGTGAAAACGAGACCCTATTACTGAGGCGTCGCTGTCCGTCTGTCTGTCACTAGGCTGTATCTCCTTAACCGTGATAGCTAGACTGTTGAAATTTTCACAGAAGATGTATTTCTGTTGCCGCTATAACAACAAATACTAAAAATAGAATAAAAGAAACATTTGAGGGGGGCTTCCATAACAACTAACGTGATTTTTTCATTTTGTATGGAACCCTTCTTGCGAGGGTCCGACTCGCACTTGGCCGGTATTTTTTCTTACAGATACAAGTTATTGCGTCACAATATTTAGTTTAAGCTTAAACACTTACTAATAATATATTTTTTTAATCTTTATTATATTTAAGAGGCTTTTGCTATACGAGGCATGCCAGCCCCATCATAACTTATACAAACTATATTAATATAGAATTTTATACAAAAATGATGCAGCTTCACTCACAGACGAAGCAAGAATGCTCATATATAAACCTAAATCACAAATATTAAACTTAAATTTCTTTAATAACTCCTTTCTTTCATCTAATAATAATGAGGGTTTTTAAATTCGTGACTTCGGACAGCTTTTTGACACGACAAGGACCGACGTGCTACCACGCGTCGCCTGGTGACAGAAAAAGAACCGAAAATTCTTATTGACCGTTTTTATACCACTTACGCCGTCAGATGACGCTTTGTGTGAGTAGGGTCTGCCCCCTAACGGCAGAAAAAAAAATCAACAACCCTCATTGACACGATTTTTAATAAGTATCCGCCACGTATTGCTGTCGATTACTTCAGAAACATACGTATAAATAAATAAAAAAGTATATAATATTATTATACACGAGGCATGTCGAGGCAAAAAGTGTCCACACTTAAACTTTTGAAGTTTGTGGTAGTCACGTACTTTGGAGTTTGTCGTCTTGACATTTTTGGCATTTGCTTTCTGTAAGCGGAATGAATATACTCATTCCGCTTAAAATTGACAAAATCTTCTAAAATCAAGATGGCGCTAACTTTTTCTTGTACGAACATTTTTTCCGTCAAATGTAGGTACCGTCCATCTATAGTTTTGGAATCATTGTTCAGAAAAGACAATATTGACAGGTCGCAATACCAATGCATATGATATCCAGCGGTAAATACGGCGACACAACATAACTGTCAAGTCCCAGGTGTTTGAATCTACTCCCTGGGCGACGATAATCGCTAACCATCAGGCCATCCGTTGCTCGTTTGCCCCTATAAAAAATACGCAACACAAAATCACAGCTATGAAAATCTTATATGAAACCCTCTATTTGGCAAACATCCTCCCTGGGGCACGCTCTATATTAAAAGAGGGTCCCTACTTATTAAAGTACAGGGACAGGAAATGCTCAACCTTAATGTGTGTACACACTGCGATACGAGAGTAGTAATCTAACGGTCATACTAATGTATCAATTACGGTCGTTGTGATCACGACAAGACGGCAATAATTCATGGCGCTTACATGACAATATGTGCAGCGCGGTGCAACTTGATTCATACGTAAATGGACAAAGAAACGAAACAATACGCAAAGCTGCGCTGCACTTTTTAGATAGCTGTTCAAATTGAATATTATTCATTACAAAAGAAGGTGCACGTTTGATTTGTAAGAGTTCGAACCACGGAGAATAGAAGTAAGGAGTACCATCTCCATACATGAAAAGTGTCCGTAAAATAGCGTTAAATACGTGGCGCTACAGACGCAAGGGTGTAAAGCCGCAAAATTTAAACGGACATTAAATCTTGGGATCTTCTTCGGTTTTATATATAAAAATATTTCGACTATACGAGTAATTAGAATATTCACGATTTACTGAATTAACTACTAAAAACTAGTCATAGTCATCAAAAATTCCTTGCCACTCTAGCGCCATTATGGCCAGTTTTGGAACTATTAATTAATTACTTTTGTCGGACACTTTTTAGCTTTTTTCTTTTCTGCCTTAGACAGATGGTACTCCTTACTTCTATTCTCCATGATTCGAACTCTTACAAATGAAACGTGCACCTTCTTTTGTAATAAATAATATTCAATTTGAACAGCTATCTAAAAAGTGCAGTGCAGCTTTGCGTATTGTTTCGTTTCTTTGTCCATTTACGTATGACTTGACTTCAAAATGTACGGTTTGTTAGGGATAAGACCTAGCTAGATCGATTTCTCCCCCCGAAACCCGGGAAAAAAGAACGTGAAAATGTTTTTGTGAAACCGGTTTTTCATATAATTATACAAGATTGTCTTGTAAACATAAAAAGAAGATAGTTCCACATGTCGCTACACGATTGCTAGTGGCGCTGTTTATACCGCTAAAAATAATAATATCTAATATTAATAATATCCATGGACGCTGCACACCACGTCAATCTGGTCCCGTGGCAAGTATCCGAAGAACTTGTGTTACGGGTACCAGACAACGGAAATATATTTAATACTTTTTATACTATGCATGATATATTTAAGATTTTTATTATATTATACATCCATGACCCAGGAACACAGAAAAACTTTTTGTTCCTTCGGCGGGGTTCGCGACCCACGGCTTGAGCACCAATACGCTCAACCACTGAGCCACAGAGGTCGTCAAAAATGTATGCAACCTATCTGTTATAGTTACATAATCAGCTAGCGGGCGTGAGTATCGCTATTCTCTAGTCGCTACTCGCTACGCAGTTCTGTAGCTGCGTACTGCGTAGCATATTACACTATGTTGTCCGGATACCCGTGAGGCCGCGGAAAATTCAGACCACTGAAAATAGAACTCTGCGCTAATACAGTAGAGCTGAAAATCGAACAGACAAGTGTCGAGTCACATGTCAATGTCTTAAATTACAGCTCGACACTCAACTATTTTATTATATAACTCGACACTATTTTCAACTCTAAGTATTAACTGAAAATTGAGCACACAGGTGTGTCGAGTCACATATCAATGTCATAAATGACAGCTCGACACTCGACACTTAGATTTTCTACTCTATTATATTAGCGCAGAGGTCTGAATTTTACCGGGCCCGCCGGATTCCGGATCATAGGGTCTATGCATACAACTCCATACAAAGAACCGCGTCGCATAGTCCGTACGAACCTCCACCAACTGTCCCCGTGTGCGACCTTTGGATTTATTACACACGTTTTTATCAGGATCGCAGGGTCGCATTTGAATTTTTTCAACAGCCGGGAAATTAACAGCACTAGGATATTATCAATACATAAAAACATATACATACATATTTTAAATAAAATCGTAGCTGGTCGCTGTCGGTACATGGAAGATATATAAGAAATAGAACTCAAAACAATGATTTTTAGAATTTCTGTCTGTATGTACGTTTGTACATACAGACAAAATATTTGGATCCGGTTTTCACTAATTCGTTTCGGTTTGCTGCACCTAAAAATTAGTGTTTATTTTATTACAATCGGTTCATAAATAAAAGTTATACCTATCTAAGGAATCTTATTTATAAAATTCCCATGTCATAGTGAACGCTAGAGAGTTCTGCATTTTTATACAATTTTGCAGGCGTATTTGGTAGGTGTGATGTTGTAAGCTATTTTTCGTACCCCTAAACGGTGTACGCCAATTTTTAAAATTCTTTTGTCGTTTATTATTTTATGATTTGCCAATGAACAATATTTAAAATGTAAGCTTTAATTGTCACCCTTCTAATAATAACCATAAATAAAGTCGCCGATAAACCCGGAGTCATTAAAATCTCTTAAGTTAAAAAATGATTCACCACAGGTGACTAAAGACGGTACATTCTATAAGTAATAACGTTCTATAGTTTGTTTACTTTTGCATAAAGACAATCTATCAGCAAAATAAATTAAACCTTAACAGATTGTATGCGTTACTGCAATCTCCTTTAAGACAGGCCCCCCCTCAATGAATAATTCAGAGCTCTGTAGACTTTATGGGACAGGTTGTCTGTCAAAGTGTCAATAAGGGGAACCCCCTAATTAATTTTAAACCAAGATAAAATTTAAACCGAGTTTATTCGGATACCATCCAATTATACGTACTCCTTAAATGCACTGAATAGTTAATATTGTTGAGTTATTTTGTTTGATGTAGAGTGAAAATAAAACAAGAAAGGCAGATAGGAAAAAGCTTTTCTTTGTACCGGATTTTATAGTAAATGAAATAAATCTTTTAACTATTAAATAATAATCTTCTTCTTAAATATAAAAAATATGGATTGCAATTCCAATTTTTCGCTAAAACTCGAAAACGGCTAAACGGATTTCGCTAATTTTGGTCTTGAAATAATTTTGAAAGTTCCGGTAAAAAAATCGTCCGGCCCCAGTTTGCTAGGTGTAGTTGTAGGTGTGATGTATATGTGGTTGTAGGTGTAGATGTATGTGTGGGTGTAAGTGTTGATGTATGTGTGGTTGTAGGTGTAGATGCATGTTGGTTGTAGGTGTAGATGTATGTGTGGTTGTAGGTGTAGATGTGTGTGATTGTAGGTTTAGATGTCTGTGTGGTTGTAAGTAGAGATGTATGTGTGGTTGTAGGTGTAGACGCATGTTGGTTGTAGGTGTAGATGTATGTGTGGTTGTAGGTGTAGATGCATGTTGGTTGTAGGTGTAGATGTATGTGTGGTTGTAGGTGTAGATGCAAATTGGTTGTAGGTGTAGATGTATGTGTGGTTGTAGGTGTAGATGTATGTGTGATTGTAGGTTTAGATGCTGTGTGGTTGTAAGTAGAGATGTATGTGTGGTTGTAGGTGTAGACGCATGTTGGTTGTTGGTGTAGATGTATGTGTGGTTGTAAGTGTAGACGCATGTTGGTTGTAGGTGTAGATGTATGTGTGGTTGTAGGTGTAGATGTATGTGTGATTGTAGGTGTAGATGTATGTGTGGTTGTAAGTGTAGGTGTATGTGTGTTGTAGGTGTAAATGTATGTGTGGTTGTAAGTGTAGATGTATGTGTGGTTGTAGGTTTAAATGTATGTGTGGTTGTAGGTGTAGATGTATGTGTGATTGTAGGTGTAGATGTCTGTGTGGTTGTAAGTGGAGATGTATGTGTGGTTGTAGGTGTAGACGCATGTTGGTTGTTGGTGTAGATGTATGTGTGGTTGTAAGTGTAGACGCATGTTGGTTGTAGGTGTAGATGTATGTGTGGTTGTAGGTGTAGATGTATGTGTGATTGTAGGTGTAGATGTATGTGCGGTTGTAAGTGTAGGTGTATGTGTGGTTGTAGGTGTAAATGTATGTGTGGTTGTAGGTTTAGATGTATGTGTGGTTGTAGGTGTAGACGCATGTTGGTTGTTGGTGTAGATGTATGTGTGGTTGTAAGTGTAGACGCATGTTGGTTGTAGGTGTAGATGTATGTGTGGTTGTAGGTGTAGATGTATGTGTGATTGTAGGTGTAGATGTATGTGCGGTTGTAAGTGTAGGTGTATGTGTGGTTGTAGGTGTAGATTTATGTGTGGTTGCAGGTGTAGATGTATGTGTGGTTGTCGGTGTAGATGTATGTGTCGTTATAGGAGTAGATGTATGTGTGGTAGTAGGTGTAGATGTATGTGTGATTGTAGTTGTAGATGTATGTGTGGTTGTAGGTGTAGGTGTATGTGTGGTTGTAGGTGGAGATGTATCTGTCGTTGTAGGTGTAGATGTATGTGTGGTTCTAGGTGTAGATGTATGTGTGGTTCTAGGTGTAAATGTATGTGTAGTTGTAGGTGTATATGTATGTGTGGTTGTAGGTGTAGATGTATGAGTGCTTGTAGATATAAATGTATGTGTGGTTGTAGGTGTAGCGGCTAATTTTGGTCTTGAAATAATTTTGAAAGTTTCGGTAAAAAAATCGACCGGCCCCAGTTTGCTAGGTGTAGTTATAGGTGTAGAAGTATGTGTGGTTGTATGTGTAGATGAATGTGTGGTTGAAGGTGTATATGTATGTGTGGTTGTAGGTGTAGATGCATGTTGGTTGTAGGTGTAGATGTATGTGTGATTGTAGGTGTAGATGTCTGTGTGGTTGTAAGTGGAGATGTATGTGTATTTGTAGGTGTAGGCGCATGTTGGTTGTAGGTGTAGATGAATATGTGGTTGTAGGTGTAAATATATGTGTGATTGTAGGTGTAGATGTATGTGTGGTTGTGTAGGTGTAGTTGCATGTTGGATGTAGGTGTAGATGTATGTGTGGTTGTAAGTGTAGATGTATGTGTGGTTGTAGGTGTAAATATATGTGTGGTTGTAGGTGTACATGGTGTAGGTGTATGTGTCGTTGTAGGTGTAGATGTATGTGTGGTTCGAGGTGTAGATGTATGTGTGGATATAGGTGTAGATGTTGGTGTAGGTTGTGTGGGCATAATTATTTATTTATTCCCGTTCATAGTTAAGACAGAACAACATGCGTCGGGTCAAGTAGTATCTTATAAATATGTTATAAAACCTACATCATAAGTTTACTTACACCATATTATACAAAAACACTAATTTTAGTGGGTAAGAACTTAATCGCACGAATGTCGGAGATATTTATAACTATGTTCCTGCGGACCTATATTTCATACACTTTTACCTAGGCCTGACGTTAAAGTTAATGCGACTTTTGTATGGGGCGTTTTCACGAGCCTTGCTAAATATTGTAAACAAATCGCTGTACCTTTGAAAATATTGATTATTTTATTAATATACTATTTATTCTGAGAACTTTGTCATATTTAAGTCGTACGATGTATGCTTTAAAAATATATGTCGTCTAGCCTATTATTGTACCCTTTATTTTTATAAAAGAAAAATATCTAAACGTTAGAAATGTCGGCGTCTGGTCACGCCAATAGGTACATAATAACTTTGATGTCTCACATTAGACAGGTGACCTGCGACGGTGATAAAACAAAACCGATAACCAACAATAATGAATACAAATATAAAACCTTTCGTCTTTTTAGTCTTCAGCACTTTCAGGAATCAAAGTCCTATGCACTTACGGTTAAAAAACTGCCACATCACTTCCTTGTATCCATTAGTGATAACGAGCGAAGTCATCGCGAATGTTTGTGTGGATGACAGGCAAAGTGACAGGCCAACAGACAAACGCTAAGAGCTTTCACATTCACAAGCTGCTGAATAATTTACATGTGTATTTTTACGTTCGCCTCCGGGACTATAAATATTTTTCGCGCTAAATTATTAATGTGTAGGTACCTACTCTGACATTATTAGATAGGAACCTTTTTTAAAAAAAAATGAAATATGTTATTCTAGGCTTAGAAATAATATGACTTTGATGAATAAAGATGGCAGTTCAGACCGCGACGATACTAGATGCTACCCGGCGCTACATTTTTAAGATAGCTATTCAAAATTTAACTTGATTCACATTCACTACACATAAAAATACACGTTTCATATGACATCAGTCATACACTGGACAATGCACGTGCGCTGTGCAGCGCGGTGCAACCTGACATTCAAACTCTTACAATGAAACGTGTGGAAACGTTCTTGTGTACCTAATGAATAAAGTTAAATAGGGATGATGACTACATCTAAAATATTTAGTTACATTAATATACTCAGATATATTGAGCCATTACTACTTGGTAAATGTAAAAAAATATAACATTCTACATATATTTAGTTTAGTTAGAGACATCTAAAACATACAAAAAAGTTCAATTTTTTTTTTGCTAAATTAGTAAACAAAACCTACATCATTAGTTTACTTACATAATATACAAAAACATTCATGATGGTAAGTATGAAATTAAACGCACAAATATCGGAGATATTTACAAATTTACAAATTATACTTCATACATCTAGGCGTGACGTCATAGCTAGGTATGACTTTAGTATGGAGCGTTTTCACGAGACTGAAAATTTGTATACAAATAGCTGTAGTAAATAACCTTTAAAAATATTGACTTTTGATATACTGTTTCTTCTGAGAAGTTACTCATATTTAAGAGTAGGTACTATTCATTTATGCAATAAAAAAATGTCATATAGGCTATTTTTAAAAAGCTATCTTAACAATGCAGCGCCATGTCACGTATCGTCTTGTTTCGGTGTAAATTGACCCTAATGGGAAGCTGTCTAAATAGGTGAACTCCTTCCTTTCGGCCCTTAAGTATATTCTAATGAGATCTTAGCCAGTATCTTTATTATCTTACAAATTCTACAAAGATTTTCCATGCCTATTACTACGGCTCGTTTTCAAGCTCTGATTCGTGAACAATGATGAAATCATATCACAACTCACATTAGAATGTTCTAATTCAAAGCTAATTCCAGTTATTCCTCATACATAACATTAACCCAACTGGGCCACGAGTCGGCCTCCGCCTCTCGACCTATATTCTGAACTTTCATACGATTATGGTGTAAAAGACATTGGGAGTTTTTGACCCGCTGTCTAAAATAGTGGCGACCACAAACCAAAATACTATTAGACTGTACAATTTTCGTTCACATTTCATTTCACGTAATTATTTCAATTCATATCTACAGAGAAATGGAGATAATCAATGAATTGTTAAATATATTTTAAATTAATATTCGTTGAAATGAGTTAAAATATCACAGTATTTACCCCACTTCCTGCAAAATGTGACCTACGCCGTTGTAATCCAGGTGCAATTACGCTCACATCTTACTAATATTATAAATGCAAAAGTTTGTGATGATGGATGGATGGATGGATGTATTAATGGATGAATGTATGGATGTTTGTTACTCTTTCACGCAAAAACTAATGAACGGATAACGATGAAATTTGGTATGGTAGTAGTTTAAACTTTGGATTAAAACTTAAGATACTTTTTATCTCGAAACAGTACAGTGTTCTCGTCGGATACTGTATTTACGCGGGCAGAGCCGCGGGCAACAGCTAGTCTAATATAAATCTTATATTTGGTCGGCATGGCTAATAACACCATATTAAAAATCCCAATGTTCTTTGTTTTCAGTAATTAAAGTTTCAAGAGATTTGATAGATTTTTCAGTCCCTTTGAAACCTTTATAATATTCTGTGCCAGTTTACTCACAGTAAGCTTGCGTGAAATATTATTCACTCTCGTATTGAGTTTCGGCGTGTACAGTAGATAGTATTATGTAACATAACTCCCCACACCGAAGTCGTGTACGGTGGCCCGTTTCATTGAAACCAGACCAGCTACGCAGGAGTTATTTTTATAGTGCCCAAGTGTGTGCGCAGTACACACTTGGGCACTCTCTCTTCCTTTTACACTCGTAACCCGGGACGGAAAACCGACACGACTGATGAGAGACCAGGTGCAGGACCGACTTTTCATCACGCCCATCCGACGCATGGATCATCTCTCTTGTCAGACAATCAGGTGATCAGCCTGCATTGTCATAACTAGACTTGAAAACAACATAAAATGTTGCTTTACATTTCGGGGATCGAAACCACGATCTCTGGAGTCGAAAGACAAGCTCTAAACCACTAGACTAGAGGCCTATGTATCATGCAAGGGTAGGCCCAAGAGGGCGTATGTATTACAGACCGACAATGAACTTGTTACCCTGGTATCGCTGGTGTCCGGGGTACTAGGGACGGTACTTTTATCTGCATCAGGCAATTTTCTATAGAAAAAGTACAAGACTACCTGTTCCCTCCCTAATTTTGTTAAAATTATGGGATAATTATATAACATTTCGTATAGCACTGGCCATATTTACCCATATGTAATCTTGCCCCGTCTGATTATCATACCTAAGTAATTGTTACTTCCCAACAATGTCTGCTTTTGTTAAAATAAATCTAAAACAAAGACGCGAACAACATCGTTACAGATTCGTCAATTTGCCGCTACGGTGACAAGCCGCTTTGGAAAACTTTAACTAAATTATGGTATGTGCCCGCCCCTACCGTGTCGGGCCACTAATAGGATATTCTGAATTTGAGAAGCATCCTAATTACGACATTTTCACGGCGTGATGTTTCAGTTTGCTTTAAAATTGGTTAGCTAAAATTGTTTTATACATATGCATGAAAAATCTATGCATACTATTATACTTATGTATAATTATTATACAGTATTTCACATATACACAATAATTGTGACCGAAGTTTACGTAAAACATTTTCAACTCCAATATGAACTGATATAGCTGTAGTATGCATGCCTTATCCCTTCGTCAGCCCCTTTCCTATCTATCCAGCATTTCCCTTGTCTAGCAGCTTCGGTTGCATTCTCATTCGCATCAGTCTCCATCCAAGTTCCAACCGTGCAAGACGTGTACATAAAAATTCAACTGTGTTGTTTTTAAGACAATTTCCTTGTGCGTCTTATCAGAACGATACTTTTTTATAAACATTTACGTAACATGAGCTTGTATTCTTACAAATAAAAGTCATATTCCTTCAACCAACAAATGAAGAAACTACGCTTTCTTTCTGAAGGAAACGGAGCGCTTAAAATTCAATACTCTTTAAGTGTTGCCCTCTTAAAAAGACACACAAAATACTAAGACTGGCAACACTGCACTTGCACCGAACTGTATTTATTGAAGCGGAAAATTGATCTAGTGCCAATTTTATTTTCAATTCCCCTCAGTAGGCGAATCAGTGATACATTACCGATTGGAATAAATGTTCCTTTTTTTTGTTATTGCATTTTTTATTTAAACGTTTATAGTACCAATATAATATGATTATGTAAGTTATAATGTTGTAAGAGCTCCGTGGCCTAGTGGGTAGACCGTTTGATTCACTCTCGAGAGTGTGCAGGTTCGATTCCTGGGAATGTTTGTGGCGTGTATCAATGAGACTTTTTCAGATCTCACGTACATTATACGGACGCTCCAACGGTGACGGAAAACATCTTGAGGAAACCCGCACATGGTTGGCCCCAGACATATTGACCAGTCATTCTTCTGGACTAGGCTGATGGTGTTGTGAGAATGCCGTATGTGCTTGGGCAACCACACGACATTTAAAAACCGACTGTCCTAGGCACTACAGTATTTCAAGAATGGTTACGTCGCTCAGGGAATACTGTATAAATCTAATATTATTATGATTATGATAATAACGGATGAAAAAGGCCTAAGTTTTTTTTTAAAGTTGTTATATTTTATAAATTATTGTTTTTATATTGTAGTTTCGCCATAACCCGTAACTAAATAGCACACAGCCCTTTTTTATTTTTTATTAATACCAAATAAAATTCATTACCGTTATTCTACGGTGCAGCTAAGGTCATTGATTGACCTCATACAAAAATCTTATCAAAAATCACAGCTGATGTATTGATGTTATTTAGGTAAAATCTTTGCTCCCTCTTCAAATCACCTGTTTCTTTGAGTTAAAATACCTCAGCGCCTTGGAGTGATAATTTTATTTGAGTAAGTATATATTTTTTTCAAAATTTTTACGTAATTATTTTTCTAAACGACCTATCTTAGGCAGTAAATAGTTATATGCCCAAAATATCTGTAATTGATTTTGAGTTTCATTATAACTTATAAACATTGTAGTAATTTATTGATCCTGACAGTAGATATTCTCATGTTGTCACAACGCCATAGAATAGAATTAAGAAGTAACTATACATCATTTTATAGCTGGGTAACTTAGCTTGGAGTTCTGATAAATTAAAGAAAAAATCACAAAATCTAACCGGGATTAGAAGCCACCACATTCCAAATTTTCGACAAAGCAAATACTATTAAACTGCCGAGTCGAAATTATTGATAATATTTATATTGTTGCACGACGTAAGAAAAAACATTTTATATAGCTTAAAAATAAGAGATAGCTAGATCGATTTTTCTCCTCCAAAACTCCCTGCATACTAAATTTTATAGTAGATAATATTTGTAGCCGTTTCCGAGAATCCGATTTACATAATACAAGTTTTTCTCGTTTAAAGTATAAGATAAGATATTGCCAATAAACTTAAGGTAATATATAGCCGGATAATTTGCCCTTCATCACGGATTCATCAAACACAAATACAATACCACAGGTCCAGGCACTGAAGGCATCATCTACACCATAAATCATGGAGTGGATGACATCTTGACTGTTTTTGCCTCCGTCCCCTACGCCTCCACCGTCCCCCTTCGTCCCCTGTCTCTGTCCCCGGCAGATGAGCCCAAATAGTTAGACAAATGACTTTCAGGCAACTTATCAACTTCCTTTGCATTCTTAAAGGGTGAAGAAGCTTTAACGACACTGGCCTACTTTGGGGGACAGAAAAAAGTTTCTGTAATTTGTCGTTGGTTTGTTATTAGTAAGATTGACGAGACCGCTACCGCCCTCTCAGATAAGCGCTAAATTAAACGAGGAATAAAAAGTTACATGAAATATAAATAAGCTTACATTGACATAATGAGATCTTCATCTTTACTTATCTATACTTATATGCTAATATAATAAAGAGGTAATATTGTATGTTTGTTTGCAATGAATAAAGCTCGGAAATTACTAGACCGATTCTTATGAAATTTGGCACAGATAAAGTAGACCACAGAGAGGGACGTAGGCTACTTTTTATTGCGGCAAAATGCACGGTTTCTACTGGATTTCCTTTTGTGCGCACGAAGTGGCGTGCAAGATTAAGTTTGTTGCGATGTTCTCTTATTTTACTCATTGTGAGACTTAGTTTTATTACAAAATAAATAAAAAATGCAGTTAAAACAACAATTCATTCGAGCATCGATAACCTTAGAGAAATAAATTAAACAAAGTAGGCAAGCGGTAATTACAAGCCATAATTATATTCCAAATGCTCGAGAAATATTCCGTGCATCAAAAATGTTGGCAAACACACAGGCAAAAACAAAACATGGCAATAATTTTAACATATTTATTCGAGATGCAGCATCGTGCTAAGAATTTGGCTTATTCTATTCAAATATTATTGGTCGTTTTTGCTTGGAACTCTGCCCTGACTGGACATTGTATTTTTTACAGATAATAAGCTGTTTTCTTTTATTTTTCAAGATAAATGTACTGTGTTATTTTGTATTCGGCTCTTACGAATTAATGGACGTAAATGTACTATCAGGGAATCTAATTCATAAGCAGTTAGAGTGTTAAGAAAATCTTAATTTACTTGTATTATAATGACGGCATGCAGTCTCGATTCCCTGATTGTACATACGTAAATATATAGTGAAATTAACTGTTGCCCGTGGCTTCGCCCGCGTAAATAACCCTCGGGAGCACTGTACTTTTTCGGGATAAAAAGTAGCCTATGTCTTAATCCAGAGCCTTAACTACTATAATACCAAATTTCATCGAAATCCGTTGTTTCGTATCTTTTTGTTTATCCATTGTTCCATCTTTTCGTTCCGGAGTTTATGCATGAAAGAGTAACAAACATCCATCCATCCATCCTCACAAACTTTAACATTTAAAATATTATTAGGATTTTGCTTTATATTTTACATGATACAGATTAAAACGCCTCGACTGAAACTGAAACCACAAAAATAAATTTGTAAATATTAGCGTACCTACAAACTAATAAATACACATAGAAAATGTAAGTTTATTAAAAAGTTTGTGTGGTTTCAATAATGTAACTAATTTATAATCGGCGGTTCAGATTTTTATGTTATACCAGCTGCTCCGCCCGCGTAAATATACTATCGAGTATCCCGCGGGAATACTGTACATTTCCGGGATGAAAAGTAGCCTATGTTTTAATCCAGAACCTAAGCTACTACCATACCGATTTTATCAAAATCCGTTCAGTAGTTTTCGCGTGAAAGAGTAACAAACATTGATGCATCCTCACAAACTTTCACATTTATAATATTAGTAGGATTGTCGTATAGCAAATAAAATAATTTCTATACTACGTATTGGCCTTACATTCAAATTCGTGTAGCGGCCTAAGCCTTACTATTATTAATAAATATTATATTTATTATTATTATGCTTTTCTTAGAATATCTTTTCTCCTTTGCGTAGACCGTTTCTCCTTCGGTAGACCCCTACCGAAGTTGCGGGCTTGTGGCCAAACAACTTCAGGTATAATGTGTGTTAATTATTGATTGTTATAAATTTTATTATCATTATTATTACTAGGCGATATGCTTAAGCAAGATAAATGGAAACTGAATTACCCATCTATTAAAGTACCTGTACAAGAAAAACTCAAATAGGAATAGCGAAAAAATTAAATCTTATCTTCACTGCAGTACAGCCGACAGCGTAACTCATACATATGACATCGCTTTTGGCACAGAATAATACAAGTCCTTATCTTGCACTTATCTATGGAGTATATCTCACTCCTTGAATAAGCCTGGCTTACATTTTACTGACCATTTGCGCTAATTAATTGTTCTTACTTGACTTAAGATAACAAATGTGCTAGTAGGTACTTACACTTCCTAGTATTTGGCGAGATTATATAATGAATGACTAGATATATTGCAACGATATCTAGTATAAATAAATGAAGAAACAAAATAGCATTATCAGAATAATAAGATTATAATACCGCATTGCTTATTCTATTGATATTAGTAAAAAAAACCGGCCAAGTGCGAACCGGACTCGCGCACGTACGTAGCACTAGCCTTTGCTAAATAGAATAAATAAAAATATTTCTTATTTCTCATTTTACCTATCCTAAGGATAATAATAGGTTAGTAAATAATAAATATTTACATCATTTTCTAGTATTATAAGAGCGTCCATGACCTAGCGAATAGACCCCTTAAATCACACACGTGATGGTGCAGGTTCGATGCCGGGTTGTGATGTGCACCAATTAGACTTTCTTAATAACCGTATGCTGACGCTAGACTTACTTTAATTCACCCCCATCTTCTGTGACAACCCTGACAATATTTGGATCGTTCTATGAAAGCTGTTCCTCTGTACGTAAGTATATATTACTAGATGTTGCCCGTGACTTCAGGCGCGCAAAAGGATTTACCGCGGGAACCACACACTTTTCCGCGACAAAAAGTAGCCTATGTCCTTCCCCGTGATCTAATCTAAATGTGTTTTAAATTTATTCAAAATCGGCCCAGTAGTTTCGGAGCCTATTCAATGCAATCAAACATACAAACAAACTTTTCCTCTTTATAATATTAGTTTAGATTACCTCTGTGCCGAAATGCTACTAATGTTGAACCGGCTTGCCTACTCCGTAATTATAAAATTTTTGCTTTAATCTCTCGAATATTAACATTATTAATAATTACATTTGACCTAGTTGTCGCGTTTACAAATAGGTGGCGCTGTACAAATCACATACAAATTCCTAGTAAACGCCAAACGCGCTCACGATCGAATGCAAAAAGAAAAACTCACGCTTAGCTTAGCTGAGGTCTCTTAAAGAATTAGGTAGGAGTTGAAGACCTGTAGATCGATTCTGCTAATTAAATCCTGCTACTATTATAAATGCGAAAGTTTGTGAGGATGGATGGATGGATGTTTGTTACTGTTTCACGCAAAAAATACTAAACGCATTTTGGACGGTATTTTATGGTATTAAGAAAAAGTATAATGTTCGCGTTCTGTTGTATTTACGCGGGCGGAGCCGCGGGCAAAAGCTAGTAGTTTAAAACAGTTTCGATGCAGTCTCGATGTGTTAAAATGGTGTTCTCATATAAGTCAAACCAACGTCTAACGCGTTTTAATTTATCCAAACTCCAGAAATCAGTTTACGATATCAAGACGATTAATTTAAAATTCATGGAAAGTAAAGAGTTTTGTGCAATACTGACATAGGTCTCCAAATCCTCATAACTTTAACCGGTTCCGGGATCTGACTGAGGCTGGGACTATATTATAATCCGGAATTCAGCGGACCCCGGAAAATTTAGAGCACTGAAAATAGAACTTTGAACTAATAAAATATAGTTGAAAATCGAACACATGAGTGTCGAGTCATCATAAGATATTATATATCGCAGAGTTCTATTTTCAGTCCTCTGAATTTTCCCCGGCCTTACGGATTCCGGACATTATAGTCCCGGCCTTAGCATTCAGTACTTGAAACTTTCAATTGTTGTTCTAGAATTTTCTGCGCCATAATTCCACATCCCCACTTTAATTATACTCAGTAATGACGTAACCCACATCCTCAGTAGGTTACCGGTTCACTGGTGTATTTACTGAACCTTTCGGAACAACCCGTGCGTTAATACCTATGGGAAATATAGATGAAATTCCAGATATTCTGCAGTACACTATTATTATTATTGTGATGCACTAAAATAACTCGGGCATTGCTAGACACATTTATAGAGCAAATCCCTACTAATATTATAGATGTGAATGTAAGTTTGTTTGTTACGCTTTCACGCGAAAACTACTGAACGGATTTTGATGAAATTTTGTATGGTAGTAGACTCTGGCTTTGAACATTTTTATCCCGGAAAAGTACAGTGTTCCCGCGAGATACTCGATAGTATATTTACGCAGGCGGAACCGCGGGAAACAGCTAGTATTTGAATAATTTCATTATAACTCGTTAGAATAGACCCTACCACCTTATTAATAAAAATATTTAGACAACAGATACGCTAATCCATGTTGCAGTCTTTGTTTGTCAAGTGGCTTTTCCGGGTCTAACGTATCAGACAAAGACAGCAAACATGGATTAGCATATCCGTGGTGTAAATATTTTTTTAAGAGTGTAAACCGTCACTAATAAGTACTACTCATCCTGTATAGTACATAAGTACCTGGGTAGCCGAGCTTTGCTCCGAGTTCTGATATAAAAAAAAAAAAAGAATCACAGGAATATATTTTATGTGACAGGGTTCGAACCCACCACATTTCAAATTTTTTAACAAAACAAAAACTATACATACGCATACCAAACTGCTAATCTGACTGACATAATAGAGTCAAAACTTTGATATATTGTTGCACGACGAAAGAAAAAATATGAGCAGTTTCCCAGAGATAAGACCTAGCTAAATCGAGTTTTCTCCACCAAAACTCCCTGCATACCAAATTTCATGGTAATACAGCAAGTATTACCATGAAATTTGGTATGCAGGGATATATATGATAGCCGTTTGCGAGAAACCAATTATAATATACTAGCATTAATTGCCCGCAGCTTCGCCCGCGTGAAATTAGATTTTACACTTTCATCCCCTATTTTACCCACCTGAGGGCTGAATTTTAGAAAACGCTGAAATACATAATTCATTATTTTTTCCGTGCTCAACTCAATGATACGAAATATCATGCAAATATGTCCAAGGAATGAAAAGTTTCATACAAACTTTTACCACCTATTTTATCCCCTTGGGGGTTGAATTTTGAAAAATCCTTCCTTAGTGGATGACTACGTAAATTAATCCTATGCCTATGTATTTAATCTAAAAGAGCTCCGTGGCCTAGTGGGTAGACCGTTTGATTCGCACTCGAAAGAGTGGATGTTCGATTGCCAGGTTGCGGCGTGCACCAATGAGACTTTTTCAGATCTCAAGTATATATTTTTTTCAGATCTCAAGTATATACGGACGCTCTAACGGTGAAGGAAAACATATTAATCATACAATAAGGGATGAAAAGGCCTAAGTTAAGTTTATTTAATCTGAGGTCACAGTAAAGCATTTTGAAAATCATGTCAAATATAATATCTTCGGTTGTCGGCAGTCAAATAATAAAGAGTAAAATATAGAACGTCTAGCATCGTCTGAAGTCCAAAGCTAAGAGATCTTGAGAATAAACTTAATGTAATTTGTGGAATTAAGTGCCAAGAAAAAGATATGAACTAACGAGAAATTTCTAGCACTCAGCCTAGCGGCTACTTCATTTTATTACGATGAAATGGTATCCTTACTGATAATAAAAATTATCGTGAAGCTATATTTACTGCTTGTGTCCGTAAATTACGCGATGTATTCAGTGGGTCCAGCCGAATCTCACCAAATCTCACTTGGGAGAGAGAGATAATAGCAAATATCACGTATGTTTTTCTGGCAAAAAGGTCTCAAAATGCGAGAAGGTTAGGTTAAATTTAAATATTTGGAAAATCGTAGACGTCTGCCTACGGCTTGTTAGAATAATCTTAAATTATACTAGTCTTACTAGTCATAATGAAAGTATTAGAACAAATTGTGTTTTTTACTTTATGAACACATTCATACTCAATAAGAGGGAGAGCGGGTGGGGGCTAGGGTAATAAAATCTCGCTATTTGTGGACGTCCCATAAGCAATTGGAAGCTAAGAAACGTAGTTTTTGAGTCAAATGTTTCATGAAAAATATTATATTTAATCAAAAATATTTTATTATTTAAATAAACCTCCCTGTATTCTAACTCTCTTTCTATACAGCTCTTACCTTTTTCCTCAACTAAAAGGTAATTATAGTGTTTTAGAATTATGTAGGTACAATATCGACAAAGTTCCTGCTCGACCAGTTTCTAAAAAAATTCCATTGCACTAGAACGCCTCAAAATGTTTATTTACAAAGGAAGTAATCGCAACAACTGCAGACGTGGTTTGAACTAAGTATTTACACGTGAGTGTTTAGCGTTTGTGTTTGTTTAGCGAGAGCGGCAACTTGTTCGATAGTGCCTATTGCATGAAAATTTATTAGAAGTTACAAGCGGCATCGACTACTGGCATTGGTTGTTTCGAAAGCCGCTGCTATCTGTTTATTGAATCTTAGACGTAGCATTAGCATAGAATAATGGTACGGCCAGTAGAGAATTTATATTGAATTTAATTTTCCGCTAGTGAGCATACCCTTTTACATTATGGTAATATTTGTTAATATTTAATTGATAATAATTTCTTTAGGGAACAATATTTCAACATTATCATCACCAAATGTCCCGATGGCTGGAACTCTACTTAATCTGCGAAGTAATAAACGGCAGTCCATGCTAGTCAACGGTGGGATGACAAACTCCAGAAACCCTCTGAGATTGTTATTGTTGACCTACGTATATGAAATTTCACTTCGCAATTTTGGTAAAAGCAGAGCTGTAGGGAAACAGCGGTAGCCTTTTAGCCACCAGTACGATACGTTGGATACATCTAAAAACGCCAGTAGGCTTCAAAAATCTGCCTCCAAAAAAAAAACAAAAGAAACAAAAAAACATTACCTTTGATATTTTGATACGAAAATTGAGTACGAAACTCGCCAAACTAAAAAAATACAACCGAAAAGTTATTTCATATTGAGGTTAAAACCAATTTTCGATAGACGTGACAGAAAACCAATTTGGATTCCGAAACCGATCTCGACTGGGCGACAATATGCCTTAGACATCATCATCATCATCAACGAGGCACTTTTAATAACACCTAAAAGTGTCCATAATTTGTTTTATTCTACCTTATTTCACAGCCGCAGTAAAAATTGTTACTTGAAAACCAGGAAACTTTATACATATTACCTAATAATATCTTCCACCTACTCTTAATTTTACCGTACATATTTAATGTTTATCTACGCCATATTTCGCATCCTTTTTTTTTAACACTGTGCCTTGTAACATAGTAACAATACGAAGAGGTCGCGCTGTGGTCGAAATTCGACCATATTTCACGTTTTAATTTTAAAGTTTCAACATTTTTAGGTTTCTTTTGCCTCTTAAATACGCAACAAAATATGTAAATGTTGTTTATGGATTGCGAAAGAAAGAATGACACTCCGTGAGTTTTGCCGGGGAGTTCAATGGGTGACGCTGTGGGATTTTGTATTTCTTCATAAATTTGTGTTATCACGGTTCTTAATGTGTAATTTTGGTAGAATATTAACCATTAAATATTCGTTTTACGTGCACAAGTGTGGGCAAGTAGTACAACTTCTAAAAACGTGCTATTTTGTGTTTCCGCCAAAACTCTATAGGAACTTTCAATAAAGCGTCTCTACTGAATCAACTGACATGACTCATTGACTGTACTGACTATTTATTTGGACTTTGACTAGACTTTAGACTAGACGATATAGGAATACAGTGTTGAAAATTGAAACGAAAGTTCTATTTCCCGCCTTTTTTACTTGACACTGGCAAATGGTTTTAACACAAGTCGCCGCACATAAAAAAAAATTAAATTTTAATGTGTTAATTAAAGCTTTAAATGTGTCAAATTTCACACTGACCCGTATGCATAATTCTCTTAAAACCGTACTTGAAATGTTTGCTTCACGTATTAATACTTATAATGATTATAATTTATGTCTCGTATCTAATTGTAATTGACAATAACAATTAAAAATGAATTTTTAGATGCAGCAACGCTCTGGGCGCCATTAACGGCAACTAACATTTGAAACAAACACAAAATTGAACACACATCAGCTATGATTTGATTATTTACATGCAATGATGCATTACAAATGATTTCCTCTGTTGGCGCCGAATTGTTATGTTAACAATGAGCTGTTGATTAATTGAATTATTAAATAATACAATACAATTATTAATTATTCGATGATTATTTATTACTGATTTACGAATATTTGAAAATTTAAACTGCCAGTAATTTTCATTGTAGAAACAATAGCCGCTTATAGATTTTCTAAAGCCTTAGAATGTTTAAAAAATAATACGGCCATTTGTATATTCAACGTTTAAAAAGTGATTCTTTTCAATAAAATAATATTATTAACCTTTACTCTCTTACAGCAAAAGTACCTGGGAGGCAGAACGTAAAAATAAATAAAAAATAAATAAAACATTATAAAAGAAAAATAAATAAAAAGAATCACAAAACTATTCGTCTGACCGGGATTCGAACCCGAGACCCGAATTTGCCAGCAACGCAAAAAGACCAACGCTAACCAAGCCGCCTACCGGATTTGACTATTTGATTTAGAAATCGAAATACTCTCTATATATAACTTAAAAATACGTAATTTCTCAGGGATAATACATAGCTCGATCGATTTTCCCCCCGAAAACTTCCTCCACTTACTAAATTTCATGAATATCCCTGCAGCCGTTTCCGAGATTCCGATGATATATAGAAGATTTGATCATTTAAAGTACCTATTTATGATTAAAGATAATTTTAATTACCTAATATGGTAACTTATATAGGTAGAGTTCATAAACGAAAAACTTCTAGGTTTAAAGATTCTTTATTATCAACAAAGGCGAAGCTGTCACTTACATGACGTTTTCATTAGTTGTCTAAATACAATGATCGTTCGTCGTCAGAAATTTAATAGTAATTATACATAACGATGCTAAAATTCACAAAAAATTAAGTATCAATATTAATATGAATGAATAAATATAAGGAAAACAACATGACGGTTCGGTTCTTTTTCTTTCAACTATTAGGTAATCCTGTGATATTTATTTTTCGACTTCATTAAAAGATAAGCGATCTGATTTAGCAAAGCTAATATAGCATCGAGATTAGTTTCTATTTGCGGTGAATAGATTCATAAGCAGAGTTCAATAGCAATCTGGTAACACAGTCAATAGCAATACTGAATAGACGTGTGTAGTTCGCGAATGACTCGTTCAATTGGATCGTTTATTCACTCATTCAGCTTCAAAACAGACATATATTTAGTTATGCACGAAGCGACATAAGCTAATTTGCACCAAGTTACACTAAATTGCTTATTGGACAGTGCCCAGTAGACAAATAATTGAACTACCGAACTAAAAGAGTGATATAGTTCACCGTGATCAAAAGATAATATTATATGCATTATTATCTTATCTTTTTATCTTTAGTGTGCATGTCTAACACAGAAACAGAACGTTTGCAGAGCATAAACACAATTTCAATCATCAAGCTATGACTTGTCATAGAAAACCATTTTGTGTGGATTAAAAAGTTCTTTGTTAGATTTGGAGATGTATCTAATGTTATCTGTAAGCCGCGATATTTTTATCTAACAATTATTACGTCAGGCTTGCTGTTGTTGGGCCTAGTAGTTCAGGCCGTGAAGAACATTAAGTTAATTTGTGAAAAGATCCTTAAAATATCTACTAACCGAGGCTATCGGATTGAAATCCATAGGCACTTAAGGCGATTCTTGCGTTATCATGCGGATTTCAACGCACCGCGCGAGAGCGTATATTTTAAAATCAGCTCATCTTCTTCATTGTGATTTTATCACATGATAACAATAAAATCAATCCTTTGTAAACACAATAATTGCAAATAATTAATAACCTAACTTAACCAAGAGCCTTGAGAGTCCTGACATGCTCTTGGTTAGGTTAGGTTAGATATTATCTCTTCTAGCCGCAGGACTGGCCTGTCGCGAGGTTACCCTGTGCTTGACGGATCCGGGGTAACATTTATGCGGCCGGTCGCCGGTGACTCCCACATACCCCCGGGGGGCCCCCAAACTCCCGGGAAGGGCGCAAATGCCTTTCCCTACGAAAGAAAAAAGTTAGATATTATCTAACGGAATCATCCGTAGATATTGTCTAAGGATGGTTTCGTAGCTGTCAACGCGTAATAGGTTTTGTTAAAATTCTTCAAAAGTTACCGTCCGATTTCGATGAAAATAATTTTCCTAAAGAATATTTAGCATGGAAAATTGCAAGTTTCTAAGTCTCATAGTTTAGAAATGCGAGGAGGGGGGATCAACTTGGAAACCACTTTGGAGGTTGGTAACATATAAATGGTTTACATTATAAAAAAGTCATTTATGAAACTCTGCCTTGATAGGATGGATTAAAAAAATAACTCATCCCCACTTTACACGTATGGGGGACTACCCCTAAAATACAAAATTATGATTAATTTACGATACTAAAATAAAGTCTATAATATGCGATATATCCCAAAGTATACAAAATTTTGTCTATTTATATTCATAATTACCGAAGTTAGCAAGGGGCAGACGGACGGACGGACGGACAGACAGGGCGAAACTATCCTTATAGTTATAGTAGTGTAGTTACTACGACACCCTAAAAAATTAAAAAATATACAAATCCTCTTCCTATCCGCTTAGGAAAAGTAATAAATATTCGCTTAACACTGGATACAGTTCCCAATCAAGCATTGCACCCAGAATCTCATCCAGTTGTAATGCGTTGGCTGCAGGCACCAGGCGAACATAAATCCGCCACGTGTTAGATTGTATCTCCTGATGCGATATTAATTACTCGTACTGTCTTAGTTCCTAGTACCAGATGATATTGGTCTATTCTACCTGTAATAGGAGATTTTAGACGTATGTAGGTACATACGTTATATTACTTCCGTAATGGGAAGCGATACAGAATACTAACAATAAAATAAATCAAGTCTTTTAAATTTACCACCGCATGGGTAAAGGATTACTACGCTAAGTGCGGACTGTGACGAACGACAAAGCCCGCCGAGTTCTTCTTACAACGTCTTCTGATACAAAACATGAGGAAATTATAATTTTGCACTTCCACTATCACCGTACCCACAGAATTTCCATAGAGCTTAAAGAAAGTTTCACTCGGAAACGGAATATTTTTGGTGATTTCATGCCGGGAAATCCAATGTCCCGCATAATGTACCTTAAATATGCATGCCTGAGAACACCTGATATGCTGCTCAGTTGATGAATATACTAAAACCTATGTAATTACCCTGTATGAAATTTGAGTACTGACTACTGACTTAGAAAAAATATGCATAAATTTTAGTACTAATTAATAATAATGATTACCTGACAAGTTTTAAAAAAATTTGAAATTTATTTATAATTTGACAGGTAACCAAAAACAAAGGTTTTTATTTTTATTTTTATTGGTATTTGACAGCGCATGCGCCAACAAATATGCCAGCGAACACGGCCATAGCTCAGGGGCCTAGCAGGAACATTTGACAGCGGCGTAAAGGGAACGTTATCGAATGAAATTTGTGCTGGCGCTGTCATGATTTTGAAAGATTTTCATACGATTCTCATTCGATAACGTTACGTTTACATCGCCGTCAAATGTACCTGCTAGGCCCACAGATCTGCCGATTGACGACGCGCTTATTCTTTTTGACAAACATTTGACAGCGGCGTAAAGGGAACGTTATCGAATGAAATTTGTGCTGGCGCTGTCATGATTTTGAAAGATTTTCATACGATTCTCATTCGATAACGTTACGTTTACATCGCCGTCAAATGTACCTGCTAGGCCCACAGATCTGCCGATTGACGACGCGCTTATTCTTTTCTCGCTTTCTTTGTTTATGGACTCACGCTTTCCTACTTCTGACCCTCGCTTTATACCAGATATATATTATACCAGACTTACTGAAATTATCTGTGCTGCGTTTTAATGGACTCCTAATTGCTTTACCGATTGTGCGTATGTACCTTAACAGTAACCTTAATGGGAGGAACGCGTCCAAATTCTCGTCATGCACCAACAAGGGCACAGCATCGCAAACATATCACGGGAATTGAATGCCACGGTAAGTCATACTATTTTATTATGTAAAAATACGCTAATACTATAAAATATGATGGTTTACTATACTATAAAATATTATGGTTTTCAAAATATGAATGAACGAGTAATTAAAAATACAAAATAAAATAATTATTGCATCGATTGCAAACGTCTTTGAAGCCGGTTTTTACGCATGATTCATGGCTGCCAAACGCTTTTTTAGCCCTATACCTGATCTAGCGGAAACTTTGTCGATAGTACGTTGTACGTACATATCGTCAATTAAATAGAAAAGTGTAACTTTTTAAAATTTTCGGAAAGTAAGACTTAGCAAAGGGGTGGGCTGACAAAAGCTATATTTTGTATGGATAAAAGACACTTTATGTAATTAAAATGTAATTCTATAAAGTGTATTTTGTCCATATTGCAGTTTAATTACATAATAGTCTTTTATCCATACAAAAATATAGCTTTTATCAGGACACCCCTAGCAATAGTCTTACATTCCGAAAATTTTGAAAAGTTACACTTTTCTATTTAATCCACGATATATAATCGGAATCTCGGAAACGGAAAATGTTTGTGTTGTTGGCATATTGGTGTCTCGGATTCGAATCCCGATCAGACGAATAATTTTGTGATTCTTTCTCTTTTTTATTTTATTTTTTATTTTTAAACTTTTTACTAAATCCCCGAGCTCCCAGCTACTTATATTATACCTTATTCAGACTACACCTATTAGAATTTAGTTCCTGCAAAGAAAAGTTGTCTATTTATTATATTAACGTGCCAGTAACTTAACTAAGGAATAAAATTATTAAAATATGAAAATAGATCAAAGTAACTGGCATGGGTTAAATAATTAGGGCGGTTAAATATGCATGACGTGGCATCTGATGGGAGGCCATGTCGCATGTCGTCTCGCAATTAACCTAATTCATTTGGAGATGAGGGAAATCAAACTTTGCTAGACAGCTTTAATATTATATAAATACTAGCTTTCTCGCGCGACTTAGTCCGCGCGGATCCCCATTTCACCCTCGTGGGGTATGTATTTCGAAAAACCACTTTTAATAACGGATTTCTGCGTCATAATAACTGCGTGACAATTTTCAACCTAATCCGACTAGCTAATTTGTACAGTGAATTTCACACTACAAACTTTGGACCCCCCATTTCACCCATTTAGGTGACGAATTAAAAAAAACTATAAAATACGTAGGTACCTATTCAGTAATTTATATTTATCTCCTCGGATATTAAATTTCATGGAAATCTAGACTCATGGATCATGCAAATTTCCAACCCCTCTTCACCACTTTAAGGATGAATTTTTCAATATCCCTTCATAGTGCGCGTCTACATTGTATTGTAATTAAAACTTATTTTTAGACGACCTCTATGGCTCAGTGGTTAGCCAATTGGCGCTCAAGCAGGATGTCGCGGGTTTCCCGCCAGGGAACAAAAAAGTTTTCTGTGTTCCTGGGTCATGGACATGTATATTAAATATGTGTATAATATAATAGAAATCTTAAATATAAGTATAGTATAAAAAGTATTAAGTATATTTCCGTTGTCTGGTACCCGTAACACAAATTCTTCGGATACTTACCACGGGACCAGATTGACGTGGTGTGAAGCGTCCATAGATAAAAAAAAATTAAAACTATTATCCAAATTTAACGTTTCTTCTATTAGCTTCTATTACGGCTGTGCGTGCGTATAGACGTCAGTCGGTAAGTGTGGACATCTCCTTTTATATATATACTAGCTGTTGCTCGCGGCTCCGCCCGCGTAAGTAGAGTATCCCTCGGGAACACTACTTTTTCGGGATAAAAAGTAGCCTATGTTTTAATCCAGAGTCTAAACTATTACCATACCGAATTTTATCGAAATCCATTCAGTAGTTTTTGCGTGAAAACGTAACAAACATCCACGCTTTCACATTTATAATATGTATTAATAAGGATTATATAGATTTAGATATGTCAATGTAGTCTGTAGGTATAATATTATTATACCTAATAATTATAATAATAAAAATATTTATGGACATTTTAAGATGTGACTAGGGTAGAGCCTCAAAATATTCAGTTCGTCCAGTCACTAGCGCGAGCGGCGCGTAAGTTATATTATATTCCTTGCTATTCTCACACATAGACATATCAGTAGCTAATAGTGACTGATTATTTTAAATTGAGCGCTGGTATATCGGAGAAGGTGTTTGATAATTGGAACATAGAAATAAAATATTTACAACAGTTTGTCATAATAAAATAAATCCCCCACACCGACTTTGATGACGGTGGCCAGTTTTATTGAAACCAGGCCAGTTACGCAGGAGTAATTTTATAGTGCCCAAGTTTGTGCGCAGTACACAAGAGCACTTTCTCTTCCTTTACTCTCGCAACCCAGTGGGACGGATAACCGACACGACTGGCGAGAGATCAGGCGCAGGTCCGACTTTTTATATGCCCATCCGACGCATGGATCATCTTTCTTGTCAGACAATCAGGTGAGCAGCCTATTGTCCTAACCAAACTTGGAAGTAACATTTTTTTGTTGCTCCAATGCGGGAATCGAACCCACGACCTCCGAGTCGAGAGCCAAGCTCTAAACCACTGGACAACTGAGGCTGTTTGTCATAGGCTACCTTACCTTAGCATAGCGAAGGCTGGTTCTCCTTTATAGGGAAGCCCTAGCCTACATAATAGGTTGGGATTTGGATGAAGGTCTTCAAAAGGTAAGTGGTAAGTGAAGACGATAAGAATGGAGCTATCCCCACGCCACTGCTGCCTACAGGAAGCGCGATATGGCGCGTATGCGAATGACTCAGTGTTGACCGAACCGAGATTACATCGAAAATAGTTACGCAAATTGAGCTTTAGGTCTGCAGTAATAAAAAGGCTGCCCATTGTTAAAATACAAATACTTATTTTCGAATAAAAACACACAAAAGATTTCGTGCATTTTTCTAATCATAATAAATTACAAAAATGCACGAAATCTTATAATATTATCTAGAATTATCACCGTAATTTCGATTTTCAATCTTTATATAAATATTCAACAGAAATCAAAAGAAAGAATTCCACTCAAAAAGTCCCTTGTACAGCTTTTTGATTATTTATTATTAGAAAATACGATCAAGAAAAAAGTCAAACAATCTGGAGCTTGGAGATCTTAAGGACCTCTTGACGCCCTTACTCGTTATTCTTAAATAAGAGTCGGAAAGGAAGGTACAAGTATTGTGTTTGTATTCAAAACATTATAATAATAAAGAACAGAATAGAAAAAATTAAAGGCCCTCGTGCACACGCGTTTTTTTTTTGTGGTCGCGACAGAAAAAACTGGAGTGTAAAATATAACTCTGCCCTTACACATGAGCTCAAATTCGAAGTGTCAAATGTCAGATTTGACAGCTCTACATGATTTTCAGCTCTATTGTTTTAGCAAACAGTTCTATTTACAGTGCAGTTTTTTCTGTCGCGGCCACAAAAAAAACACTCGTGGGAACGTACCCTTAGGGTCATTTCACACCGAAACGAAACAATACGTGATATAGCGCTGTTTTTTAAGATAGCTATTCAAAATTGAACACTATTAATTACACAAGAAGTTTCATTGTAAGAGTTCGTGTGTCAGGTTGCACCGCGTTGCACAGCGCAAGTGCAGTGATGATGACATGACATATTATGACTGATGTCATATGAAACGTGTATTTTTTTTGTGTAGTGAATTCAAAAAATCAATTTTGAATAGCTATCTTAAAAATGCAGCACCGCGTAGCATCGCGTATCGTCACCGCGTGAACTGGCCCTAATAATACAAAATTGTGGTATACCACTTGAAATAACAAATTTCTATATTTTTTTTCAGGCTAGGGTAGGCTTCTTTCTTTCAGGGTTAAGAGGAATACACTTTTTGTATGATACAGCCAATATTTCCCCATATACTAACTACCCACTGAATGACGAAGAAATGCTTCTTTCAGAAAGCTTAAATGATTAATCATAACTCAAGAGACTTAAAATAAAACATTGAAATACTATTAACAAACGCTTTCAAACGATTAAACAATGGAGTTTATCTGTTTGTCTGTCTGCCAGACAAACAGATAAACTCCATTGTTAGATCGTTTCGCCCTCGCGCACCGACCATGTAACACTGACAGTTTATTGATATTCCCCAAAATGGGTGTTTAGAATTGATATTGGACAATATTGTAGTTTGTATAGATGTTTACGTAGAACTAACAGAAACAGGGCCCTATTTTTTAAACGTATGGAAACTGAACCCACGACCTCCGGAGTCGCGAGCATAGCTCTAAGCCACTGGACCACGGGGCGTCGATCAATAGAACATACCTGCTGTTACTTCGTAGCTGAAAAACGGCTGACTCGCAAACTTCACAGCTTCAATGTCCTACAAATGGCGGATGTTTATGTCCATATATTCCCATGAATATATTATGGACAGTAATAAAAAGTTAAAAACTATAATATATCCCGACTATGCAAAATTTATAGCCTATGTTACCCGGGGCATCATTTCATTTAAATCGTATGACGGATCAGTAGTTTGGGCGCTATGGTGGAACAAAACATACATACATAGACTGCCAAAATCATTACCCTACCTTTTGGCTTCGCCTTAGTCGGGTAAAAATAGCTGCCTTTTTACCTACCCGTGTAGGCACGAGGCAAGGAATTTAATATGTCGGTCCAGTGACTTATCTTCAGTTCATCGCGACCTTCCCAAGAGATCACATCAAATAAATAGTGTGTGTTCCTCAATATAGTGACTTTTACAAAATATGTTTCAATTCAAGCCAAGCGTAGAACTCGACTATAAGCGTCAGTTCACACCGAGACTCAACGCGCCGCGCATTTTTTAAGATATCAATTCAAAAATTAATCTTATTTACTACACAGTTAATTTTATTTATTCCTAGCTTTTTCCCGCGGCTTCACCCGCGTAAATATAGTATTGGGTATCCCACGGGAATACTGTTACTTTATCGGGATAAAAAGTAGCCTACGTTTTAATGCAGAAACATCACCAAATTTCATCGAAATCCGTTCAGCAGTTTTTGCGTGAAAGAGTAACAAACATCCATCCATCCATCCATCCTCACAAACTTTCACATTTATAATATAAGTAGAATTTAAATTAACTTTATTTACTACACATTTCATTGCAAGAATTCGAATTGCGAGCCGCACCGCGCTGCGCGGCGCCGCCGCCGCCACTCTTGCAATTAAACATGTGCCTTTTGTGAAGTACAAGGTTCAATTTTGAATGGCTATCTTAAAAAGTGCGTGCCGCGTCGCATCTAGGTGTTATGCTGCCCCTCCGTTAAGATCTATCTATAGCTTAAGTTTTAAACGTTTATTGATTTCTTCTGATGATTTCTTAGGTTTACGCGAATATTATTTATTGTTTTAAACACTTACGGATTGTGTCGCGGTGCACTTTTCTTTTTGCCGACGTTTCGGCTACTTTCCAGCAGCCGTGGTCACGGGAGGACTGAGGTGTCAATTGTCCTTTTTGTTGAAGTTGTTCAAACTACCCGAAGATTCTTCAATTATTATTTGTGTTCCGATCCACGCAAAACATACTTATCTTGAACAAACAGTATCTTGAAGCCGCGGTGATTTTAAATTACATTTTATTTTGTTAATTATTGGATCCCGACTAGATGGCAGCACCCAGCCATCTTCTCGGTTAAAATTAATAATTAATACTTACTTTTTAATTTCTGTAGCCTCGCGTATCATTCTTGGGCGATTTTACATTTCACTGGTGGTAAAAATTGACTTATCTTTTTGGGTGGCTTGAAATATGTTTTTATAGAATCTTTCCTTAGAATATAGCCAACTTTATCAGTGACTCCTTTCATAAAAGGTAGAACTGTAGGTATTCGTTCGACAGTGGCTGGTTTCACTCGGTCACTGTGATGCAGGCGTGGGACTCGAAGCTTATTGTCACGTAGAACTTGTGTGAGATGATGAAGCTCGGTTTCCAAATGCTGCTGATCACAGATTCCTCGTGCTCTTCTAAACAAAGTTTTGCCAACGGTAGATAGCTACGAAGGATGGTGGTGGGACTCACCATTTAAATATCTATATCACCATTTAAAAGTGCACCGTGACACAATCCGTAAGTGTTTAAAACGTTTGTTCGTATTATAATAATTATATTATTAGTACCTGGCTTACCGAGCTTTGCTCGGAGTTCTGATAAATTAAAAAAAAAGTATTACAATTTTTTTTATTTCTCAAAACTCCCTGCCTACTAAATTTCGTGGAAATACTTTCTGAGATTAGCCGTTTCCAAGATACGATCCGGCAGAAGGAAATCCCACGAGAACCGTACATTTTACCGTGATACAAAGTATATAAAGATAAAAAGCCCTCCTCGTAATCTACTCTACATCTGTGCCAAATTTCATCAAAATCGGACCAATAGTTTCGGATCCTATGCACACCTGTCAGTTTTGACTGTTGAAAGTAATGATCCAATTTAATAAAATAATTAAAAATAAAGTAAGCAGGTACACGTTCCAAATTATATATACAGCCTCTTAACCCATGTTCCGTTACGAAGGCTGCTTGTCATAAAAATATTGTTTTAAACTTTCATTTCAGAGTTAATTTATAACAAAACCGTACTTTCATTCAAATTAATTTGTTCGGCAGAAAATATATTTTAGACGAAATAAATTATCTTATAAATTGTTTTTTTTACTACTTGTGCTGTCATAGTCGGTACTTATAATTATTATTATATCAAGTGCCTACCTAAAGTTTTTTAAGCATGAGAAGTGTGAAATTTTAACCTTCACTTGTAAATTACTCTAGAATACTCTAGGGCCTAGGCCATCTATAAAAATACGCTTCCCTATACCAATTAATATTGTTTTGTGTTTGAATTGTTGCGCGCATTTATTTTCACATTAGGTTAGTAGCAAAAACGAGTCCCAATTCCGAATAAATCACTTTCTTTAATTTCTGATTTATGTAGAACACTAACGTACAATTTTGCAAAGAAATGTGCGTTATAATAATTAAACGAGACAATCTTGTATGTATTCCCCCTTACTAATAAAAAGATTTACACAATGGATAACTTAAACAACGTTGCTGTCTTTGTCTGTTAAGTGACTTTTCCAACGCATCAGACAAAGACAGCAACGTTGTTTAATATACCTATAATCGGTTTCTCGACATTGGCTGTAAGTATTACCATGAAAATGAATATACAGGGAGTTTTGGGGGGAGAAAAATCGATCTAGCTAGGTCTTATCAATGGGAAACTGCAAATTTTTAATGTGCATGTTTTTTTCTTTCGTCGCGCAACAATATATCAATAATTTATGTTATGCCAGTCCGATTGGCAGATTGGTATGCGTAAGTATGTATAATTTTGATTTTTTCGAAAATTCGGAAATTGGTGGGTTTGAATTTCATAACATCAGTATCATAATATTTGTTTAAGAACGTAAGATTATTTTGATCGTATCTTAAAAACAGTAACCCTTTTAAACGTAATTCTTTATATAATAATATATAGATAAAAGTACAAATTCTTGATCGTAAAGTAAATGGTTTCAAATTTATCACGAAAATAGTGGTGAAATTACTCATTTGGTTGTACTTGTAGATGTAAATATTTATGATTATCTATAAGTATGTGATTACGTAATACTTTATATATGTGGTAAAATAAGTAAAGAGTTTCACAAAATGTGTTCCACTATCCCTAGCTCATGGTAAATAGGAAAAACAGCGGAAAAAAGCCGTATATGATAGTAAAAGTGAGATGGCAAATCGGCTCAAAGGAGGCGTGACCAAGTGGCTCTCGGCATTGCCATGAGCTAGGATAGCGAATCGCTTTTTTACCCGACTACGGCGAAGCCAAAAGGAAGGGTAATGATTTTGGCAGTCTATATATATATGTATGTATGTATGTTTGTTCCCTCGTATCGGACCAGTAGTTTACTACTGGTCCGCCAAATGCTCAAAGATGCTCAAGGTAGAGCCGTGGAACCTACTGTTCGGAACAGTCGATGTCAAAACGCAGCCGTCTGTAACTATCTTGGGGTATGCATGTGTACATGACGATATACGCAGTTTCAGTTTATACCTAGACGTCACGCATCTCGGTGTGAACTGACGCTTAGATGACGCCATTAGTGTGTGCGACCACGGCTCTACCTTGAGCATTTTTGAAACTATACATTTCTGGATTTCTATTTGAATTATTTTCTTGTTTCGGCCTTTTTAGACCCCTTTTTTTACGTAGTCGGGTTATAGTTTTTTAAACTTATTTTTGTGCAACAATGTTCTCCTCAACTCGTGTTTTATTTATACGCCTGACTCTGCCTATATCGGTGAATTGCTATCTAGGCGTTGGAAAAATCCTATGGAAAATTACTGTCCCCTACAACTTACGTATAAAAATCAATACATACTTAGCAAATTATTATATCGTATACTTATAAAATTGGACATAATACGATAAATAAACCTCTGTGTCTGTACACAGAAAAAAAACACTCATCAACTCGTAACTTTTGACGTAACCCTAAAATTCCGGTGAGCTTATAATCTTTTGGAAGTCGGTTATATGAACTCAATTTCTGTCCAATTCGAACTTGGCTGTTAAAATTTGTAACGAAATGATCGAATAAGCATTTCATTGACCTCTCATCAGAACACAAGCAATCAGCACTGCAGAGATCAACATAACTGCGCCAGTTAACCGCGTCCATCGATGGAATCATACAATTTGTATGAATGTGTATGTTGCCAAACGAATTTTTAGATTGTGGAAATGTATGAGATGGCTTATCGCGAACGTAATGAACCAAAAAATTTGATGACTGGTTGCTCGTTTCAATTTTATAACTGGGTAATTAGGAAATTGCCTTATAAAGCTGTGTTTTAACGTTGCTTACCAGTTTTTACCAGTTTAGGGCAGTTAAAGTATTTATTGCCTCTGTTCATTGAGTCCTCGTTACCTTATTACATACCTTTAAGTACGTCCCTAACCACCTTAAAATATTCATTTGTTTCATTTCGCTTTATTTGATAATTGAATATTTAATTTTTGTTTACGTTTTAATTAATGTTATACCTCGATAGAATAACATTAATTTTATTATATGTTACTAATGTAAGTTTGTACTAATCTACCATTGATCCTGCTAACAAACTGGAGAACAGTTTTGTAGGAATATATTATTACATATAATTTATGTTTTCTGAAATAATAAACCAATATGGGGTTATTAGGATGGTAGCTCTAATGAAACACGAACACTTATTCAATCGTGATGTTTATTGTGCTATTACCAGAGAGTACACACATCAACGCTAAACATAGCCATTCGGCATACTAATATTCATTAATCACTGACACATTCACATTCGCACCAGGAAACGAGCAGACAGATCGCTGATGGTAAGCTCATGGACACTCGCAACACCAGATGAGTTGCACTTGGAACGCCTTCAGAGGTCGATTCTGCTAATTAAATCATACAATAATACCTCCCTCTCCGGTAATCTCACACACTTGGCGAAACACAGCGCAAGCGTTATTTCACGCCGGTTTTCGGTGAGGCCGTTGTATATATCCGGCCAATCCGGCCTATTCGTGCTGAAGCATGGCTCTCCAGCGTTTAACATTTATATATTTCGAATATAAGCCTGGGGACAAACGTCATTAATTTAACATCCTTAAAGGATGTCAAATTAAGTGCTGATTTGGAAAAAGCATAAAAAGTCCCCTTCAAATTTTTACGTGTTTTGTTATTATGCATGAAACTTAATGCGTGGATGTTGTGGGCTACGACGTCTCGGTTCTTACAGATCCTTCTTACGCTTGAGTGGTGATAATAATACTCGTAATACAGCAACAATTGTTATATTCTCCTTCATTGGCACATATGAGAGAGATGTTTAACACAGATACGTATTACATGTGAGAGACGCTTAACACATATACGTCTACTCTATATAATAGCCTTTTGACTAACTGAAATAAACTAACTAGATAGGATGTGCTTGTGACATCTGTCAATATGATAGTATAATATGATAGTTCTACTTCATAATACTGCTATATTATGCAACAGTTGAAATGAACCTTTATTTTTTTTCGGTCTGGATTTATTGCACAAAACATGACTAAACAATTCATGTCATTCCATACTCGGGCATCTGTCAAACAGCTTTTCGTAAACGTGTCCTTAAATTCAGATTTAAACGTAAATACCACATTTAAATATTGTGGAAATCCCTTTTAGGATTAGCGCAAGTGAGCGGCAGTAACTCAAGGAATTTAATCAATCGGCACGAATTGGCCGGGGACAGCGACAATGTGACCTGTTCACGCGTCATTTTATTAATTCAGTTGGGTCTAATGTAGAGTAGGTGCGGGTAGATAAGGCTTAATGTCCTGCGACTATTACAAATGACACAGTTTGTGAGGATGGACGGATGGATGTATGGATGGTTGAATGCATGTTTGTTACTCTTTGACGCATAAACTACTGAATAGATTTTGATGAAATTTGGTATGGCAGTAGTTTGAGCTGTGAATTAACTGAGAATTGGCCCTCCGCACAATCTGGCGGGTATACAAACGTTCATTGTACACAACTTATACTACAATCTTACTACTATTATAATAAATGTAAAAGTTTGTGAGGATGAATGAATGGAAGCATGTACACAAGTAGAAATTTAAAAAATCACATTAGCAAGGTTATTTAATATATTGAAAGACGGATTCGTTATTTACCAGTTGGGTTGATGGCGTGATAAAAATTGGGTTAGTAAATAAATATTTCTCTCTATTTTTATTTTTATTTATATATTTTTTTATTAACATTAAGGGGTTGTGCGCTTGATAAAACTGAAAATAGGAGTTCTTTGAGACCTTTAAGCCTTATTTAGAGAGAAGAGAAGAAGAAGAAGAAAAGAGAGAAGAAGAGAGAAGCCTTTGAGAGCCTTAAGTATTTAAACATTACCTATGTTCGTAAAAAAAAATGATGTCCAATCTACGACGTACTTTTAAAACTTTCCCAAAACGTCACGTCTATGACTTTCTTAGTTCTCTGAAACAGACCCACCCTCTTCGATACGTCAGTAGTATAATTTGTTGGCTTAAATTCCATTTGCTCCTTAATAACTAGGCGTTGAACTGTGCTGCTTTAGTTGGGAAATGTCGAAATTGGCATTTTATAATTTAGAATGTCTTACATAGATATTATAATTGTTTATCAAATTACAAAAAATGTAAAAAAAATATAAATAATAACAAATAAAAAACAAAAGCATAAGATTTTGTTTTATTTAACAGTTTAGTACCTGGGTAACCGAGCTTTGCCGGAGCTTCAGTAGATTAAAAATATTACCAGTAGATTAAATATTTTACCGGGGTTCGAATTTCCGAACAACTGAACTGAACTTAACTCAAACTGCCAATCGGACTGACATAAGGACGGCATAGATAGCATTTTGTAGGAAACAGCTTTTTTTTTCTAGTAGGAATGTTGATCCCATAGTAAAAGTTGCTTATATTCAAGAGTATATTCACTCCTGAAAGTTTGGACACTGACTGTAAAAACATCCTGTATTGTTGCACGACGAAAGGAATAACATAATTTATGTAACTTAAAAATGCGCACTTTCCCAAGGATAAAACGTAGCTAGACCGATTTTTCTCCCCCAAAATTCTCTGCATTCTAAATTTCATATATATACAAGATTGTCTCGTTTAAAGTATAAGATACTTATATTATAGTATAGTTTTAAGTAAAATGTTCAGAAGGTAGGAATTTTACACTTTTGATTATAGGTAAGTACATATATAATAACAAACACGATTGTACATCAGTCAAATATCTTAACTTACATAATATCTTTCTCGTTTTTCATGTCTGAGGGTCAATTCACGCCGAAACGCGCGTATATACGCGATACAGCGCTTCATATTAAAGATATTCAAAATTGAGCTTTACACATTACACAAGAAGATATAGATTTAATTGTAAGATTTCGAATGTCATGTTACACCGCGCTGCACAGCACATGTGCAGTGCGGTAACTGATGTCATATGAAATGTGTATCTTTTTATTTTTATTTTTATTTTTATTTTTATTTTATTTCTATAGAAAAACTTACAGCTAAACATAACTTTGTAGCAACAAAATTGAAACAGATAGCCATTGACAAGTTTTTACAGATATGTAACAAATATTAAGATGAGTGCTAGCTTTATACAAAAGAAAAAGAAAAAGAAAAAGGGGAATGAAATAATCAACGATAAAACTAACAAAAATATTCGAGAAAAATTCAATCAAACCTCTGGATCACTGAACTGATCACACATACCTAATTGATTATAATTAACAGAAATATTCTGCAGTTACAAATCGTTTAATAGAAGAAGATTCAATTAAGAAAGCATCTGCATTAGAGTGATCGCGTAGGAAATCGTTAAATAGTGTGGTAGACCTACAGATAAACGAATTGCGACGCTAATTAGTATTATAGGGTGGGATGTAAAGTGGGACAAATTTGTGTAGTGATGTGAGTGTGTAGTTATTTTTATGTAAAAAAAATAATAATATCTATGGACACTTAACACCCCGTCAATCTAGTCCCTTGGTAAGCTCTCGAAAAGCTTGTGTTACGGGTAACAGACAACGTAAATAGGTATATTTAATAATTTTATACTATACATATATTTCAGATTTTTATTATATTATCAAATATGTGTAATATTTGATTTATATCCATGATCCATGGTCACAGAAAACTTTTTGTTCCTTCAGCGGTATTCGAATCCGTGACCTCCGGCGCCGACGCGCTAGCCGCATAACCACACCACAGAGGTCGTCAAATATTTTTATGTTTCATGATTTTTTTTAATAAAATATTTTGCCAAGTAAAAAAATGAACACATCCAACACAGCTTCTGACTGCTCATAACTTAACTGTCATTATGTTTCAAAACACCCAGTCTCCCCTCTTATAACTTATTGTGTTTGGAGAATTTTGTCAGCTGCATTGTTTCGAAACTTTTGACACAGACATAATTATTTATGGGCATAATTTAAAATCGCCCCTAACATTGTGAGTTGTGAATTCACAGGTATTTGATTCAAAACAAATTACCTAGAAAATATTTTTTGGAATGCGTTGAAAATATTTTTTGAATTTGAACATCGTTGAAGAGCCACGCTTCGATCGGCCGTTACGTAAAACCGGCGTGAAATAACGTATTATTCGAAATAAGTGAGAGCACGATCTGGTTGGGGCTTAACAGGACAGAAGGCTTAGCCAACATGTCATCGTCAATCCCAATGACGATCTTCGATATTGAAAATGATTGAATATTATGTAATAATAATATTATATGATATTGAAAATGTGGGATTGGCATAACGTTAGTAAAGTAACGTAGCGTGCGATACATCAATTATTACCAACCAGCTTTTGCCCGCGACTCCGCCCATGTAACTACAGTATCCCACGGGAGCACAGAACGTTTCGGGATAGAAAGTAGCCTATGTGTCAATCCAGAACTCAAACTACTACCATGCCAAATTTTATTATATTTATATATCAAAATTAGTTCAGTAGTTTTTGCCTGAAAGAATAACAAACATCCAGTCAACCATCCATCACAAACAATCTTTCACATTTGTAGGAGGATCTGAGCGTCAATACATTTTTAATTTCTAACTTCGTCATCGTAATTAGCGATGACATCATGGCTAAACGACCAGTACCTACTTGTAAGTTTGGTGATGTGACTGTAATTTAAGGGCGACAATATCGCCTACCATCAGGCATTCAATTTGCTCGTGTACATGTGAATAGCGTGCACAAGATTACATAAACAAGCAAGCTCAGATATAATGAATTCTAAATACACTCATCATTATTTCGTTTTAATTATTCACCAGTTTCTCCTCCTAATGAGACGATATATCATTATCATTATAAGTGAGAAACATGACACCTCCAACAACGATCATGTTCTGCCATTATTTCAGTAAGCTGGGGTTCACAGAGAACTTTTCATGAATCCGTATATTATAATGTGGGCGATACAGATACTCCCTAGTTCTATAGATATAGAATTACGATGATTATTTATTTGGTAAACAATATTAACACAACAAACAAAAAATTAACGACAAAACTAGTTTCTTTTTTACCAAATTGGTGCTCACTTGGCATATTGTTGCGAAATCGCAACGCTGACTTTCATTATATTACTTTATATTATACTAGATGTTGGCCGCGACATCGTGCGCGGAAAAGTTAATCTTGCGGAAACCATATATTTTTCCACGATAAAAAGTAACCTTTCTCCTTCCCTGTGGTCTATTCTATGTATCTGCCAAATTTCATCAAAATCGGTCCAGTAGTTTCGGAGCCTAGTCAATGCAAACAAACAAACAAACTTTTCCTCTTTGTAATATTAGTATAGATTATTTATTATAAGGTTAAAAAAAATATATCACGAGTACAGACTACAGAGTACCGAGTACACATTAGAAGCTAAACTTCAATCATTTAAAATCCAAAATAACTCTTATTAGTACCTGAAGAACATCATTTCCAAAAAAAAAATTAAATTATTATAAACCTAAATTTATAAATTTAAATGGCGCTAGGCCAT
This sequence comes from Phengaris alcon alcon, assembly GCA_037179445.1. Taxonomy (NCBI): domain Eukaryota; kingdom Metazoa; phylum Arthropoda; class Insecta; order Lepidoptera; family Lycaenidae; genus Phengaris; species Phengaris alcon. Next base: position 1,126,848 of record JAYRCH010000175.1, on the reverse strand, counting down.
CTGTGTATTGAGCCGTACTTAAGAAAGCTAAGTTGTTATATGTAATAAGTACAAGTAGCTTCCGACAGATGGCGTTAAATGCAAAATCGAGTCGTGACGCATTCTTGAAACTTTACTCTCAACGCCGCCTAAGTCGATTCAGTTCAAAAATGAGGTAATTGAATGTGTATGTAGCAGATTGACATACCGTCGTCTGACATTGGCCGTATTACCACATTTTTATTTACTACTACCAATTTCCCGCGGCTCCGCCCGCGTAAATATAGTATTGAGTATCCCACGGGAATACTGTACTTTTTCGGGATAAAAAGTATCCTGTTTTAATCCAGAGCTTAAACTACTACCATACCAAATTTCATTGAAATCCGTACAGTAGATATTGTGCGAAAGAGTAACAAACATCCATCCTTCCATCCATCCATCTATCCGTCCTCACAAACTTTCACATTTAAATATAATAGTATGTAGGATTTCCCGACTGCAAGCGATTGTTAACACTACGTGAGCCAACTTCCTACTAACATCCCACTAAAATTACCTACTGTTTTTAATATGTAAAAAAAGTTTTAGATATTATTCCATAATGTATCTTTGATTACTATTTATAATTGTCATAATTATTAAATATCTAATATAACACGTATATAATCTTAATTTTAAAAACCTTAATAAGCTGTTAATTAGCGAAAGCTCAAGCAAACCGTGCTCAAAAGCCCGTGGAGCTTAATAAATTTCACTTATTGTTCTTTATTGCTTTTTACATCTTAAACTGATTTAAAAGCGGAGTTCAAATGAAAATCGCGAATTAATAATACTTAAAAGCTCCATTTTAATATATATAAAAATACAAATAGGAAATTGTTGTAGGTACATGTAGGTAACATAAGGAATTATTATTTATTTTCTTACTTTTGTACCAGCTGACCCGTGCCCACTTCGTTGGGCGTTGAACATTTTTTGATGATGATGATGAGGATAAAAAGTATTCTAGGTTACGCCTTATAACATCAGCTATCTGCCAGTGAAAGTCCCGTGAAAATCGGTCCAGCCGTTCATGAGATTAGCCTGAACAAACAGACAGACAGACAGAAGGACAGACAGACAGACAGAAGGACAAACAGACAGACAGACGGACAGACGAATTTTTAAAAAATTGAGTTTTATTGTTAATACCGTATAATATATTCATGCGCATTAAGTAAAAAGCTGTTAATTTGAAATTAAAAACAGACACTTTAATTTTATTTATCTGTATAGATCTATCGTTGCTAATGTAAGTGTTCCTATATTAGTATTATAAAAAATTTACAAAACCTAACGAAGGGCATGGCAACTTATATACCACCTTGGAGGTCGATTACTCGAAAATAAGTAGTTGATTGCGTAAAAAAGTAACTTTCACATTGACTTTATCCAAAAAGACCTATTCAACGACACCCCACACGATGGGTTGGAATGAATTTTTTTTTTTATCACCACTTCACATGACTGTATGGAGAGCCACATAAAAAAAAATATTTTATGACGCCGAAACCGAGATCTACACCCTATCTAATTTAATAATTTAATCTATTTATATTCATAATTATAGAAGCTGAAAGGGCGGACAGACAGAAGGTGGGCCAGAGTGAATCTATAAGTGCTCCTTGAATTGATTACGGATAGGTACCTAAAAAATTTACTTATTTTATTATTACATATTATATATTTAATTTATGCTGTTCATGACGAATGACAATACGTTACGTATACTTATTATCTATTGTATTTTGTAACCCATAATATATATTATTATTATCATTATCTCGTTAATCGTTTATGTATATATCTGGGCTGATTGATAACTGGCCGAAACGACGAACTTAAAAAAATGATACGCAAAAAAGGAATATTACATTATATTCTGGCATCTTTTTGAAAATAGAACGCCAAATTTGAATTTAATCGAACTGATGGAATTTGTTTGAGAGGACGTAGAACTTTCTCTGTCGTAAATTTTCTTAACAATGGAAAGAAACGAAATTCGTGCGGTGATAAAGTTTTAAGTTTTAAAAGAGAAAACAGCAACCCAGATTAAAACCAAGCTAGACAGTGTTTTAGGTAAATCTGCTCCTGCATTTAGTACAATTCACACCTGGGTAACTGATTTTAAACGTGGAAGACAGAGCTGCGAAGACGACCACAGGTCTGGCCGTCCAAATGAAGTCACGAATCCGGACATGATCAAAAAATTCACAAAATTGTATTGAATGATCGGCGCTTAAAGTTGCGAGAGATGGTGAGCATTTCATCTGAACGCGTTTTTAATATTTTTCACCAACATTTGGGAATGAAAAAGCTTTGAGCGCGATGGGTGCCGCGTTTGCTCACTGTAGACCAAAAGCAACGTCGAGTGGACGATTCATCGGAGTGTTTGGCGCTGTTTAACCGAGATCCTAATGAGTTTTTGCGGCGTTATGTAACAGTCGATGAAACCTGGATACATCATTATACTCCCGAGACAAAAGAACAATCTAAGCCACTGCTTAGATTGTTCTTCACTTCATCAATCCACTGATTGAGAGCGGAAAACCTGCGCCGAAGAAAGCAAAAACGGTTTTGTCGGCCGGCAAAGTGATGGCGACTGTTTTTTGGGATGCTCGAGGGATTATTTTAGTGGATTATCTGCAAAAAGGAAAAACAATAAATGGAGAGTACTACGAAAGCTTGCTGCAAAAATTAAGTGAAGAAATCCAGAAGAAACGACCACATTTGGCCAAGAAAAAAAATTTTGTTCCACCATGACAACGCACCTGCACACACGTCAATGGTTGCAGTCACCAAACTCCATGAATTGCGGTTCGAATTGGTACCGCATCCACCCTATTCCCCGGATCTGGCCCCGTGCGACTTCCACTTATTCCCAAACCTGAAGAAATGGTTAGGTGGCCAGAGATTTTCATCAAATGAAGAAGTCATTGTTGCCGTGGACGAGTATTTTGAGGGGTTGGAGAAAACATTTTATCAAACTGATGTAACGGCATTGGAGAAGCCTTGGACTAAATGCATCGAGGTAGAAGGAAACTACGTTGAGAAATAAATTTATTTTAAATAGATTTTTGAAGTGTTTCTTTGTCGTTTCGGAAACTTATCAATCAGCCCTCGTATGTAACTATTTATTTGCTGTTGCTGAGTGTATTAAATCTGTCTATCAAACGACAACAATATGGAACCGCATAATGCCAGGCACTGTGGTGTTACGCCTTCCTTTCTATCCATAATAGTATCTGTTGCGTACCTACTCCTACTCATGGTACGTAATTTTTATGTTTTGAGTTGTTTTTATGACTTTTGTATGTCTTTGTTTTATTTGTGGTGTAATGTATCATTGTGTCAAATAAATGTTTATTATTATTATTATTATTATTATAAATAAATAGTAGTCTCGGCAATTTGCCGGATAAGACTCAATCACGGGCTGTTGCCAAGTATCCTGATTCATGTTATGAAGAATTATGATTATTTTTATTTATTATTATTATTATTATTATTTTATTTTTTTCCCCCCCTTTTCTCCCTTGCGGGGTATACTGAAGTTGCGGGCTTGTGGCCAAACAACTTCAGGTAACGTGATTGCTAATTATTAATTGACAAAAACTTCCGGACGATGCGGCATGTGTTGAGCATAACTGATTTTTGTAAAGTGATGAATGTGAGTGGATGTATGTTGAGTGTTTTGAGAGATGTATGGAGTGTTTTAGGAATGACGCCAGTTGTTGAAATTATTATGGGTATAGTTTTGACTGTGGTAACTTTCCATTGTGATTTTATCTCTATTGTCAAGTCAGTGTATTTTGCGAGTTTGGTCATGTGCGTGGATGTGAGGTTGTGTGTATTAGGTATGGCAACGTCTATCAGGTAAATAGTTCTATTTCTTTTGTCATGGAGCGTTATGTTAGGTCTGTTATGATGTACCGTCTTGTCTGTAAGTATTGTCCTGTCCCAGTAAAGTTTATAATCAGGTGAGTCTAGTATGATTTGTGGTGTGTATTTGTAATATGGGGACTTCTCTGTGATGAGGTTGTGTTTGTGTGCAAGTATCTGATGTATGATTGATGCTACCTGGTCATGTCTGTGTTTGTAGTCTGTTTGTGTGATGGATGAGCAGGCGCCTGTGATGTGCTGTATAGTTTCCGGTTGCTTGTGGCAGTGACGACAATGGTCACTACCAAGGTTACGATCTCTTATTATATGTTTCCTATAATTTTTGGTGTCTATTACTTGGTCTTGAATTGCCAGCATAAGCCCTTCCGTTTCAGGGAACAATTCTCCGTGTTTTAGCCATGCGTTTGACGCTATTTTGTCTACGGCGTTATTATTTAGATCCAGGCGGTGCCTGCCATGTAAGGTTTTATTTGTCCATGCTTCAATTTTTTGTTGATTTGTGTAGCTGTTTATTCTTTTTGTGTTATCGGCGAGAGTTAGCGGTGTGTGGGTATCAGTTTGGCAAATGGCTTGATGTAAAGTTACTGTTTTTGCTCGATTATAAAAGAATTTTCGGAGTAGATCTATTTGTCTATTATGTAGATTAACTATATCTATGAGTCCTCTTCCGCCTTCGGCTTTAGGCAGGATACAAGCTCTTGGGTGGTGTTTCCTGTGCTTCGTCATTGTGGTGTTTATTATCCTCTGTAGAGATTTAAGTTCGGTTTGGTTCCAGCGGATTACACCAAAGGAATAATATGTAAGTATGGGTATTGCGTATGTGTTAATAGCTTTAATTGTGTTTTTTGAATTTAACTGTGTAACTAGAATTTTGTGTAGTCTGGCTCTGAGTTTGTGTTTGAGTTGTGTTTTAATTTGTTTGTAGTGTAGCTGTTGTGACTGATAATATCCCAGGTATTTGTATCCTTCTAACGGGTCTACAGACTCAATTATATCATCGTTATTAAGTTTATATTGTGTGTCTTCTATATTACCTTTCTTTATTGCTTGTATTTTGCATTTATCTATTCCGAACTCCATGTGTATTGTATTAGAAAATATTTGTGTAAGGTCAGCTAAAGTGTGAATGTTGTTTAATGTGTTCGCAAAGATTTTGATGTCGTCCATATACATGAGGTGTGAGAGTAATGTATGTTGTGTGTTGTGTTTAATTTTAAATCCCCGCTTACTTTCATTAAGGATATACGATAATGGATTTAGTGCTAGGCAGAACCAAAGAGGACTTAAAGAGTCCCCTTGAAATATACCCCTTTTTATGGGTATTAAGTCAGTTTCAATTGTTTTTGTAGAATCACAAATTTTTAGACTAGTTTGCCAGTTTGGCATTATTTTTTCGAGGCAGTTAATAATTATTGGACTGATTTTATAATGTTTTAATATATAGATAAGCCATGAGTGAGGTACAGAATCAAACGCCTTTTTGTAATCGATATACATGGTATATATGCTGCGTTTCTGTTTACGTGCCTGATTTGATATTACAGAGTCTATGATTAGTTGCTCTTTGCAGCCTTGACTGTATTTGCGGCATCCCTTCTGTTCTTCGGCTAGGATGTTGTGTTTTTCTGTATGTGTGTATATTAAATTGCTAATGCATGCTGTGATTATCTTGTAAATGTTTTGAAGACAAGTTATGGGCCTATATTTTTCCGGGTTTGTAGTATCAGAATTATCCTTTGGTAGCATGTATGTTATGCCCCGTGTGATGAAATGTGGCATTAGGTCTGGGGAACGGATAAATGAATTGATGTGTTTGAGTAGTAAACTATGTATGCATGTAAGCTTTTTGTACCAAAAGTTGTGTATGTTATCCGATCCACTTGCTTTCCAGTTGTGTGTTTTAGCTATAACAGATTTCAGTTGTTCTAACTGAATCTGATCGAATTCCATTTCCGGTATGTCTGCAAATCTAGCTCTATCTTCTTCAATCCATGGACTATTTTCATGCTGTTTTGGATGGGACCATATGTTTGACCAGTATGTATGCATAGATTCAGGAGTGGGTGAAAGGCTATTATTGGGGTGATTGTGTTGAGAAGTATCTTTTTGAGCAAGTTTTCTATAAAATAGTTTTTCGTTAAAATAAAATTCCTTGTTTTGTGTTTTTCTATTACTACAATCTTTATATCTTTTTAAGCTATTGGTTAGTATGTTTAATTTCTGCTTTAAAGTGTCCAAAAAGTGTATTGCGTCAGAATTTTCAGACTCGTGTTGTGCATGTATTTTGTACTGATGCTTTATTTTCTGTATCTGTTTTTCTAGGTATGGCGAACGAGTGCCCCGTATATACTCAGGGAGTCTTCCTATGTTCGCTCTAAGGTCTCCTATTCTTCCCTCGAGCCGTTTCTGCCACCAGGGTATCACCTGCGTTTTGTTTACATTGGTTGTATTATTATTAATATTTATTCTTACTCCGCTAAATTTGGTTGAGGTGTGTGCTGCAGTGTAAATGTAAGTATGAAGAGTGTTAAAGTCGGTATCCTCACGAATCATGTTTGGAATTATGTTAGTGTTAAGGCAATTAACTATCTGAAACAATTTTTTAGATGGCTTTTATTTGGGTAAAGATGGACGTGCTGTTGGATTTATCTCTTTAAATATGTTAAAAGACTCTAGAAACATTTCTTTTAACTCTGTTTCTAATTCTATTGACAAAACAGGTACGCGATTTTGGATTGGGACTAAGTTGACTATGTTGTTTTGTTGGTTTGGTATGGAAGAATGATCCCCTAGCAGGACTTGTGTTACGTCTAAGCCAGGTTGAGTAACGTTTTCATCCGGTTGGTGTTGTATGTTTTCAACCGATATTTCATCAAGCTCAGTCAGTACTTCTTCGCGTATCTTTTTAAGTTGTTCGCTTGATAGAAGACAATTACTAACAATAGATCTCCGTTGGTCTGCTATCCTTTGTCCTTCCTTTGAAAGGTGTGCTATTGACGGGCATGTGGCGATGATTTCTTGGTGTAATATCGGTCTATAGGTGGTTAGGTCAGTCTCTAGTTTGGCTATTCTGTAATAAGCTCTCATTATCGTCTCATTAATTTCAGTTGTCCATCTCATTCTTTGAAGTGTGCAGTTTGTATCAGAATTACCTAGTTGCGTCATGTCTTGTTCGTCAGTCAATTGTTCGTTTTGATTTTGTAATAAAGTTTTTACGTCGTTTTTTAGACTTAAAATCTCTTGGTGGCTTAAAAGGCGCCTTTGAACGATTGCTCGTCGCTGATCACCTACTCTTTGTTTCGACGCTTCCATTTCTGGGTATTGTGTTGAAAATAATGAATGTAGCTGTGTTAAGTATGATTTAGTGTCAGTTTCTAATTTGGTGATGATGAAATATTTGTGCATTATGAAAATGTTCATTTCTTTGGACCATTTTTTACGTTTGCACTTAGAACTATGAATGGGTGCAGTAACTCTGGCTGTAATAGCCTCCCGCACAACATCCAAAGTAGATTCTAATGACGGTGATATTGATGAATTTGATGAAATGGATTGATTGGCAGTAAGATATGAAGCTGGAGAAGATGGTGGTGATGACAAAAGTGATGATATTGGGGAGAGACAAAATGACGAGGTTTCTCTAGGATGTGTAACATTATCATTGTGCGATACGGTGCCCACCCCAGAATACGTAGGGCAGCCCGGACCCGAGGGTCCGGGGCGGTATTCTCCATTGCTATCCGCTCCGGAACCCGCCTGGGGTATAATTCTGCTTCTTAGACGCATCACATATGGTTATTACCTTAATGGAAGAGTAAACTAAACGGGAAAGACAGAAAAAGACGAAACAAAGGTGGTGAAGGTAGATAAAAAAAAAAAAAAATTAAACAGAATCAACGCACAAACAAGAATTGACCAATAAAAAGACGTTGAAAAGATAGTAAAAGAAAGAAAGAACCGATGATCAGCCACGTGAGTAACTCACCCCGAAGAGAGTGGGGTGGCGCACCCAAGTGTTGCCCGGGGACACCAACTAGGAGGTATCGGCTTCATCCCCTTATTATTATTATTATTATTATTATTAATATTATTATTATTATTATTATTATTATTATTAATATTATTATTATTATTATTATTATTATTATTATTTAACATATATTTGTCTCGGCTTAACTGAAGCAGGTTAAAGCAAGTACGGGCGATTGCCAAGTATCCTGTTCATGTAGCGTGAAAGAAGTTTAATTGGTGTGAGTTGTAGGGAAGGATGAAGATGAATTAAGGAAGCGGCGGACTATAGAGCAGGTATCTATAACGATTGACTTCTGTAACTGTATATATGTGTTTTGTGAAGGTTAAGGGATTTAAGTGCAACGGCAAGCGTTTTTGGAATAACGCCCGTTGAGGAGATGACTATCGGGATTATTTTTACTGTGTTTTGATGCCACATTTGTTTGATCTCATCTGCAAGCGGTATGTATTTTTGGATTTTTTCTGTGTGTTTCTGTTTCAGGTTGTTGGTGTTTGGAACGGCGATGTCTATAAGGTAAGCGGTTTTTTCAGATTTAATTGTGAGGGTTATGTCTGGTCTATTGCTTAGGATGGTACGGTCTGTGACGATATCGCGATCCCAGTAGAGTTTTACGGAGTCATTTTCTAGAACGTTAGATGGTTTGTATTTGTAGTACGGTGTATGTGTATCTATAAGGTTAAACTTGATTGCTATTAATTGATGTATATGTTTGGCCACGTTATCGTGACGGTGAGTATATTCTTTATTTGCTAGTGCACTGCATCCTCCGGTAATATGGTCTATTGTCTCAGTGGTTTGGTGGCATAATCTACACTTATCAGTTTCTATGGCTTCTTTGAGGATAAATTTTGAGTAATTGCGAGTTTTGATAATTTGGTCCTGTATAGCTATTAAGAACCCTTCTGTTTCACTATAAATGTTGCCCTTAGTTAACCAACTGAATGACGCGGCTTGATCGATATGGTCCTGACTTAACTGGTACGGAAATTTACCATGTAGAGCCTTACTTTTCCATTTTTCTATTTTGTTTCCATCATTAATTATTTTATTTTTAGGGTTAAATTTGTCATAATTTAACTGTAGCGGTGTTCCAGAATGAGGTAAATTTACAATGGCCTTATGAAGTGGGCTTGTGTTAGCTTTTGTCTTGAAATAATTTCGGAGGTTATCTATTTGGGTGTAATGTAGATTTTTTATGTCTATAAAACCACGCCCTCCCTGCTACCTCTTTATTGTAAATCTTTCAACTGCTGAATGGATGTGGTGAATATTGTGTTTGTAACAAGCGGTTCGGGTTGCGGTGTTGAGGGTTTCCAAATCAGTGTCAGACCACCTGATAATTCCAAATGAATACGTTAATATAGGGATCGCATAGGTATTTACAGCTTTAATTTTGTTTTGGCCTGACAATTGCGTTTTTAAAATTTTATTTAGTCTCTGTTTGTATATATATTTTTTAATGTATTTTTTATTTCTTTATGATCTATAGCTGTATTTTGTATATAACCTAGGTACTTATATGTGTCTTTCGCTTGCATGCTGTCTATTGTTCCTTCTTGTAGTTCTAAGTTGAGTGGTTCTGTATGTGTATGTTTGCCCTTAAGAATGCAATTAATTTTACATTTATCAGTTCCGAATGTCATGTAAATATCAGCGCTAAATTTTTCCGTTAATTTTAATAGTTGTTCCAGTTGTTGCCTGTCAGGTGCGAAGAGTTTTATGTCGTCATGTAAAGAAGGTGAGTGATTTTGATTTTATTGACTTTATCTATAATATATCCTAAGTTTGACCTATTAAGAGTTTTAGATAGAGGGTTTAAAGCTAAGCAAAACCATAAGGGGCTAAGTGAGTCGCCTTGGAAAATGTCACGCTTAATTTTGATTGGTGAGGTACTGACGGTGGTACTGACTGTTCTTAGATTGAGTTTAGTAGACCAGTTATGCATTATATATTGTAGAAATTGAATTAAAGTATTATGAATCTTATATATTTTTAGTACATGTATCAACCAAGAATGCGGGACACTATCAAAGGCTTTTTGGTAATCTATGTATGCGTAATAAAGGTTCTTATGATCTTTTTTAGTTTGATTATGTATTTGGGCGTCAATGATAAGTTGTTCTTTACAGCCCATTGATCCTTTAGCGCAGCCTTTTTGTTCTTCAGGGATTATTTTATTATCAGTAATGTAAGTATTTAGTTTTTGTGTGATTATTGACGTAAGTAGTTTGTAAAGAGTTGGAAGGCAGGTGATTGGACGGTATTTAGTCGGATTTTTAGTATCGTTTTTATCTTTAGGCTTTAGATATGTTATTCCTTGCATCATAAATAGTGGCACTAATTTGGGATCCTTAAGGGCTGAATTGAATGCTTTGGCGATGTAGTGATGTGTTGAAGTAAAATATTTTATCCAATAATTTTGAATTTTATCTGGCCCTGGTGCCTTCCAGTTCAAAGTCTTCTTTATGGCGTATGTGACATCGTCATCATCTATTATAACTTCAGGCATTGGATTAATATTGTGACATTCACTTATTTCGGTATCAAGCCATGAAGCGTGTACGTTGTGATGGGCTGGTTTGGACCATAGGTTTTCCCAATAGTCCTTAATTGTATCTGTACTAGGCGGTTGTATGATTTTAATATTTTCGGAGTTTAAATTTTGATAAAAGAGTTTTTGATTGTTAGTAAAAAATAAATTATCCGTTCTTCTAGAGTTACTGATTTTAAGTCGGCGGAGTCTTTTTGATTGTGCTTGCAGTTTTTGTTTCAGAGTGTCTAATAATTCTACTATTTGATTTTCAGTGAGATTGTTGGGGTTTAATTTTCGTTGTTTTGTGTGGCTAAGATTTCCTTTAAGGTACTGTGTAAGTTGTCCAATTTCTTTTCGTAGTTTCTTGACTCTATTTTCAATTCGTAGTTGCCATTTTGGCATTTTCGGGTCTCCTGTTTTATTTGATATATCTTTTTCAGGGGGGTTATTTAGTTTAGTGTGTAGAGCTGTAGTTGATATTGCAGCGCAATAAATAGCACTGTGGATTTCAGTTAAATCTGGCGTTTCTTTCGCTTCTAGATGTTCTCCTATTAACTTGTTAAGTGAATTTACCGTCTTTATTATGTTGCGTGTAATGTGGAGTTTTGGTATTACCGGTCTAAGTGTTGGACCTGTATCGGCGTATTTGATTAACATTTCTGTAAATACTTGTCTAATTTTGTGATTCTGTGTTTGATCGGCATCAGTTGTGAGTATTTCAGCGTTGTTTGTCTCTGGTGCTATTAGATTTTCTACAGTTTCAGAAGAGTTTGATAGAGTTATGGGTTGATTATTATTTGTGGGTTGAATTGTAGAATGTTGTAGATTCGGGTCGTTCGTTGCATTATGTGGGATGGTAAGAATATCGCAGGGGCTAAGCTGTGTGTCTATGCTACATATTGTTTTGTTCTGGTCGTTGGAATAATCGAACGTATGCGCTACTGTATTTTTTATCTTGTCTCTTTCATGACTTGGTATTCTGTTATTGCGATGTATAACTCGGATTTGATCTGCTAATCGTTGCTCGGATATGTGGCTTAGTTCAGGGTAGGACTCTGTGAATTTTTTATGGAGTGATGGTCTGAATGCTGTGAGGTTAGATTCGCATGATGTTATAATGTAGTAGCAACGGAGAAGTTCTCTGTTTATTTGATCAGTCCATTTCATCCGTTGTCTACTTTTTCCAGCGAGAGTGGTTGGAGGAAGCATTTCCTGCAAAACACTTCTTACTGGAGTGTTTGTGAGATGAGGCTGCGTATGAGTATTATGATCTACGATATTCGGATTAATGTATTCAGAATTTCTCGTAGACAGACTGGTGTCAGGAATGGGCACCGGATTAGTAGCTATTGCTTCCTGTGTAACATCGTCTGACAATGGTGATAATGTGGTGGATCGTGATGAGAATGAGTTATTGAGGATGAATGACTGCGGTGAAGAGTGAAGCGATGGAAACAAGCTGACATATGAGGTAGGTGATGAAGGATATGAGTATGTGTTGCTTATTGTTTGGATATTAGTATTCTCTGCAGCAGTACTAGACTGGGCAGTAGGATGCGATACGGTGTCCCCCCCAGAATACGAGGGACAGCCCGGGCCCGAAAGCCCGGGGCGGGATTCTCCATTGCTTTTCGCGCCGGTACCCGCCTGGGGTAGTATATTTCTATTACGTAGTCGCATTTTTCTTTTAATATATTAGAACAAAAATAGGAAGAGTTACCGAGAAAGGAAATATAGGAAGAGAAGAAATAAAGGTGGCGAAAATTAGAACAAAAACAAAAACAAAAAAAAACAGATGCAAAAACAAGGGGTGATTAATAAAAAGGTGATGAAAAGATAGTGACGAGAAAGAAAGAAAGAAAGAAAGAGCCGACGATCAGCCACGTGAGTACCTCACCCCGAAGAGAGTGGGGTGGCGCACCCAAGTGTTGCCCGGGGACACCAACTAGGAGGGACCTGCTTCATCCCCTTATTATTATTATTATTATTTTTTAACATATATTTGTCTCGGCTTAACCGGTAGAATGAAGCAGGTACGGGCGATTGCCAAGTATCCTGTTCATGTAGCGTGAAAGAAGTTTAATTGGTGTGAGCTGTAGGGAATGATGAAGATGAATTAAGGAAGCGGCGGACTATAGAGCAGGTATCTATAACGATTGACTTTTGTAACTGTATATATGTGTTTTTGTGAAGGTTAAGGGATTTAAGTGCAACGGCAAGCGTTTTTGGAATAACGCCCGTTGAGGAGATGACTATCGGGATTATTTTTACTGTGTTTTGATGCCACATTTGTTTGATCTCATCTGCAAGCGGTATGTATTTTTGGATTTTTTCTGTGTGTTTCTGTTTCAGGTTGTTGGTGTTTGGAACGGCGATGTCTATAAGGTAAGCGGTTTTTTCAGATTTAATTGTGAGGGTTATGTCTGGTCTATTGCTTAGGATGGTACGGTCTGTGACGATATCGCGATCCCAGTAGAGTTTTACGGAGTCATTTTCTAGAACGTTAGATGGTTTGTATTTGTAGTACGGTGTATGTGTATCTATAAGGTTAAACTTGATTGCTATTAATTGATAGTTTGATAGAGTTATGGGTTGATTATTATTTGTGGGTTGAATTGTAGAATGTTGTAGATTCGGGTCGTTCGTTGCATTATGTGGGATGGTAAGAATATCGCAGGGGCTAAGCTGTGTGTCTATGCTACATATTGTATTGTTCTGGTCGTTGGAATAATCGAACGTATGCGCTACTGTATTTTTTATCTTGTCTCTTTCATGACTTGGTATTCTGTTATTGCGATGTATAACTCGGATTTGATCTGCTAATCGTTGCTCGGATATATGGCTTAGTTCAGGGTAGGACTCTGTGAATTTTTTATGGAGTGATGGTCTGAATGCTGTGAGGTTAGATTCGCATGATGTTATAATGTAGTAGCAACGGAGAAGTTCTCTGTTTATTTGATCAGTCCATTTCATCCGTTGTCTACTTTTTCCAGCGAGAGTGGTTGGAGGAAGCATTTCCTGCAAAACACTTCTTACTGGAGTGTTTGTGAGATGAGGCTGCGTATGAGTATTATGATCTACGATATTCGGATTAATGTATTCAGAATTTCTCGTAGACGGACTGGTTATTATTATTATTATTATTATTATTATTATTATTATTAGTATTATTATTATTATTATTATTATTATTATTATTATTATTATTATTATTATTATTATTATTATTATTATTATTATTATTATTATTATTATTATTATTATTATTATTATTATTATTATTATTATTATTATTACTGTGACTATAATAATTACAGAGCCCCATTTCAATAGCTTTATATTATGGTTCGAAAGATTACTCACCTATTTCGAGTACCAAAGCCTGGACTTATGAATGATTTCATCTATTTAGAAACAATAAAGTAAGTATATTGTAACGAGCAAGTCGCTAATAAAACCACCAAAAGGGTGCATTGTTATAATTCCCATTTCCCCCTATTCCTATTGTGTACAACAAATTGTAACAAAGTAGATTAACCCCTTTAATTTAATTTCTATTCAGACTACGATGAAGCAAATTAAAGAAAATTAAAAATGAATTGTAATATAGCTATGAAGTCGCTCACGACTTTTATTTTTTTATTCTAGTTTTGTAATATTACGTGATACCGATTCGTTGTCTACCGAAAACCCTACAAATATTTTTAAAACGAAAATAACTATTTACGCAATCACGCTTAGCGGCACGCCTATACGGTCCGGTTTTCCTTCAGTTCGGCCTTAACGGATGCAAAATCGTATCGTCTGTGTGCATTTTCGAGATCGAATCAGTCGGCCGGATGGACTGAAGAGAATCGTTCTAGTGTTGACAGCTCTGTTTTTGCGAAACTACTAAACTCGTGTCGATTTCTACTAAGAACTACTCAAATAATACTGGAAACTATCAAAAAAGCTACTCAACTTAGGAATCCCTAAAGCCCCAAAAAAACACTGCATTTTAGGTTTTGTTATATTACAATTTTATTATTTATTGAATTATGTTAGAAATTTTACCGTTAAATTAAAATATACCAGAAAATATTAATTAATTAATTACTATTAATTAAACGGGTAGTTTTAAGCAAATTACGGAAATTCGATTTTGCATCCGTTCTGGCCGAACTGAAGGAAAACCGGACAGTATATGGGCCGCTTAAGAGTTCGAATGTATAGTTGCACCACGTCATGAGTGATTGCACAAGAAAACTGTATCTTTTTGTGTAGTGCATAAAGTTCGATTTTGAATAGCTATCTTAAAAATGAAGCGCCGCGTAGTATCACGTATTGTCACAATGTGAACTTACTCTTAAACGAATATTGATATAAAATTTGGTACACGAACAGATTAGACCTTGGGAAAGGACGAAGGCTACTGTGTTACTAGGTACTATGTTACTTTACCGCGATAATGAATTTTATAAAAATAAAACAGTTGTCAACATCCAGTAACTAATATAACAGAATCAGGCGCTACTTCGCGGGAATATGGATCCATAGCATACAATTTAAATGATATTATATATATATATATATATATATATATATATATATATATATATATATATACTAGCTATATCCCGCGAAAAAAAATTTCGTGTGATATTATCCTGTTCGCGCTACAACACTTAGGAACTGTTGCATATTGACAAAAGTAAGTGTCAATGTCATTTTTGACATTGACAGATGTCATGAAGTAAAGCCTATTTAGTTAGTTTATTTCAGTTGGCCAAAAGGCTATAAATAGTGAACACGTATATTATTGTGTTAGGCATATATCACATATGTAATACGTAATCAGTGTTAAGCACCAATAAAGGAGAATATAAGAATTGTTGCTGTGTTATTATCATCACCACTCAGGCACAAGAAGGACATACAAATCAAGAGGTCGTAGCCCGCTACAGGAACTCACTGCCTGGAAATTAGTCGCACTGATTCAATTCATATTTTTTAAAATAAATTAAAACTTAATTTTCTTTTACCGTTATTGTAGATAATGTCTTTTTATGTTTAAAGTCAATGAAGCTTTCTCAGTTCGTACACATACACGATCTTTTTCATTTTCCATGACCGATCTCATATACAAAAGGATGGCTGGCAGAGATTGCTTATCAGCAATAATTTCGCCTTTTGTACTGTTTATTTTATGTGAAATTTACTGTAAGTTAGTTTAATTTTCTAGTTTTGGTGTGCAATAAAGTGTTATTGTATTGTATTAATTAAATTGTAGTGTAGAAAGATATCAGATGCTCATATTTTCAGTATTCTTAGTTTTATTCGATAGTACATCATAGTATCTTATGTAAGTAGGGTAAAATTCACTCAATATTTGTGAGTGGGAATTCGGGAAATGGGTGAATTATGCCGGGAAATCGGATGGGTGTCCGGCAAATGTGGCGTGACGGGGCCGGAAACCGTCAGCTTACCCTACTGATTTGTTCTTCAGTTTCTGGTGAGTAAGCGAAAACTTATCTACTCGATTACAATACATAAAAGATGTTAAGGTCTGGTTGCTCCAGGAATATTTGATGCCCGATTTTCACGAATTACATATTTTTACCCGACTACGGATTACGGATAAGCCAAAAGGGAGGGTAATGATTTTGGCAGTCTATGTATGTACGGTGGTTAGGTGTCCGTACAGAAGTTAAAGACAAGTTAAGCTCAATAGGTTTACTGAATACTTAACTTATGCTTAATGGTTAAAATGGTGAAATGGTTAAGAGAGCACGCGAACCGATTGGTTAAAATATTGAATTTGTAATAATGCGTGGCGACGTAAATGCCGACAGTGCGAAACGTGATGTACGGTACAGTCATCACACTGTTGACCGTGCAATTCATATACTATGTATGTGTGGATGTATGTATGTATGTTTGTTCCATCGTAGCTCCTTAAGCACTGATCCGATATTGATGAATGAGGCGTCAATAGATTCGTAATAATGGCCCGGGTAACATAGGTTATATATATATTATTAACTACATTTATTTATTAACTACATACTATATTATTAACTACATTTATTTATTAACTACACAAAAATATACACGTTTCATTGCACGAATTGCAAGAGTTCGTGATTTCTTGCAATGAAACGTGTACCTATCTTTTTGTGTAGTAAATAAAGTTCAATTTTAAATCGTCATCTTAAAATCGTACAGCGTCTCATCTCGATGTGAGCTGACCCTTACAGTTTTATCCTATTAAGTCAATTTACGTAATAGGAGCGCAAGGAAACAATTTTCTTGCAAATTAATTAGTAACGTTATTAGACCTCCAGTCTCGTTATAAGAACATATTAAAAACTATTTTTATATCAAGCTTGGGATATTTCATAAAAAGTTTATAGGGCTTTTTGAATATTTAATAAAGAAAAAATTATATAATATATCCTACCGTTAGCAGTGGACGTTTTAAAATTTTAGTGAGACTTTGCTGGAAATATTCAAATGTGAAATATTATATTCAAAATAATTATTTTACACAAATAGTGCATTCTAAACTTTCATATTATATACTAAAATTATAAAGAGGAAACATAGTTTGCTTGTGACATTGTTTGTTTGTTTGCATTGAATAAGCTCCAAAAGTAGTAGGCCGTTTTTTGATGAAATTTGTCACCAAAGTATATAGAGTAGACCACGGCGAACGACATAGGCTACTTTTTATCCCGAAAAGTGGGATAAGTACTGTATTAACGGGGGCGGAGCCGCAAGCAACATCTAGTTTTACTATAAAGAGGAAAGATTAGATTGTTTATTTGCATTGAATAGGCTCCTAAGCTATTGGACCGATTTTGATTAAAAATGACACAGATATAGAGTAGAACTCCCGGAAGTACTTAGGTTTCATATCTCGGGAAAATGCACGGTTCCCACGAGATAACGTTTTGCGCACACAGTCTCGGGCATCGTCTAGTCTTTTACACAAGTGCAATCTGCATGGTAATGCGATATATCGCCACTCGTGGCTTTGAAGTTCACACAAAAACCAACTGTTATTCTGACAAAACTGTTATTCTCGTACCTTGACGAATTTTTATTATATGTTGGTTAATGGCGATTCCGCCATAACGACCCGGAAAGGCGGAAAGGCACAGAGTTACGCCGGACCCGCGCTGATATATGGCGGGGACCCCACACGATGTTTGTTCCGCTAAGGTCTAGCGAGCCTGGCCCAAAGGGTCAATTCTCAGTGAAACGATACGCGACACGGCGCTGCATTTTTAAGAGAGCTATTAAAAAATTGATCTTTATTCATTACACAAGAAGATAAACGTTTCATTGTAAGAGTTCGAATTTACACCGCTACACGCACCGCGCTGTACAGGCCATGTGCAAGTGTATGACAGATGTTGATGAGATGAAACACGTTTCTTTTTGTGTAGTAAATAAAGTACAACTTAAATAGCTATCTAGAAAATGCAGCGCCACGTAGCGTGGGGTATGATCGCGGTGTGAACTAAAGATGTCAGTTCGACGAAAGACTGTTAACGTAATTTGGGATCTTGCAATCTTAGATTTTCTAAGTTTCTAAGGCTTTTTTATCTTCAGAGAATAGAGTTGGTTTGTGTTTAATAATATGTTTTCAATTTTGAACCACGCTGATACTTTTATATGTGTTTCTAATACTAACAGCGCGAGTGACGAGTCGCCACACCTTCTCCTCTGTGGCTCAGTTGTTTGGTTCAAACGTTAGACACAATATTCAGGCTAAGGCCTCTGAATATGACAATCGTTGTGGTAATTCACGACGTGTAATTATTATCTATACCTATATGAATTTGTGATGCGAAAACTTCTCACCCCTTTTTATGAAAATTATGCGAGAGGAGTATGAAATTGGCAAAGTTATAGTTTATAAGTTTTTCATAAAATTAATAAAGAATAAAATTACACACATTGCCTCAGATTAATAACTCAGTGCGAGTTATTAATCTGAGGTAAGCCAATGCGTATAATAACAGTAGAACACAATATTCAATCTTTCTCCGTATTCCATAGACAACGCTTAAATAGTATTTTTATTGCGTATCTAAGAGGCAAAACAACCCTAAAAAAGTTGAAATTTAAAATCGTGAATTGTGCATAGTCCCGCGAAAAACATTTATGTCAAAATTTGTTTGCTTCGTTCAAATTAAGCCAAGAGATGTTAACTTGTCGACCTTGCTACCTTGGATTAAGAACTATTTGGCTACGAACTACATTTCCCTATGCTTCCCTAGAAAGAATACATTTCTACGTGATGGTCATGCTAAGCCCGTGGGTCTAAACTCTAAAGTCAGTATTATTTTATTACTAGCTTTTGCCCGCAGCCTCGCCCGCGTGGGAGAGTGTTCGTGGTAAAAAACTTCATCAGCAAATATTCCTACTGCAATATATTAATAGCACAGAGTAAAAATTTATACTTATAATATGTTTTCACTACTTTTAATTTTTAATACATGTCCTAGATAAAGAAGAGGTAATATTGTATCCGTATTAAAAGCTTCTGAAAATACCACAATATTTGTGATATTATTTTAGGGTTCCGTAATACTCAAGGAACCCTTATTGTTCCGCTCTGTCCGTCCGTCTGTCTGTCTGTATGTCTGTATATCTGTCCGCGGTTCTAGCTTCTGTTATTATAAATATAAATGGATGAAATTTGGCACAGTTAAAGATTGTATATAGATCTCGGTATTAGCATCATAAAATAATAATCATTTTACGTTTAAGGGGTGGCTCTCCATACATATGAAGTAGGTATGAAAAAATGTGGGGATGAAATAAAGGGAAGACTTTATTTTAAACAAAATCTAACAGTAACTTTTGAATTCATTTGAAAAAACCTACTACGCGTTTAAAGTTACGGAACCCTCCTTAGACATGTCCTGACATGCTAACTTAGAATGGTTATAGTAACCTATCCTTAAAAGATAAACATATCTTTTAAGGATAGATTTTTTTGTACACACCACCACCGACTCCAAAAATATGAAGATTGAGTAAGGAAATATGTAAAATTTTAGTCGAATTTAAAAGGGGAGTTACTTCGAAAAGAAGATTTATTTCATATTTTTTTGTGCATTTTTACTTTATAAGCCAGTTTTCAATGAAAATTATTATTCATCGTTTCAATTGATTCTTCATTGATTTTCATCCAATTAATCCTTTTTCCCTTGTTAGTTATATTTATTATTATTAACTCATTTTAAGAAAGTTACTAATACAAAAAAGCTTCCGGTATTCTCACTCTCTCGGCAAAACAAACTCAAGCGTTTTTTATGCCGTTTTCCTAGAGGCCGTGGTATTTCCCCAAATGAGCATTACCGATCTGTGGACCAAATAAACAATCACCAGTGATGATAACGATACGACACTATATTATTAAATAATTATTATTATATGTTGCAGTACTCTGCGGAAAAAATGTAGCAGTCAGCATTAAATAAATATATTAGTGATGATGATGATCACGAAATACGAATATAATTTTGTCAATAGCAAAATTTCAAAAACATTGATATCGGTGCACAAAACTCTGATGAAGAGTGAGTACCGTCCTATGCCATTATAATAATATGTTGGTGTTTCTTGTGATGATAATGATCATGAATATAATTTTGGAAATAGCAAAATATCAAATACATTGATATCGGTGTACAAAACTATGAGGAGTACCTACGTCACCATAATAATATGTTGGTGTATCTTAAGAAGATGGTGGTGATGATGATGATGATGATGATTACTGTAAGTGGCATATGCTTGTAGTTCTTTGAACAATGCCAAAATTTCTAAACATATAGGTACCTTTGAAGACTGAGGTATTCTATTCAGTGGTTTTGGATCTAGGGTACACCTTGGCACATTTTACTTATTATAAAAGTCGAAATCACTATAAATGTCCTTATAGCTTTGTGGAGTTTTTTCGATTCCTCGTAGATGCCATCATCAGGTCTCCACCTTGGTGACTAATTTCGAATTATATTCTATACAACAACAAAAGAATTTTGAAAATGCTTAGACAAACCGTAGAGTTATGTTCAAAAATGTTCGTGTCAGTGTAAAAGACTATGAGAAGTACCTATTATCATCATAATGTGATGGTGTATGGTTTTATGAAGACGGTGATTGCAAATGATTACTTTAATTGACATAGTGACATATGCTTTCAGTTCTTTAAGCAACGCCGAAATCCCCAAACATGTATCTATAACGACTCGGGAGTTCTGTTCAGTACTTTTGGATCCGGGGTATACCTTGGTGCAAAATCTTTATTTTTGGTACTATTTTGGTACGCCTGAACTACTTCGGAAAAAGTCTAAATCACTATTTGTGTTCATATAAATTTCACCACATTGGTGTCAAAAAGACCAATTGGGGATTATACCCTTTACAGCAAAAAAAAAGAATTTTGAAAATCGATCCTCAGGCGGTGGAGTAATCGTTTAATATACAAATATATATATCTCGACGACCTCTGTGGCTCAGTGGTTCATCGCGTTGGTGATCAAGCCGGGGGTCGCGGGTTCGAATCCCGCCGAAGGAACAAAATAGTTTTTCTGTGTTCCTGGGTCATGGATGTGTATTAAATATGTGTTTAATAAAAAAAATCTTAAATATATGTATAGTATAAAAGTATTAAATATACTTCCCGTTTTCTGGTACCTGTAATACAAGTTCTTCGGATACTTAGCACGGGGCCAGATTGACGTAGTGTGAAGCGTCCATAGATATTATTATTATTATTATTATATATAACCTTTTTTGTAAGTCGGTTAATTAAAATTTAAGTGGAGTGCAGTAACCAAAACGCATTAGTGAAAACCGCATTCAAATACGTTTAGCCGTTGATTTCGTACGCGCAAAAACAAATATCGGAGGAACCGTACATTATTCCGCAATAAAAAGTCCTAGTCCTATATCCTAATCCAGAGTCTAACCTACTACCATACCAAATATCATCAAAATCCGTTCAGTAGATTCTGAGATTAGCGCGTACAAACGAACAGACAAGCAGATAAGCAGACAAAATTTTTAAAAATCATTGTTTTGAGTTCTATGTCGTTCATAAAGTTATAGTAATAGTTTTAATAGTAATAATAGTTTAATAATAGTTGTAAAAGTTTAATAATTAGTAATAGTTTTTCTGATATATCTTCCATGTACAGACAGCGACCAGTTACAAATTTATTATATGTCTATAATAAATTATAAATAATAAATTATAAATAAAATAACAGCTTCCGGGGTCTAGTGGTTTAGAGCTTGGCTCTCGACTCGGAGGTCGTGGGTTCGATTCCCGCATTGGAATAACAAAAAATCTTGTTTCCAAGTTTGGTTAGGACAATGCAGGCTGATCACCTGATTGTCTGACAAGAAAGATGATCCATGCGTCGGATGGGCATGTAAAAAGTCGGACCTGCGCCTGATATCTCACCAGTCGTGTCGGTTATTCGTCCCACTGGGTTACGAGAGTAAAGGAAGAGAGAGTGCTCTTGTGTACTGCGCACACACTTGGGCACTATAAAACTAAACTCCTGCGTAGCTGGCCTGGTTTCAATTAAACCGGCCACCGTCACTGAAATCAGTGTGGGGAGCTATTATATGTCTATACATAGATGTATTCGCATAAAATAATCGGTTACCAAGTGGAACGCATCCTCACGACTATCTGTTCGTCAGAAGTCGGAACAAGTTACGATTAGGGAGCAGAAATAGGACATAAGGTTCTGTCGTGCGCTCGCAAAAAATAAAACAGACTAGCATCACGCTTGCTTGTATCAGAATCAACTAATGTGAATGATAAATCTACATAAATCTGGTGCTGTGGTTTGTGTTAAAAGAAGAAAAGTAATATGGAGCAAGGTCCCCTCTTAATGTATTTTAACACAGAGAAAAAAAGGATGCTTCTCGGCCCACCCTTGGACGAAATAAAAAGTAAAGAGAGCTAGCTTTGTTAAGCGAAAACTGAGGCAGGTTTTTTATGTATGTACTCCGTGTGTTGGTTCTTCTTCTCTTGTTGGACAGAGGATTGTTGATAATGATTAAATAATTTAATACACTTATGAGGTTTTTTGTTAGTTGAACTTTTGAATAGCGCTGTTGACTAAATGACGCAAACACGTTAACCAATCAAAAGCGCTAAAGAATACAGAATATACCTAATAATTATAAAGGCAATCCTACTTCGTACTAGTATCTATAATATTATAAATGTGAAAGTTTGTTATGATGGATGGCTGGATGTATGGATGTTTGTTACTCTTTCACGCAAAAACTACTTTTACGCATTTTGATTAAATTTGGTAAGGTAGGTGTTTAGGCTCTGGATTAAAACATGGGCTACATTTTATCCCGAAATAGTACAGCGTTCCCGTGGGAAACTGTATGTACGCGGGCCGAGCCGCGGGCAAAAGCTAGTATAAAATAAAGGTATATAATGTTTATAATATTAAAATTTTATGATAAAATTAAATTATCATCGGAGCGTTCGAATTCAATCCACGTTTAAGAAACTTTCTTACAAAATTAAAAGCTTTCAAAGAAATCCGTTACTTTTATATTCTTTGTATTCTTTTCAATTCTGAACCTCTTTGTTTATTCCATTTTTTGTTTCCCGTAGCATCCTTAAATTGTACAGTCAGTAACAAAAGTGGGACGACTTAAGTGTTTAAAATTTTCTTTGAAATAGTAATACGCAGTTCAAATACTTATATTAAAATTATTCAACTAAGGTACAACAAATTGTATAAATGATAAATAATTTATACAATAATTAAAGTAAAAAAAACGGATTATTTTTTTGCTGATGTTACCTCGTAATTTTTATTAGAAAATAAAAGAATATAAAAATGGGACGAACTGACGAATTAAATTCGTCTTTTCGTCCTATTAGGACGAACAGACTTACTGTGTATCTACGTTAAATTTTAATTTTGACTATCTGTGAAGTTATAAGGGTTCCGTAGCTCACGTCTCGGATCCCTTATGGTTTCTTCATGTCCGTCAATCCGTCCGTCTTCGGCTCACCGTCCAAACAGTTAGTGCTAGAAAGACGAAACATAGCATGTATATGTGTATTTACCAAACACATTAACCAGCTTTATGTACAACTAAATTAATCCGGTATTGGAGGGCCAAAAATTTCAGTAGCAAATGTTTAGCTCCCGTCGACGTCCGTGTTCGTAATGTCCCATAAACTTAGCATGCAACCACGCTGATGCCAGTTACAAGCGGAAGCGATATTAACATTGTATTAATAGATTAATAGACATGTTGCCTAAAAAAATTTCTTCCATACAATGTCAGACTACATGATAATAAACAATCCACCCCATTTTGGTAAATTTTGAAAAATTGCGAATATACAAATAATTTAAATTTGCAATAATTAGAAAGAGAGTGATATACCAGCCTATGACGTTACTAACTGCTACCGGCATACATTTTTCGTAAATAATGGGGGGGGGGGAGGAGATTACAGTTTGTAACGTAAACAATCGTTTTGCGAAAAATAGGCAATTTTGCTTACAATTTTTAATCGCGTCAATACAAATAACTATTTATTTTAGATTTATGTATATCTATTCAACAGTTACTAAATTTTATTTGTAAAAATGTGATATTCAACAAGCTTTATTTCAATTAAAGAGGATTTTTTTAAAAAGTGCTAGATTTTTCTCTAAATCCCTGTGAAAATACTTAACATTAGCGTATTGCTCCAAATGTACGTCGGATCAAGATCCCAAAAGTGCCATGTGAATATAATTTTATATTATTTGTGTAAGCAATTTTATAAAATACTTATAATGTTTGTAAAATATTAGATTAAATTTATGTTGAAAGTAAAGCCTTAAATATTTGTTTATAATGAATTATTACAATTATTTAATATATTGAATTTTATGGTCATGAGCACGAAAAGATCATCGTACTCATGACCAAACATCCGGCTTATTAACTTTTATTTTATATACCGGATGTACGCCCCTTTGGTAGGAATAGTGGGGAAGTCAAGCCAGAGAGGGCTGGACGGGAGCTCGACAGCCATTCTGTTGGAAGCAACCCAAGGAGGTAGACCCAAATTGTGGTAATGCTGTAATAATTTCAATAATTAAAAAGTGATTGTGTTATACTGAAATATATTGAGAAATATAGTGAAAGAAGACTTTTATTTCTGGAACTTCCCTATAGTTTCAGAAGTGGGATCAACGAGACCCTAGAATAGGGAATCGCCACGCCTACAAAACGTAAGTTAAATGGTTATTGCTTTTATTTTATTCTACTATTATAATTACTTGTACTGTTCTTTTTTTTTTCTTTTCTGTATTTTTGTTTTTGCACTTCGCCAGGGCCACTATGGGAGTGTGGAAACATTATACAATACTTGCTTTTGTACCTGCCAGGGCTACACTCTGAGGTACGAGAGCTAGTGAAATGTTAAGAGTTAGTTAACTAAATAATATGAAATTGTCCTTTACACCTACCCAGTGCTATTTAGAATTTGGACAATATTAAGGGCATTATACATTTATGATTTCATTTTATTTAATAAAAGAATACCAAACGGTACATAAAATTCACATTAATTGAAAACTACACCGATACATTTACCTTAGCAGGTGACTTAGGTATTAATAATATAAGCAAATATAAAATTAATTTATTCCATTACATACAAAATTAAATCATAAAATATCAATCAATTATTGTACTGATTTTAGTAATCATAGAGGAATAATGTCTTTTTTTTTGTCACTTCGCCGGTGAAATATTATAACATTTCTTTGAAAGATATGGTTGCTTACCGTGTTTGATTATTATCGTTGCTATGTTAAACTTTTCTCTGCTTTGCAATGAACGTTAAATTATGAATTTTTTTTACATGGAATTAATTTAAAATCTGTTGGGTTTTGTTGACGGACGTTCATAATTACCCACTTTGAACCACACAATATTTCATACTTATTTTCACTATAATATTTCTTTATTTTAATTTGTTTAATAATTATAGTACATATCATACAACTAACTTCGAACATAGTTTAAGTAATATAATTAGTGAAGGTAGTTAAAAAAAATAACGTCTATAACGTAACAAGTTTTGGATTGACATTGCTAGCTTCATAAAACTTTTTATTTTTTATTTTTACAATAATATCTTATTATATTTTACAAACTGAACTATACAATAACTCTGCGATTTATAAAAATAAACTATTTTTGAATTGTAATTATTGAGGCATGCAATTTCTCAATAATTTACAAGATTTTGTCCAAAGTTCTGTATGTTGTATATTTATGTTGCATTGTCTTATTAAATGAATTAAACTGAAATGGAATGATTAATGAATCAAGGAATAATACAATTAAATTTCTGTATATTAGTTCTAATATTATTAATTTTAAGTTTCAGCTATGAACATAGACCGTTCACTAGCACAGAGACTAATGTCTGATGTTGAATCAATAATACGAGACCCAGGAGAACCCCTCAGTACCCAGGTCACAGGGTCAGGGTTTTGGTGAAAATGTTCATAGCCCAGGAGCACCCAGGCAGGGTCAGGGTCACAATGAATTATTAGATTTATCTAGCCATCATACTGTGGTTCAGTATGATGTTATGAGTTCAGTTCTGTTTCTCGTGTAAGTCGTGAACCCGAGAGGAATTATAATTCTAGAAATAGCCACCGTAGACACCGAAGCTCTTCATCGTCCGATTCAGGTACGCGACATCATACTCCTCTTAAACGTCCTCGACATTCAAGTTACCAAAATAGAGATCATGATATTAATATTTTAGATAAGTTTCTTAGTATACTAAATAAGGTCAGAAGCTCAGATAAACCTAGGCTCCCTTTTAACGTTAACGTCATTCCAAAATTTGATCCAATGTCGAAAGAACAGACCGTTTTGACTTGGCTAACTAAGGTAGAGGAATGCGCAGAAATTTATGGCTGGGACGACAAGGAAACGATTCATTATGCTTTGCCTAAATTATTAGGGGTAGCAAAATCGTGGTATCAGGGCTTACCATCTTTGTTATTTACTTGGTCTGAATAGAAAAAGAAACTGATAGAGTCCTTTCCTTGTCGTGAAGATTATGCTGAGCTTTTGACAGAAATGTTAAGTAAGAAAGTAAAATATGGAGAGTCATTGGAGCACTATTATTACACGAAGGCAAATTTATTAAATAGATGTAAAATGTATGGTAAACAAGCTGTTGACTGTATTCTGTATGGGGTTGAAGACCGTGCCGTTAAAGTAGGTGCCCAAGCGGCTCAGTTTACGGAACCTGAACAAGTTTTAAAATATTTTAGGACTGTAAAAGTAGGACAGAATAGAGATAGAATAGAATTTAAGGATACACAAAGGTTTCGAAACGAACGTAGATATCCATCAAATAAGCCTACTGGCTCAAGAGACAATGCAAGTGTAAGATGTTACAATTGTAGTGAGCTAGGACATCGTAGTTCGAAGTGATAAATCTCCCGTAAAATGTGATTATTGTGAGAGGTTAGGGCATCGCGTAGACTACTGCTTTAAAAAAAATCCACTAAGGAATATGAAAAAGGACAAGCGCACGTCAAGGATAGGAATGAAAAACAAGTAGCTGAACTTAGTGTTGATATTTCTAACAGTAAGTATATAATAGATATCAAGCTAAATAATTCTATATTTAAGTGTCATGTGGATCTAGGCAGCCAATGTACATTAATTAAGCAAAGTGTGGCTAAAGAACTCGACCTAGAATA
This sequence comes from Phengaris alcon alcon, assembly GCA_037179445.1. Taxonomy (NCBI): domain Eukaryota; kingdom Metazoa; phylum Arthropoda; class Insecta; order Lepidoptera; family Lycaenidae; genus Phengaris; species Phengaris alcon. Next base: position 1,099,574 of record JAYRCH010000175.1, on the reverse strand, counting down.
TACTATTTCTGATGAATTACCCGTGCTGAGGGGCATCGGGGCTAACCTAATAACTCCCTTAGGCTGTGCGGTATGTACTTTGGAAGTATAGGGTATTAAAGAAACCATTAGTTTGTATATAGTAGATGATTATGTTATTCAGCAACCGGTGCTACTCGGCCACTCACTTACAGAAAAGCCTAACATTATTATTACTAAAACACCTACTGAATTGATTTTCAAAAAAATAGTTTCCGATAAAATTTGTTTATCTGTTAGCGAACGAATAAGTATACCAAGTAATTCTATAAAACCTGTTATTGTCAAATCGAAATTAGCTTTAGTAGTCTTTGTTTTAGTTAATGGTACTTTGAGGGGACCTGATGGGAAAGAATACTATCTCTTCCCTGGTCAATACGAAATCACCGATGGTAGAACTGCACTTTTAATTTATAATATTTCATCTGATACAATTACACTAAATGAAGGTTTTCTTTTAACTCGAGCTCATTATAAAAACTTAGAGTCTGTACAAATTTTAAATACATGCAGTGTCACCTTAAGCGACTTAAGACAAAACAACTTATCACTTTGAACTGCGGCGACGGGCTTGATGATAATGAACGTTCACTTCTACATCAGCTGCTTGAAAAATACGCTGATAGCTTTTCAACTGACCTTAGTGATCTAGGCTTTACTAACGCAACCGAAATGGTTATTGAGCTCGAGGATTCCCAACCCGTAGTTTATAGACCTTACCGTATGTCTATCGCGGAAAGAACACTTGTTAGAAATATGGTACAGGAGATGCTTGACAGCGGAATTGTAAGAGAATCGTCGTCACCTTACGCTAGTCCTATAGTTCTTGTAAATAAAAAGACCGGCGAGAAACGATTATGCGTAGACTATCGAGCATTAAATCGTAAAACAAAAAAGATCACTACCCTCTCACTAGAGTTGAAGATCAATTAGATCAAATAGCTGGCAATTCGTTATTTACATCTCTCGATTTAGCATCGGGCTACTACCAAATCCCTATTGCGAAGGAATCGCGACATAAAACGGCCTTTGTAACCCCTGACGGACAGTTTGAGTATAACCGCATGCCTTTTGGCCTTGTTAATGTATCTTCGGTTTTTCAGAGGACTATAAACAAAATTATATTAGAAGCCAAAATTAAATATGCTATCGTATATATGGACGACATCTTGATACCATCCAAAAATGTCAGTGGGGGGTTAACGAGGCTAGACGAGGTCCTCCAGTTGCTAAAAAAGGTGGTCTTACTCTCAATCTTGGTAAATGTAATTTTTTCAATCAAAACATCGATTTCCTTGGTTTTGAAGTAAGCGCTCAAGGTATTCGCCCAGGTTCTATCAAAGACTCTAGGTTCTATTCAAGACTCTGTCTTGGTCTAAGCACATTGGTGAAATCGGTAGGAGAGTTTTTGGTGCGTGGAGTACTCTGAGGCGCTTGCAGCATTTTCTGCCGATTCCGACCAAAATTCTGCTTGCTGAATCGCTTATCCTTCCTTATATTAGATTACGCTGACACATGTTTCACAAATATTTCAGAAGAGCAGCTTAATAAACTTGAGCGTCTCCAAAACCTTTGTATTAGATTTATTTTCGGTTTACGAAAATATGATCACGTATCCGAATTTCGTACCAAACTCAAGTAGCTGCCAATCAGACTTCGGCGGAATGCTCATATACTGTCCCACCTGTATGGTATACTGTATGACCCCCAAGTCGCCACCTTACTTAAAAGAAAGGTTTAAATTTTTGGACGATAGTGTAAAATCTTTTCGAAATTCTAATATATCATTAAAACCCCCTACGAGAAATACAATTTTTTTTGACTCTTCATTCACAGCTCGTGCAGTCAGTCTGTGGAACAGATTACCAATTTAAAATAATAGAAATAAGACCGCCTTTTGTGCTTTTATAAGTTTAGTTTTTCTATGTTCTGTATGTCCTATTTGTTTTTGGTGCAATAAAGAGTTTTTCATTCATTCATTCATTCATTCATTCTAGGAAAACTGATGCTGTTTCAAAATTTTCGACACCAAGAAACCAACACGAACTTAGGCAATTTCTTGGACTCTCGGGGTTTTTCCGTCGATTTATAAAAAGTTACGCGATAATTGTTTCTCCCCTAACCGATCTGTTGAAAAAGGATGTTCACTGGGTTTGGGGTAAAAGTCAATAAAAAGCGTTTAATGATGTAAGGAGTTTATTGATTGTACGCCCTGTATTAGCTCTATATAACCCTCTTGCTGAAACCCAAGTGCATACTGACGCTAGCAAGGAAGGTCTGGCCGGTATTCTTCTTCAAAGCAATCTCAATGATGTTTTTCAGCCAGTATCATATTTTAGTCGTAAAACAATTCCTGACGAAGGTAAGTTACACTCTTACGAGCTTGAAACGCTTGCCGTTGTAGCCTCGCTTAATCGTTTTCGGGTTTATTTGATTGGCTCTTATAAGGGCTCTAGTTTCATTAGTAAAACTTTTAAGGAGTTTATAACAGCTTATGGAATTAAGCATGTGCAAAACGCTGTTGCTACACCTCGAGCTAACGGCCAGGTGGAAAGATTTAATAGAACAATCCTTGACGCACTTTCCACTTCTGCTCACGGTGATGACGAAAAAAATTGGTATAATCATATTCCTGATATCCAAGTAGGACTTAATATGACGATACATAAAACTACTAAGAAAAGCCCATCCGAATTAGTTTTTGGCTTTAACGTTACAACTCGGTCGCAAGGTATTCTTCATTCTATTATTAACGATACAATTAATTTACTAGAACCAGAGAATCTGGTAGAAGTTCGGACCGAAGCTAGTGATAACATAAAAGAACAACAAGCAAAGGATATTGCAAAATATAATAAAAATAGGAAACCCAGTAAAACTTACAATGTAGGAGATTTGGTTAGAATTGAAAGGCAGGTACCCCACGACGGTAAATCTCAGAAACTCGTTAATAAATATCAGGGCCCTTATCGTATAATGAAAGTACTCCTAAATGACAGATTTCTCATTGAGGATACTCCTTTAACTCGTAAGCAAGGTCGCCGATATGAGAATGTAGTAGCTATGGATAAATTACAGCCTTGGCTTAATTTTGATAGAAACCTAGATTCTTCTGATAACGAGAGTCTTTGTAGTGAACATGATCAAGACTTATGTAAAAAACGTAGTTTATAGGTAGTATTACATATTTACATTATTTACACTATAACTCTATTTACATATTAGTTAAATTTAATCAATTCTATGTAACTAAAAGTAAAATCTTTTTTATTTGATTTTTATATTTGATTATAAACTTTAAAATTAATTCTTAAGTATATATTGTACTGATCTTCTATTATATTATACAAATATCCGCTAACAATAAGTATTGTATTATTGTTATTTCTTTGTAATTGAAGCCGAGGGGTCTCGCTTCGAACAGGATGGCCGAGCTGTAAGCAATTTTATAAAATACTTATAATGTTTGTAAAATATTAGATTAAATTTATGTTGAAAGTAAAGCCTTAAATATTTGTTTATAATGAATTATTACAATTATTTAATATATTGAATTTTATGGTCATGAGCACGAAAAGATCATCGTACTCATGACCAAACATCCGGCTTATTAACTTTTATTTTATAAACCGGATGTACGCCCCTTTGGTAGGAATAGTGGGGAAGTCAAGCCAGAGAGGGCTGGGCGGGAGCTCGACAGCCATTCTGTTGGAAGCAACCCAAGGCAGTAGACCCAAATTGTGGTAATGCTGTAATAATTTCAATAATTAAAAAGTGATTGTGTTATACTGAAATATATTGAGAAATATAGTGAAAGAAGACTTTTATTTCTGGAACTTCCCTATATTTGGAATAAAGCACTAAGCATACAAACAATTTTAATCTACATTACACAATATTATATAGGGTCTTCTAGACTTTAAAATAAACTAACAAGTAGTCTTGAACGATTCTCTTAGAAACTTTGTGCTAAATAACACCTCAGACCGTTAATAGATTTCATTTTATACTGGGAGTTGTTTAGCTTATTATATTATAGTAATTAGTAACCATGTCAAGACTTCATTGTGTCGATAATTAAGATGACGGTGTTTTTATTAAATTGTTTTTATTATTATGTTAAATAGCACTACTATTTGTCAAACAATGTAATAAAACCTGTTACTGGCCATACTAATTGTTACATGTTTAGTGTTAAGTTTTAAATTGTAATACGCTGTTGGTATTGAATAAAGAAAAATAAAAAAAAATAATAAAATAAATTTTTCCAGCTACCATATAATTTTGTAAAAGGCCGTGTTCCGCTTGTAACTCGTAAGTTGCACCGCGAACATTCATGTAGTGGGCACGTCACGCGTTCCCGGAAGTGTCGACGACAGCGCGCAATTAGAGACGTTTTGTGCAAATAATTATGTATACGAAATTGCTTCACAAACTGCGCCAAATACACTTAATATTCCAGAAAACTTTTAAACATAAAGTTAAAGTAATCCACTTATCTCGATATCCCAATTAGTGGAGTTAAAATTTTCAACTGACGTATTAACTTAATTTGGAGTCAGAGAAGTTATTGACAAATACTAAAGACTCACTTGTTTTAGCTTTAAATTCTAATTCCAGATAGAAATAGATTACTGTGATCAAGGGTCGCGGACGTCCAAAGAGGAACGGAGCTTTTTGTATTACAAAGCCTTTATTTTCCTGAAATAACATTTATATTATATTTTTCAGGTTTCATTTCGTACCCTAAGGGTAAAAACTCTGTCACCAGGCTTTATCTCATGAACCGTGATAGCTAGACAGTTGAAATATTCACAAATTATGTATTTCTGTTGCCGCTATAACAACAAATACTAAAAACAGAATTAAATAAATTTTTAATATTACACCGTTTTCATCAAACGTGATTTTTTGCCGTTTTTGCTCTATATTAATAAAAAACCTACATATTTAAGGGTGCTCACTGCTCCCATTCAAAAAACTTGAATTTTCGCAGTGTTTTTTGTTCAATATTGATACTAAATAAATGCTCGATAATAGTTCTAATAGTTGTAGAGGTCCTGGTACGGAACCCTTCGTGCGCGAGTCCGACTTGCACTTGACCAATTCTCTTTGTAGAGAAGCATCATATTTTCCTTTTTTACCTTTTCCTTGTCGTAACGAAAATACAAACTTTAATTCACATTACTATAATAGGCTAGATGACTATTTTTTTATTGCATAAATGAATAGTACTCTTAAATATGAGTAACTTCTCAGTAGAAACAGTATAACAAAAGTCAATATTTTCAAAGGTACAGCGATTTGTATACAAATTTCGCAAATCTCGTGAAAACACTCCATAATAAAGTCGTACCTAGCTGTGACGTCACGACTAGGTTAAAGTGTATGAAATATACGGCCGCAGGAACATATTTATAAATATCTCCGATATTTGTGCGTTTAAGTTCATACTTACAATAGTGAATGTTTTTGTATATGATATATGATATGTAGGTTTTGTTTACTAATTTAGCGAAAAAAAAAGAAAAGTTTTTTGTACTTTTTAGATGTCTCTAATTACTAAACTACACATAAAATATATATATATTTTTTACATTTACCAAGTAGTAATGCCTCAATATATCTGAGTATATTAATGTAACTAAATAGTTTAGATGATGAATTAGTCATCATCCCTATTCGAGCATCATCACAACATCATCAAAGATAACTAACTAAAGCTAAAAGCACATTAACCGAATACAGGCTATTAATTTCCGGCATAATTGACTTTGGACTAGGGTTTGTAGCTCTTAACCGTAAAGCCGGACAGACCACTTCCAGCTAGGCCGGTGGTCTGTCCGGCTTTTTGGAATTCTTTGTTGGATATTCGTTTTTGTGCGTACGAAGTCAACGGCTTAATCGATTTGAATGCGGTTTTCACTAATGCGTTGCGGTTACTGCTCTCCAATTAAAATTTAATTAACCGACTTCCAAAAAGGGAGGTGGTTATACATTCGGCTGTTTATTTTTTTTTTGTATGTCAACGATTATTCCACCGCCAGTGGACCTATTTTCAAAAATCTTTTTTGCTGTATAGGATATAATCCCCAATTGGTCTTTTTGACACCAAAGTGGTGACCTGATGATGGGATCCATGAGGAATCGACGGAACTCCTCTAAATTTATATGGACACATATAGAGATTTTGACTTTTTTTGAAGTTGTCCAGGCATATACCAAAGCCAAAAATAGGTAAAGGTACCAAAAATAAATATTTTGGATCAAGGTATACCTAGATCCGAAAGTACTGAACAGAACTCCCGAGTCGTTATAGATATACGTTTGGAGATTTCGGCGTTGTTAAAGAACTGTAAGTATATGCCACTATGTCAATCAAAGTAATCATCATCTACATCATCTACATCACTATCACATTATGATGATAATATGTACTTCTCATAGTCTTTTCGACACGTATATATTTGTACATAAGTCTGCCGTTTGTCGCATCATTTTCAAAATTATTTTGTTGTTGTAAAGAACATAATTCAAAATTGGTCCCTTAGTCACCAAGGAGGCCTGATGATGGCATCCATGAGAAATTGAGATAACTCCACAAAATTATAAGGACATTTATAGTAATTTTGTGCCAAGTTGTACTCTAGATCCAAAAGCACAAATACACGTTAAGAAAATTCGGCATTGTGTAAGGAACTGCAACCATATGCCACTCACAGTAATGATCATCATCACCATCATCATCATCATCATCATCATCATCATCACCATCATCATCATCATCATCGCCATCATCATCACCATCTTATTACGATCCACCAACATATTATTATGGTGACATAGGTACTCCTTATAGTTTAGTGCACCGATATCAATGTATTTGAAATTTCGCTATTGCCAAAATTATATTATATATAAGTATTTAATTATATTTAATGCTGACTGCTACAATTGTTTCAGCCAACTACTACAATAGATAATAAGCGATGATAATGATTAGACACTATATTTAATAATATAGCGTCTAATGATTATCATCACTGGTTATTATTATTCATTTGGTCCACAGATCGGTAATGCTTATTTGGGGAAATACCACGGCCTCTCAGAAAACCGGCATAAAATCGCTTGAGTTTGTTTTTTCGAGAGATTGAGAATACCGGAGGCTTTTTTTTGTATTAATAACTTTCTTAAAATGTATATAACGTAATAATAAATATAACTAAAAAGGGAAAAATTCTTATTTTTAAACAAAAAATTAAAACCTTCTTCCTAAAAACTTCCAAAGTAAAAATGCACAAAAAAAAGAAATTAAACTTATTTTCCGAATAATTCCCCATTTAAATTCGGCTAAAATTTTAACTACTTATCTGCTCAATATTCATATTTTTGAAGTACCTTTGTATCTACAAAAAAGTTCGCGATGGCATAGATATGTCTATATTTTAAGGATAAGATAATATACACATTCTAAGTTTAAAAAAAAGATCATAAATAATGTGGTATTTTCAGGATCTATTTAGACGGATATAGTATTACCTAATCCTTATCCAGGAGAAATATTAAAATAAAAAAGTACGTGTGTTAATTTATTATAAGTATATATTTTAACTCTGTGCTATTACTACCTATACCTATATATTGCAGAAGGTATATAAGTTTTTTGCCACGAACTCTCTCCCACGCAGGCGAAGCTGCAGGCAAAAGCTAGTGTATAATATATATATAATAGGAATCTCCAAAACGGCTGCAAGTATTTCCATGAAACTTAGGATGCAGAGAGTTTTGGGGGGAGAAAAATCGATCTAGATAGGTCCGATCCCCGAGAAACTGCGCCTTTTTTAAGTTATATATGATTTTCTTTCATCGTGCAAAATAATTTTGACTAAATATATATATCAGTCCTAGTGGCAGAATGGCATGCTTATGAATTATTTTTGCGTTGTTCGAAAATTGGGAATGTTGGAGGTTAAAACCCCGGTCAGATAAATATTTTGGCATATTTTATTATTTTTAAATTTATGTTTTTTTTTAAATCTTCTCCAACTCCGAGCTCAGTTACCCAGGTACTAATAATAATATAGACCGGCCGGATATATACCTGAACGTGTCCTGCTTTATCCGGACGCGTTGTCGCCCTACTCGGGACTAGCATTAGCGATTTTATGCGAAAGATGAACCATTACATAATTTGCATTCACCACGAACCTTTACTTCATAACACGGTTATAAACAGAGGAAATGGGTTAAGCGGAGATTATAAGCATTGGATACGACACGAATTTAAATCTTTGAGGTTTATTTTATTTTACTATCAAACTAGTACTAGTTAAGTACAAAGTGTTTTCCTCACAATTTTATTAATATTTCACACCGTTTAAACCTTCCCTGAATTTCCACAATTATTTCAAGACCAAAATTAGCCAAATTTGTCCAGTCGCTCTCGAGTTTTAGCGGGACATTAGAATTGCAATCCATTTTTAGGGTTCCGTAATGCATAAGGAACACTTATAGTTTGGCTATGTCCGTCCGTCTGTCTGTCTCTCCGCGTTTCTAGCTTCTGTAATTATTAATATAAATGAATGAAATTTGGTAAAGTTGTAGATTGTGTACAGATCTCGTATTTGGCTCTCGGATATCAAATAATAATAATAATTTTATATTTCAGAGGTGGCTCTCCATTACATGTAAAGTGGGGATGAAAAATCTTTTTTTATTCTACTACATTGTGTAGGATATAGTTGAATAGGTTTTTTAAAATGAAGGAAGGGTTTCATACATGACTTTGTAAAAAAATCAATCATTTTCGTGTAATCAGCCTCCAAAGTGGTTTAAAAGTTGGTCCCCCCCCCCCCCCCACCCTGGCATTTCTAAACAATAGGAGATAGAAACTTGTATGTTTCTATGCTGTTAGATCATGCTAAAAACTGTTTTGGAAAATTATTTTGAGCGACTATTAATTTTTGAAGTAACTCAAAGAAAATCTATTGGGCGTTGATAGTTACGGAACCCTCCTTAGACATGTCGTGACATGCTCTTGGTTAGGTTATTTTTATATATAAGAGAAAAAGAAATTTGTCTTCTTGTCTTCTTTATTTTTTCGGAGTAAGAAGTAACCTACCCATTACGTGTCATTAGTTCATTTACTTTAACTGTTTTAAGGTTCCGTAACTAAAGGGTAACAACGGGACCCTATTACTAACACTCCGCTGTCCATCCGTCCGTCCTGGCTCCAATACTAATAGATAAAGGCTCCAATACTAATTGATAAAGGCTCCAATTCTCATTGATAAAGGCTCCAATACTAATAGATAAAGGCTCCAATACTAATTGATAAAGGCTCCAATACTAATAGATAAAGGCTCCAATACTAATTGATAAAGGCTCCAATTCTAATTGATAAAGGCTCCAATACTAATAGATAAAGGCTCCAATACTAATAGATAAAGGCTCCAATACTAATAGGTAAAGGCTGACGACAATGATTATAATAATCAACGTCGCCAATACAAATATGACTACATTAAGCACTTTGCCTCAACGTAGTAGGAGCTTTTGATGTCAAAACTATTGCAACGTCTCGCTGTTTCGGAAGGACGTGAGACTTAAAGGCTATTGTTGGTATATCGTCTCAGAATAAAACAATAAACCAGCCCAGACAGTGCTCCAGTCAGCGTTTGACTGTCTTATGTATATACTCGTTGTATATTTTGGACTAATATAATGAACTGGTGGAGATAAGGCTTTTTATTAAAAACATAATATTTTAGTACTTTATCTGATATTTCATCTTTCATTTTAACCAATCAAACCGCAATACGAAGTATCCTATGTCCGTCCCCATAGTCTCCTATATATCTGGTACCAATTTTCATCAAAATCGGTCCAGTAGTTTGGGAGCCTATTTAATACACATAAACAAACAAACAATTCTTTCCTCTTTATAGTAATTTATTAGGAAGTAGGTACCAGTAGATTTACTTGTACCACACACACAGTTCAATGTGAATACATATTTTTTATACAGTATGTGTCGTTTCGTGACTAGCAGATTTTAACAGTTTATAATATTATGTTTAATTTTATCGCCAAAATCACCAAAGCGGAGGGGTGATAATTTGTAATTTTCTTAGTTTAATTCAACCGAAGGCAGTAACTAAAACATCAAAAATTGAAGTGATTGTAGCTCCGGGAGGATTGTGATCCCCAAAAGGGGGGGTGTTTTGTCGATAAATTTAACCTATTCCTGCTGTTGAAATCGCTTAGCCTCTAGACGATACACACTGCGGTCGAAATTCGACCATAATTCATGTTTTAATTTTACAGTTTAAACTTTTCTAGATTTCTTTGCCTCTTAGATACGCAATAAAAATATGTAAATGTTGTGAAAGAAAGATTGACACTCATTGACAATTGTCAAAAAAAAAATCTTTGTTTTCTTTACAATATATATAGTATTACATAGTGTGGGGACCTCCTTTTAAGTTAAATACTTGTGTTAGGAGGATCCCGCTCCTTCCTTCCGACAATTATTACTATTTTAATTAATAGGTACAATAGAAAGGTAGTAGATCCAGTCTGCAGTTCGCTGTAGCACGCAGGTGGGCAGGATCGACCGGTGAAACACTACCCTCTCACAGAAAATCAGCGTGAAGTAGGGGCCTCCTAGAGGCCACCGCGTTTCGACTGGTGAGTGAGAGTCCCGGCGCCCTTATCCCTCTACCTCGGGGCCCAAATAGCAACTGGCACTTTCACTATACTACACGTATCGCAACAGATTTTCTAGGGACTGTTGCGTTGCGTGTGGGAATGAGTATCAGTTGGCCCCTTCCTGTCTTTTTTATTCCCTGTCCCACAATTCCTCACCCTCTGTGACCTTTCTCCTTCACTTTCCTTCCCCACCCCTTATGCTCATTTTGTGATGGCGACGAGTGATACAAATAAAATACCCCAGGAGGGTACCAGTCTCTTTGAGACCGGAGAATCCCTCTCTGAGCGAGAGCGAGAGATGCTATCCTCTCGCTCCGGCTCAGGCTGCCCATCGTATTCTGGGGGGGCACATCAAGCGTCGTTTATCACAGCTGCTGGGTGCAAACTGAGCCCAATCACGAGGAAGTCCCCCTCTACTTTAGCAGTGGATTTTTCTAACATCAGGGGACTTCACTCGAACTTAAATGCCGTCCACCACCATCTAGAGACGGAAAGGCCAGATTTGCTTTTTCTGACGGAGACGCAGATTTCCTCCCCGACGGACACTTCATATCTAAAGTACCCGGCCTATAGCCTGGAGCACTTTTTTGTGCCACGCGCCGGCGTGTGTGTGTACGTCAGGGAGGGAATTTGTTACCGTAGGCTCAGCAGTCTTGAAGGCAAAGACCTGTCGATCCTTTGGGTGCGCGTCGATTGTGAGGATCACATTCGCGTCTACGCGTGCCTTTACAGGTCTCATAGCGGAAATTCGGAAATTGACCGGCTCTTCGAGCACCTGCAGGTGTCCACTGACAGAATACTTGAGCAGATTCCTACCGCAGAAATTGTGGTTTTGGGCGACTTTAATGCCCACCACTCTGACTGGCTAGGGTCAACACCATGCGGGAAGGTCTGCACACGATTTTGCCATCGCCAATGGTATGACGCAGATGGTACCTTCTCCCACACGTGTGCCGGATGTGGAAGACCATTCGCCTTCCTTATTGGACCTTTTGCTGACCTCTCGCCCCGAACCCATTCGGGTATGGGTCGATGCTCCTCTTGGGTCATCGGACCATTGCCTAGTTCGGAGCGTGGTGCCTCTCACCATCTCGTCGCAACCACTCCCATCTGGTAGACGACGTGTTTGGCACTACAGGTCGGCAGACTGGGACGGGATGCGCTCTTTCTTTGCATCCTACCCATGGGGGCAGATTTGCTTCAAGTCAGAGGATCCTAGCACCTGCGCTGACTCGGTTGCCCGCGTCGTGCTGCAGGGCATGGAATTGTTTGTTCCTAGCTCAGCGGTGCCCGTCGGTGGCAGGTCTCGGCCCTGGTTTGGTGGGTCCTGCCGTGACGCACATCGTCGCAAGCGGGAATGCTACCAAGCTTGGGCTAGGGCAAAGGCCGCTAAGGATGTAAACTCTGACTCACTCAAGAAGAAGTACAACTCTGCTTCCAGGTTCTTTAAGAGGCAAATTGCATTGGCAAAATCGAATTACGTTGGGAGAATTGGCGAGAGACTGGCACGCCTGCCATCGGGCTCTCGTGCGTTCTGGTCTCTCGCCAAAGCTGTCCAGGGTAATTTCTGTCGGTCGACACTTCCACCTTTGCGCGGGGAGAATGGTTCATTGGCCTATTCCGCAAGGGAGAAAGCCGATCTTCTTGGCTCTATCTTTGCGGAAAACTCGACTCTTGACGACAGGGGGAACCTAACCTACCATCACGAGGTGTGAAACCACAATGGCGGACGTCCGCTTCACACAGTGTGCTGTGCGGAAAGCACTATTCTCCCTGGATGTCAACAAGTCGAGTGGGCCCGATGGAGTATCTCCTATTGTGCTGAAGGTGTGTGCTACAGAGCTGGCACCGGTTTTAACGCGCTTATTCAGACACTCTTATGTCCTCGGCGTTGTCCCACATTCATGGAAGACGGCTCTAGTACACCCGATCCCTAAAAAAGGCGACCGCTCAGACCCATCCAACTATAGGCCTATCGCCATCACCTCCTTGCTCTCCAAAATTATGGAATCCATAATCAACCGCCAGCTCATGGGCTACCTGGAAGAGCACCAGCTGATCAGCAACCACCAATATGGCTTCCGTAAAGGCCGATCAGCTGGTTATCTTCTGGCTTTACTAACTCACCGTTGGGCGCAGGCGATTGAGAGTAGGGGTGAGGCACTAGGCGTTAGTTTGGACATAGCGAAAGCCTTCGATCGGGTTTGGCATAAAGCCTTACTATCGAAGCTTCCTTCCTATGGGCTTCCTGAGAGACTTTGTAGGTGGATCGGCAGTTTCCTTGCGGAACGGAGAGTTAAAGTCGTCGTAGACGGCTCATGCTCGGACTCCCGGACCGTAAATGCTGGTGTTCCCCTAGGCTGCGTGTTATCCCCGACATTGTTCATTCTGCATATCAATGACTTGTTGCATACCAGTGGCATTCATTGCTATGCGGATGACAGTACCGTGGATGCACTGTATTTCGGCCGCAGCAATATCTCTCGGGATCACGTCGATGAGTGTCGGAACAAACTTGTGTCTGAAATCGAATCATCCCTTGTGAAGATTTCTGATTGGGGGGGACTAAATCTAGTCCAATTTAACCCTTCTAAGACACAAGTTTGCGCGTTCACCGCTAAAAAAGCCCCCTTTGTCGCATCACCACTCTTCGGAAACACTCACCTTTGTGCCAAGCCAAACATTGGCATTCTGGGCGTCAACATTTCAAGTGTTGTCCAGTTTGGCAGTCATTTGGAGAGCAAGGCTAAAATGGCCTCCAAAAAACTCGGAGTACTCAACAGGGCCAAACAGTACTTCAAGCCGGCTCACCGCCTCAAACTGTATAAGGCGCAGGTGCGGCCTCACATGGAGTATTGTTGCCACCTTTGGGCCGGGGCTCCGGGTTATCAGCTATCTCCATTGGACCGAATCCAACGTAGGGCATCTCGGATTGTCGACGATCCTGAACTTGCCGATCGGCTAGATCCTTTGGCACTGCGTAGGGATCTATCTTCCCTATGCATACTTTACAGAATTTACAATGGGGAGTGTTCTGAGGAGTTGTTCAATTTAATAGAAGCCGCTGATTTCCGCAACCGATCGTCTCGCCAGAACTATCATCCGCACCATCTGGATGGTTGGCGTTCCACTACAATGCGTTTTAAAAACAGTTTTCTGCCACGCACAGTAAATCTCTGGAATTCGTTGCCATCAGCGGTCTTCCCCAACAACTGCGACATTGGGTTATTCAAGAAAAGAGCATATTCTTACCTGAAGAGTAGGCAACGCACTGGCGTCGCTGGTGACCGTGGGCGGCGGTGAATCACTCACCATCAGGTGACCCGTCTTGCTCGTTTGCCTCTTAGTTGTTATAAAAAAAAAAAATGTATTATGTCCAACCTATTGCAATATATACAAACATGCTAGTGTGAGTGAGGTAGTGTTGTTGTTGTTGTTGTTATTTTTATAAATTTAATGTATTTCTAAGCGTTATTTTTAATTATATTAGCTTCTGGCATGCCTACTTAAACTTTAAATGTGTCAAATTTCACACTGATCCGTATGCACAATTCGCGTAAAACCGTACTTGAAATTTTTGTTTCACGTATTAATATAATGATTGTAGCTGTGTAACGAAATCTTTTTATATGTTAAGGGTGTTCTCAAGGTAGGATATACTCAACAGTGGGGTATCTATATATTCTAGTCATAGGCTGATCTTGAAGAGAAAAAACACACACCGTATAAATCAGTTAAACGATTTCAATAGGTAATTATAGCTGTGTAAGCAAAACTATTGACCTCATCCTCATGGTGGGATATCCAACAGGTAGGTTTAGGTAATAGGTATCTACCTATTCATAGGCTGATCTTAGAAATAACCAATGTAATAATTACAGCGATATTTATCGGTTAGTTCACACCGAGACGATACGTGACACTACGCGGCGCTCCACTTTTAAGATAGCTATTCTAAATTGAATTTTATGCACCACACAATAAGATACACGTTTCATATGACATATCTGTCATACACTGGACATTCGAACCCTTACAATGAAACGTGTATCTTCGTGTGTAATGAATAAAGTTTGATTTTGAATATCTATATAATAACTGCACTTTTTATAAGAAACTATAACCCGACTACGTAAATAATAATTACAACCTATGTTACCCGGACCATTATTACGAATCTATTGACACTTTCATTAAATTCGGTTCAGTAGCATAGGCGCTACGGTGGAACAAACATACATGCATAGACTGCCAAAATCATTACCCTTCCTTTTCGCTTCGCCGTAGTCGTGTAAAAATGCAGTTATTTAGAATGATGATGCTACTCTATGTAGCGGGCTACGACCTCTCAGTTTTACATGCTCTTCTTACGCTTGAGTGGTGATGATAATAACACAGCAACAATTCTTATATTCTCCTTTATTGGTGCTTAACACGGATACGTATTACATACGAGATATGTCTAACACAAATACGTCTACAGTCTACACTGAGTATAGCCTTTTAGCTAACCGAAATAAACCTAAATAGGCTTTACTCGTGACATCTGTCAATATGACATTGACAATTATATTTCTTAAAACTACTGTTGTCATTATGCAACACTCTAGTTTTACTTTTAACTTCATGTAAAGGTTGTGCGCGTCATGTCACCTGAGTGAATGATCGACGCGGTAGATTGTTTTGAATGCGGTTCTTTGAGGATATTAGCTCCGGGCAAATGGCCAAGTTGGATCAAAGGTAAATCACTTACAAAATACTGTATAATTATTTGATGAGTCATCCTTTGTGAAGGTTGTTTTGATTCAAACTGTACTTTTTTGAGATTGTAATTTTTATCCTTAACATGCCGTGTTGCAATTGCTTGCTTGCAATTTTAGTCTTTAGATTTTTTAGTAGGCTTTACTGTCCCTTTGCTAAGCAGAGGTCTTCCAGCAAGGTCCTTTTTCATCTCT
Source organism: Phengaris alcon alcon (assembly GCA_037179445.1). Lineage (NCBI taxonomy): Eukaryota > Metazoa > Arthropoda > Insecta > Lepidoptera > Lycaenidae > Phengaris > Phengaris alcon. The sequence continues at coordinate 1,083,888 of JAYRCH010000175.1, read as the reverse complement.
TCTCCCTGCGCTAATACTAGCTACAAGCACAGATTATAGACTGGTGTTGATATGATTGAGTTTGTGAACTTAGTGACGACCTCTGTGTCTCAGTGTTTAGCGCGTTAGCGCTCAACCCGGAGGTCGCGGGTTCGAATCCCGCCCGGGAACAAAATAAAATGGTTTCCATATTCCTGGGTCATGAATGTGTGTTATATAATATAGATCTTAAATATATGTATAGTATAGAAGTATTAAATATATTTCCGTTGTCTGGTACTCGTAACACAAGTTCTTCTAGAACTTACCACCAGATTGACGTGGTGTGAAAGCGTCTGTAGATGTTATTATTTTATCAGAATTTGAACACTTCTTTTCGAAAAACAAATAGGTGTCTTAACTTTTTATAACATTTTGTTTTTTTGTTGTACAGTTGCTAAAAACTGAAAATAGTGTTCTGTAGGAGTGTAGACAATGATGAAGCTCAATGTATTCAGTCTTGAACAAAGTACAAGCTAAACGATAAACTAAGTCGAGCTGATTAATAGCTAGGCTACTATCAAAACATCGTGCTTCAGTTTAAAATTCTAGGCTTTAACCGAAGCTTCAACCGCTATAAATTGGGAACTTAGAGCTGAATTTTTCATACATTTTGTTTTTTAATTCTGTTACTTTTTCATAACATTTTTAATTTAAAACTGGTTAGTACCTACTTACCATTTTTATTTTACCTACTAACCATTTTTTTATTTATTTAAAAAATAAATTTATTTAAGTGAATAAAATCAATTGTGTATTTTTATTTATCTTCTTACATTTTCAACTGCTGTGACGTCATTAGTGCGTCATATTTTATATAGAGCGTTTTTGATGCTCTCCAACGATCTCACTTTTGTGATGACTGTATTTCGTCAACGGTTGATCGTAGATATGCCATTGCAAAGACGATCATATTTCCTGGCTTATTATGTACTTTCTAAAAGCCAATAAAAACTATATATGTTCCCTGTAAACTGTAAAAATATGTTCATTTAAAAAATCCAACTTTGGCACATAAAAACATTTTCATTTGTTACCGAAAAAGGTGATGGAAACAATTTTTCGAATATGGAATGGGCGTTTGATCGATAAAGGAATCGGTTCAGCTTTTGCGGAATTAATAGGCTTTCTTGAAGCTGGCCAAGTAATGGGTACGGAAATATCTTGCAGCGGATGTTTCCTGAAAGTGGCTGTGGCGGAAATTCCAGGGAAATTGTACAATTTTAGATCCTGGGGCAGTTATTATAGGAAATGTGCACGTATTTTTTTTAATATTTTGATTGACAAACCGTATAGTAAATCAGTTTTTGTATATCATTGGAAATAACAAGATCCGATGTGTGACGTGACGTCATATTACACGATTTTCATAGAAAGTTCACACTGAATTTGGTTTTGATAGGAATAGCGATAGATTAAAAACTTTGATCGCTCATATCTTGCTCATTTTTCAACAAAATACACTAGCAATATTTCGGCATTTCTTTTATTTTTCAGTTTAGTATCATAATTATTTTTAACTTAATTTTCTGTTCTATGCATATTCCCTATTTACTTCCAGAAAAAATATTTGATGGCACGAAGACTTCATTAAACATTTATTAATAAAAATGGCACTTTAATACCTACATAATTGAACTCAGGATCGTAATTCACGTAATTATTTCTATTCAATTCGCTGTTGAGTTCCAGTGTCGAAGCATGCTGTCGCATTTACATTGAGTGTGCGCCAGAGCGACAGACTGTGCACAATCCTGTGAAAATAGGATCATCTTGTAATTTCAATTAAAATAAAAATAAGTGTGATTTCTCTAGTAACAAAATAGATGACAAGTAAAAGGTTATGTTAAGTTTGTCATACTATAATATTCAGACTTTTTTTCGTAGTCAACATTTTGTGTTCAGTGCCCAAAATAGTGTCAATGGCACGCGCGACGCGACCCGTGCCATTGATACGCCATCCCTGGCACAGTGGACATACTGTACAACTTTAATCTAATATTATGTTTAAGTGCCTAACTTATGCAATAACTAATTTAAATAATGTAATAGTGGTCGCTGATAACCTATGTAGTTCCAAGCGACCTTAAATAAATAGGAAAAAAAAAGCTGCCGTTTATAAGCATATCTTTACGTAGTATTACTAGTACCATTATGTATTCTGTGGTAGTATAAAATGAAGTCGCCTTCGCTGTCTGTTCAACTTAACATAAGTTGAACAGACAGCGAAGGCGACTTCATTTTATACTATAATATAGATTAAGTTACTTCGTGAGTTTTGCTGGGGAATTAAATTGGTGACGTTGTGGTTTTTGTGTCTTTCATAAATTTGTGTTATTTCGGTTCTTAATGTGTCATATTAGTAGAATATTAACCATTAAATATTCGTTAACGCGTACAAGTGTGCTGGGCAAGTGGTCACTTAACTTAACTTCAAAAAACGTCCTATTTTGTGTTTTCTCCAAAACTCCCTAGGAACTTTTAGTAAAGCTTCTACCACTTTACTGAATCGACTGACTTGACTCATTGACTGCACTGACTAATTATTTGGACTTAGACTAGACTTTAGACTTGACGATTTAGGAATACGGTGTGTACGGAAAATTGAAACGAAAATTCTATTTCCCGCCTTTTTAACTTGACACTGGCAAATGGTTGTAAGCCGACAGCATATATTTAAATAAAAAAAAAGTTATGTACTTCATTGTAAAAATATTTTTTTGAAAAGAACAATTTTCCCATCTTTTTGCTAAAACATCCGTGCGAGTTTCTTACGCCGGTTCTTCTTGCCGGGCTAGTTTCCGAAGCGGCGGTAGGCATCATTTAGACCGACGTTAAGAAAGTGTATAATTTGTGTATAAATAATAAATAATTTGAAAGTGTATAATAAAAAATGACTTTGACTTTGTTCGGTTATATCTTTTAAATAATTTAACTGATTTTAATGCAGTTTTCAGCAGAGGAAGGTTTGTATTTATAATATTATGATCATAATGCATATTTGAATTATACTTGAGTATCACCACGCCGCTAAGTAAATTCACAGTTATACACTGTTATTATTTTTCAAAACAATAATATGATGTATGTTGGAAAAAAAATTCTTTATACAAAGCTGTTTTTAGTAAAGTTAGTAAGTACCCCACCTAGACAGTAGACGCATAAATGTGGTATCCGATGTCCGAATAACCCCTATTCTTCGTTCTGGGCGGAGTGAAGATAGCGTGTGTTTACTTTACCGGCCCGCGAACTATTACATTAACATAAGAGTTTTTTTTTTTTATAAATCAAACTACCTACAGGCTTAATGCCCATAACCTTTTCAGCCAAACGTTACAATAATAATTATGCTTAGGACATATATTACGTACAATTATTATTACATAGAGGCCTTTTTACCCAACTACTGCGAAGCCAAAGGGAAGGGTTATGATTTTGGCAGTCTATGTACGGTGGAACAAACATACGGATCCGATTTTAATGAATGAGTTGTCAATATATTCGTAATAATGGTCCGGTTAACAAGACTATAATATAATTTACGTATTCGGGTTACTTTTAGTTTTAACTTTTGATTATTGTTAAGTTATCACTATGTATATTTAGTAGATAAAGTTAAGTTAAGTAAAGCATTGGTGTTAACTTCTCCTTGTTCGATAAAAGTTTTGTTGATGAAGGTAAGTTAGCGCTATAAAATAATATAATAGTTGATGCCTTCTGTTTGTTCTTGCTAGAGGAATTTATTTTATATCTAACAAGAAATTGCCCGCAACTTCATGCACGCAAAAGGAATCCCCCATTTTAAAGCGAAAAAAAAGCCTATTACCTTTCCCGTGGTATACTTTATATATGTGACCATAAAAATCGGTTTAGTCGATTTCCAAGCGTATTAAATGCAAATAAATAAATACTTCCTCTTTATAATATTATCTAGTGTAGAAATTTTTATAAACATTAAATCACTTTTATAACTTAATTAAACTTAAATAAGCAGATAAATTCATCGTACTGAAACTTCGTATTTTTCAGGCAATTTTATTTTAAATATACTCGTAACATGCAAATGGACACTCTAGCCTTTAGCAGCGAACTGTTTGAAGCAACTGGCATGTATTTTTACAGGGGTGCTGATAGTAATCAAATCTCTTTATACGTAATAGCCCTCCGGTGCTCAGTGCTAATGCATCACATTCTTATCTGCAAGCGCCAGGTCTGAACAATACTGAATACAAATAAAGAGAATACCTCAGCTCCGTAATGAATACAGAACTAATTTCACATTCCCGCCGGAATCCTAATGTAGTGCAATGCCAAATTCTATTACAGAAATATCTGTCAAACGACCATTCAAGCGATACGTTGGCATGTTCTCCCTACCTGTACCTTTTGTGTTGGTACCTACCCCCTAAAATGCTAGGGGGGTATTTAAAAAAAACTATAACCCGACTTCGTAAATTATGATATAGCCTATTTATAGTTAGGAATCTTATGACACCTCATTTATTGAAATCGGGTCAGTAGTGTAGGTAGAACAAACAAACATGCATACATACACACAGATACATAGACAGTAAAAATCATTACTCTACCTTTTAGTTTCACCGTAGTCGGGTAAAAAAGACATCTGTAACAGTGATGATAATATTTCCACTTCCTAGGGTTATAGATAATTTTTAATCGATTCCGTCTATGTGTATAAGTAAGTATGTATGCTTATTCCACCGTAGCGCCTAAACTACTGATCCGATTTCAATTAATGAGGTGTCATTAGAAGTCTATAAAAAAATTATAATTGAATAATTATACGAGCATTCTAAATATTTATATGTTAAGTACATAATTAGAGCCTATGTGGTTATAAGGTTTTTTTCTTATCCTTATAAAACGAATAGGTTATAATAGGTAATAATATGATGTGCAAAAAATATGTGTTAAAATTAGCCTTTAAAAAAAACTAAGTATCCAACTTATAAGAATATGTCTCCGAAAAATATAGCAAGTAATAAATTTCACATGTTCACGTTTAAAATATACCAACTTCGGTATCGAGGCAACATAATAAGTATTAAACGTAAATATTTAGGGGCTTTTATTGAGTATGGCCTAATTGGATGTAGGATTAAATAAATCAATTAAATTATAACGGTGAATGCCCCCGCTAATGGCGAGCGATTCGAAGGGATCGAACGTTATACGGTTTATGTAATATACGATATCGGTATAAAGTTGTTATAAATATAAGCTCTAGAAAATTTATTGTTGAAAAAATATTATACAATATACTTAATTCATCCAGACAATTTTGGGAACAATATAATATGCAGAGGTTCTGCAGCGTACTGTAGCAGAGTTAATGTTTTTCGAAGCATTCTTTCAATCTTTATCATAGTTATCCTTAGAATTTTTGGAGTGCCAACTGCTTTACCCGCGTTGGGCACTTTTTGGTAGGGTATCTTATGGGTTCGCGTCACCGACACATGCTCATGGCTGACTTGTTGAAAGTCCGTTCAAAATTATTTTACCTCCGACTTGACCTTTATGCCGACTACATAAGGATCTTAGTTTGTCGTGTTTTGCATTCGTCGTGTACCTAATACAAGTAAGATATGAGTAATTTCGAATACTAATGTCAGATACTTGTAACGCAGTTACGTAGGCGCTTGGATAATGCGTTGTTGACTAATTGGTCTCGGGTTCGAATCTCGCTCAGACGAAATATTTTATTATTTTGTAATTTTTATTTTTTCACTTCTAACGAATTTACCAATTTATCTTTCCATTATTTCTTAGTTTCTGACAGCTATCCGACACCACGGAAAAGACACCAGAAAGTGACGAAACAGACACTAAATCCTTACTTATATTAAGAACGCGAAAGTTTTAATGTGTGGATGTTTGTTACTGAACGGATTTTGACGAAATTTGGTATGGTAGTAGTTATGACTCCGGATTAACACATAGGCACATACTTTACGTCGCGGGAAACATCTAGTATCATTATATAAGGACTAGCCGTTTCCCGGGGCTCCGCCCGCTTAATTATAGCTTTGGGTTTCCCACGGAAATACTGTACTTTTTCGGGATAAAAAGTAGCCTATGATTTAACTAGAACATAAACTACTACCATACCAATCATCATCAAAATCCGTTCATTATTTTTTGCGGGAAAAAGTAACAATCATCCATCTATACATCCATACATCACAAACTTTCACTGAGGTGGCTGATGTGAGGTCAGTGGCTCAGTGTATAACACTCTATGAAAATATATCGCTGTCGATTATATACCCAACAGTCATGGGCATGATGATTATGATGTAATGTGACGGTTCGGACGGAATCGGTTCGCGTCTAAATCGGATACCTAATGAAAATGAGGATTGTTAGCGCTTAAACCCTGAACATGTCATGAAGTAGAGCAGAGTGTCGTTTATCAGGCGGTCGAGTGACGCGCATAATTAAACACACGAGACACACGGGCAGGTGGGACGGCGAGCAGCAGACGAGCAGCGAACAAAATACTATTTAATTTATATTATGTCTAGCAAAAATCGCGAAAAAATACCCACAACCTGCAAGCAAATGTGTGAGTGCACGCATGCGTAAATCACCTCCCTCCTCCCACACTGCTTATGCGTACACTCAGAAACAAGATCGTTCAAACACCACCACCACACAAGCAACAATGTCAGCAAGATGGTGCAAGCGCCCCACTCCACCATGCAGGTTGCAAACTCTATCCATGGGGTGGGGGTGAACAATATGTCATATATCTCACAGTTAGTCCGAAGCTATTTTAGACCAGCGAATTGAAATGATAGGAACGAAGTGTCGTGACGACACGCGACCGCGACACCGGCTGTCGCAGACGTTATAACCGGAATAACTGGGATAAGTGATAGCTTCATTATTCTTAAGAGCGTCACAGACGGCGAAGATACTTTAAATATTTATTCTAAGATGCCTAGATATATTACATAATAAAGTACGTAATATGAAAACATATAGCATCTTCGCCGTTTGTGATGCTCCTTACACTGTAGAGTAGAAAGTATTATATAAACATAAGTACAGAGAAACAGCTTTCATATAACGATCAAAATCGATCCAAATATAAAAATGTTGTCCTCTTCAACGGCCCACAATTTTCCACTCAATCATGGACACACCGTATGATTGTAGTAGTGCAATCAAATCGAAAGCTTACTATGTAGCTATTTATCTATCTTCTGATCTCTTTCTTCTGATCTGTGCTTACAGTACATTCCGTTCAGAGTTATTTTACCTCGGTGTATTCACGAGAATGATACTTATGTCGTCGGCATAAAGGTAGGAGGTAACATAGCTCTGAGAAGCCCAGTAAGTATGTATATACTATATACATATAGGAACTATATACTACATTATAGTGCTCTCGCGTTAAGAAAATAGTGTGACCGTGTTGTAGCCTTATGAGCTTAAATTATCATAGGTAATGGACATTTGGCCTGTACAGTGCCCGGCACGTAAGTTGAACCCAAATTTTAGTTTTCTGCGCATGTTTTTTCACAGAAAAGCGACACAAAACTAAATGTTTTTTTAACAAAACGGTTGCTGTGTTTCATTAGATATTGTACTGTTAATAATTCTTTAGTGCTATGATGTTTTTCTGTGAAAAAACATGCGCAGAAAACTAAAATTTGGATTCAACTTACGTGCCGGGCACTGTAATATTATTTTTAAAAGTTAAATTAACTGTTTGCCGAGGTCACGTCTTCGTTGTTGTAAAGCAAACTCAGCGCACTTCGAGACGCGAAGCGGTGCGTAATTTTTTAAGATAGCGATTCATCGCAAGCGGCGCGGGGCGTAGTGCTGCGCAGCGCAGCACGGCGCGGCACCACTCTTGCAATGAAACGTATACGAGTATCTTTTTGTGTATATAAAATAGTTCAATTTTTAATCGCTATCTTAAAAAGTGCGCGCTGTGACGCGACTCGGTGTGAGCTGACCCTGACACAAATTAATGGTGCATCTTCAAGCATCGTCGGGTTGTGTCACGGTGCAAAAAGAGCGCAATCTACATCGAAAACGGTGTTTGGGTTTTTTTATTTATTTACGTATAACATAATATAACAATATACGACTACTCACCCCCTCACTGATAAAAGTATATATTTACATACAGTTGTGTACGGTTTTAAAATTTTGATTAGCTATTCAATGTTGCTGTCTTTATCCGATACGTTAAAGAAGTCACTTGACAGAAAGAGACACATTGAATAGCATATCCGGTGTGTAATTATTTATATTGGGAAGCGGGTAATAATTGTTTATTAATTATTTTCCAGCTTAAAAACATAAACAAAGGTATTCGTTGTGAAAAATCATTGTTTTTCACAAAGCGTTTACAGGATAACCCTTTCTCTGTATAACGAATTACTAATTATTTTGGGTGAAGGTTTATTTTATAATCAAAATATAAGCCTTTGTGTGATTACTGGCTAGATTAATAGGATAAAAAACCTAGATATTTAAAAAAAATAACAATTAGGTGAGGCTAGCTTTTTGCTTTTTTTTGCTACTATTCCTCAGTAATCTCTGTATTTTGTTCAATTCGCCACACCCAAGTATACATATACATATACATATACATATACATATACATATACATATACATATACATATACATATACATATACATATACATATACATATACATATACATATACATATACATATACATATACATATACATATACATATACATATACATATACATATACATATACATATACATATACGTATATATACATACATACAATAATATATATATACACACGGGGTATCTGCATTGCTGGCTAGTTTTGAATAATGAGGCACACTGTTATTAAATTTTATTTGGAAATTATTTTGTAAGCTACAATTGCAAGAAATGGTACCTAACATTATTAGTTATACCTAGTAATAAATGTAGGTTTAGATTATATACCTAAAGTTTGTGTCATGCCCTTTATCAAATTAGATTATACTAGAGAAATGTTGCCCGCGACTTTATCAGCGCAAAAGGGAATCTCGCGGGAACCATACATTTCGCCGCGATCAAAAGTGCTACTCTATGTCACACGATTTTGATGAAATTTGACACAGGTCAAATTTCATCAAAATCGGTGCAGTAGGTTCGGGAGCCAAGCAAACAAACAATCAAACCTTTTCTCTTTATGATATTATTATCTATACTCTATAGATGTAGTAACACGACTTTCTTTTATATATATATATATATATATGGCAGATGGACATAGGATACTTTTTATTTCGTTCCCGTGGGACGTGACATAAAGTTTATAAAATGTGTGATTTGATATGGAAAATTACAAAGTAATGGAAAATCTTATCTATAATATAATAATAATAATATATATGGACGCTTCACACCACGTCAGTCTGGCCCCGTGATAAGTATCCGAAGAACTTGTGTTACGGGTACCAGACAACGGAAATATATTATTTAATACTTTTTACACTGTACTTATATTTAAGATTTTTATTATATTACAGGTGTGCACATATTTAATACACATCCATGACCCAGGCACACAGAAAACTTTTTTGTTCCCTGGCGGGATTCGCACCCGCGACCTCCGGCTAAGGCGTCAATGCGATAACCACTGAGCCACAAAGGTCGTTATTGTAAATGTATTGCATTTCCAATGTCTCTCTCTAAAACTTGAGACCGGCTGGACCGATTTGGCTAATTTTGGTCTTGAAATTTAATCGGTGAGAAATATTGGCAAAATTATGGGAAAAATATTAACACTATATTTATAGGTGCGACAGAACAACGTGTGTCGGGACAGCTAGTTTTTTATAAAAAACTATAACCCGACAACGTAAACTATATAGACAATGTTACTCGGGCTATTATTAAGCGCCTCCGTGGTCTAGTGGTTTAGAGCTTGGCTCTCGACTCGGAGGTCGTGGGTTCGATTCCCGCATTGGAATAACAAAAAATCTTGTTTCCAAGTTTGGTTAGGACAATACAGGCTGATCACCTGATTTTCTGACAAGAAAGATGATCCATGCGTCGGATGGGCATGTAAAAAGTCGGACCTGCGCCTGATATCTCACCAGTCGTGTCGGTTATTCGTCCCACTGGGTTACGAGAGTAAAGGAAGAGAGAGTGCTCTTGTGTACTGCGCACACACTTGGGCACTATAAAATAACTCCTGCGTAGCTGGCCTGGTTTCAATTAAACCGGCCACCGTCACTGAAATCAGTGTGGGGAGCTACTAAATTATTAAGCGCTACGGTGGAACAAACATACATACATAGAGTGCCAAAATTATTTCCGCCGTAGTTGGGTAAAAATGTATGATCTATCTAACAGTCATAAAGTAAAAATTTGTACAAAGTCCCACTACAATGTTCTGTTCATTATGGGATTAGCTCATAAAATTTTATCCCTGTTCTAACAGGGTGTTAAAACTGGTAATAGTCTGCACATGCCTAACATTCAAGTAGCTGTGAATGAGGTTACTTTTAGTTATATAATACACTATCTGTTGCGCGTAGTCCGCCCAAGTATATATAGTATCCCACGGGAACTGGTACTCTTTTGGGATAAAATGTAGGTACCCTTTATACTTCCCCGTGATCTAGTGTTATCTCAATAAGTAAATTAAACAGTATTAAATACAAAAATTATAAAACATAGGTACATACTGTTTATAGTGGAAGCTTCAACTAAGTACATAGTGGTTGGTAAAAGTCCGTAGCCAAAGCGTGTTGCAGTCAGTAAATTGAAAAGCTAACGAGCTGAAATCAGTTCGGTTTGGGCCGGAACAGGCTTATTATCAACACGAAAGCATTACTTGACCTGCTTAACTTCGCCTCATTGTAATAGGCAGCTATACATATAAAGGTGGGGGTAGAATATAGTATTATATAAAATTGGAAATATTTTTGTAATAATTTTAGTAACAAAATATGAACACTATCCTTTAACATAGGGCTGCGTTACCACATAGGGTTACTTGAAAATATTATAAGAAGACAACTTTAAAAAAAAAAAAATGACTAGGTCATGGACACTCATATGATAAAGCAAGACATCTCCTAGAAAATGAAATATTTACTTACCTATAGTAATAGGTAAAAAAAGATAGATTTTTACCAACTGCGCGACGCAAAGGAGGGTAATGTATTGGTACAGCTTTGTGGCACTATTTAGACTAAACGCGTGGGCCGGACCGACTTTGATAAATTATACGTCATTTGATTTGTCATCACAGCGCAAATGTCATAAAAATCAAATAGGCCGATTTTGAACGCCATAATGCGAAAAAAATGAAAATCGACGAACTATGTCAAGTGGGGTATGGTTGAATAGGTATTTAAAAATCATTTTTAGGTTTCTCATATCGTTTTTCAATCAGAATTACCGTTTAGGATCTATAACGATTAAAAGTTGGTTAGTAACGATTCTCACATATAGGCTCTCCAGATCTGATATTGCTACGTATAGGAATCTGTTGACTGCAAAAAGTCTTGAGGTAAAACAAAGACCAACAAAAACAAAAAAGAGTAAAATAAAATAAATTAATAAAAAAATCGAAAAAACCCGACTGCGTAAAAACTGAAAATAAAAAAAACAAGTGCGTTTTTTACAGTCGGGACCCATTAAAATATGTCTTCCTACTAATAATAATGGGTCCCGACTGTTAAAAACGCACTTGTTTTTTTTTTCTTTTCAGTTTTTACGCAGTCGTTTTTTCGATTTTTTTATTAATTTATTTTATTTTACTCTTTTTTGTTTGTCCAAGCACAAGACCTTTTACCTCAACACCTTTTCTTTTCAGTTTCTACGCAGTCAGGTTTTTTCGATTTTTGTATTAATTAAATTTTATTTATTCTAGTATTGTTAATACATATTACACACAGTACAATACATAACCACTTTTTTGTTTGATTTTATTTGTATTTAATATTCCAATATTATAAAGTTGTGACGTAACATTCATTGGATACAAATTTATATATTAAAAAAAAAATATTTGTCGTCATGACAACCAACAACACAATATCACAATTTTCAATCTCACATGACATAAAAACTCAAACACGAAATTTGAAAATTTAGACGACCCTTCGAGAGGGCACAATCTTGACACTATTTTGACTCGTATTATGTAGGTGTACGCGATAGGAGAATTGTGCACTGTCTGGTCCTATGTCTTTAATCTATGGTGCCAGCGGTGACCGGTGACCGGTCAAACAGAAATCAAAGTTTGAAAACAAAGAATATTTAAAACATAGAATAGGGATGGAATGAACGTGAAAAAATGCAATCGATAAAAATAGTATATAAATCCGTTCTCCGTAAAAACAGCCTCACAGTATGCAAATGAAATACCAATAGCCAAGCACTTTGCTAGTTGTTGATCGAAAAATCTTTCTGTTCGTTATGCAACATATTCCGGAACACGGCTATGCAATTTCGACATTTTGTTGCCTTTTTGGCGTAGATTTAGGAATATACGTGACATGGCCTTCCCCTGAATTACTCTCTCTCCCTCTCTATTGATGAACACCGAATCAAACATTAAAATACTTTACCCAATAATATAACATAGTTCAAAAAATCTAAGCGCTTATGTGCGCTTAGATTTTTGTATATATATTTATTATTTATTATATTTATTATTTATTATATATATTTTATAGATAGACAGGAAGCCCCGTTACTATAACTAGTAACGGGGCCAACTCACGTGCGCTCGATTGTTACGATTGGCGATTATTTATAGACCGACTATAGACAGAGATCCGATAGACAGAGATCACACTAGGTCCACCTGACAACTCTTACATTATTACGCGTTTTGTGAGCTGCACACTTTTTATATGAAAGATTTAGAGCACAACTTCTCTTACAGTCTTACTCTCTAATATCCAGATGTTCTAAAACGATATCTCGCAAGCCGTTGCCAGTTTCATTATATACTATCGCATGTGAGTACTAGAGTAGAGTTTAGAGTCTAGACCACTATTTAGTAAGATCATTTTAGAAACCTTTCACCTTGTCCTCATTTGTAAACAAAATTAATAATAATAATGTGTTTACTTAAATTAGGCAATCGTATTATTTAAGCCTCCTATAATGATAGCTTTGAAAGTGTATTGTGTTAATATGTTATTGGTACACATTGAATATCAAAGGGCTATGCTTTTCTACTAAACTCAGTTGCCCGATCTGCCAGTTTTCGAGATCTATGATTGCTACTATACAACTTTTTCTGCGGATCAAAATATTTTAACTACCTTCATTCGATAATAGTTTTACCCTCTATGCTTTTGTTTACCATACTGCAGTATAGGATGTTTTAAGTTAACTTTTAAGGATTGTATTTTTAATAAAACTTCTTTTTAGTAATAGGATTTATTTGGACCCATTTCGGTATCATAACGTACTATTTTTTAACTCCTTGCGAAAACAGAGGGGTGTAATGTAAGTTTAACGTGTGTGTCTGTGTCTGTGTATGTGTGTGTGACATCGTAGGTCCCAAGCAGATGAAGCGACATTGATATAGTTTCTTTTGTTTGAAAGCTGACATAATGGACTGAGATCCCAGCCCCGCCAGACTCCCCTTATATTCTTACTGATAAAATGTGTGTCATATTGTAGTATTAGTTGTGTACAATGAACGTTTGTATACCCGCCAGATTGTGCGGTGGGCGAACTTTGAGGTACAGATCGGCAAAGGTACACTAAAATGGTACAAACTTTTCTTACAGCCTTTGAAATTATTCTAAATTATATTTACCTATTAATTAAGTACATTAATAACATTTGAATATTATAAAGTGAAATTCACACGGATTGTATATTTTTATATTGTAGTTTTCACAAAAATAAAAAATGTAACTTCATCCACGTAGAAATTAAAACCATTAAACTTCTAACCTTTGTATCTCTGTTTATACTAAGTTTAGTGAAAAATGAGTTTCAAGTTTTGTTCCTTACGTTATTCTGAATCCAAAAAATAAGATTGATACTTTATAAGAATCTAAGTAAAGTAAGTACAATTTTGTCGCAACTTTTGCACCTTGTACCTATAAATTGGCCCACGGTACAAACTAGCGGCAATGTATACGTTCATTGTACACAGCTAATACTATAAGATGATATACATTTTATCAGTAAGAATAAGTGTATAAGGGGTGTCTGGCGGGGCTGGGATCTCAGTCCATAATCGAGTGTTCAGTGTTCTTAGCTATAATTCGTCGTCATCAGCTCGCTCACTACTTGGGGATTACACACTACACTACTTTTAACACTACAATTCATGGGGTAACTTAAAATTTTAATATTGTTAATTCTCTATGTCTACTTTCTGAATGTTTGCCGTCTGTAACGCATATAGGTAACTGCGCTGCAGACGAATTCTATACCCGTAAAGTTTCTGTCAAAGAGGATGGTACATTTTTGGAGCCTAGTACAGTAAACAAATCTGGATGTCTAGAGGTTATATATTCATCTATAGCAGCAATGCGAATTTAAATTCAAAAGTAATTTGTAACGTAATAGACTTACAGAGAGATTTTAAACAGGAAACGCACAAACTTAACTTGAGAACAACTTTTGTTTGGAATTCCTCTATAATTCAAATAAACTACGACGGAGAATAAAACTTAGTAGTTACTTCGGACAATTTACATTTTTATATCCTATCCTATCCTAGTTTGTTGTGGCGTACTACAAACTTTTTGATTGCATACTTTTCTTTGTGTTTATGGAAATTTCGTTTTTACTTTTAGAATGTTATGCAACGAATCTCTATTTAGCAAGATCCGACTGGATTTTCAGCTTTGTTTTAATTAACAGTTTTCGAAGAAAAAAATATTGCTTAGTAAGCAGTGCCGGTTTTAGCATTACCAGCGCCCTGGGTGATTTATAATCCCCCCCTCCCCCCACGTAAACAAGGTTATATGGAATATTTAATATATTGTAGAGATTACATTAAAGTTATTTTAGCTCTGACAGGACCTATATACCAACGACATAAGTGTCGCTCCCATGGTTCGGTTCCGTCAAAAATTACACCTTTGTATTAATAAAATGTTAGAAGATGTATGTATTTGGTCTATGCCTGCAGCGCCCTTTTTTATCCGGCGCCCCGTGCGATCGCCCAACTGTTGTTTAACTGTTGAAAAATCAAAATGCAATAGACGGGTGAACGGAAACAATAGTGTTGTTTGAAGTTTATCGAAAACCAATCATTTTTTCAATTTAAAAAGTATACAATGCTAGCACTTTGTACAAACACAATTAATATTTTCAACACAACAAGACTTGTTTGTAACGTGCCGTCAGCGAAAACTTTACTTAGATTAAAGCAGGATATCGATAGCAGACAGAACTGAAAACTTCGCTTCATTCCATGCTTATCATAATAACTAGAAAGTTAAAAAATATAACCCAACTACTGAAATTATAAAGCTTACCTAATATGTTACCCGGGCTTTTATTACAAATCTATTACACCTTATTCATTAAATTTGGATCACTAGTTTAGGCGCTACGATAAAACAAACATCATTACATACATATATAGATTGCCAAAATTATTACCCTCCCTTTTGGCTTCGCCGTAGTTTATGTTTACTTGTACCCTACAAGTAAACATCAATAGCTGATGAAAACTTTCATTGATACGACTCTTATTTCGGCATCATGATTATTTCTAAAAAAAACAGTTATAATACGTCATAATCTATTACACGGTTTTAATGTAAGTTAAGTAACTTAGTGTAATACGTATTTTGTTTGTTTGTTTTGTTTATTTTGATAATGTTGTAACAAAAAAAAACACAATAATATGCCACAGTGTTCAATTATGTCTTAAATATTATAATATGAAAAGCTATAGCTCTAAATCAATTATAAATTATATTAATGTTTTTATTATTAAGTCCGTTATTCTATCGATTGTTCATCCCTCCCTAGCTAATGATAGACCAGCGCAATTTCAAACTTGGAATAGCTTTTGTCTATTCGATATTATAATAATGTATTGACAGAGTGCGTCATAGATAAACAAGTCTAGTGATGGGACATTATATTGTTTTAAAATTTTATAAAATAAAAGATTTTCAGTGCAAACAAGCAAAGAAATATTTTCTCTTTATAGTGTAGAAAACGAGTAGAGTAGAGTAGTAGAGTACATTATAGTGTAGAAAATGAGTTTGAATATTATAGTAAGTTCTATAGAAACTAAATACTGCGATTACTAACTACACTAAAAATAAAAAATAAAATACTGGCAGTTATAGGGACTGCCGATAGAGTAAAAATAAAAAATTATAAACTAAACAGAAATAAATATAATTCGACTGACCGACCTTTCTAACCCGATACCAATTGGTCAACAACGCAAAATTCATGCGCCTACGTAACTGCGTTACGCGTATCTAACATTAGTATTCGAAATTACTCATATCTTATTTGTATTACACGACGAAAGAAAAAATATGATAAACTAGGATCCTTATGTCGTCGGCATTAGGTTCAAGTCGGAGGTAAAATAATTTTGAACGGACTTTCAACAAGTCATAGCCATGAGCATGTCAGTGACGCGAACCCATAAGATTTTCCCCTACCAAAAAGTGTCCAACGCGGCTATAGAAATTTTCACTTCAAAAATATTAATTATTATATTATTATCCAATAAAATATGTAGGTATTATCAATCCTGTGAAAATATAGCGGCAATATTTACCGAAAATTGTTCTTCTCTAAACTTTTCAATACAAAATAAACCGATTTACTTAAACCAAAATCAAGTTTACTTTTAACTGGCCTACATCTACAAAAATCGTCGATGAACAGAATTTAAAATTCGAATATCGAACACGTCTCTCTTCAAATTCATGGCGGCCAGTCATTACACGGGTTACTAGATAAAGCCGTATAATGAAATTTCTCTCGTCAAATTGAGAGCGATAGCACACGGCGTGTTTTAAACGCGCAGCGGAAGCGCAGATGATCCGCGTAATACGCGCTTTTAACGTTATTCGAATAAACTTATATATACAATAATCTTAATATACAGCACCGTAAGCACAGTGTCGAAAATATATAATTATTAAAATACTTACGTGCGGAGAAACAGCTTTCATACAGCGATCCAAATTTGAAAATTTTGACGTTTTCCTCAACGGCCCACAATGTTTCCACAAAATCGTGGACTCATCGTATGTTTGTAGTAGTGCAATGAGGGTATTTGATATTTTTTCTAGCACTAGGGGGCAGAACCGTGAACCGAAGAGCACACAAAGCGTCATCTGGTGGCGTAAGTTGTATCAAAATCGGTCAATAAGAAATTTCAATTCTTTTTCTGTCACAAAGCGGCGCTTGGTAGACCCGACAGTCCTTGTCGTTTCAAAAACCTGTCAGATGACACGAATTTAAAAACCCTCATTGTGGGAATAGTTGAAGCTCCAAAGGGAGATCTTCGACCAATACCACCTCGGTATGCCCGGTCAGGCCGAAGCCCATTCAAAAGCGCGATTCAGGAGTGTGGCGCTAATTGGTCCGCCACACAATCAAATCGAAAGTTATGTAGCTGTTCATCTGTTCCTCTTTCTTTAATCTTTAAAATACGCCGTGTGCTATCGCTTTAAGCATACCTACATCCACTTGAATTTCATACGATAATAGCTATATAATAATAATACTATGCAGCTTAATTATAAAGCACACAGCCTTATATTAAAAACATTGTCATGAAATTTTCGACCTTTTTCAGGGTTCCGTAGTAATTACAAGGTACCCTTTTAGTTTCACAAAATTTTGTATAGTTATAGATTGCATAATATAAACTTTATTTTTGACATCATGAAATAATTATAATATTGTATTTTAGAGGTAGCCCTCCATACAGAATGAGAGGGATGTTTACTTTTTTCATTCCATCCCATCATGTGATGGGATGGAATGAAAAAAGTAATCATCAAAGATGTGGTATCGTTGAATAGGTATTTTTAGGATTCCATAATACATAAGGAACCCTTATAGTTTCGCTCAGTCCGTCCGTCTGTCTGTCTGTCTATCCGCGCTTCTAGCTTCTGTAATAATGTATTCATTATTACAGAAGCTAGAGGTGCGGACCAAATTTCATCCATTTATATTTAAATGGATGAAATTTGGTACAGTTAAAGACTGTATATAGATCTCGGTTTTGGCTCCATACATGTGAAGTGGGGATGAAAAATATTTTTTCATTCTACCCCATCGTGTAGGGTAAAAGCAAAGTTTCATACATTACTTTTTTATAAAGCAAATCATTTTCGAGTAATCGACCTCCAAAGTGGTTTACATGTTGGTGCCCACCCTGGCATTTTTAAACTATAAGACTTAGAAACTTGCAATTTTCCATGCTGATAGATCATGCTGAATACTCTTAAGGAAAATTACTTTAAACGAAATCTTACGGTAACTTGAAGTAATTTGAAAGAAACCTATTGCGCGTCGATAGTTACGGAACCCTTCTTAGATATGTCCTGACATGCTCTTGGTTAAGTTTATTTAAATATAGGCAAGGTCTCATACATATGACTTAATATAACGCAAACCATTCACGAGTAATCAACCTCCAAACTTGTTTACATGTTGGTCCCGCCCCCTGGCATTTCTGTTTACAAATGTACCTAAAATTTTAAAAGAATATAAGACTTAGAAACTTGCAATTTTCCATGCTGATAGATCATGCTAAATAAACACACCGGCAAATTTAGCGGAACACAAAAAAAAGGTCCATAATTAAAAAAATATGGTTTTATTTTAAAATCTACTTACTACACTTCTTTTGTTATTTAAAGTTTCATTTGTTTTACTTAAAATGAGATCACATTAAGAACAGATTTTGCGAGTAAAGGCTATTTATGAAATGTGGTACATTATTGAACTTTTCATGTAACCGGGAAAAGTAAAAATTAATATTAAAATAACAATTAATTAAATTAGAAAAATGGTGATTAATATCGCGTATTTCCTCCACGTGCTCTTATTAAAGTTTCTACCCGTCTAGGCATACTGAGAATGATGTTATCGATGGTCTCCTGGGATAGTCTCCGCCATTCCTCAACTACGGCGATTCGCAGTTCACCCACGTTGGCAGGAGCTGGAATTCTGGACTTAACTTTTCTTTTCAGCAAGTCCCAAACGTGCTCTATTGGGTTTTATCCGGTGATCTCGCCGGCCACTCCATAACAGTGATATTAATATCATTAAGATAAGCTTGAGTTACCCGAGCGGTATGCGGCCGAGCATTATCCTGCATAAAAACAAAATCGTCACCGATATATGGGGCAAACGGTACGACATTTTCTTCTAAAACTTCTCTGATATAGCGGTCTGCAGTCAGACTCGATCTGTCAATCACTACCAAGTCTGTGCGAGCTCCCAAACAAATGCCCGCCCAAACCATTATTGATCCACCACCGTATGCAACTGTAGTTTCAAAATTTGTCTGAATGTATCGTTCTCCTTTGCGTCTGTATATTATTTGCCTGCCGTCAATTTGATTTAAGAGAATTCTGCACTCATCACTAAACAATACCTTACTCCATTGGTCCGCGTTCCAAAGTCGATGTTCCTGAGCAAAAGTTAACCTGTTTCTACGATGATTTACCTCGAGCCTTGGAGCCTTGGCGGGCACAAATGAACCCAAACCAGCTTCTTCGAACCTTCTTCGTACCGTACGCTCACTTACGGTTACACCCCGCACTGCTTCTAACTTATGTCGGGCTTGGACGGCCGTCAAACGGGGGTTCCTACGTACACGAAGCCGAATGAAACGATCATCCCTTCTCGAAGTGCGTTTTTTTCTGCCTTGTCCTGCTCTTCTCACATAAGTACCGGTCTCCCTGAACCGTTGGATACTGCGATGGATCGTTGCAACTGGTCGACGAAGATCTCTGGATATCACTCTGTAGGTTTGACCATTTTTTCGCATTTCGAGGGCACTCGGCAATCTCCGTTGGGGCTAAGTCAGGCATAATTCAGTCCCCAACTCCAAAAAGATACGCGATTAAAAAAAAACTATCAAAATACAGTATTTCAATGAAATTTTAAATCAAACTCAGAAGGAAGAAATACTCGAAGTTCGCTCCAGATAATGTGTATTTGAATAAAATTAAAACAATTGCATAAAATGTGATGCTCAGATGTTTTCTTAATTTGAAAATATTTCTTTTTAAATTAAATGACGTATAAACCAGCCAGTAACCTTATATGATACTAATATCAAACCTTTATTTTATGTTCCTCTAAATATACCGGTGTGTGTAGTAAATTCAATTTAGGAAAATTATTTTGAACGAAATCTGACCTATACTTTTGAAGTAATAAAAAAAAAACTATTACGCGTTGTGAGTTACGGAACCCTCCTTAGTGTCTCCCTCCACATGTCTGCTCTTAGTTAGGTTAGGTTATTTTGGTTTAAAATTTAAATTAGAACTTCAAGGGTGCGTTTACAAATTTGACATAAATGGGCTGTTCTTGGTCCCGTAGTTTCAAATCTTATTCAATGCAAACCAACAAATCTTTCCTCTTAAAATAGCTATAATAAATAGCTGTTGCCCGTGTAAATACAGTATTCCAAAGAAACACTGTACTTTATCGTGATAAAAAGTATCCTATGTTTTAATCCAGATCCTAAACTACTACCATACCAAATTTCATCGAAACTCATTCTTGTAGTTTTTGCGTGAAATAGTAACAAACATCCATCCATACATCCATCCTCGCAAACATTCACATCTATAATATTAGTAGGATTAGTATAGAAGTATACAAAACACTTTATTAGTATGTAAAACAATACAATCGTAAGGAAGTGCTTATGATTTGCTAATTAAAAGTTTTAATTAGTAAGCTGTGAAGTACGGCGTAACTGTTTCGCAGTTTGTTTCTAATGAAGTAGGTATCCACCTAAAAACTAAATTCAACTGGACTTTATCTGTATGAATTAAAATAGGCATTTTTTATTTATTTAATCAAAGATTTCAAAACCAAAGATAGGCTGTGACGTACATTTGACAGATCAAATCTTCATTAAAGAAAAAGTTACGACATTGATTTCACCATACCTCACTTGTCAAAATGGCCCCAGACTACCCCAAATGTTGGGGGGGGGGGGATGATTTAAGCGGGGACAGTTTTTGACTCGACATGCTCGTCTCGCGTGCCTGAGTTACGCGTCGTATATTGTGATAAATCAAAAACTAAATAACCTAACCAAAAGCATGTCAGGTCATGTCTAAGGAGGGTTCCGTAACTATAAACGCACAATAGGTTTCTCGCGCAACATAATTTTCCAACAACTTGGGGGGCAACATAATATAAA
The DNA here is from genome assembly GCA_037179445.1 of Phengaris alcon alcon. NCBI lineage: Eukaryota > Metazoa > Arthropoda > Insecta > Lepidoptera > Lycaenidae > Phengaris > Phengaris alcon. The sequence continues at coordinate 1,062,484 of JAYRCH010000175.1, read as the reverse complement.
CCACTTTGGAGGCGGATTACTCGAAAATGGTTGACTTTGTAAAAAAGTCATGTATGAAACCTTGTCTTTATTTTAATGTCCTATTCAACGACACCCCACACGATGGGGTGGAATAATTACAGAAGCTAGATGGGCAGACATAAAGACGAACAGACGCACAGACAAAAATATAGGTTAGCGTAACGCGTAGCAAAGACACTCGCCGCGTGTAGCTGACTAACGCATCATTCCAATGCTACGCGACGTGCGTAGTAATGCAACGCATCGTTTCAGCCTGCAGGCTGAGCATGCGCACCCTAGAAACACCGAAGAATCGACAAAATGACAGATTGAATAAACATTAATACCATACGGAGAAAAATAGGTCTTAATGTAAGGCATCAAGGTCGATGCATCGTCGTTATGACAAACAACTTTTCGTTTTCTTCTCGAGCATGAGCACACAAAATGACCTCTTTCGACAGCTAAAGTAGAAACGTTTTCATAATTCAATGTCAAATAGTCTTACAGTAATTTCAACTACTCCACATCATGGGGAGTACAAAACAAATGGTTTCTTTACGTTCAGTCGTTTACTTGAAGATTGATCGTCATTGATAGAAGCTTTCCCGGCAGCCATTTTAAAAATATGGCTATTTAGAAATGTTGACTTCTATTGACGATCTTGTTTCCATGGATTAAGGACATTTTACAACGAACTGTTTTCGATAGAATATTTCGTCTTTAAAATTATTTCTTCGGATCGCTTCGATGCTAAGCCAGCATGTGCCGTCCACTGCAGGACAAAGGCCGCCCCATAGATTTCCAATGCGACCGGTCGCTCGCGGCCTGTATCCACCGATTCCCTGCGACTTTTCTCAGGTCGTCTGTCCACCTGGTGGGAGGTCGTCATACGCTTCGACGTCCAATTCGTGGTCTCCACTCGAGACCCTTTCGGCCCCAGCGGGCATCGGTTCTACGGGCTACGTGTCCAGCCCGTTGCCACTTTATCTTGCTAATGCGCTGGGCTATGTAATGCAATGCATCGTGCGTAGCAAAATAACGCGTCGCATAACGCGATGTAAAAAAATTAATTTGTTCGCGTTAGTCGTACCGTTGTGTAATTTTGAATAAAAAAATAACATTACCTAGCTGTCCGGACTCAAATGATTTTATCTTAAGTATGAACCTCCAATATTTCTCACCGTTTAGACCTTCCCTGAACTTCCACAATTATTTCAAGACCAAAATGAGTCAAATCGGTCCAGCCGTTCTCGAGTTCTCGACATTGGCGATGCAATCCATTTTTATATATTTAAATAATATACTGCAAAATGTGTATAAATGTATTATTATAATCTCATTCCAATACGCTTCGGTACTTTCCTAAATATCCTTATATCAAGTACCTCCCCTCAATGCTTGAAAAAACAAGCTTGTTTATTCGTCAATGGCTGTCCCGCAATTAGGGTAAACTAGTTACGTCCCCTAATCCCCATAAAACTGTAATCAGCTAATTAGATCAATAAATAAGCTTGTTAAGTACCTGGGGAAAAATGTATAAACATGAGACAAGTTATATGAGAAGAAAAAAAGTATTTACTTTAACAACAACATGATACGTGCCGCAAAATGTACGTTCCTAATTAATCCTGAATTAAACAAAAGCCTTTTCATTCGTTATTGAATCATACTAATATTATAAATGTGAAAGTTTGTGAGGGTGGATGGATGTTTGTTACTCTTTCACGCAAAAACTACTGAACAGATTTTGATGAAATTTGGTAAGGTAGAAGTTTAGGCTCCAGATTAAAACATAGGCTACTTTTTATCGCGAAAAAGTGCAGTATTCCCGTGGGATACTGTACTTACGCGGGTTATGTTTTTCCTTCACCGTTAGAGCGTCCGTATAACGTAGGTACTTGAGATCTAAAAAGGTTTAATTGGTACACGCCACAAGCTGGGAATCGAACCTGCAATCTCTCGAGTGCGAATCAAACGGTGTACCCACTAGACCACGGAAATCTCATTGAATAATATTTTGTTTCATAAGGTCAGGTCATCATTATCAGGTTACCAGGCTACAATGTCTTATTTCTGTAGCGGGCTACGACCTCTTGATTTGTATGTCCTTCTTGTGCCTGAGTGGTGATGATAATAATACAGCCACAATTCTTCTATTCTCCTTTATTGGTGCTTAACACTGATTACATATGAGATATATGCCTAACATAATAATATACGTCTACACTATTTATAGCTTTTTGGCCAACTGAAATAAACTAACTAAATAGGCTTTACTTCATGACATCTGTCAATGTCAAAAATGACATTGACACTTACTTTTGTCAATATGCAACAATATCTAATTATTATGTTCATTAGGAATATAAATAGTTTTTAAGCTATTGCATAGCTTTTATCGCGGGCTTTGAGCGCGTCGACCGAATCAAGAAATTCCGTAACGAAAATAAACCTAACACCCCCGGACCGACCGGCACAGCGGTGCGGCGTTGAAAGCCGTGGATCGTCTAACGTCGTTTCAGTTCGGCAGACTTCGGCTCGGTGTTTGTGTTCGTGCGACTAGACGTATGCGTGTAGACTAGCTGCTAACTGCTCATGACTGATTCTATCTCTTTTAGACACAATGCTAGGTGAGACAGCGTGCTTTTTGGCCGCGTCCACGAGTGAGAGCCCGCGACTAGTTGAACCTTAACGTGTATGTACGAGTATATGGTACGACTGTACGAAGCTCGCACGGATCGAAATGAGCTGCTCCGAAATCGGACGAATACGTAAGCAGCTGTTTGTGAGAAAGTATAGAAAATGCTATGCAGTAGCTTTACCGCGGCAGTCCCCGAGTGCCACACGTATTTTTATTATTGAGAAAAAGTATGCACTGATAGCAATATTTTATGTAATACACGTTAATATTAGCTCCACGGAAAATACGTATGAGTAGAAAATAACCATAATTATAATTCGAATCTAATGATACCTCTGAAGCTCAAATGCGACAAGCCGTTTACGCTCTAGAGCGTGCCAAAGAGATATATACATATATTCATACATACATACACTGGAAAACCATAACCCTCCTTTTGGCGCGGTCGGGTTAAAAGAATAATTATTATCGAAGATGATGATGATGGTACACTAATAACGCAGAAGATATAAATCACCAGTTCACCTTGTTATTGTAAGACGACACCGAACCCAAACAAATTGCTGTACAGACTGACTGAATAATTAATTTATCTAATCTAATCAATTTGAATACTGTAAGGGCATCATATTGTACCTAATAACGAGTAGGCACAGCTAGTAATATAATATGCTAGTAATATAATATGCCTAGCATATTATATTACTAGCTTTTTCCCGCGGTTCCGCCCGCGTAAATATAGTACCGGATATCCCACGGAAATACTGTACTTTTTCGTAATATAAAGTAGCGTATATTTTAATCCAGAGCCTAAACTACTACCATACCAAAATTCATCAAAATCCGTTCAGCAGTTTTTGCGTGAAAGAGTAACAAACATCCATCCATTCATACATCCTCACAAAATTTCACATTTATAATAGTAGTAGGATGTATTAGCACCTGGGAGAACGAGTTTGTTTATTGTAGAACGATAAATTGTAGGTAAAATGGTTTTCTAATGACGTGGTGTCGTCATCGTGGCCACAGATTAAAGAAAGTCATGGCTGCATGGTGAAATAATTTTGGACAATTTCAGAAATGTCAATCTAAGAAGATTAACATATTTCTGAAATTGGCCAAAATTCAGTATTCTCGACCATACTTCGTAGGTAGGTAGGTAACAGGAAAATACTCTACTTTAAATCTAATAAACGTAAAAAGCCTCTTACTTCTGAAACAATAAAATATAATACGCAAGAAATGAAAATAAATGTCGTTGTTTATTTGTCCTTTCAAAGACCTATTCAAATATTTGTACATTTTTCGTCTGATGCCAACAGCCGTCCGAAATTAGTATCTTTAACGAAAACAGCGAATTGTGGAGATGGGAAAATAAAAAATTTAATCCAATTCTCTCCCTAATCGTTCGTAAAAGCCCTACGACATGTTGACAAGGCGCGACAGCGCGACTTTAACATTTTTAATTTATGCAACAAATATAATTACCAAAATTTTTCCACTTCACATAATAGGTCTTTGATGAAACTGCCGTCACCTATGAAATTGCCGTTCTGCAGTACTGGCCATTTCAAATCAAAATAGTTTTTGTTTGGCTAAGAATTCTAATTTCAAATTAATTTTATTTTAAAAACATGGAATTCTTTTTCCAAAAGTAGTCATTTGTTTATTGATTAGTGTTACATTTCATGGCATTTCAATCTTTTTCGTCATCATGGATACGTTAAAAATTCGAGTAATTATGGAATATGAGTACCGTCGTGGCAGCAACGCGGCACAAGCGGCACGCAACATCAACGACGTTTACGGAGCTAACACTACAAACCAACGAACCACCTGTTATTGGTGTGCTCGCTTCCGTTCTGGAAATTTCGACCTGAAAAATGAACCTCGCGGTCGTCCGAAAACTTAGATCAACAATTACGAATTAAAGGCGATTGTGAAAGCTGATGATACACAATCTACGGCTGAATTAGCAGCAGCTTTCGACGTTAGCGTCACGTCAAAACAATATTAGTCCATTTGCGTCAAATTGGCAAGGTAAAAAAGCTTGACAAATGGGTGCCCCACGAACTCAATGACCGCCAGCGCGAAGTACGCGTCGAGACGTGCCTTGTACTGCTCAACAGACACACAAATGAAGGAATTTTGAACCGCATTGTTACCTGCGATGAAAAATTGATTCTGTTTGATAACCGCAAGCGCTCAGCAAGTTGGTTGGATCCTGGTTCAGCACCTAAACAATGCCCTAAACGAAAACTTATCCCTAGAAAAGTGATGGTCACTGTTTGGTGGTCTAGCGCCGGTGTGATTCATCACAGCTTCTTACCAAACGGGGTGAGCATTACGGCAGATGTGTACTGTGAAGAACTGAACACAATGATGGAGAGCTGGCACATCTCCAACCAGCATTGGTCAATCGCTCGTCTCCGCTGTCCTGCACGACAACGCGCGACCTCATACTGCACAGCAGACGATCTCCAAGTTGCAAGAACTGGGGTTGGAAGCTCTTCGTCATCCGCCCTACTCACCAGACCTTGCGCCTACAGACTGCTACTTTTTCCAGAATTTGGATAACTTCTTGGCGGGAAAAAAATTCAATACTCGAGAGGCAGTACAAAATGCCTTTGAAGAATTTGTTGCCTCCCGTCCAGCTGATTTCTTTAAGAAGGGCATCAATAAACTGCCACTGCGTTGGCAAATATGCATTGATTGCATGGGTGATTACTTCGATTAATACAAATAAAAAATACATGAAAAAAAATCGTTATTTATAATATAATTGTATTATAATTTCATAGGTAAAGACCAAACATAAGTAATGAGCTACTCCTAATATTTAAAATTATTATTATTATTTTATGATGCTACAACCGAAATCTATACACAATCTATAACTATACCAAATTTTTTCCATTTATATTTATTTATTACAGAACTTAGAAGGGCGGACAAAGTCGTTGCCACCAACATGACCAACATCTTACCCGTCCATGACAGAGGGCGTCCGAATTAATGAACTTGTTCATTAAACCTAAGTGGTATTGACTCTAATGTTTGAGCCGGAAAAGATCACAAAATATTATTTTCTTGCGTCGAATCTAATTTCTTTCTTTCTTTTCTTACCTACTAGTTTTTCTGGAAAACGGTGTTCCGAATAGAGAGCGAAAAGTGCTCTACCATTAAAGCACTTATAACTAGTAGACTTTTACTAGTGCCTCCACCATGCCACCTGTACCTCCATGAGTTGTTCTAGTAAAAGTCTACTAGGATATACCTACTATGTAAGTAGTATATAAGCCTTTGGTCTGATGGAAAGTGACTATTCTGGACACCCGAACACCAGAGTTACAAGGGCATTGCAGGCATTTCAAAAAGGCTTTTTTTAAGTAAAAAAACATTTTCATACACAACTTGACACATTGAAGTTTTTCAGCGACAATTTCCCAATATAAAATCTAAAGTGCCGCCATCTTTCCTGATACGGAACCGAAAAACATTCCATCGACCATCACATCTTTCCATTTGAATGGACGCCCATAAAACTCTGACCTCTTCACTATATTAATAGCCATAACTTAAGTACGGAGGTCATCCAATAATGGCAATATGCTGAAGGGATAATAGGGCCCACAGGATGGGACTTAGTGACCTTTTAGGGTTCGATTAAGGGGCCAAACTTTTAATAACCACTGATTTTATAGCCCGAGTTTGCGGTGATTTATATGATGCGATTTAAATTTCAACTGCAATGAGTTAACTTGGCGTTTTATAGACCCCCTGAAACTGAACGAGGGATAAAACGGACGGATAGTTTAATTTACTAGATGTTTTTGACTGATTTTCACTTTTGCTGTCAGATATTTTGCTGGAATTAAAGTTTTAGCATCAGTTCGGACTCTTATTTATGGAAAAACTTGTAGTGCTATCATGTTATTGAATGTATAATACGCGCCAAATTTTCATTGATATCTTAATACACTGTAACATCGACAAGTCTATGGCACCATGTCGTCTGGTGCCATAGATATCCATATCATGACCAAAGTTTGGGATCTCCGTGGTTCAGTGGTTTCGAAGGTCGTGGGTTCGATTCCCGCTTTGGAACAACAAAAAATGTTGTTTTCAATTTTGGTTAGGAAAATGCAAGCTGATCACCTGGTTGTCTGACAAGAATGATGATTGAATAAGTCGGCTTGCGCCCAGCGACTGATCTCTTGCCAGTCGTGTTGGTTCTCCGTCCCACTAGGTTTCTAGAGTAAAGGAAGAGACTGCAAGGGCGTACCCAGGATTTCAGCTTGGGGGGGGGGGGGGGGCGGCTCATACCTGTTTCGAAAAGATGGTCGGTCTGGTATATTGAAAATTGGAAAATTGACGTTTATTTTATCTTATAGGGGGCAGCTGCCCCCCCCCCCCCTGCCCCTACCTGGGTACTCCCATGGAAGAGATTGCTCTTGTGTACAGCGCACACACTTGGGTACTATAAAATAACTCCTGCGTAGCTGGCCAGGTTTCAATGAAACCGGCCACCGTCACCGAAATCAGTGTGGAGAGCTATTAATAACTACATAAGGTGTAGTATACAATTAATGAGGGTTTTTGATATTTTTTCTGCCGCTAGGGGACAGACCCAACGCACACAAAGCGTCATCTGGTAGCGTAAGTGATATAAAAACGGTCAATAAGAATTTTTAAATCTTTTTCTGTCACCGGGCGGCGCTTTGTAGCCCGACGGTCCTTGTCGTGTCAAAAAGCTGTCAGATGTCACGAATTTAAAAACCCTCATTGGAACTTTGGCGCGTACAAAATAAGACGCTTGTAAGCTGGGACAGTACAGATTACATACCTACATCACAGATTTAAGACATACATACGTAATTATATATTTTATTATGTGCCTACATACCATACGCTTGGAACAACTACACCCCCTTGAGTATAATTAAATGGATTCTTAATTCGATCGTAAATATATCGTCGTTTCAGCATAGTCACGCCCACTGCGGGACATAGGCCTCTCCCACAGATTTCCAGTGTGACCGGTCGCTCGCGGCCTGTATATACCGACTTCCTGCGACTTTTCTCAAGTCGTCTGTCCACCTGGTGGGAGAATGTCTACGCTCGTAGTCCTTCTTATGTCAAATTTTTGTCTTTTTAAATTGTGTTTAAAAAATTTAAACGTCAAAATGAAGCCCATTCCCACTTGTCAGTTGCAAGTTCATCATACGGCAGCAGTTCGTGGTCTCCACTCGAGTACCTTTCGGCCCCAGCAGCCATTGGTTCTACGGGCTATATGTCCAGCCCTCGCTTGCTAATTTGCTAATGCCCTGGGCTATGTCGGTAGGTCTGCTATGGATTTCCTCAATTCTGATCCTATCACGTAAAGAGATTTCGAGCATAGCTCTCTCCATATCACTTTAGGCGACACGAAGCTTATCGATATCCATCGTATATTAAGCCACAGTAAAATGCTAAAATATTCTTCATCTCGTAACAGTGTAATTATTCAGTAAGTGACTTACAGGATCACGTTGAATCTTTATTAAGTAACGTCTAAGACGGCTGCTAGATGTTCAGGCACGGCGTACGCCGACATTAATAAAGAGTGTGGATTAAATGAAATTGATAATAATTTGTTTGTGGTTTGACTTTGGGAATATCTCCTTTACCCAGATGAGTCTTAGGGCTTAGGGCCTGTTTCACAATCACCCTATAAGTGACGAATAGCTTATTCGGAAGTTTTGTCGCTGCTTACTTTATACTGTCTGACAGAGACAAACTCCCGGATAAGGTATTTGTAAGTGTGAGACCAAGGGTCTGGAATAGGGGAGCTACCAGTTTTAAATTTCATTTAAAAGCACATGACTTTTCCTAAGAGGTACGAAAGTATTGTTTTAAAAAAAATTGTGGATGCTAAATTAAAAGAGCGGCTGAGCACGCGTTATTTGAATGCAAAAAATATGCAGCCATGCTCGTATTTTTCATCTGACTTCATACCTACTTTAAATAATCCAATACTACTATCAAAACACTACACCATCAACAAAATACGATTTAAAAATCGAACCGCTTGAAATGTGCACTTGATTATTGACATACACTCTGTTTCTGGGACAGACCCGGCACTAATTAGGTCAGGTCCAATAGAGTCGGAATTTCACGTGCAATCTCTACTCAACCTCCCAAATTCCACTGTAAAGCGTATAATCAAATCGTTACAGGATTTGCTCTGGACATTTTTTGTTTGTCATTTTCTAAATTGGAACGGTCTTTTTTTTGAGCTGTAGTTTAGGCGCTACGGTGGAATACATACATACATAGACTGCCAAAATTGCCCTTCCTTTTGGCTTCGCCGTAGTCGAGTAAAAAGTTAAACTAAATGATATTGTGTATTAAAATGTGTTTGTCGCTTTTATATTTTATTAAATTACAATATGTTGCGCAGGAACGACTCAGGAACACAGAAAATGTTTTTGTCCCACCACATTCGAACCCACGACCCCCGGCTTGAGCACCAACGCGCCACAGAGGTAATCAAATGGTCAAGAAATAACAATCCTTATTACCTACTAGCACGAAAGTTTGTATGCATGGATGTATGGATGCTTGTTATTCTTTCAAGCAATAATTACTAAACGTATTTTAAATTTTGATTTTGTATGGTTTACTAACCTAACTATTGTATAGACTCCCGTTTAACACATAGGTTACCACTACAGGCAGCGAAATGTACGGTTCCCGTTAGATTTCTTTAATGCATACGATGTCTCGGGCAACATCTAGCTTATAATAATATATTATTTCTTTTTGTAAAGTATTTAATAAAAGAACTTTGAACACTAAGGTACTGTATCTAAAGCCACTAATTATAAGCGTTAAAAAATAAACAAAAATAAAAAATTCAAGCATGTTCTTATTTCAAAAATGCTTTAATCAAAATTTTCAAAATAGCCTACGCTCCTTTTGGCGCGTTCTGTGGCATTTTCATACCGGGCGTTCTAGAATTTTCTTGTGAAATATTTAAATTATCTCGTACCCTGCCGCAGTGTCCAAGTATTTTTCTTTTTTATCGTTAGCCCACTATGGTAAGCTCGTAAGAGCTTTGACATGAGTCCCAGATAAAAATATTTACAAACTTTATTTTGAATTTCGTTGAATTAAATTGTTATTTATGAAAACAATGAGGGAATTATTTTTATAAGTGGACGCTGTTAAGCAATACTGTGTCAACCCACAAAATCACTAAAATCAAGATGTTGATACTGATCGCTTTCTCAGGCGGTAAACTATAATTTTCAAAATAGTGTTAAGTGGTGAATTAAATCATTTTAGTACTGAAAAATCGATAAAAAACTTACTTTATTCGCCACTGTATAGTTGAAATTATCTTTATAATAAATTTAATTCAACACGATTCTCTCAAAATGGCGATCTAGAGTGTTGACACAGTATTGCATAACAGCGTCCAAGTCCGATTGCTGACAGATCCGGTGTACCCCTTTTGAACCAATTAATAAAGTCGAAAAGTGGTACACCGGATCTGTCGACGCCCGTACATAATATTATAGTATTAAATAAATTTAAACTAGTATTCAGATTTGTCCCCAACTTAAGTGGCCCCACTTTTAGGCTTGTTTGGGGCCATTTTGACATTGGACGTAGGTATAGTGAAAACGAGATGGCATAACTTTTTCTTGTATGAAGATTTGTTCCATCAAATGTACGTCAAACGCCTATCCTAAGTTTGAAATATTTGGTAAGAAATTTAATATTTGCCTCTTTTAAATAATGGCCAAGTGACGACAGAACTCGAATGAGACAGAAACTGTTGCCATAAAATTTTCAACGATCTATCGCTAACTTGGACAAATTCGTTCTCGAACTAGGATCCTACATTATAAATGAGGAGTGAAGAATAAACAAAGAGCTCCATAAATCACAGCTTCGACAGGCGAGTATAGATAGCAACAAAAGCGCTAGCAAATGGTGCCGACTACCGATAGCAGAAGTAGGTACAGATAGCAACAAAAGTGCTAGAGATTATCTTAACGACCGGACTGGCTATTTGTCAAAAGTTTTCTAGGAAAATACAAATCGGCCACTATAAATTGATCTTTTGTCCTTACTCGACTTCGCACTGTGCCATATGAGGCTTAGATCTAGAAATAAAAGGAATGGATGATCCTAACTGGTTTAGATCTTTCTAAAAGAACTATGTTCTGTTTGGAGTTATCAGATATCTTAACATCTAATATAGTCTTATTTTAGTACAAATGTGCTCATTTTCAAGATCTTAAACAATCTTAGGCCAATCATTTATTGAACTTTATATTATTTAGACTATACTTGTATTATGAAGAGCAAATATTTGTTTGTCTCTCAATAGGCTCCGGAACTACTGGACAGATCTTAGAGAAATTTGACACAGATATATAGTAGAGCCTGGGGAAGGACATTAGGAAAAAAGTACGGCACAAAGTCGCGGGCAACATCTAGTATACGAAATATTTGTGATTAGGGTTGACAAATTCCCAAAAAAGTAAAATATTGCCTATATTCTTATTAAAATTCCCAGGGCTGTCAAATCTAGTCCACCTACACCGCAGCACGTTGCAAAATACTGGGGGGGAGGGGGGAGGATCATAATAAGGCAGCCCGAGTGCAACATATTGAGTATCACGTCTCATGTATAATTCACAAACGAGGTCGGATCGCGATTTCGTCGTGTGTTATTAGGGCTGTCACACATTTCAAATTGTGCTAATTACGATACAATTATGCTAAATTAGTACGTAATTGTTAGCTTAACCAATAGGGATGATGACTAAATCTAAACTATTTGGTTTCATTAATTACTCAGATATATTGAGGAATTACTACTTGGTAAATGTAAAAATAATGTATTTTATGTGTAGATTAGTAATTATACATCTAAAAAGTACAAAAAAGTTTTAATATTCTTTTGCTTTATTAGTAAACAAAACCTACATCATTAGTTTACTAACATCATATACAAAAACATTAATTATGGTAAGTATAAATATCCCACAAATATCCGAGATATTTACAAATATGTTCCTGCAGCCGTATACTTCATACACTTTAACCTAGGCGTGACGTCACAGCTAGGTACGACTTTAGTATGGAGCGTTTTCACGAGACTTGCGAAATTATGTATACTAATCGCTGTACCTTTGAAAATATTGGCTTTTGATATACTATTTCTTCTGAGGAGTTGCTCATTTTTAAGAGTACTATTCACTTATGCAATAAAAAATATTAGTCATCTAAACTTATTGATTTAATAGGCGAGATGATTAATAGATAAGCTAAACTGTATGTTGAAAGTTAAATAGGTAAATGCCAAAGAACAAACAAGCACTAACCTTTTGTCTTCTAAGCCTGCAACTGTTTATTGTGGCGCCTTTCATCCTTACTTCTGATAGCTAGGAATCAAGATACACCTACACTTACACTCGAACAAATGTTTTGCGACACGTGATATTGCCACGAAAGTGAGACACTTGCGTTCATTCACAGACACATACCTCTTTATTAATAAACACCACGGGTATCCGTGGTACGTATACTAATCCATGTTGCTGTCTTTGTCTGTCAAGTGCTTTTCCGATGTATCAGACACGCCTATTCGCCTATTCGATTAGCGTATCCGTGGTGAAAATATTTTTATTATTAAGGAGGTCGGCGTATACCTACCGTATACGCCCACTGTAAAACTGTAAAATCATAACACATGATTTTTCGCATGATAAATCTCGATAAACAACGCGAGGGCGCGCGCGGGTAAAACGCGTTTTGCGAATGCGTATGCGTCGATGATCGCTGCTCACGACAAACTGCGGGGCACGGTCGGCCGGCGCGGTAGGAGCTTGTAAAGTCTGTTGATTAGAGGGTAGAAAGAAATAATTTTGGGCGCTCAGTGCAAGTTGCGTTCACAACTACTCCGAAACATAATTTTATGAAATGACTACACATTTACTATAATGTCGTCGTCGGCGTAAATTGAATTTTAAATTCTTATAACCTTTTTACTTAAATTCAAAAAATATATCTGGTATTTTCTAACAAAATTTGTTTCAGCAAATATTGTTGAATAAAATTTGTGGCAACCCTAATAGTGATGCATTTCGTGGCGTAACATGAAAGATCGCATCGTATAAATGAATATTTTGGTGCACGAATCTTGCAAGTTCGTACCTGCCGAATGTGCACGTGAAATATTCGAATATCACCAAGATACTTACTGAATTTAACATAAACGACATTTTATTCTTCGAATATCACTTTAAAATAATCATAAAATTAAATCTATACTTCTATACTAATATTATAAACAGGAAAAGTTCGTTTGTTTGAATGCCTACGTTTGTTTGCTTGCATTGAATAGGCTCCGAAACTACTGAATCGATTTTGATGAAATTTAGAACAGATATATAGCAGACCACGGGGCAGGACATAGGCTACTTTTTACAGCGGAAAAAATTTACGAATTCCTAGAGATTAACTATTGCGCTTTTGAAGGCGCGGGCGACATCCAGTAAAGAATAAACAAAGTTAAAAATTTCAAGTTACCCCCGAATTGTCAATGAGTTATAGCTAATAACACTCTCGATCACGCCAGCTTTTAAACAAAAAAAACCGGATCTAAATCGGATCTTTCGCTTAGAAGCTACGATGCCACGAACAAACTCACAGACAGAGACAGACACGCCGAACTTATAACACCCCTCTTTTTGCGTCGAAGGTGAATAAAAACAAGTCGTAAAATTTTGTCGTAAATAAAAATGACAACTTTGTTGGCGGTAGAAAATTAATAAGATAACATAACTTAATTTCTTCTTATTAAATATATTATTTTAAATAAATTAACAATAATATTATTCTTAATTGCACATCGACATCGATTGTTCATATTTAAAATAACAAAGTTATTAACTTGTTGCGTTATGACTTATGATAATTATGAGGGCCTATGCCCTTTGCAAGTGGTCGTAATTTTTTTGTGCCGTCGTCAAATTACCGAGAAATCTCTCAATTGGCTTTTAGTTGTAACACGTCCAAGACAGGCTCGATAGGACTCAGTCGGAGGACTGTGCAGGCCAGTCCAAAACTTGAATATCGCGTTCATGACGACCCAATATCATAGCGATGCAACCATAGTCTATTCGCGTTAAGATGACAGTGGATCATGCGTACATATGTCGAAATGTGTACGAATGATTCACTGCCTTCTTAATGCATACGCCATGTCATATTAGTTAATGAAAAACACAGCTTATGCGTCATTGGTCAATTTTGACAATTCGTTTGTTGTTTAAATTTTTTTTAATCGCGTCTCCTTCAAATCGCATTGCTTTAATGAGCATAATATCCAGTAAAGAGGGTGTTGATTGTAGACTGTAAGTATGTTTTGGTTTTTAAAATCTCTATAAAAGTGAAAGTGGATAACAAAGAGGAACTTTAAAATTATAATGTAACATCACGTTGCGACCTTCTGTGCAAACTAAGTAGTACATCCCAGCTTATAGTATAATATACAAGCAAAATTCTATTAAAATTTCCTTTCCCAGAGCGAGCTCGTAAGACATTTTATATGACGTCACAAACATAGCGCACAGGACATACAAATTATCTACAGCGTGGCAGCCATTCTAGAGTCTTTGCCAAAAATTCCTGAACTCTTTTAGTTTTCAGAAAATTATAAAGTTAAATGAATAGACTTTATTTTTTTGTCAGCAAATTTAATTTATGTGCTAAAAGCTTTAAGCCTTTTGTGACTTCGTGCGCGCGACAGGAAATCCTACAGGAACCGTACATATAAGTGTCCTTCCCCGTGGTCTACTCTATGTCAGATGTTGACCACATGATGATGATGCCAAAATTCATCAAAATCGGCCCAGTAGTCCGAAGCATATGCAATGCAAATAAAGAAACAAACATATCTTTCCTCTTTATAATATTAGTGCCTGTATATAATAGAACAATTTTCCTCGTAAATCATCGCATTTCTATTGCACCAACCGACGATAGCGAACACGAAGTTAGTTTACACACGAAAGACATTTTAAAACCCGTAGTTTTAATTAAAAATTTGGCAAATAAAAGCGTATTAATAAGTAGCGTTTAATGAAATATCCACATAAAAGTAGCTGCGTATAGGCAAGTACGATATTAAATAATGAGTATTATTGAAGTTATTAAATGTCTTTCCGATACACTCGGGCTGGCAGTGGTTCAACGAGACATGCGCTCAAACGGGGCTTCTTAGTAAAAGGATATTTTCAGCGAATTGGTTGTCGATATACCATATTATACGGACGTCTGGACGTCGATGCACTATAGTCTATACACTATACAGTATAGACACAGGGGCGACACTCTCTACAAATGACAGCTCGAGCACTGGCGAATGTCAGCCAT
The DNA here is from genome assembly GCA_037179445.1 of Phengaris alcon alcon. Lineage (NCBI taxonomy): Eukaryota > Metazoa > Arthropoda > Insecta > Lepidoptera > Lycaenidae > Phengaris > Phengaris alcon. Next base: position 1,047,399 of record JAYRCH010000175.1, on the reverse strand, counting down.
GTTGACGTAAGCCTAAGGTTGACATCGAAATAATTTTAAACGTAGCGTCAGACAAATCTATCATAAATATTATAAAATTATATTGTTAATATTGTCGAAGCACGAAACGACTAGCGGCCAGCCTCGTAAACGAAAGTTCTGGCTGGAAAAAACTCTCGCCCCGCTCGCCGCGCGCACAACCCGCATACGTCTAGCTACGCACACATAGCTGCGAGTTGTCTGTCGTGTAAATCTATCGAATGACGGCCCTTTACGTTTGTAATATATATTCTTTGTTATAAATACACTATTCAGAACAAATTTAATCTACATGTATACTAACTTAACCACGGACGGACAGAGCGAAACTATAAGGGTTTCTTGAGTATTACGGAACCCTAAAAAGAACAATAGTTCACATAATGCTACTGTTGGAATATGTGAAAGCCCCAAAGGGAGATCTCCGACCGAGCGAGATGGTATGCTCGGTCAGGCCGAAGCCCACTTGTATGATTTTTTTTTTTTTTTTTTTTTTCGAACGGGTCTATGCTAAGGGTCGGGTTAAGACCGCTGAAGCTAAGTCGGACTATAACTAGCCTGGTGGCTAGTTTGTTTGGTGGTAGACGATGGGAGGGTTTGACCCTCCCTAACATCACCCGGGTGATGTTCAAACCGGATATTGGGGACAGCTACGGATTAAGAGCTATTATTATGACAGGGGAGACGCGGGTCTCCCCTGCTGAGGGGTCCGGCCCCTTCCTCACTCGCTGATGAGTGAGGTTGCTCGCGCGCGGTAGCAGAGACTAGCGGCGTGCGAGTTGTCGCGATAGAGGAGCTCTCGATTTGGTCGATATCGGTACTGAGAGGGCCGTCCCTCTCCCCTTCCGCGTACGGTCGGGATGACTCGCGCGCGTAAGTCCTAATGTCGATGAGGTTCGCGGTATTGGTAGAGCTCTCTATATCAATATCGCGGTCGCGGACACTATTTAGGAGTGTACCTAGACTACTGGGATGCGAACTCGAACTCGGGTTCGGGTCCGGTCCCGTGTTAGGGTCGGTCTGTACGTCTGTACGTGTTGTCGTGTCGGATGTGGGACCTCGGGGTAGGCGCCGGCGTCGACCCCGGTGCGATGCTAGCGTCGCGGGTGCGTGTGATTTGTGTTTACGTAACTGTACACAGTACGTTACGTATTTTGTGATCGGGTCAACGGGATCGGCTAAGATATGCTTAGGCCGTTTGTGCGGGTGTCGGAAAGTCTGTGCGTCGTGGTTGTAGTCCAGTGCCTTATTGATAAGGGGGTTTGGGTGATTTTTGCCTTTATCAAAGAATCTCTCTACGAGTTCCTTGATATAGGCTTTGATAGTGACTAGTTCGCAGTCCCTATGCAAGTCGATGTTACGCATGTACCAGGGGGCGCCTGTTGCCATGCGTAGAAACCAGTTCTGGACTCTTTGCAAGCGGTCCATTTGAGACTCGCTTATCTGTGCGAAAGAGACGCACGCATAAGTGAGTATCGTTCTGATGCAAACCTTATACAATGTAAGCTTATGTCTTAAGGACATTTTGCTTCGCGAATTAAGTAGCGGATATAATTTGTAGAGTACAAATTTCGCTTTACGTAATGTGTTACTGATGTGACTCGAAAACGTCATCGACTTGCCTAGTACTACGCCTAAATATTTGACCTGAGAGACCTCAGGGATAATGTTGCCGTGCAGGCTAATAGGGCTCATTACTTTACGGGGGCAATTACGCCTCGCTGTCTTATTACCATTGAATTGAATGGCGTGACTTTTATCGGGATTGACTTCTATTCTCCACTTGGAGAACCAATTACCGAGAGCGGTAACTGACTCCTGGAGGACTTTAGACGCGGTACGGGCTCGTGTGTTTGAATAATAAAGGGCTGTGTCGTCCGCGAACATAGCTAATTGCACCTTAGCGTGTTTGGGGATGTCACTAGTGTACAGGTTTATAGGGAGGGCGAGAGGACCGAGCCCTGCGGTACTCCCGCCTCCATATATCTTGGCGACGACAGTGCGCCTTCTACGCGGAAATGAAATTTACGATTTTTTAAAAAGTTACTAATTAGTAGAACGAGATAATCGGGTATTTCCATTTGATAGAGTTTGTATAACAGTCCGTTATGCCAAATTTTATCAAAAGCTTTTGCAATGTCAAAGAATACGGCGCATGTCGTCTTCCTGTCGTTTTTGCTAGATAATATGTACTCCGTTAAGCGGTGTACTTGAGCGGGACAGCTGTGCAATTCGCGGAAGGCAAACTGCTCGTCTGGAAGGAGTTTTTTGTCGGTTATGACGTCATTAAGGCGCCTTTTAATAACTCTTTCGTAGACTTTACCTAGGGAGCTAATGAGACTTATTGCACGGTAGCTACCAGGCACCTTCCGGGGTTTCCCCGGTTTGTGGATACCTATGACAATAGCTACTTTCCAAATGTCTGGAAATGAACATCCTACTAAGAGGGCGTTAAAGATGTTCACTAGTAGTTGAATTAGCTCGGACGGTAACATTTTAAGTGTTTTGTTTGAAATACCGTCGAGGCCTGGGGCCTTTTTGGCATTCATACACTTGATAATGTCACTGACCTCCTCCGAGTCCACCATCCTCACCCTGTCTACATCAGGTGGCCTCGAGAGTCGGCTGTTGACCTCGCTATTTACTAAGCTAAGGTGCACGGGATCAATCGGGAGAGTACTCGGCCGGCACTGTTGTTCGAAATTATCAGCTAGGCACTCGGCCTTGTCAATGTCTTCGAATGCAGGAGGACGGTTAGGTCTATCTAATGGAGGCATGTCGCTCTCCGTGTTGTTTTTGAGGGCCTTCGCGAGTGGCCAGTACGCCACGTGAGACGGTTCTAAATCACTGAGAAGTCGATCCCAACTCTCGGCTTTGTGCTGTTTGATTTTAAACTTAACTTCCCTCTCGTAGTGACGGAGGGCTTTCCTCCACTCTTCCGACGGGTAGCGATCATATGTGCGCTTAGCCGCATTTCGGAGTCTGATGGACTCCCTTATGTCCTCAGGGAGGGGCCAACGGCCCTTGGGGGTCGTTGGCACCTCCCTAGTTGAGTTCTCTATGGTCGCTACCAGGTGATCGGTCAAGTGGGAGGCGGCCTCTATGGCTGTCTCTTTACTATCTATAATATCGGGGATTTTGTCTAAGTGGCTAGAATGAAGGACTTTAATGTTCTCCGCTAGTGATTTATAATCTATTATCTTCCTAGTACTAGAATTATTGGGGTTAAGACTACCAAGTGTAATCATAACCGGTCTGTGGTCTGAGTTAAGCTCGTGGAGAGTCTCAATATTGATATTGAGAGAAACATTTTTAACTAAGGCTATGTCTATCGTACTAGGATCGCGTATGACACCGTTGATGTTTTCATTGGTGTCATAGCGAGTGGGGTCGGTGGGGGCTAATAGTGCAAAATTTAAAGTGTCGGTTAAATTACAAAGGATGGTGCCGTTTCTATTGTTATGAACATTGCCCCACTCGGTGTGTTTGCAATTAAAGTCGCCGGCAATGATGACAGCGTTACCTAAATTGAATAGCGCCTGTAGGTCGCTTGAATGGAGTTCTTTGTTGCACGCTAAGTACGCGCTTACTATAACAATGGGTCCGTGACCGGACATACTAATATGGCAAACAGATGTTTCTAAAGTTAACAATGACGGTGGCTCTAGTGGAATACAATGTAGTGATTTTTTATAGTAGATAAGAGTACCTCCGAGTCGGGATCGAGTTCTATCGTTTCTGATATTTTGTAGTTAGCTATTTTAGGGCTCCTCATGCTAGGTTTTAAGAAAGTCTCCTGCACTAGAAGAATGTCGACATTTTGGCTGCTTACAAAATCGCGAATTTCGCTAATGTTATTCCTAATGCCGTTCGTATTGAACGACACTACGCGTAACGAGTGCGGCTTTGTCCTTCCCGAGGGCTCCATTAATTACCGTTTGTGGAGAGGGCCTTGATCTGACGGATCAAGACCTGATGGTCTGACAAAGCTTGGATGCGGTCTGTGGCCGATCCTTTTAGCTTTGTCGCTAAAATAGAAAGCTCCATCGGGTCAATAGGCCCGATGTTGCTTAAAAACTGCTGGACGAAAGAGAGGTCTGCAGTGAAGCTGGGAGTCGGAGGGGGCGTGGCCTTAGGCGCTACGGGCGCGGAGGGCATGGCCTTACTGGGGAGAGCGGGGGAAACCGCTAGCTCCGAACTACGTTTCTGCGCGGGCTTGAACCATGCAGATTGGGAGGGTAGGGGGGCAGCGACGAATCTCTGTTTGGGGGGGGGCACTTTTTGTCTGCGGTGCACTACGCTTTTTTACTTTGGGTGCTTTTTTGCACCCTCTATAATTGGCGGGGTGTCCTTTAGACTTACAGAGAACACAGCTGGGGGGTTCGGACTCCTCAGCTGGGCTCTTACGGAGACAGTCAGAGGTGCCGTGGTCACCGAGGCACTTAACGCAACGCGGCCTAGCTTGGCAATTCCGTGCCGAGTGCCCGTAAAGTTGGCATCGGTGGCACTGGCCAGGGATGCCCCTTTTACGGGGGGGGCTCGACGCGGATGCCCGTAATATGACAGATGGCTCGGATATTGAAGATATCCTTGCCCTCTGGTGTAAGAGGGAGGGTTACTAGTACCATATTGTACTCGTGTTTTTTGATAGGGTGGTACATGCGATGTACCTCTAAGGCGGGAAAACCTTGGGACTGGATGTCCATGAGTATCTCTTTTGTGGAGAGGCACTTATCGACTCCTGTAATGACGACGCGCAGAAGGCGCTCGTCTTCAAGGGCATACGTATGGTAGCCTATGTTCTTTGCGCGTAAGAACGCGGTGAGGAGGCGGTGGTCCTCCGACGACTTAACCTGCACTTTGATCCCTATGGGGGTCGTGTGCGCAGAAGAGTATCGAAGCTTTTGCTCGTTTATTGCCGCAGAAATTATATTCCATTTGGCCTTCTCCTGTATGATTACAGGAGGAGGCATTTTTGGCGTACGGACGGCCTGAGGGGCCTGGGAGGCCTGAGGGGCCAGGGAGGCCTGAGAGGCCTGAGATGCCGGAAGGGCCTGGGAGGCCGGAGGGGCCTGGGATGCCAGAGGGGCCTGGGTGGCCAGAGGGGCCTGGGAGGCCGGAGGGGCCGTTGAGGTAACGGGGGTCGCGGAGCCATGAGCCTGCACGGTTTTCCTATTTTTACGGACCGATTTGGTCGGGGAAGATAGGACTGGAGAGGCGGTGCCCTCTGGGCGCTTCCTCTTCTTCGTCTTCTTATATTTGACGGTAGTGAACTCGCCCTGTTCACTACGGTCGGATTCTTGCTCTGAGCAAGACATCTCTGAAGGAGATGATAAGGGCTCTGTTTCGGCCGGAATTAGCGGGGCGTCGCAATCGGGCGACGCCGGTGAGTCAGCTTCGTGCAAGCGCACGAAGCGTTCCCACTTGGACGCGACATCTGGGACTTCTAGTTTCAAGAACTCTAGGAACTTTCTAATTAAGGCGTCGGCCATAATTAGGAAGTTTTATCCTGGTTGTGAAATGAAATTCTGCTCTCTAATTAATATTGGGGGATACAGCCCCTCCCGGCGACCGGGAGGGGAGGTGTGTAGGGAGGAAAACTCCTCGTGTAGTGTGCCTAACCGTGTCACGGTACTTACAATTGTTCCTAGGGCGGCTGGAACTCACTCACTCACTAACGTTGCGCTAAACACTAGGGCGCTAGTGTTCGCGAACGAGACGCGGCGGAGCGCGAGCAGAAGGCTCGCGCTAAGAACGAGACGGACGATGCGACCGGTCGCACGCTCGTCCTAACGCGGCGATAACTTCGCGGCGGGTGTGCGAGCAGAAGGCTCGCACTAAAGAGCGAGACGGACGATGCGAGCGGTCGCACGAATCGTCCGGTAGGCGGCGATCGCGGCGCGGCGCGAGACACGGTACGGCACGGGTCGGGCGGCAAAGGCGGTTGGGTGGCGCCTTGTCTCTTCACTCTTGCCTCTTGAAGCTTGACTCTTGAGTCTTCGGTCTTCCTGTCTTCTTTCTTCCAGTGGTGCACTATTGTGAGCAATGACACACGGATAGAGCGAGAGCGCAAAATGAGAGCGCGGGACGACGGCAACGATCGTAGCGAGCGGAGCTATTCATCGGACGGTGTCCGAGAGCAGAATGACTTGTATGAATTTTAGATATCGTATATATAGTGCCAATCTTAGAAATATCGCTAGCGCGATTCAGGATTGTGGCGCTAATTGGTCCGCCACACTACCAATTTAAATGAATTGAAATGGCATTTACCGTGCAATAAGGATATACAATAACACATCAATTTAGTCGAATTTCATCTTTTCTCGTTTACGTTTAGATTAATGGATCTGTGGGCCTAGCAGGAACATTCGACAGCGGCGTGAATGCAACGTTATCGAATGAGAATTGTATGAAAATCTGTCAAAATCATGACAGCACACAGTTGACTGTTTGATTACCTCCTAGGTAAGGACTAAATACTTCTAAGAGAATTTGAGTGTGAACCATAGAGGTATATAATTATTAGAGACGGGGCATATCGAGACTAAAAATGTTTACTTTGAGTATCCCATTGGGGCACTCAAAGTAGGTAAACATTTTAGTAGACATTTACGGTTCGCCACATTTTGTACACTAGTGCAACGTCCTTAGTACGAATGCGTATGTCAATGGCATCGGTGCATAATTTTTACATTGGAGCACTCTTGAGTCGCGGAGGTCGGTCACAGACGGACAGAACACCATTAGTGAGTTTTGGAAGACGGCCAGTCCGGGCTTTTAAGGACAAAAATAGTAGCCTGGCTGTTTACTAATTATTCAGTTCACCAAAAATGCGGCTAGGTAAGGACTAAAGACTTCTAAGTGAATTTGTGTGTGAAGAGAATATAAGTCAACTAGCTTTTGCCGGCGGCTCCGCCCGCGTAAATATAGTTTCCTACACTGTACTTTTTCGGGATAGAAAGTAGCCTATGTAATAATCCCAAGTTCAAACTACTACCTACCATACTAAATTTCATCATAATCGGTTCAGTAGTTTTTGCGTGAAACAATAACTAACTTTCACATTTCTAATAGTAATAGTAAAATTTTCTGTGCCAACTTAAGAAGACCTAAAAGCACAGAGTAGAAAATATATAGGCAATATACAGAGTAGTAAATATGTAAAGAAACAGCTTTCATAGAATGATCCACATCTATCCAAATTTAAAAATTTTGAAGTCCCCTTCATCGGCCCACAATTTTTCCACACAATCGTGGACACACTGTATGCTTGTAGTAGTGCATTCAAATTGAAAGCTAACTATGTAGCTATTGTTTGTGATAAAAGTTCTCGATACGAAACAGACGAATGACCATTGACCTAGCGATCTCATCTAACTAATGAAATAATGACTCGTATCGATATTTTTAGGGTGTAAAACGGGACCCTATTACTAAGACTTCGCTGTCCGTCCGTCCGTCGGTCCATCTGTCTGTATTGACATACAGACAGATGGACAGGCCAGGCTGTATCTCATGAACCGATAGCTAGACTGTTGAAATTTTCGCAGATGATGACGTAGTTCTGTTGCTGCTATAACAACAAATAAAAAAAATGTATAAAAATAATAAATGTTTAAGTGTTTAAGTTATGTTTTAAGTTTGAGTGGAGCTCCCATACAACAAACGTGATTTTTTGCCGTTTAGCACGGAACCCTTCGTGCGCGAGTCTATACATCAAAATATTTATTTTTTCATACTTAAGCTACGGGAGTTGCGGAATCCTAAAAAGTAATAAACGGTTTAAATCAAAACACTAAACAGTAGGAACATAAAAAATGTCTTCGTTGCGTCTATTTATTTTTTTTAATTTCGCGAGGAGCGTGGGCATAAAGGAAATGGTACTCGTTAAATTTTCAATCTCCCAGAGCCGGGCTGATGACAGTCGGTTATACGTGAGGCTTAATGGGACGCACAATTAATAAAATATAGCTATTTTGTAAATAGCACAGAGGGAAAGTTAGAATGGCTTAAAGGTAAAGCAAATACTTCATTCAAGTCAGTCTATACTTAATAACAAAGAAAGATATAAGGAGAGAAATATACCTTCCAATACTCTTGAATATATTAAACAACTTTTACTATTGAATCAACTTTTCCACATGAAAAAAAAATCTGATGTTTCCTACAAAAGTGCTATCTATGCTATGGCGTAGAAAAACAAAAGCAGCTGTTGCAATTCGATTTGGAATTTTGATTTCATAGTAAAAGTTGCTTATTGTAAAGAGTGTTTGTAAAAACACTCTGTATAAAGAGATAAACATACACCTAACATGACTAAGGCTGGGATTATATTATTATTGTGATTCGGAATCCAACGGGCCCGGGAAAATTCAGAGTACTCAAAATAGAACTCTGTGCTAATACAATAGAGTGTCGGAGTATTGCCGGGGAATTTGTGTTATTTCGGTTCTTAATGTGTAATATTGGTAGAATACTAACTATTGAATATTCGTTAACGTGCACAAGTGTGGGCAAGTGGTACAACTTCAAAAAACGTGCTATTTTGTGTAAAGCTTCTACCACTTTACTGAATCGACTGTCTTGACTCATTGACTGCACTGACTATTTATTTGGACTTTGACTAGACTTTAGACTTGACGATTTAGGAATACGGTGTTGAAAATTGAAACGAAAATTCTATTTCCCGCTTTTTAAACTTGACACTGGCAAATATAGAGTGTCGAGTGTCGAGCTGTCTATGTATATTATATGACAATGACATTTGACTCGACACTTGTGTGTTCGATTTTCAGCCCTATTGTATTAGTGCAGAGTACATTTTTCAGTGCTCCGAAATTTCCCTGGCCTTGCGGATTCCGGATAATAATAGTCCCAGCCTAATATAAGAAAAATGCATTAAAACGTGGCGTACTCGTAGGCCAGTCAAGGTACAACATTGTTTTCAAATTGCTTTAAAATTCTAGTTTTTAGGGTTACGTACGTTAAGTACGTATATTAAAAAAAAAAGTAAAACGGGACCCAAAGAATCCGCTGTCCGTCCGTATGTCATTAGGATGTATCTCATGAACCGTGATAGCTAGATAGTTGAAATTTTCACACATGATGTAAGTATTTTTATTGCCGCCATAACAACAAATATTAAAAAACAGAATAAAATGAATATTTAAGGGGGATCCCAATACAAACGTGATTTTTCTGTAGTTTTTATAGATAACTAGCTTTTGCCTGCGGCTCTGCCCGCGTAAATACAGCATCCTACGGGAACACTATATTTTTTCAGGATAAAAAGTAGTATTTGTTTTAATCTAGAGCTTAAACTACTACCATACCAAATTTCATCAAAATCTGTTCTGTAGTTTTTGTGTGAAAGAGTAAATAATAAAAAAGTAAATAAATTTTTGTACTGGTATATTAAACGGAATAATCATTGGTCCATTTGAACTGCCCGGAAATTTATCTGGACAAAGTTACTTGAATTTTTTACAAAATGATCTGCCAAATTTAATGGAGGAGGTGCCTGAGGAGTTGAGACAATCCCACTGGCTACAAAATGATGATTGTCCTGCACATTATGCTGCAAACGTCCGTGCGTATTTAAATGCCAGTGTATCCAAATAAATGTATTGGTCGTTTGGGTCCCATTTTGTGACCTCCGCGATCCCCGGACTTAAATCCACTAGATTTTTTTTACTCGGGCTGTCTAAAAGAACAGGTGTATTTTAAGCCTATTTCAAGTTTGGAGGAATTTCGCAGTCGTGTGCCGCTTCAAAAATAACTGAACGGCGCTACGCACGACTTCTTAGAAGAGCATTTATTAGATGTCGAGCTTGTATCAGAGTCGGTGGCAGACAATTCGAACACTTGTTATGAAATAAAGATTGATTTATGTACAACTTAACGCTTTTATTTTGACAATTTAAAACAAGATTATTATTTACTTTCTTCAGTCGAATTTACCATTTTTGCATCTTAATGTTTTTTATTAAGTAAACCAGTATTAACTGCGCATATTTTTGAAATAGTTGGCCACTTAGGTCTTCATACTATATTTTTTCACGAAAGGTTCTCAAACTTTGTCAAAATTATTTATTTATCAAATTTCATGCTAAAAATTTAAGTTGATATTTGATTTTCCAAAAAAGTACAAAAGATACTCTTTCTTTTTACTGTATTTCTAATAGTGTGGTCTGTGAGGAATAAGATAACACCAAAAATGCAACGAATTTCCTTAATTTGCGGCAGTAGTGTACATGCAAGTACAGTAAGATCAATAAAAACGTTTTTTTTTTTACAACTTCATATTTTTGGCACCACTTCGAATTTTTTTTTGTCCGTCTGTCATTAGGATGTATCTCATGAACCGTGATAGCTAGATAGTTGAAATTTTCACACATGATGTAAGTATTTTTATCGCCGCCATAACAACAAATATTAAAAAACAGAATAAAAGAAATATTTAAGGGGGCTCCCACATAACAAACGTGATTTTTCTGTAGTTTTTATAGATAACTAGCTTTTGCCTGCGGCTCCGCCCTCGTAAATACGGCATCCTACGGGAACACTGTATTTTTTCGGGATAAAAAGTAGCCTTTGTTTTAATCTAGAGTTTAAACTACTACCATACCAAATTTCATCAAAATCTGTTCTGTACTTTTTGTGTGAAAGAGTAACAAACATCCATCCATCCATATATCAATCGATCCTAACAAGCTTTCCCATTTATAATAGTAGTAGGATTTATAATAGTAGTAGGATGGTACGGAACTCTTCATGCGCGAGTACGACTCGCACTTGCCCGGTTTTTAAGTTAAATTATGCCTTCTACAACTGTTGGTTGAAAAAGTAGGTAAAGCGTTTAAAGCTATATTAAATTCATTGTAAGCTCTCGTTAACGGGGTCCCAAGAGTAGGCGTCCAGATGCTCAGGTACTTTGACCCATATCGAAAATGATACTTGCGTCCAAATAAATCACTTGTCCCCAGTGTCCCCTGAGCAAAGTACTGCCGACAAATACGGTGCTCTACTTTTGGACCTTATTGCCATAGTAACAAAGTGGAAATTTGATACATTGCGTCTGTTGGTGACCGTACCGGGCGGGACGGGATGTAAATTATATCAAATTTAAGAGTTTTATATTCATTCCGCTAACGGATATCTAACACCAGAGAAGTTTCAAGTGCGTTCCGGATCTTGAAAACATACGGTTCCCGTGGGACACTGTATTAGCGCGGGCGAAGTCGCGGTCAAAAGTTAATTACTAGTAATAAATAAGTAAGTACTTAATATGAGAAATGTACCCTAGATTCACATTATTCAGAAAATGCAATGTCTTTTAAAAGTTGAGTCGTTTATGTTAATACGTCGTTAGTAGGTGCTAGTAACTAGGTATGTACTAGGGACAGGAACGGCCTCCGTGGTCTAGTGGTTAGAGCGTGGCTCCCGACTCGAAGGTCGTGGGTTCGATTCCCGCATTGGAACAACAAAAAATGTTGATTCCATGTTTGGTTAGCACAATGCAGCCTGATCACCTGATTGCCTGACAAGAAAGATGATTCATGCGTCGGATGGGCATGTAAAAATTCGGACCTGCGCCTGATCTCTCGCCAGTCGTGTCGGTTATCCGTCCCACTTACCACTTACCACCCGGTTATGAGAGTAAAGGAGTAGAGAGTGCTCTTGTGTACTGCGCACACACTTGGGCACTATAAAATTAGTCCTGCGTAACTGGCCAGGTTTCGATGAAACCGGCCACCGTCACCGAAATATATGGATACGGATACAGGAATAAAATTATATCGGTGTCGGTTACGGTAACGTAATATTAAATTATTTCGGATTATCCGTTAGTTTCGGATAATATCGGTTGCGGATATTAGGTTTATGGCAAATGTAAGTAAAATGCAAATAAGTAAAGTTTAATAATTTAGACCAAAAACTAGTAAATCGACTCGGCCGGCAAATTAAATTAACATGTCATATCATGACGCCATCTATTCTATAACCGAAATTTTCCGAAGCATTTATATCGGATTCGGTTACGATAACGGAGCTCAATATCCCTGGTAGGTATATCTGTCTATCTCGTAGTTACTTAATTAAGATTACCTTAAATATGGTAACCGAGCTTTGCTCGGAGTTCTGATAAATTAAAAAAACTAAAATTAATCACAAAATATATTTTATCTGACCAGGACTCAAACCACCACATTCCGAATTTTCGAGCAAAGCAAAAATTGTATACATACGCATACCAAACTGCCAATCGGACTGACATAATTGAGTCGAAATTATAATATTATGTTGTCGCACGAAGAAATAAAAACATTTATAGCTTAAAAGTGCGCAGTTTCCCAGCGATAAGACCTAGATCGATTTTTCTCTCCCAAAAGTCCTTACATACTAAATTTCATGGTAATACTTGCAGCCGATGTCGAGAAACCGATTATATATACAGAGTGTCCCAGAAAGAATGAATAATCCTGGAGTGCCTAATAGTACGGCTATCAGGCGCTCAAATAAAAATACACAAAAAAATATTCGAAGTGGTGCCAAAATATGAAGTTTAAAAAAAAAAGTTTTTATTTACCTTACAGTACTTTCATGTACACTACTGCCGCAAATTAATGAAATTTGTTGCATTTTTGGTGTTATCTTATTCGTGATTTGGATTTCGTTTGGTGATTTTACGACGACTTGGCTTGTATCTGAACTAGTATTTGTATTAAGATGCCACATATTCCATATACGGCTCAAGAGTACGCAAACATCATCTATGGTGAATGTAGAGGCAACGCAAGTGCTGCTGCAGCTCTTTATAGGGAAAGATACCCAAGATACCTACCGCGCGTCATCCAGATTACCGCATATTCATCAGAGTCCACAGGTGTTATTCGGAAGGTAGAATACCTGGCAGCGGCATTGGTGGTAAGAGCACTGGTAGACTGGCTAATATCAATACACAAGACATTGTAATTGACGAAATTGAGCTAGACCCGTCCACCTCTACTAGAGTAATAGCACGACGTACTGGAATCTCAAAGACGACCGTGCACCGTGTACTGAAAAAAAAAATTCATCCCTACCACATTAGACGCGTCCAAGCTCTACAACCGAGAGATTACAACGGAATATTGTTTTTTTGTCGACAAATGCTTGCAAAAATAGAACAAGATCAACAATTCTTCGACAAAATTCTGTGGAACGATGGATCCACTCTTAAAAAGATGCATACTTCAACATACATAATCTGCACAGCTGACAACTCTCGAATCCGCATCTAATACGAGAAGAGAGATCACAATACCAGTTCAAAATAAATTTTTGTACTGGTATATTAAACGGAAAAATCATTGATCCATTTGAACTGCCCGGAAATTTATCTGGACAAAGTTACTTGAATTTTTTACAAAATGATCTGCCAAATTTAATGGAGGAGGTGCCTGAGGAGTTGAGACAATCCCACTGGCTACAAAATGATGATTGTCCTGCACATTATGCTGCAAACGTCCGTGCGTATTTAAATGCCAGTGTATCCAAATAAATGTATTGGTCGTTTGGGTCCCATTTTGTGACCTCCGCGATCCCCGGACTTAAATCCACTAGATTTTTTTTACTCGGGCTGCCTAAAAGAACAGGTGTACTTTAAGCCTATTTCAAGTTTGGAGGAATTTCGCACTCGTGTGCCGCTTCAAAAATAACTGAACGGCGCTACGCACGACTTCTTAGAAGAGCATTTATTAGATGTCGAGCTTGTATCAGAGTCGGTGGCAGACAATTCGAACACTTGTTATGAAATAAAGATTGATTTATGTACAACTTAACGCTTTTATTTTGACAATTTAAAACAAGATTATTATTTACTTTCTTCAGTCGAATTTACCATTTTTGCATCTTAATGTTTTTTATTAAGTAAACCAGTATTAACTGCGCATATTTTTGAAATAGTTGGCCACTTAGGTCTTCATACTATTTTTTTTCACGAAAGGTTCTCAAACTCTGTCAAAATTATTTATTTACCAAATTTCATGCTAAAAATTTAAGTTGATATTTGATTTTCCAAAAAAATACAATAGATACTCATTATTTTTACTGTATTTCTAATAGTATGGTCTGTGAGGAGTAAGATAACACCAAAAATGCAACGAATTTCCTTAATTTGCGGCAGTAGTGTACATGCAAGTACAGTAAGATCAATAAAAATTATATTTTTTTTAAAACTTCATACTTTTGACACCACTTCGAATATTTTTTTTGTGTATTTTTATTTGAGCGCCTGATAGCCGTACTATTAGGCACTCCAGGATTATCCATTCTTTCTGGGACACCCTGTATACAAGATTGTCTCGTTTAAAGTATAAGATAAGATAGTAGATAATTATAAGTTAATGAAATAGTTTGTAAGAAACTGTAGAACACTGGCGCTACACAATACCGCTTTTAAGCTCCCATGACAGCTCTTGTCGGGGTGAACTTTAAGCTTTGTGTTTGAGCTTTTACAGAGAACCTATGATAAGGTAGACACTATAAATGATATTAGATAGAGTACTATTATTTAATACTTATCTGTTATATATTTTTAATAAAACAAGCTCAATATAAATTAAATGAGGTATGGTCTAGCACCATTTATGTTAATATGTAGGTAGATATACCCAATGACCATATTATGTTCTATTTTACACTGTTTATTAAAATGTATACGTAACCAACGAGACAATAGCGAACTAAACGCCGGCGATTTATATGTCTCTTATTTACCACGCGTCTATCAAATAAATAAAATTCAAGTGTCCGCTTGTAATTTTAAATTAACAGCTTTTCACTAAACGCATATAATCATATGTAAGTTTAAACGGTACTTACAATAACAATGTCAGTTTTTTTAAAAATTGTCTGTTTGGACTTTTTGACTGGACCGATTTTCACCGGGCTTTCACTGGCAGATAGCTGATGGTATATAGAGTAACTATTAGACTTCTTATATCTTAGGGTTCCGTTTAAAATAATAGGGTCCCTTTTTCGTCAGTTCTACGCAAACGAAGTGGCGGACACCAGGCTCCAGCTAGTAAAGTCGTACTGATATTAAAAATGTGAAAGTTTGTGATGATGGATGGATGTATGTGTTTGTTACTCTTTGAAGCAAAAACTACTGAACGGATTTCGATGAAATTTGGTACGGTAGTGGTTTAGGCTCTGGATTAAAACATGAGCTACCTGTGTCCCAAAAAAGTACAGTATTCCCGAGGGATACTGTATTTACGCGGGCGAAGCCGCGGGCAACAGCAAGTAAACAATAAGATATAATTCGACCAAATTAATGTGTCATTACATTACTACTTTCTGTAAATAATCAAAACTAAACTTTTACACGAATGAAAATACTCAATTATTCGATTAAAGAAAGCCATTTGACATTTATACTGATGGGATGAGGATGATGTTGGCTTAAAAATATAATCCCTATTATGAAATTCCGTATTCAGAAACGGAATCAATACCTAATATCTTTTTAATTGCTTCCTAAGACCTATTCAATAGAATTAATACCATAATTCGTATTGTCAGGTACTCCATAGGCGCCCATAAAGCTTAAAGCCTTCTTAAAACAAAGGTTCTGAGATAATTTATTTCCATTGTAAAGGAGAACTTTGTTTTGAGATTAGTCCAAAATTATTTTCCTAGAAGCAATTATGGTTTGGTAGATAATCTTTAAATATTATTCGTTTATTTTCTAAAATAATATTGGTAAGGGAAGGTCCAATTAAGGCCAAATTACCTATAAGGTCTTAATTTTAAATTTCGGTAGGCATAGACGTATATGTTATAGACGAAGCATGTTGGGCCAAAAACGGTCCCCAATTAAATGACGGGTCATTTTGGGCCTTTGGAGTTTTTGGGGCCATTTTGCCATTTGAGGTATGGTGAATCAAGATGAAGATTTGTTCTGTCAAACGTACGTCATAGCCTATCTTTAGTTTTAAAATCTTTGTTGCTAGGTACCTATACTACAAAATAGCCACGCAGAGCTATCGAAATCGATAGTAGTATTCGTCAGTTTTCTTCGCTATTTTCTAGTTTTGTTCATGACTCAATAAATCGCTTTCCCCGAAAGTTAGTGTGATTTTATTCATTGCCGAATTTTCGAGAACATGATGGATTTCAACATGAAAATTGTTTGGAAAATCAATCGAAAGTAATAGATTTCTTGATAAGTTTCATGTAACTATCAATATCTTTTTCCATTGATAACTATGCTATTATGTTTAAAGATAGCAAGCCCTAACTAAATAGGCTATTCTCCATTGGTTTAAATATATTTTAAAATGTTCGTATCGATTCGATAGTCAACTAGTATTTTTATTTAATATAATATAATATAATCAAGAAGCAATTGGGAATTTGAAAAAAAAATAACCGATTTTTTAAATGCATTTTAAAACTTTATTATTAATATTTAATGCGAAAATCATGAAAATTTTTTTTTCAATTAATTATAAACAATTAGAAATTGATAAATTTAAAAAAAACACGTGACTTGTATTCATATTGAAATATTTACTGCTAAAAAACAATGTGTTAGTTAATTCCGATTAGCTATGTGTGGTAAAGGATTTATAAAGGCAAAGTAGGTAGGTAGGTTAACCAATTTTTTTTTAAATGACGTTCGGTTTAATTCCGCTGAAGTTCGAGGTGACAAGGCATCAAGGTAAGTCTGTTATAAAATAATATTATAAATGAAAGTATTTAAGTATTTATTCTCCATTATTTAGACTGTAATATTATAAAGAGGTAAAGTTATTTGAGGTTATCTTAAATCTAAACTTGAGGTATTCTCTGGATGGTATTTTTTAAATAAATGCGAGGTTCCATACACGCCTTTTTTTAAAGTGTTAAGTGAACCATTTTCGAGGTAATCTGACTCATACAAGTTGCCTCCCCCTCTGGGTTTTTTAAACTATTAAAGGTCTTTCCATGCTGATAGATCATGCTACAATCTAAATACTCTTTTGACAATTTTTTGGAGCGAAATCGCGCGTTGTTCGTTACGGAACCCTCCTTAGACATGTCCTGACATGCTCTTGGTTAGATTTTTCACGGTAATTAGGTCACATGTAAAATATTGGTAGCATTACATAATTGCTTCTTGATTATATTGGTAGCATTACAAAATTGGGATTTTGATTTTTTTTTTGTGATAAATGGAAAGATCATAAACAAGTTTTATAACAAAATTAATTTTTTTTTCGCAATAATTCAAAAGTTATATAAAAATAAAAATTAATTTTTGAAGCCAGTACCAAAGCCACACCGACAGCTTCCGAACAAACCCGAGCACGTGTGACATCATAATGTTAGTTTTCACTTCAGGGTGTCAACTGGCGATCGTAAATATTGGCGTTCGAAATCCAAAATTATAGTTGTTTTCGTGACTTTTCAGTAATATAAGCTTTACTCCGATCTGGATGTTCTGGGCATACCCTTCCTTTTACGATATAAATATTATTTTTACGACTAAGTTGACATACATACATAACCAATAGCTTTGTCGTCGTAACTCTCACGGATGCTCTACAATTAATGAAATAAATAATTATATTAAATACTAGCTGTTGCCCGAAAAAGTACAGTATTTTCATGCGAATACTGCACTTTTTCGGGATTAAATGTATCCTGTCTTAATCCAGAGCTTAAACTACTACCACACATAATTTCATCGAAATCCGTCCGATAGTTTTTGAGTCAAAGAGTAACAAACATCCATCCATCCATATAGCCTATGTCAGTCACAAATAACGTAGCTTTCTATTGGTAAAAGAATTTTCAAAATCGGTTCAGTAGATCCAGAGATTACCCCTACAACCTCAAAAACTTTACCTCTTTTAAATAATATTACAGTGTAAATAATGGAGCATAAATACTTAAACACTTTCATTTATAATATTATTTTTTAACAGACTTACCTTGATGCCTTGGCATCTTGAACTTCAGCAGAATTGAACCGAACGTCATTTAAAAAAAATGACGTTCGGTTTGTTTGAAAATGTTTATCATTAATATATCAACATCAGGAATATATTCTTATACCTACTTTGCCTTTATAAATCCTTTATCACACATAGCTAATCGGAATTAACTAACAAATCGTTTTTTAGCAATAAATTTTCAATATGAATAAAAATAAAATTTAAAATATGAATTCAAGTCACGTGTAAAAGCCGTAAACGCTTACTGTTATTAAATAGCTATTACATTATGACGTCACAACTATGGTGGCCAATCGTGGCGCGTTCATAGTCACGTGTTTTTTTTAAATTAATTAATTTTTAATTGTTTATAATTAATTGAAAAATATTTTTTTTAAGATTTTCGCATTAAATATCAATATTATTAATAATAAATTTTTGAAATAAAAACATTTAAAAAACCAGTATTTTTTTTTCAAATTCCCAATTGCTTCTTGATTATATGGGTAGCATTACATAATTGTATTATATTGTTTTTTTCTTTACGTTTAGATTAAATTGAATCCAAACAGAGTATTATAGGTACCTATATATATTATGACGAGTAGCCAGATCTTATGATAAATCCCTGATAGGCAGGTAAGGCTGGGATTATAAGCTCGAATCCGGAACGCCGGTGAAAATTCAGACCACTGCAAATAGAACTCTGCGCTAATACAATAGAGTTGAAAATGGAAGTTTCGAGTATCGAGCTGTCATATATGACATTTGTATCGACACTCATGTGTTCGATTTTCAACTGTATTGTATTAGCACAGAGTTCTATTTTCAATGCTCAGTATTTTCTACCCGACGCGGCCTAGCTATGACTAACCATTACAACTTACAAGTCCATACTACCGATACAGCAATATAAAGTTAGAAAACGTCGCGTTACAACCATTAGACAAGTTCAATAAGCTTTTATGGCGGTTACTTTATCGAAAAATGCTTCCCCGAGCAAACATTTAATAAATTTCACAACTAAACCTTCTGTTACACGCTATGCGATGCGATGCTATTTGTAACTTGATTTTCCGGTTTCCGTAGTATAGGTACGTAAGTTACTTCGTGAAACCCGTATAGTTTCGCTCTGTCCGTCTGTAATTGTGAATGTAAATAGATGAAATTTGGTATAGTCATATACAATTAATTTTATTTTTGTATCGTAAAATAAAAATAATTTTATATTTTAGTGGTGGCTCTCTATACATAAGAATAATGGAACATGGAACATTTTTCTACACTCTACCCCATCGTGTATCGTCGAATCTCGGTAGTCGGTCTTTTTATATAATGGCGAGGTTTGATACATGACTTTTTTATAAATTAGGTAAACCATTTTCGAGTAAGTACCTACGTATTCGACCTCCAAAGTGGTTTATAAGTCCGCTACCCCTTGGCTTCTCTAAACTATAAGAGTTGTAACTTTCCATGCTGATAGGTCATGCTTAAATCTCTTTAGCAAAATTATTTGTAGGGAAATCGGACAATTGCTTTTGACCTATTGCACGGAGGTAGGTGCAAGTGGTTTGCCGGCTTTAAACCATAGTGCTATAACGTTTGCGAGCCATAATTTGGTACAAAACGGCTCGACCAGAGAGATACCACGGCCTTACAGAAAACCAGCTTTCATGTGTTTCTCTGAGTGAACGGGTACCCCGAGGAAGGGAATTAAGAATTGGGAATTCCGGATTTAAGGCATCGCATTCAGTAACTCCTCTGGTATAAGCGGGGGTATTTGCTTACCATCAAGCGACGACGTTTGTTCGTTCTATTTCTACAAAATTTGATTGTATGTAAAGTCGGTTTATGGACGATAATTTTACGTGATAACGTCATCACAAGCGGAACGCTTAGGCCGATCGTGCCTCTCTATCGCTCGTTCCGCGCTCTCGCTTGCACGCTCAGGCGGAACGTGACTCAGGCGGAACGTGACAATTTTTCGTGCGTGCATCCGTCGTTCACCGCTTTATAACACGTTATCACGTCAAAAAATGCAATAGTCAGTAGTTTGTAACATCATAGCAATTATCGCTTCACAAGCTTATAACATGACCGGGGCTGGGAAAACTCACCCTGCAATGTGTCATCTAGCTGGCCAATGAAAAAGTTTTAACGGTGACATTAGAGACGCCATACGTCTTCTGTTTCACTTATTAGTCTAGACTCTAGAAACTTGTAGTGAATTTATCTAGGTTTTGAAATTGAATTTAATCCTGAGTAAGAACTAAGAAGCTACTATTAAAATATTTTGAGCTACCATAACGTTTACAATAAATAATAATAGCTCCCTCAACGATTTTGGTGGCTGGTTTCGTTGGCTACGCAGGAGTTCATAAAAAAATGGTAAAAAAACTTAGAAATTGGACAGATTGACAAAGGAAATCTGTTATTCTGTCCTTATTACCTATCTGTCAGTATGTCTACGAGTAGAAAAAACGCATTTCTATGGTGTCATGCTAAGCGTGATTGTGTACGCGCAATGCACTCTCTCTTCCTTTTACTCTCATAAACCAGCGGGATACCCGACACGTCTGGCGAAAGATCAGAGACTTGAAAACAACATTCTTGTTGTTCCAACGCGAAGATCGACTTTCGGAGTCGAGAGCCACGGTGTAAACCACTGGACCACAGAGACCACGCTCCTGTCGCGTGCCTGTGTATAATAGCAAAATATTCGTGTGCTAGTGAAAGTGACAAGTAGCGATCAGTCAATGTACGAAATTCTTCGTGCTCCGCGTCTTTACTATACCGCACCATACCAAATATAGCTTATTATTAACTATGTAGGTACCTATTTCGATGCGATTAATTCTCTGAATTTAGTAAAATCTGAAGTCCGAGTTAGAAAATTGTCGCTCATAAACAAAACACTACCATTATTTTCCCATTGTACCGACTGGACAAAATATATCTCACAGGTATATTTTCCCAAACCAGCACAATAACGTATCTGGAAATCGGACGTCCGTATTTAAATTATTCCTTCCGTGTAGAAAATACTTTCGACTACTCCCAGATAAAATGCATTTGAAATATTTTGAAATTGAAATTCGCAGCAATAAAGTGTCCACGGCGTATCTTCTATTGCATGCTATCTTTAACATGACGTATTTGTTATGTTAGTATATTATCGATAGACATGCGTATGCAGTCTAGCCTCTAGGTACCTTAATACTACTCACATGATCAAATTGATAGGTATAATAGGTACCTAATAGGCATATTGGCTGATATTTTTTTTCGTCTATTCGATGTAAGACAACATGTTAATAAACGCAATCTAGAACCTATTTTCGTATGTCTTAAAAAATAACGTAGATACAAACAATTTAAATTTGCAATATGAAAGAGAGCGATATATCGGCCTGTGACGTCACGAGTTGCACCCGCCATACATTTGTCATTACAAAATGTATGGCGGTAGCAACTTGTGACGTAACAAATCTTTTTGCGAGAAAGAGATGGGCAATACTTTTTATTTGCTTATAATTTTTAATCGCGCCAATGTAAATACCAAATCCTTTTAGATTTATGTATCTTTAATCAACAATTTTAAAATTTAATTTATACAAATGTGATATTCTACACAGGCAACATCCCTATTATTTAATAACTACAATTTTATTTAAAAAAAAACTATAAACCAACTACGTACTTACCTAAACTAAGTATATAGGGTGTTTGATTCCCGGGCTACTATTACGAGTCTATTGACACCTCATATTATTAAAATCGGACCAGTAGTTAAGGCGCTACGGAGGAACAAACATATCTACATACATAGACTGCCAAAATCATACCCTTCCTTTTGGCTTCGCCGTAGTCTGGTAAAACACTTGATGTTGGCTGCGCCATCGTACGCGCAAAAGTAAATCTCGCAAGAACATCTCATTTTGCCTTTGCCGCTATAAAAAGAAGCCTTCCCCGTGGTCTGCTCTATGTCTCTGCCAAATTTTATCGAAATCGGTCCAGTAGTTTCAGAGCCTATTCAATGCAAACAAAATCATTTTTCCTCCATATTACTAGCATTAATTTGCCCGCGGCTTCGCCCGCGTGAAATTAGGTTTTAAACTTCCATCCCCCATTGTACCCATTTAGGGGTTGAATTTTAGAAAACGCTGAAATACGTTATTCATTATTTTTTCCATACACAATTCATACGAAATATCATGAAAATATGTCCAAGGAATAAAAAGTTTCATAAAAACTTTTATCACCTATTTTACAGGAATATGTGTACAAAATTTAGGTTTGAAATTTTGCACATATTCCTTAAGGGTTTGGCCTGCGTGCGTTGATACATCAGTCAATCAGCTTTGCCTTTTATATATGTAGCTATATAGATAGTGTAGAATGTAGGCATTATCCTGTGCTGCAGTACCCATGTGTATTTTCGCCGAGAAAAGATTCCTCCCGATAGAAACACCACATTATAATACGCAAAAATGAGCATATCAAACTGCTAAACAGTCAGTTTTCTGACTGGACCTGTGTTCGTTCAGAAATACAAAAAAAATATTTTAATAATAATGCAACATAATATTATATTGAGGGCTGTTATATAATATTATTATTATCTATACATTACAAATAAATAAAATTGAAGTGCCCGTTTGTAATTTCAAATTAGGTAACAAATTTTTTCACTTAATGATTTTGACCGGACTTTCACTGGCAGATAGCTAATGTTATATGGAGTAACTTAGGCTACTTTTATCTTAGGGTTCCGTTTAATAAAATAGGGTTCCATGTCCATTAGTTCTACACAAAGGAAGTTGTGGGCACGAAATAGTAGTAAATAGTAATTTATTAACGGTGTTCTTAGAGTTACAAAATAAAAGCTCCTAAGCCCCCTAGCACTAAAGCGCTTAGGGTCACACCGCGACGACACGCAACGCTGCATATTTTAAGAGAGCTATTGGAATTTGAACTTTATCCACTTCACAAAAAGACCCACGTTTCTTAAATGACATCAGTCATCATACATCAGTCGCTGCACAATCCCCATATGCGGTGCAAAATAACATTCGAATTCTTATACTGAAACGTGTATCTTCTTGTGTAATTAATGAAGTTCAATTTTATCTTAAAAAATGCAGCGCCATGTCGCGTGTCGTTTCGTTTCGGTGTGAATTGACCCCTAGACGCGACGCGACGCCAATAGCTTTTTTTGGCGCGAGATAGCTTATTATACGCCGCCGCTTATTATCTGTGCGGCGCCGCGCCCGACATAAAATTAATAAATCGCTTAATTTCGCGAAATCGTATTTAAAACGTTTTAAGTACCTATATTTACATTAATTCATAATCAATCTAGCAATGCGAAAAAACTGCACATTTCCAGTTTCATCGTATCGTTGGCTCCATGAAAAGTTTCACCAGGCAGATCAATTATACAGATTTCACGCCTCAATCCATACGAAATATTTTAATCATCAAAAAGCAAAATATAATACCGCGTGCACTCATTTCGAGTCCAGGATTAAAAACATCGTTAACTCACTATGAAATACAAATATTTTGTTCATTTCGACGGATTATTGGAATGGTCTTTTTAATTTCCGTACACTACCTACGGTGTATACTCAGATCGTATTTAGTTGTAAAGCATTTTGCTTGTATGGCCAATGATTTTATTTTAACATGGCTAATTGCTATGTCAAGTACCTGTTGTACTTTGTAATTATTGTAGTACCTGGGAGACTGAGCTTTGCTCGATGTTTTAGTAGAACGATAAAATAATTTTTAAATAAAAAAATAATAATAATAAGAATTACACAACTATTTATCTTACCGGGATTCAAACCCAACATATTTCCAAGAAATGCGAAACTTGGTATACGTGGGTAACCATGCCAAGCCGCCAATCAGACTGACGTAAGGAAGTTTTCGACTTCCTTACGTTATTTATATATTTACGTATTATTGATATACTGTTGCACGACGAAATAAAAAAACATAATATATTGCTTTAAAATGCGCAGTTTCTAAGGGACAAGACCTAGCTAGATCTATTTTTCTCCCCCAAAACTCCCTGCATACTAAATTTAATGTTAATACTTGTAACCGTTGTCGAGATACCGATTATATATATAGGTATACAAGATCGTCTCGTTTAAAGTAAAAGATGATACTCCTCTTTTTAATATAGGGGCCGTTCAAGTGTTATGTAAGCACTATATAGGGGGGCGGAGGTCTTTGCTTTGCTTATTTTTGATGATATCCCCATATCAGGGTGGAGAGATCTAGATGGTGATTACGTCAGCAGTAATTATTTACTTTTTTACACACATTGTCTATGCTTAAAAACGAAATGCATTTTCGGGGATTCCTACAAATTTAAATGAATATTATGTGCGTTACAGTCCTCTATTCCGTACCTATTCCTTATTTCTAGACTTATAACTGCTGCTCATGAATCAATCAATTGTACCAATGTTTACGTAAGCATGGGGGGGGGGGGGAGGGGTAAGAGCTTTGCTTACTTTTGCTGACGAAGGGAAGGGGTGGGTTAATAATTGTAAAAAACCTGCTTACGTAATACTTGAACGATTGAACGACGAAAATGATTATACTTCTTTAGGTATATGATTTTTACTTTTTATTTTATTTTATTATGTGTGATTTTGAACAGCTACTCACGGGCCGGGCGCTAAACAGAAAGTAATTAACGAATTTAATTTACATAGACTCTAGATCTGATTTAGATATGCTTACTGTCGTCCTAGCACAATGGTACGTTGTCACTTGTTGTACCTACTACCTATAATAGTTAAGGTTGCTTTTTAAGGTGCGCGCAAAAGGAAATTCGCTGGAACAGTACATTTTGCCGCGATAAAAAGTAACCTGCAGGTCTAAAAAGGCCACATTGCGCAATACTGCTAAAAATAAATCATATGCAGCATTCCTTGCAATTTTGCTAAAAGTTCGTAATATTGTCACGTTTTATAGTAACGTTGCAGCAATTCATTTCATTAGCAGATTCATATTTGTGACTTATGTTGTTACGTGAAAAAAATATATTTTACCGTAACCAACCGAATAACCGCATATTCTGTATTTGTGTAAAAAATACTAGTCTTAGAGGTTAATCTCGAAGAACTATTTTAGTACTTGCCATATGTAAATTTAAGTTACCAATAAGTACATTAAAATATTTATATTTATGGTAATCAATGGAGTACAAAAAATTAGTGTTAATTTCTTGTTCTTCGACTGGCAACTCGTTGACGTCACGCTGGGTTTTATTTGACGTTTGTTTATAAACAATGGGGCCTCGAAACCAAATCGCTTTTATGATCAAATGCGTAGAATACCTTAAACAAAAATAAAGAACAACTAATTGGTTACCATCCTACCATATTACAAAAATATTATAAAAAACTGCGATGGTTATATTTATTAAATTGAAATAATCGTAATAAGTAGATACATATTATCTTAAGATAGTTTACTAATTTATTAAACGTTTACTTACTTTGGAGGCAATACTTTCCAGGTTCGAACTCTTGTATGAGCGACACAAGCCTTTATTGAGGCGAGTAAGTCCTACAAATTCAGACTTCTGAATTTCGGCATCAATGTCCATTATCCATTTTGCGAAAATACGAACTTGTTCAATGATATTTTTCACTAACACGGCTCACACTAATATTGGAATACTCTCAAAGTTTATCATACAGTTCTAAATTCTTTGTATTTATATGCAACAGATTTTTTTTATTGCGAGATGTTCCTCGCGAGTAACTTTTAATGAATCTGCTATTTGACACTAGGTCAATTCTTCTTATCAAGTAAAGTTAAAAGTTGTCAAATGAATACATAATTTGACTAGGATGCTTATGGATTGTATCCTAATCAAATTATGAATTGGCGATCAAGTGGCCGTTTTACGATTTTTGGAGTAATTCATAAGCAGAATTGAAAGCGAATCGCCGAAAGCGGGCTTTTTAGACCTGCTATTCTTACTCTATATCTGTGGCAAATATCATCAAAATCGGTCGGAGCCTATTGAATCAAATACACACAAACAAATATTTTCTCTTTATAATATATAAAGCAGAAGATAGTATAAAATATAGATAGTTAAACTTCATAATTGTGTTTTCTCTATTTAAACTGATTGCGGGTGGCAACTGTCAATGGGCAATTGGCAGCGTATCAGTTACCATACGACGGTCTCCTCTGTCCCCATCCATTCCACAAAAACAATTTTATACACAAGATTTATTGACTACATACAAAACACCTAGTAATTATAATTCGGTTCAGGCGGGTGATGCGGGAACGGATGTCCGAACGGCGGAGGGCCACGCGGGGGAAATTGCGGCCTGAAACTCGGCGGAGGGGGCCTCCAGGGCGGGGGTCTCGCACCGGGCGGGGGTCCAAAGCCTGGGGGACCAAACGGCGGCGGAGGGAAGTGGTGGAACGGCGGCGGCGGAGGCGGTGGTCCTGGCGGGGGCGGAGGCCCTGGCGGTGGCATGGACGATGGTGGCGGTGGCGGGGCAGAAAGTGGTAGCGGTGGCGGGCGAGACAGTGGTGGCATCGGGCTTGGTGCGGGTGGCGGCGGCGGCGCCATCAGGATCGGACCCATGAGTGTCGGGGGCGCGTCGGCAAATAGTTGATGAGGACGGTCCGCGTGAGACAGCGGATTCTGAGCGGCTAGTAATCTGAAATAAAATAAATAAATGATAAGAAAAGTCAGTAATCTCATAAATCATAATATTTAGAACTTATATAGCCTTATAGTTGTACCAATATGGTAGACATCAGATCTCGCGCGATCCGCCGAATAGTATTATAGTCTAGATAGGGAGCGTTTTAGTATTACGTAACGCAATTTGGGAGAGGGTACGGTTAGGGTAACGCATTGTTTCGAACAATGCGTTACGTAACATTATCTTTTTCTACTTCAATAAAAAATGACCAGTAAAAGGGGGTAATTTGGTTGGTTATTTTTTTTGTAATAATTGACAAATCGTTCATTGTTTATCAACTGATTGACTGACATACTTATACACGCTCGCACAGCAGTTACTATATTAGAATGTGCAAATGGTAGAAATATGAAATCTGGACAGTTGTTTTAATTCAAAACGTAAATGCACAATAAGAATGGATTTTGAAAAATTCCAACCCGAAAGGGGTGAAAATGGGGGTTGAAAAATTGTATGGAAAATTATTTTTTTTTATTTCTTTACAGATTTATATAGATAGATAGATACAGATTCTTTTATTCTGTACAGATTTTTTCGAAAATTAGGATTCATGCTCTTAAATACATTTTATTAAATACTTGTTTCAGGGTTTATTAGAATTAAACTGACACTCCCTGAGGGTATAAAAATGAAAGTTTGTATAGAAAATATTATAAAATATGCCCTTATTTTCATGAAATTTAATACTCAAAGTAATAAAGTATTTGTCGTTTTGTGTGTCATGGTGTTCAATAAAAATGTTACGGCGCGTTACAAATGGGGGAGGGGGGTCTAAAATCTAAAAAAAGTGTGCTACGTAATTCTTGAACGCTCCCATAAGATATTAGCTTACTGAAGCGGCTATATTTTGTTGTTTTAGTATTATCTAAAATATTATAATATACAATATTATATAGATAAATGATAATATTCATAAGGGAAACCATTATGATGTCGAGTTGTATCGACTCCTACTGTTAGATGTTCTCTAACAGTAGGAGTCTATACAACTATCATTATGATTCATTATAATTATACCATTCTAAAAACGTATGCTCCTCAACAGCGGTATCAGGTATATGTTGTACTGTAAATGTGATAGAGTGCATTGATTTATGTCTACATAGGCAGACCATTTAATCCCCCACAGTAAAGTATCATAAGCAATGAATTTTAGGTAAGTTCTAGCTATAATAACATAATATGTCATAATAATATCATATGTATATATGTATATCTGTTTTTGATTGGAATCGCTGTTTTCCATTTTAAAGTTATACAAATATTTTCGAACAGTAATATTTATTCCATACCTCTCAGCTGCGGATCCGTGTCTTTCACCTTTAACATCTTTCTTAAACGCATATGACACAGATATAGGTCTATTACATAGGTACTGGTTGTTCATTGCCTCAATGGCTGCATCGGAAGCCTCAAATGATGCGAAATTTATGAAAGCAAATGCTTTCGAGTTTCCTGTTTCAGGATCTCTCATAACCTGGAAATAAATATATTTTTTGAATACAATATAAATATTATGTATTATAATTATATTGCAATACATTTATTTTAAAATTAACTAAAATATTGTTTCAGTGGTTATTCAGAAGATGGTGAAAGGTATACAACATTGAAATATTTTTGTACATGATTGGTATGGTAATGACATTACCACGAGTTCATGGTACAATATGCTACCTTATTTTACATTAATTATAACATTAAGATGTAGCTATTTACTTATTCCTGTTTATTGTTAAGACAGAGCAACAACTTTAAGGTCAGCTAGTATTATAATAAAAAATTACCTTTGGTGTTTGTAAAATGACACCAAATGCGGAGAATGTATCATACAGAAGCTTCTCATCAACTTCTGGATCCAGGTTTCCTATGAACACATTGGCCCCTACGTCAAGGTTCTTCTGATGTGCTGATGCTTTGTTCACTCGTACGGGCTTACCATAGAGTTTTATCATATTCATCACCTGAAAAAGATGCTTTTTTATTCTCATATTTAAGATAATATTATAGTTAATCTTTACTGAACAAATACTATGATGTTAATTTTTAATATTAAATGAAAGAGCAACATATTATGGAAATAATGCATGCAGCACACATGACTTATCTCCTTACGTTTTAGTTGTGTCCATTGGCTTTGATAATCTCTTTTAAAAAAACAGGACACATTTTACTTACTTTTATCGCATAGTCAGCATCCTCCTCCCCCATGAATTCCACAAATCCATAGCCTTGATGAGTTTGTGTCACACGGTCCTTGGGCATGTGGACATTGACTGCAATAATAATTAATTATGTATTTTCAATATTATTGAGAATCTCTATAGAGTGCTATATAAACCATCCAGCTCACTGTACAAGTATAAATATGTAAGTAATAGTAAAAAATTTCATGAAATAAGTATAAATGACTACTCAACCAGTATCTAAACATTTTCCTTGTACCTACTAGGACATCTTAAAATATTTAAACACAAAGGAAGTGACCGCATTTACTGCAGATGTGGTTGAAGAACATATCATGTGAGTATGTGTGCGTGCACACGATTCATAAGCATTGTTTAGTGATTTTGATCCTTTGCCTGTTTGAGTTGCAACTTGTTCTATTACACAAGGTTTACATTTACTATGTAATAGTTATATGTTTGTAAAAGTGAGTCTTCAGGCAAGCTGTTAGTCCCTTGAAAAGTATTTCACTTATCGTAAAAATACATTTTGTCTGCAGTGTTCAATATTTTTATTATTTTTCTCAAACTTACCAACAGGCCCTGACTGAACAAACAGTTCCCATAGTAAACTCTCTGATACTCTATCATCCAAGCCACCCACATATATTGTGGCATCTGAAAAGAATATTAAATAATATATTTTACTATAGTTTATATTTTACTATACCTGCTGTCTTTCATATACATGAAAGATTTTAATGTTCATGTATTCTGATTAATTTGAAAAAGGTTGATTATGAAAATTAATTGATAAGCGGTAAAATTGGTCCAAGCAATTCTAACCTCAAAAACAGGTTGTAGGTTTCTCCCGGTCTAACTATATATTTTTGTAACACCTAGACTTTACCTTGATTCCTTTCAGCTATTGGGCCGGCAGCCATTATTTTAACGGATTTAACTCTAGAAAATTAGTTAATTTATTATAGAATATAACAATAAACAGCGTCCATTTTTCGAGTTGACGTTTGAATTATTTTTTTTTAATTTAAATAAAAGTCGGCTTATAACCAATTGCCAGTGTCAAGTTAAAAAGAACCGAAATAAGACAAATTAAGGAACATATTATACAAAAACAATAACATCACACATTGAATTCCCCGGCAAAACTCAGTTTGAACTTTGAGTTTGACGCGGTTTTTTTAAGTGGCGTTACAGCTTTAAACCATTAGCTAGTGTCAAGTTAAAAAGGCGTGAAATAGAATTCTCGTATGTTTTCAACACCGTATTTCTAAATCGTCAAAGTCGAAATATATAGTCAGTCAGGTAGACGCTTTACTGAAAGTTCCTAGGGAGTTTTGGAGGCAACACAAAATAGCACGCTTTTTGAAGTTGTACCACATGCCCACACTTGTGCACGTTAACGAATATTTAATGGTTAATATTTTACCAATATTATGTACCAGCCCTGAATCTTCAATTTTTCTTAGGCCAAAACCTGAAAATGCCGCCCCCGCCCACTTACATATTTTTTACCTTTACCATATTTATAATTTCAGCTATCAGATGTCCATTAATTGATTGACATAGGCCTTCCGGAAATAATGCATCCAGTAGATTAAGCAAGCGCAAGGCCCGTAGCAAATCGGGTCCCCTGAGCGAAAAGCGGGCGAGCGGAGAGAGCAAGCATAATATGCTCTATAAATAAAACGCGAGCGAGCGCAGCGAGTGAGCAAATTTTTTATCTACTTTACACTCTGAAAGACTATACTTTATCAAATACAATTAAATCAATAGCCTTAATTATTTCCTACTTTCTAGATTAAAAACTGTTCATCTATAAAACCTGAAAGACTATAAACTTCGGATAAAGCTAATAAAATCAACAGATTAAAGAGGAACAACGGTACTAAATTATACATTATGTTCTATATATTAAACGCGACCGAGCAAAAAATTTTCTTACTTTCCAGATTAAAATCTGTTGAACTTTAAAACCTGAAAGACTGTGAACTTCGGAAATTACAATCAAATCAAGAGCCTAAAACAGAATGTCAGTACAAAATAATACCTTTAATATGTTGATTATGTAAAAATCGAGCGAGCAAATTTTTTTTCTTATTTTACTTTTTTTAAAAAACACCGTTAAGAACGTAATGTTATTCTATTTAGGGTTTTTCGAAATTTTAAAATTATATTTCTGCCTAAACGTCTTTACATAAGCAGTAGATCATATGACCAAAATACCCGTAACTAAATCAGTTACGGAATCAAACCTTATTTATACACAGGATTATGAAATATTTTAATTTTTACTGTTCACGATCGATGACTTCGAAAAATTTTTATAAGTTGAAAATTAAATCGAATGTTTTCATTATAAAAACCTTGTAGAATGTACTTTTGAATTTTCTCCATACTTAAAAAAAATTCGGCTGTAAGTTACGACACCCCAAGGGGACTTGCGTGAGGCCCCTTAGACTAGGAGCCCTTTCGAGTTGATATGATCACACTAAAACAAGATTGAAATTTCTGTACTTGTACTATTATTTATACTGTGGTCGAAGTTAAGTAAATGATGAGTTGTACATTCGTCTGTAAAGTATGAATTTGGCCGCCCGCTGAACTTGCCGCCCGGGGCATGGGCCCCCGCTAGACCCCCCCCCCCCTCCCTAGATCCGGGGCTGTTAGGTACACATTAAGAACCGAAATAACACAAATTTATGGAAGACATACTAAAACAACAACGTCACACATTGAATTCCCCGGCGAAACTCCAATTCGACACTCATATGTTCGATTTTCAACTCTATTGTATTAGCGCAGAGTTCTTTTTTCAAAGCTGAGAATTTTCTATGGCCTTCCGCTGGACGGATTCGGCTGGAACTATATTACCGGAATCTCTCCAAACGGAGAAAATTCCGGTAATATAGTCCTAGCCATAGTCTACATAAATCCACATTGACTGGACTGACGAGTTTTTTTTATAGACGCTAATTTACAAAAACTTCCTAGTGAGATTTACAGCGAACAGGCATGTTGCCTAAAAAAAAATTTCGTCTATTCCATGCTATACAACATGTTAATAAACAATCTAGAACCCATTTTCGTATATATTAAAAAATAACGAAAATACAAACAATTTAAATTCACATTAAGAAAGAAAGCGATATATCGGCCTGTGACATCACGAGTTGCACCCGTCATACATTTATCGTTACAAAATGTATGGCAGTAGCAACCTGTGACGTAACAAATCATTTTGCGAGAAAGAGATGGGCTATATTTTTTATTTGCTTATAATTTTTAATAGCGTCACTCTAAATATCTATGTCTTTTAGATTTACGTATCTATAAGTATCAACAATTTAAAAATTTTCATTCCACACTAGGCAGCATCCCTATTGTCTTTCCAAAACTCCAAAAAATACTCTTGCAATATTTCATGCTATAGTCCTCAAATTTGAATTTAAAATAGACATCGTTTTGGAGTTTTGGTTGGGAATCCAATGGGTGACGTTGTGTATTTTGTACCTTTTATTAATTTATGTTATTTCGGTTCTTAATGTGTAATATTGGTACAATATTAACCATTAAATATTCGTTAACATGCACAAGTGTGGGCAAGTGGTACAACTTCTAAAAACGTGCTGTTTTGTGTTTTCGCCAAAACTCCCTATGAATTTTCCGTAAAGCTTCCACCACTTTACTGAATTGACTGACATGACTCATTGACTGTGACTGCACTAACTATTTATTTGGACTTTGACTAGACTTTAGAATTGACGATTTAGGAATACGGTGTTGAAATTTGAAACGAAAGTACTATTTCTCGCCTTGTTAACTTGACACTGGCAAATGGTTATAAGCCGATGACATATCCGACTGAAGGACTTTGTATCCACGGTCATGAATAAAATAATAATAAAAAAAAAACGATGACATATAACAGATGACATATTTAGCATTGCTTTGTTTGTTTCTGTTTGTTTAGATTCATAATTTTATTTTCATTGCTTTTTCAGCATTCGCTTATAGAGTAGTTGTGTTATTCTTGTAAACAGAGAACTGTTAATGTGAAAATTCAGAATGCAAAGCGCGTCCGATTTAATATCGTCGCTGTTATGGCAGAAAACGAATAATTTTTTTCATGATGAGAAACAATCGCCTGTAATAGAGCAGTATGTTGATAATGTGGAGGATTTTAGCTCTCAGTACGGCAGTGAAATAAGTGTGTCATATACCGCGTTTAATTTACGGGGACCACCGTCTAATTTCCCTGACTATGGAGACTATCCGCAGGCTTTTGTGATGGTTTGTTTGTTTTTCGGCATAATTTTTCTATGAATATAGTTGTAAAGGGGCTAAAATGGCATGTAAATAACCATATCACACTATTTTACAATTTGTTATTGGAAAGTTATTTTATAAATAAATGGCACTAGAAAATAAATTTTACTAATTTTCTATTAATATTATTAGTTCAGTGTGTTGCATTTTATTTTAATATTATTTCTTCTAGAGGACCTATGGCACATGGTGGGATGAAGCACCATCGGTCCAAAAAGATTTTATGCCTCAAAACAGCAATAGTATACCAAGTCAGGATTTTGTTGGTAAGCTATAGAAATATTTATTATTTATTCAACTTGAAAAAGAGATCCAAGTATAAAATAAAGAATTAAGTATGGATAAGTTGTGGAAATCATTTTAATTTTTTTTCAATAGAAGTATCATTTAAGAAAGCTATCTACCCTACTGAAGTGGCAGTATTCGAAACCTACAACCCTGGTGCATTGGTCAGGTTATGGGCCCTCGGTCCAACTTCATGGTATTTACTGTGGGAGGGTGAACCGAAATATGCTGGAGATACACCCCGGATATTCAGTCCAAAAATAAATCATATTAACTTTCCTACAAGGTAATTTTTTATGTAATATTTAAATAGAACTTGGTTTGATCTGTAGTTTTATTGTACATATTAAGCTGATTACTTTATTAATTACTATGGACTATAATAATATGTAACATGTATCAGAAGGTTAAGACTTGAATGGAATTATTATAATTGAAACGGCTATTCTCTGTAACGGTTTATTGGTGACTGTTTTGTAGAATGAATTTCATAACTAAAAACGTACAAGTTAACAAACTTAAAATTAAAACAAAAAATATACTCTCAATTAGTGTACAATGGGTAACTTAAAAACTTAAACATTAACATTTTAACATCATGTTTCCAACACATGCTTAAAAGTTAAACATGCTATGATGATCTTGACAACTAATAAATATTCTCAACAAAATATATTGATAGGTGTCAAATATAATTTCTTTGACCCTACAATTATCAATACTACTTTTCATAAATAAATAATTAAATGAAATACGCAACAGGGTTGGCATAAATAAATCATGATTTAAATCACGATTTTAATCAAAATACATAGAATGTTTTCAATAAAAATCAATGATTTAGAAATTTCAATTAAGTCACAAACCACGAAATATACATCAATATCTGAGAAATCAATATCATTATTATAATATTTGAATAAAAAACCTAGTAATCCAGCCTTTTCAATTCCCAGAAAAATGCTGGCTACGATCGACTCTACTATACGTTGATAATATGAAAATCGTAGTTCATAAAATGACCGATAGATGTCAGAAAATCATGAATTGATAACCAGCATATTTCCAGTTTACTTTTACACTGGAGTGTGTTAAAACCCCGAGTAAATGTTCTGGCTTTATTCTTCCCCAACTCCTTAAACACAAAACTATCACTATATAAAAATTTAAAATTACCTCAAACATTATTTGGGATAAAAAAAATCACTTTCAAAAATTTGTATATCGACTTACCCCTGCTTCTGACCAGCCAGTCCTGCTGACCAGCAAGTCTCAAGTTACCGTAAGTAATAGAAGAAGTATAGGACAAGGTTTCAGCTTGCCTCAAACACCTGCTCTAAATTTCCTAGTAGCTCACCATCTAAAATTTCCGCGCTGTGTCCGCGCAATCCCTTGAGGGCGCGTTTCGTTTTGCGCAAAAATATAGTTAAATTTAATTTATTAATAGTAAAACGAAAAAATAAAAAAAATCGTCATTAATTAGGATTTTTATAAACAATCGTACTTTATTCGATTATTATATATATATATATATATATATTACATAATAATATGATCTCTCCTAAGTGGAAATGTCTGTATTCTAATATAAGCAGGTTGCCAGTATTCTCTGTTCAGATTCAATTTAATCTAAACAAAAACATTAAATTCATCTTAATTAATGTGTTATTGTATTTCTTAATAGGCTACTTGACTCATATTTAATTTCATACATTGAATGAGTATTTCCTTTAGTACTTGGCTTAAGAAAACGTATTCTAGCAGTAAAATTTTCTTAAGCCAAGTAGGTACTAAAGAAAATACTCCTTCAATGTATGAAATTAAATATGTGTCAAGTAGCCTATTGTATGTGCCAATTTTTATTTACAGGATCTTAAGGTTAGAGTTTAATCACAGATTACTTCCATACTATACTGAATTGGATGCAGTTGTGTTAAAAGGCAGAGAGCCAACAGTGCAAGCGAATGAAAAATGCTCCAGCCAAAGCCCGTACAAGAAGTCCAAACTTGTGGTTGAAAAAGGTAAGCTTCAACCATTCGTAATGGCGCGCGCACATGCTAGCCAAACAGTTTGGCAAGAAGTGGAAGACTTGCACAGACACAAAAGCAGCTGCTTGCCTACTGTGTAAATCACATTATTCCGTGATTTTATACCCTCGTCGTTCAATTTAATTAATATTATATCTAGCAATATCCTGTGAAAATATACCCACAACCTGCAAGCAAATGTGTGAGTGCATGCATAAGCATGCGTAAAGTGCTTATGCGTGCACTCACACATTTGATTGCACGTTGTGGGTATTTTTTCGCGGGACATTGCTAGATATAATATTAATTAAATTGTATGCTATGGATTTCTGCGAAGCAACGCCTGCTTCTATTAACCCTCGTCGTACTTAACGTCGCGTCATAAGGACCGGTTGAGAGTTGAAATTCTACGTGTTGAACACTATTCCGTGTTCAAGATTTTATACTTTCATCCTACTTAACCTCACGTTATAAGGAGAGTAGAAATTCTAGGGGTTGAACACTATTTCGTGTTCAAACTTCAACCCCTAAATTTTAACCCTACTGTCGTCCTTACTTAACGTCGCATTACATCTGAGGTTACTACTTTTTATCAGTTTTATGTAGGTATATCTAAGCATTACTTAAAAAATATTAGCTTTCTGCACACCTTCCTCCACATAAACTTTAATTAATACCGGCCAAATTTCAAACTCCTTTATTCGCACTATTCTTGTAATACTCTACTCAAAGTTTTTTCTTCACATATTAATAATAATGATAGTAAAGAAAGGAATATGAATTATTCGTTTAATGCAATATTTTATCGATGTCACCTGCTAAGTTATTTCCTGCTTGGTTGATTGCTTTGTTTTATAATTGCAGTTCAGCAGTAAAATTGCAATTATTATTTTGCAATGCTATTAATTATAAGTGCAGATAATGTTGCGATTAATATTTCAAGGTATCGAGATTTATTATTAATGCTTGTTAGATAATATGCTAAGGCACAAATATAATAAACTAGTTTTTGCCCGCGGCTCTGCCCGGGTAAATACCCCATATCCCATGGTATCACTGGACTTTTTCGGCATAAAACGTAGCCTGTGTTAATATACAGAGCTTATACTACTACCATACCAAATTTTATCAAAATCCATTCAGTAGTTTTTGAGTGAAAGAGTAACAAACATCCATCCGTCCACCAATCCATCCTTGCAAATTTTCACATTTATAATAGTAGTAAGATAGTAAGATATGACCATCGTATTATCGGAAAAATTAGCGTAAAATAGCAAGTTGTGTTTCGCTGAGACTAAAACCGCCGAGTTTAAATTAGACCGGCAATGAACGGGGGTTGTTAAATTCGTGATATCTGACAGCTTTTTGACTCGACAAGGACCGTCGGGCTACCAAGCGCCGCCTGGTGACAAAAAAAGAATCAAATTCTTATTGACCGTTTTTGATACCACTCACGCCAGATGACGCTTTTTGTGGGTGTTTGTGTTGGGTCTACCCCCTAGCGACAGAAAAAATATCAAACACCCTCATTGCTAAATCCTGAATGCTCTGGTAGGTATTGCGGGTGTACATTGACCATTATCAGCTAAAAATATTCTATAGAAAGCATACCTGTTCTAGATAGCAGTTTTATTCATTTGAATAGACACATTTTAAATCACGTGTCAAACTTGCAATGAATATCCCTATGTCCATTTAAACTTTGATCTCTAGCTTGGTCAACAAAAACATGCTTGTATGATTTGTTTATAAATATAAAGTTATCGTTAATGTCATAAATATATTATGGAATAAATATTAATTATTTGAACCATGCTTCGGCAAGAATGGCTACACCGAAGAGATACCACGGCCACACAGGAAACGGGCGTGAAATAATTCTTGTGTGTAGAAGTAAGAAGTATAATTACTAGTAGTTCATGACGGTATGTTTAAAAAGCCACCACCGCGCTTGTATATCCTCTGGTGTTACGGATGTCAATGGGCGGTGACATCCGTAACACCAGAGTAAGAGAGGCAAACTAAAGTATTTTGTTATTGTAATTTAATCAAAAGTAATTTAAGTACCTATGTAAGTGTAACAGACTGAGCGGAACGCCTAACTGCTTGATCAGTTTGGCGTACTCGTATTGTAAAAAGTGTATCTTAAATAAATAATAATAAATAAAATAAATAAAAATCGCTTACAGCCTGCAGGCGATCCGTCTGCTCGTTTGTCAGTATTAGGCTGAAATTATATTGTCCGGAATCCGGAAGGCCGGAGAAAATTCAGAGCATTGAAAATAGAACTCTGGACTAATACAATAGAGTTGAAAATCGAACACATGAGTGTCGATTTGTAACATTTGATGTAACACTCATGTGTTCGATTTTCAGCTCTACTGTACTAGTGCAGCCTCCGTGGTTTAGAGCTTGGCTCTCGACTCGGAGGTGGTGGTTTCGATTCCTGCATTGGAACAACAAAAAATGTTGTTTCCAAGTTTGGTTAGGTCAATGCAGGCTGATCACCTGATTGTCTGACAAGAAAGATGATCCATGCGTCGGATGGGCATGAAAAATGTCGGAGCTGCGCCTGATCTCTCGCCAGTCGTGTCGGTTATCCGTCCCACTGGTTTACGAGAATAAAGGAAGAGAGAGTGCTCTTGTGTACTCCGTACACACTTGGGCATTATAAAACAACTCCTGCATAGCTGGCCTGGTTTCAATGAAACCGGCCACCGTCACCGAAATCGGTGCGGGGAGCTATTACGAGGGCGGCACTGAAAATTTCGGGAATCAAGGAAGTGACACAACATTACTATTTAAAAATGTATTTATTGCTTTTCGAAGTATTCTCCGCGAAATTTGACACACTTTTCCATACGATGGAACCAATCATTGAAGCAACCATTCCATTCGGAAGTTGGGGTCTCCAAAATGGCCGTTTTGTAGGCGTTCACAGCTTCTTCAGGTGATGAAAATCTCTGACCACGCAATTTATTCTTTATTTTAGGGAAAGTATAGAAATCATTAGGGCTTAGGTCGGGGCTGTACGGCGGATGGTCTAATAATTCTGATTCCTTGCTCTAAAAACTCATTTGTTCTGTGCGCGGTGTGAGAACTCGCATTGTCGTGATGGAGGATGATGCGGCGGTTGCAGTTCTCTTTACGGAGTTCAGAAACGACCTGTGGCAAACAAATGTTAGCATACCATTCTGCATTAACCGTTCTTTGTCCCTCAAGAGGAATAGTCGCAACATGGCCGGTTTTGGAGACAAACGTGGCCACCATTTTTTTTGCAACACTCCGTGAACGAACAATTTTTGTTGGCTTTAACTCATTTTCGAACACCCAAACTCGTGACTGGTTTTTTGTTTCGGGTTCGTACGCGTATATCCAGGATTCGTCACCTGATACGATGTTGTATACAGCATTTGAGGATCCTGCGTGGAATCTTTCGAGAGTTCTGACGCACCAAGTAACGCGAGCCGCTTTTTGCTCTTCACAGAGCAAATGCGGTATCCATCGGGAAAACAACTTTTTTACACCTAATTTTTCATGCAAGATTATTTGTATTTGACTCATGCCAATGTCTAAAGTTGCCTGAATTTCGCGGTATGTCACATGTCGATCTTCCTCAATCAGCGTAAGCTGAAAAAAAGAAAAAAACCCAAGAAAACGTTGATGCTGTGCATAAGCATCAACGTTTTCTTGGGTGAGTGCAGTTTTTGGACGACCTTGACGGGGATCATCACTGAGCTTGACACGTCCACGTTGAAATTCAGCAAACCAGCGATAAATTGTGGTTTTGGATGGGGCTTCATCACCAAATGCAGAAATCATCCGGTCAACACACTGTTTTTGTGTTAAACCACTTCGAAAGTCATAATAAATCATCGCTCTAGAATTTTCTCGAGTCAATTCCATTTTCTCAACGACTAAACAAGTTTGACAAGACCTTGTGACAATACCGAGAATCTTTTTTTAAATAAATAAACGGTATTCGATTTTTAAAACCAAGGAGTTTTAAATTAAAAAGATTTTAATATGACAGGAACAGTGGAAATATTCCATTCCCGATACTTTTAGTGCAGCCCTCGTACTAGCGCAGTGTTCTATTTTCAGTCCCGGTCTTAGTCCATCAAAATAAAGATTGACTCGTAAGTAAGTAGTTACTATAAATTAAATAAAGTAAATAAATAAAAATAAAAATGTTTATTTCAGACGGGAGTCCATAAGTTGTTAGTAAATACAATAATTATTTTATTACAAACTATGTTAGTATTTAGAAATTATATAAAATGCATTAAAATTAGTTAAAATATCTACGTGGCCTACCAGCAGCACTGGGCAAGTAGACATGAATGTGCACCCAATGACGCATGATTGGACACTCTACTTTTTCACTTATCACCCTAAGAATGGTGTTGGTGCCTGCGCGAACTCTGCTCATCAAAGAAGCTACTCGCTTTCGTATGACGGCTTGAAAGCCATCAGTGTGAGTTTGAGCAAACATATGTGATGCGCTGCAGAATCGCGGAAGCCCCAAATTAGACTGCTCATTATAGAATAAAAATAATAATGTCTCCAGCATCGATTTCGGTGGTGGTGGCCGGTTTCAATAAAACTAGGCCAGCTACGCAGGAGTGATTCTATAGTGTCCAAGTGTGTGAGCTATACACAAGAGCACTCTCTATTACTTTACTTTCTGGCGACACGACTGGCGAGAGATCAGGCGCAGGACTTTTTTCATGCACATCTGCCGCATGGGCGTCCTTTTGTCAGACAGTCAGGTAATCAGCCTGCAGTGTCCTAGCCTGACTTCAAAACAACATTTTTTTATTGTTCCAACGCGGGGACCGAACCCACGAATCGAGAGCCAAGCTCTAAACCACTGGACCGCAGAGGAACATAATCTCAGTCAGTGAAATGATACTTCTAAGCACTTCATAGCATATCTCTTGTCTCCAGTGTCATTTAGTAAAGACAGCATGTTTTTTTTTCTGTCATTTTACTGACTAAGATTAAAAACAAGAATATGCTTTCGAGATTGTCGTAAGATTAATCTGTTGTCGAGATTATCTCGGTAATTATCTCGATCAAACAATGATATCTCGATAATTTATAATTATATTTTCCGCGGTAATACAACCTTCCACCTGAAATAAATAAATCTTACGGTTTGCGGTTAGGCAGACGTGTAAACAATGCCTACAATACTAGTAAGCGTAATTCTTTTGCGAATGCTAGTCTAAGACTGTATATGAGGGTACTAGCTTTTGCCCGCGGCTCCGCCCGCGTAAATACAGTATCCCACGGGAAAAGTGTAGTTTTTTGGGATAAAAAGTAGCATATGTGTTTATCCAGAACTCAAACTACTACCAAACCAAATTTCATGAAAATCCGTTTAGTAGTTTTGCGTGAAAGAGTAACAAACATCCTCATCAATCATATCCATCCGTCCTCACAAACTTATGAGTAGAAAGAGGATAATAAACAAAATATTAAGTAACCCCCGAATTGTCGAGCAGTGAGCGAGCTGATGATGATAAATTAGCTAAGAACCCTCTCAATCGTGTCCGCTTAAAAAAATGATGTTTCAAAACGGTTCATCCGTTTGGGAGCTACGACACACATACACAATGACAGACACGTCAAACTTTTAACACACCTCGAGCCCTCTGTTTTCGTTGGGGGTTAAAAAATACAGACATACATAAAATGCTAAAGATGATTTATTTCAATCATTTGAAATATATGTAACTTACAGTCTATACCTGTGGGGTTAGCAGGAACAATCGACAACTACGTGTTCGTAACGTTCGCGTTATCGAAAGAGAATTGTATGTAATTGTTCAAAGTTCCAAAGAAGTTGGTATATTTTGTACATACTTAATTACTGAATGTAAAAAACCCACACAATAAGTTTACTTACATGAAGCACAAAAGCATTAAATATAGTAAATATAAACTTGAACGCAATGATTTCGGAGATATTAGCAAATATGTTCTAGCGACCGATATATTATTACAACTGCAGGAACGCGTGACGTCAGATTTTTGTATGGAGCGTTTTCACGAGACTTGCGAAATTCTGTATTACAAATCGCTGTCTGTACCTTTGATAATATTCATTTTTATTAATTTACTGTTTCTTCTGATAAGTAACTCACATTTAAGAGTACTATTAATTTATGTAATAAAAAAAAAAAACGGTCAACTAGCATATTGCCACCCTAGATAGCTTTAGTTCTTAATATTTTAATAATGTTTCTTTAATATTTTTTCGTAGTCTGATAGATTTATAAATTTATTGTTTATTTACTTACTTGTTTCAGGGACACTCTTGAATAAAGTTATTGCGTCAAATCTACACGAGGACATGTTGGACGCGAGCAAAGTTAGGAAAATAACTTATGGTGGACCACCGCTGGGCGATTTTCAGCGGTTACCAGTAAGTACAAAGTAAACATTCTGTTTTGTTACTTTTTCTGCCTACTGTTTTATGAATAGCTTGTTAGATGTGCAAATGTTTATAATATTTGTAGAGGGGTTAATCTTTCAGCAGGCAGGACATAATAATTGTCATACCTAATTGTATAAAAATTATCGTACACAATCAGTGGCATCATAGCTCCTAAACGAATACATAGCCTTTAATCCAATTTTTTCTGGTTTAAAACTGCAGATGCGATATATTATACAGCTCTTCAGTTCCCACACCGATTACGGTTTCTACTACGATTACGGTTACTCACTGCTACAGTGTCGAGAGTTACTTTAAATATATTAAATCATATTTTAAGGACGAGACCATACTCTCCGTGATGAAATACCTGGACATGCAGTCGCTGTGCCGGTGTGCGCAAGTGAACAGACATTTCCGGAGGCTGGCCTCCGACGCGATACTGTATCGGAGTATAGACCTGCGGCCGTATTGGCACTGCGTTAGGTCACAGGTAAGAAAATAATATAATAATTACAGTGAATTTATTTTAAAATACATACAGCCAACATCCTTACTAATATGATAAATGTGAATGTGAGGTTTGTTTGGTTGTTACGCTTTCACGTATAAACTACTTAACCAATCATCATGAAATTTGGCACAGGTATAAATATGTATATCACGGGGGAGGACATAGCCTACTTTATGTCGGGAAAATGTACGGTTCCCGCGAGATTTCCTTTTGCGTGTACGAAGGCG
This sequence comes from Phengaris alcon alcon, assembly GCA_037179445.1. Taxonomy (NCBI): domain Eukaryota; kingdom Metazoa; phylum Arthropoda; class Insecta; order Lepidoptera; family Lycaenidae; genus Phengaris; species Phengaris alcon. The sequence continues at coordinate 1,004,637 of JAYRCH010000175.1, read as the reverse complement.
CGGAGACTGTATACAGTCTTATCGTTATTCTGTTCTTAAATAAAACACATTATTAACATTTCAAATATTGGAAAATATTGTGAGTAATAATGTGAGCATGACCACCATAGAAATTCGTTTAGTCTGCACAATAATTGACATACTGACAGATAATAAAGACAAAGTGACAGCTTTCCTTTGTCTATCTGCCACTTGACTATTCTGCCGTAGAATGAAACCATTTCTACGCGTATGCTAAGCGTGCTGGTGGGTGGACTACATGTAAGGCCGCTGCCTCGAACATAGCGGATCATCTTCAGAAATACGCAATGACGAACCTGAACGACCTCTGTTGCTCAGTAGTTAGCGCGTTGGCGCCCAAGCCGGAGGTGTTCCTGGGTCATGGATGTGTATTAATAATATGTATAGTATACAAGTATTAAATATACTTCCCGTTGTCTAGCGCCTGTAACACAAGTTGTTCGGATACATATCTCGCGACCAGATTGACGTGGTGCGAAGAGTCCATTGATATTATTATATTATAATAAATGTTATTTTTAGGGTTCCGTCATACTCAAGAAACTCTTGTAGTTTCGCTCGGTCCGTCCGTCTGTCTGTCTGTCTGCCTGCCTGCCCTTCAAGCTCCTGTAGTTATGAATGTAAATTTCTGAATTTTGGTACAGTTATATAATGTATATAGGTCTCGGTTTTGGGATCATAAAATAATAATAAGTATTTTTTAATTTTACCCCATCGAGTTTTTACAAAGTCGATAATTTTCGAGTAATCGGCCTCCAAAGTGGTTTATAAGTTGGACCCCCCCCTCCCCCCCCCCCCCACCCCGGCATTTCTAAACTACAGGAGATAGAAACTTGTAAGTTTCTATGCTGATAGAGCATGCTAAAAAGTCTTTAGGAAAATTATTTTAAATGAAATCGGACAATAACTTTGAAGTAATTTAAAAAAAACCTATGGTGCGTCGATAGTCACGGAACCGTGCTCTTGGTTAGGTTATTATATTTATTATTTCCAAAAAGTAATATTGGTCCACTGTGTGCAAAATAGTAATTAATTATTATAGTGTTTAAATATAACAATCATCGTATATAAATTTTCTTGTAAATATATTAAGACAAATATATTTTTTATTATATTTCCAGGTCCTCCTGACACTGTCCATGCGGTGTAAATTCCTACAGAAGCTGGACTTGTCGTGGTGCGGAAGCCATTGTATGATCCGTCCTTGCTACGTCGTCGAGTGAGTCATTGATGCCTGTCACGCTTGTCTCTCGTTTCGTCACGGTCAATTATATTAGTTAGCATAACAAAGAGGTATCGCTAGTGTATTACGTAAGAACAGCTGTTGGTGTCCTAGAATAGGAAAACAAGTATGTAAAGAGATTATTATCTTTGGCAAGTCATGCTATAGTCGTTTTTATGGTTGTTTTGTTAACACTTTTTATTTGCGTCATAATTCTTATGTTTTTGGCAATAATTTTTTCTTCCTTATATTTTTGGCACGTTGTTGCAAATAGCTACATTTGTATGCTTTATTTTTCATGTTTTGAACAGTTTATTATAAAATGTATCTTATGCAGTGTTGTTTTCTTTAGAGCACTAACACTAATTACGTTTTCTACCTTTTTCAGTTTCCTAAAAAGCAGCGGGTCGGAGTTGACTCATCTGCGCATGAACTGCTGCAAGTTTGTCGATAATACTGTGTTACGGACAGTCGCAGACGTGTGCACGCATTTACAAGGTAAATTATAATGGTGATATTGCATGGTTTTTTTGTTGGATTTTCGAAAAGTTGATACATAATATGCCAGGAAAGATTGTCTTTTGTCTAAGTTTTTAATTTCGCAACTGATTACTGTACTTTTTGCATTTTTCGGTCCATATACACTTCTTTCGAAAAAATAAGATTTTTGCATTCTTTAAAATAAAAGTTTTTTAAAAATATTTTTTACCAAAAAAATAAGCGCGTGTCACATCTCAATAACTCTCAAAAACTAATGCACACGGCCAAATGCGTAACGTGAATACGAAGTAAAATGACCTCAAAAAGGCTGCCATGTGACGTGACATTTCAAGATTTAGCGTAGGAAACTCATATTTCCCCCGATTTTGTTATAATTTAAAAGATTTCTATAAATAAAAAAAAAAAAACCTATTTGGGTTATAACTGCAACTTTCCAGAACTAAGTCTCCGATCGGTGGTCAACTGCAGCGAGTGGTCGAGCGTGTCGCGGCTGTCGTCTCTGCGCCGGCTCGACCTGTACCGCACGCACGTGACCACGTCGGCCGCGGTCGCCATAGTGTGGGCCAACCCCCAGCTGCGGCACCTCAATGTGGGTACGTAATATCATTAAAAGTATTGTATACCAGCTCATCTATAACGATTACAGGTAGACAAAAAACGAGATAAGTCGCACCAATAGGTGAATCATGCCCTGCGCGCTGGTACCGTTACAGATTATATCGACAAGGCTATTGGCTCGAGATGCTGAGATGAGATTGTGTAAAAATTAAGCGTTGCACTTTGCTGTGCTGCTGATAGATGGCACTGAACGCCAGTTACTTGTCATACAGCCCCATAGTTCTCATACATTTGTCAAATAGCGGTTAGTCAGAAGCGGCACAATCATTGAAAAGCAAGATCACCTACTAAAAAAAACTTAACTTAGTACAAGTGAAACTTCATTCATCATTTAAAATCCTAAAATAATCTCATTGCGCCTAAAATTCGTCACTTAAAAAAAGGATAGAAAAATTAAAATTAGTATTGTCATTTGTGTATTGCGTTGTACTATAAGTAGCTGCCGACAGATGGCGTTATATCCAAAATGGTGTCGTTATGTGACGCGTCCTTGAAATTTCATTCTTAACGCCGCTAAAGGAGATTCACTTCAATGATGATATTTTTTACTGCAAGATTTTTAAATTATAACTCCATGAGGTATTTTGCCACCATAATTATTATTTACTTTACAGGCTCGTGTAAAATGATCTCAGCTATGGACGAGGTCGCTATGGCGCTCGGCGCTAACTGTCCTCATCTCATATCCGTCGACTTCTGGAAGAGTTATTCGTTGACCGCTGCAGGCATCAGAGCGCTGGGGAACTGTAAGGAGCTGCAGGAGCTGGATGTGGGATGGTGGTGAGTTCCAATTGATATTAGCTTATATATATTTGATAATTATGAATATAAATGGAAGAAAAATTTGGTATAGTCCTATAATGTGTATACGATATATCTCGGTTTTGCGCGTTGATAGTTACGGAACCCTCCTTAAACATGTACTGACATGCTCTTGGTTAGGTTTATTAGAATATACATATCAACAGTTATTTTTTCATATCAAACTTTTAATTACAATTTACAATCTATGAGTGTTTTAAGATTTTGAAATATAATTCAGTTTGAGAATAATTACATCTAGAAAAGTCTGTTTAGTCTGCTATTAAGAGATAGTCCAAAACTTAGAAAGTAAATGATTTTTAAACCCCGACGAAAACGGAGGGATGTTATAAGTTTGACGTGTCTCTCTGTTGTGTGTGTAAGTGTCTGTCGGATGGACCGATTTTGATATAGATTTTTGTTTGAAAGCTGACACGATTGAGAGTGTTCTTAGCTATAAATCATCATCAGCTCGCTCACTGCTTGATAATTTGGGGGGTTACTTAAATTTTTTAATTTTGTTTATGCAATATATTATTTGGCCAGTCCTTTCGGATGAAAAAGTCTTTTCACACGAAGGATAGGCCTGTGGTCGATCATATCATAATCAATAAGTTTTAAAATTGAATTCTTACAAGCTTACCTATAATTTCCTATTTATCGGTAATTAACATCATACTTTATACTGTTTGCAGTCTCCAAGCGGGCGGTTCCGGCGAGTGGCTATCTGCGTTACCCGGCGGTCGCATGCGCAAGCTCTTCGTGGGCGCTCTACGCGGTGTGTGTGACAGAGACCTTCGTTCTCTGCTGCCGGCGCCGAGACTCGCGCAGTTGGACCTGTTGGGAGTGAGAGCGGTCACACAGGATATATGCAGCGAGTGAGTGAGATATATAATAGTAATAGTAATAATAGCTCCCCCCCCCCACACCGGTTTCGGTGACGGTGGCCCCGGTTCATTGAAACCAGGCCAGCTACGCAGGGGTTATAAGAGCACTCTCTCTTCCGTTACTCTCGACACCTAGCGGAACGGATAACCGACTCGACTTGCTAGACAATCAGGTGATCAGCCTGCATTGTCCTAACCAAACTTGGAAACAACATTTTTTGTTAGTACAACGGGGGAAGCGAATCCACGAACTCGGAGTCGAGAGCCGAGCTCTTAACCAGTGAACCACGGAGGCTGCAAATAGAGATATAACTTCATGTTATATGTGATCGAGTGAGATGGATATGTCTCTTTTCGGAGTGATAAAAGTTAGCGTAGTACGTTACTGGTATTCAACGTTGCGTAAAAAACGCAACAAATAGTAAAGTTCGATTTTTTCTTTTTTAGAATTTTAGAAGAATGCCGAGAGCTGCGGCTGTTGGACGTCAGCTTTTGTGATCAAATACCAGAGTCTCAGGTTAATTATTATTTTCATTTATATATTGTTAAAAAAATATAATAATAATAATTTATAATCCTATATGATAATAAAGTGAATCTTAATTTATCTTTAAATTAAGATTAAAATGTTCATGTGACGTAAGTGGATGTAGGGCGGCCATGTCAGCAGACGGACATACGGTCGATGGAGCAAATAAGTGCTGAAGTGGAGACCACGCTCAGGCAAACGTAGTGTAGGATGTCCTGCGGTACGATGGACCGACATTTGAGGAAGGTGGCTGGCAGCGGATGGATGAGGGCTGCCCAAGATCGGGATGGTTGGCTCTCATTGGGGGCGGCCTACGTTCAGCACTGGACGGCGACAGGCTGATGATGATGATGCATTCATCATCATCAGCCTGTGATCTATTGATCACCTCGTAATATTTTTTTCTTCGGCAGGTAAAAGAATGGCGACGAGAGTACCCACATGTCAGTATAAAGAGGTCTTTTCAGTCGCCGAATATTAATAATGCACCGAACCCGTTGTTCCATGCTCCAAGACTAGTGTAGTAACTGTAACAAGGCATATGGATAGTAATACAGAAACTTGTACACCAGTGTCTACAATGAAAACGTCTAAAATATGTTAAAGAATACAAAATGAACCCATACACTAAGAGCTCGCACCCACGAGAGTGTTTTTGTGGTCGCGGCAGAAAAATACCGAGCTGAAAATCGAAGCGTCAAGTGTCAAATGTTAGATTCGACAGCTGTACACGTTTTTCAGCTCTATTTTATTAACGCAAAGTTCTATTTACAGTGCAATTTTTTCTGTCACGACCACAAAAAAAAAACGCTCGTGGAAACGTAGCCTGAGGACCTGTTTAAAGATCTATTGATAAGTGTCAGATAGCTTATTGGTATGTTTTGTCTCTGTCGCTCAGTATAAAGTAAGCAGCGACAAAACTTCCGCATATGCTATTCGACACATACTAGGCGATTGTGAAGCAGGCCCTTGTAATACAATACCTTATTATAGCATATTATAATATGCTGGTTAATACAGACAAATCTGAAGACCAGTCTTAGAAGAAGTGTTAAATAGATTTAAAAGAACACTAGTCTAGAAACAAAAAGTACTCTATGTAAACTGCCCTGACTACCTATAGACTACTTTGAAATGTCAAGAAAAATAATTCAAAATTGACCAATGATGCATAAGTGGTGTATACACAAATCACAGTAAGCCGTTTTGACGTATTATTATGCACGCGTGATTTATTGGCATTTACTGTCATAACATTTATTGGCATTTACTGTTTGTTTTCTTATCGCGAATGGACTATAGCGCGATTCCGATTTAGGGTCATTTCACAACACGACGATACGCGACGCGTCGCAGCGCTGTATCTGAAAGAGAGCTATTCACCATTAATATGAATAATAAAACTCTTACAGTTAAACGTGTATCTTCTTGTGTAATCTCTAAAGTTCAATTCTGAATAGCTCTCTTGAAAAAATGCAGCGCTGCGCTTTGTTTCGGTGTGAAATTACGCTACGCCTACCACGCTCAGTTTACAATTAACCCTGTTTGCTGAACGTAAGGAATTAAAACAGCTCGCACTAGGTATATCGTAACGTTTATTTGTATTTTATGTGTTGTGATTTGCACTAACTAGGTGTTATATAAACTATGTCAATTTGTAAACACTTGTGAGAATCAAAGATTTAGATATAGAATGTTATTTATTACAACAAAAATAATTATATTTAGAATTTTAGAATCTCATCTTGATTTTGATTATGCTTTAAATATTGTGTGATTTATAAGTTAAGATTAGTATGCGTAAAGTGTTTTCATCGGCCAAAATGTTAAAGATAAGCAAAACGCCACAATCTGCAGCATTATTTTAGGTGCCACCAAGAGTCAATATTTTGCTTGTTATTGCATTGTTATAATCGGTAGACTTATATTCGAGTACTTATGTAGATAAATATACTAAGACTGATTAATTATCTCATTGATAGAGAAATAAATGAAATTACATTTGAGGAATTCAACAGATATTATTTACGTTATGTTACTAAAGTAAAAAAAAATGAAAGTTTTATTTAAAATTTAGGTAACTCTATGTATTTTATGTTTGAGCTAGTAGCTATGATTTTTTTTTCCCTATCAAATAATTATGTTATAATAGGATTATGGTCAGGTCGCACCGAAACGAGACGATACGCGACATGGCGCTGCATTTTAAGGATAACTATTCAAAACTTAACTTTAATTACTACACAAAAAGATACAATTTTCATATTATGACATCAGCCATACACTGCAAATGCGGTGTGCAGCGCGGTGCAACTATACATTCGAAAATGAAACGTGTATCTTCTTGTGTGATGAATAAAGTTCAATGTTGAATTGCTATCTTAAAAAATGCGGCGCCGCGTCACGTATCGTTTCGTTTCGGTGTGAATTGTCCCTCAGTGTTGTATAAATGCTTTGTCACTGGTCGTAATATAGCTTAATATTATTATTTTGTATCCTGCTACTTATCTGTAGCCGCCTTCGTTAGTACTCGTAGTTCCAAGTACATACAGTATCCGGCAGCAAACAGGCCGACACTAAGGCCTGGAATATATTGACCGGAATCCGGAGGGCCGGAGAAAAGTCGGAGCACTGAAAATTGAACTTTTCTAACTACACGGTTGAAAATCGAGCACATGAGGGTCGAGTTGTCATATTTGACACTGACATTTAACTCGACACTCGTGTGTTCGATTTTCATATCTATTGAAGAATATATTTCAGTGCCAAATTCAAAAACTATGCCCGGCCTCGGGGATTCCGGACAATATACTCCCAGACTTACTGATTATTATTTATTTTCAAACGTTAATTTGCATTGCAATTTTTAAGAGGGTATATCATGTATGTGCATAAAAACTTTTCAGTCAATTTTAAATATTAAAAAATGTTACATTTATTGAAGAATATTTAAAATTATTTTTCTACATAATTTATTATTGTATATAATATAGAACTTAATAAAAAATGTTTTTTCGGGCCCTGCAATATGTTAGCACTATAATTTGTATAAGTTGTACAAGTTCATGTCCATATAGCACACTATAATATATTATTATGAACTAAAATTATTGTATTTAGTGCTAGAACTGCTAAAACATAGATTAAAAATATTTTTAATAAATTGATGTTTTTGTTAAGTACTAGTTTTTTTTTATATATCCATCAAATAAACTTACTTTTTCTATGGGTGGTTTTCAAGTAAAATTATCACAGAGTAAAAAATATAGTTTACATACAGAGGAACAGCTTTCATAGAATGATCCAAATTTAGATAGGGTTGGCACCCTGGCATCGAACCTGGTGAAACTTTTTGTGTAGTTTATAAAGTTCAATTTTGAATAGCTATCTTAAAAATGCAGCGCCACGTCGTGTATCGTTTCGTTTCGGTGTGATTGACCCTTAACACGTTCGCGGACACTTGGACCGATTATTTAATGTCACTTTGACACTTCCTTTTTGTATGAAATGCTTTAGCCGCTCCGTCACTGGCAAAAGTTACCAAGTATTCAAATACGATCACCCTGGCTATAGCCTTCGCCTGCTATAGACGTTCTGTCATTAGTGATGGTCATAAAACATATAGAATTTGGACGTGCCGGTTATACCCTGCACCTGCTTTTGCCGTTCTGTCACTGACAATACTCAATATGTATACATACAGGCCGCACCTGCTATAGCCTGCGCCTGCTTTATCGGAATCATACGAACGTAAGTTATTCAAATTTATCTCAGACTGGATTGCATAATTTTGAGCATTCTGCGGGCTGGCTGAAGTTGAAACAGACTCAGTCGAAGCAGGAACATGGATGTGGACACCTAAATCTTTTAAGGTAATTGGAGATTCAACAGAAGGCACTTGTTCACCTCTCATCAGGACCGAATTTTGTATATTTTGTGTATTAGCTCGGGAGGAAATAACAGTTAAATTAACTAACGAGTCAACCCAAGCAGGAACATGGACGTGGACACTTAAATCCTTTAAGGTAGTTGGAGTATCGACTGAAAGCACTTGGTCATGCCTAACACGTTTAGTTGTACGCTTCACGTTATCACCGTCTTCTTCAGAGTCAGACACGTGAGTTGTTGATGACCCGCTATCTACATTAGGTACGTAAATAGTACCTATCTGAACCATAGTCACCATCACACGTTGTACGGATCCTCTTCTGACTCTTCTTTTTCACTTTCGCTCGATGTTTCTGGTTCTTCTGACTCTGAATGACAAGAGAGTTCGCCTGAGCTCGCGTCATTGAATAATTTCATAATTCTTTCATTCTCCCGCTCATATGGATCGAGGACTTTTTTTGAGCCCTTTCGAGACATCTAAAAAGTAGACAATGTATTCAGTATAAGTGTATTTCATTTCGGAGGTTAAATTATAAACTTTACGTTGGTAATATGTATTACCCTCAGACTAAAAGAATAACATGTTATTCTTTTAGTCTGAGGTATTACCAACTTAAAATTTGGTAATACATAGAAAATTACATGCCTACATTGAAATACAACATTAATTATTAATGACATAAGTATTTTGTGAAGTATAATCATTAAAAAATAAATAAAAAACCAAATATACTCGATACTTACGTCGATCAAAATCCGCGCGCACAAACACCGCGTCACTTCCACTCAGCGGGGCACTCGCCGGCTAATTCACTAGTTCACTAGCTAGTTCACTTCAGTAGTACTACTTATTATCTATGCTCGCCGGTCAACTGAACAAATCGTCATACGACGCCGCTGCTATAACAGGTGTGTCAGTGTGAGTGCGCACACAAATGTTCCTATTAGTATCACATTGGTATGTGTAAAAATACGTGTTATGTGACACCTAGGATATTGAAAATCTCAATTTGGGGGCACTTGATAATGAGCTGTATGGTAGTAGTATGAGAATTCGACTGCTAAAGCATGTGTGTCTCTAGAGAGCAGAAAAATAACGACGGGTATAGCAGTCGCGTCATTCTACACAGATCACTGATGAATGCCATAGCCGGCGTGTCCGCGAACGTGTTAATCAATACAAATAAATAAAATTGAAGTGTCTGTTTGTAATATAAAATGAACAGCTTTTCACTTGATGCATAATATGAAAGTATACAGGTGTTTTTTCTGTCAGTATCCAAGCTTTCAGGAGTGAATATACTCTTGAATATAAGCAACTTTTGCTATGGAATCAACTTTCCTACTTGAAAAAAAAACAAATCGCTGTTTCCTACAATAGGGCTACGGCATAGATAGCATTTTTATGTATTAGGAAACAGCAGATGATTTTTTTTCAAAGTCACAGTCAAATTGTTTTATTCAAAGTTGGTATTATAATACACTTTCTTAACGTCGGTAAACATATGCCTACCACCGGTGCGGAAACTAGCCCGGCGAGATCTTTTACCAATAAGATGTAAAATTTTCCTTTTAGAACGTATATAACAATGTTATGACCAAAACTACATAACAAGAGTACAATAGCACATAGAAGTAGCCTTGCAGGTGGCCCTCCTATTCCCATGGTGTGCGATCGTCAATAAAATCATTGACTCTTTAATAAGTTTTAGCACACAAACGTTCTTTAACTACTATTTTTAAATTTATCAATAGACAAATTTTAAACGTGTTCTGGAATTCTACTGTATAGGTATACATTGACCTTTAAAAGATTTATTAACTTGACTTAGTCTGATCACCGGTATACCTATCTAGTTTGTGTTTATTTCTAGTGTTCCTACAGTGATTATTGCTTTTCGTATTGAACATATTTGAATTTCAATTAGGTATTCAAGTAGGAAAGTTGATCCCATAGTAAAAGTTGCTTATATTCAAAAGTATATTCACTCCTGAAAGTTAGGACACTGACTGAAAAAACATTCTACATACGGCTTTTACAATAAAAATCAATTTTTAAGAGTTTTGTCTGTCCATCTGTCTGTCTGCCTGTCTGTTCCGGCTAATCTCTGAAACAGCTGGACTAATTTTCATGGAACTTTCACTGGTAGATAGCTGATGTTATAAAGTCTTACATATGCTATTAAGTAGCATATCTAATAATGTTAATAATAATAAATAATATAAAATAATCTTAAGGTTTATTTTTAAACGGATAAAAAAATAGGGTCCCGTTTCCGTTAGTTCCATGCAAACGAAGTCGCAGGCACCAGCTAGCAGGTCAGCAGGTTAAGGGTTTCCTTTAACTTCATTCTTATCGGCTTCTATTACCACTTACCTGTTGATGACGCTCATCCAAATCTCTACCTATTATTCATGCTAGGGCTTCCCTATGAAGGAGAACGAGCCTTCGCCACTGCCAGCTAGTTCTAGAATATAAATGAACGACCTTCCAAGTTAAAATTTATAAGAATCGAACCAGATACTAGAATTAGGTTTATAGGATTAGGCGTAGCTCTCTATTCCCTTATATAAGTCCAATAGACAGTAGTCTGTGAGTATTGGACTCGACGTAATTATACAAGGGTCGTCCCTTGTGACTGCAGCGCTTGTCAATAATTTTGATTCATCTGAGATCTGAGAATCCTTTCATATGAGATTACGTTTTCCTATATGAAATGATAAATGTATTGATTACTTATTTTGTTATTATTTAACGTAAACAAAAACAATGCACGCGAGGCATAAGCGTCAAGAATCAGAGAATGAATACTTAAGCAATAGATACCTATGAAGTATGAGTACAATCAAGCCGTTGTCGCACGGATCCCAACAGATGACGTCATCGTAACGAATTCAGCGGACGCGCTTGTTTCAGACTAGCCGTTCAGAAAAACTTTATAAAATGCACCATTTCTTGACAGATTTCAATAATTAAAAAGGAAAGTCCTCAGTAAGTTAATACACATATTACGGTGTACTTAGTAAAAATCAGATTTGCTACTAAGTGATTGACCCTCATTGCTGTTTGCTATCAGAGCCCTTAGTCAAGATGCCTTCGCGTATTAAGATGATGAAGTTCAAAACCAAAAATGTATGGGATTGATAAGTTTGTGAGTATGGATGTGTGGGCGTTTGTTACACTTTCACGAAATAACTACTGAACAGATTTTAATGATATTTGGCATGGTAGTAAGTAGTTTAGGCTCTAGATTAACACATAGGCTACTTTTATCGCAGCAAAAGGTTTTCGCGGGGTTTTTTTTTTGAGCGTACGATGTCTCGTTGACCGCAACTTCGAATATCGTATCCAGTTAAAGTATTTATAGTACATTTTATGAAAATTGTATCTGCATGAGTTAGTTACCCATACAATTGAAACATTATCACTCATAGGTAAATGATAATCCAAAATATTTGAATTTTTGTCTCATTTAATAGTACACTGATAACCTGTGCTTAGCTGTGTCTTGTGATTAGTTACGACAAAATAAATTCCAAGTTTCAAGAAATCCAGGTAAGTTCCCACGTCCTACTTTTTTATAGTGTAAGTCATCATGATCATCACCTTCAGCCGCTGTTAAAGCTCGGACTGTCTAATCGTCCCCTCATTAAGGACAATACACAGTAGTGTATTGACCTCAGACCATACAGTGAGACCGGTCTAAGCTACGCTTTGCTGTGTAATAACCCAGTGTCACGCACACAGGTTTATCGAAACTACGCCTTAACTTGTAAGGCGAGCTGTCGTGGTGTGTGTTTTTTTCTGTATGCAGTGCGTAGCCACATCGAAACTGTACTCCTCGTTTAAAGTTCAAACGTTCAACCACTAATGGCCCGTTTCAATAACCTATCTACCAATAACTATTTGTTACAAACGTCAAACTTGTATCGAAAAAAACCGTCAAATGATTGAATGGCGACGTTTTTAACGAATAGTTATAGGTAGATAGATAGAATTAATGAAACGGGCCGTAAGTCACGGACGCTCAATTAAAAATACAAAAGTCATAGGTCAATATTTTTTTATTCAACGTATAAGTAATAACTAGGAAGTTATTTTCGAAAAGGTCAATAATTGGGTAGCAGTCGTAGGGCGTTTAACAATTCTGACCTTTATATCCACGCGAGGTTAAAATTATATTAAACCAACCAATTATTTGAATTGATAATAATTTTGTTTTTCGTCCTGCATTTTGTAGTTAGCTACGTCATTTTGACTGCATGTACGTTACGTTGAAAGTAAATCTATCCCACGGTAACCAGGCATCCGCGCAGGTTCGCAAACAACATGTTTTTGGAGTTTTTGTTTGTTTGTACGTATTCCTTAATTCTGATTGAAACTACGAAATGTAAGATCCCTTATTACCATCAGTTTATTTGTTATTCCAGTATTTTCCACAGAATAACATGTTTTGATGTATCTACTGAACATTTTCGGGGTTTGTTCCGCACGCGAGGATTCTTTTTACTAACGCTTTTTGATTGAAAGGCCAGTTTGCTAGATAACAATTAAACATTTAGTGCAATCATGGCAGTCCGTCATTTTTCTGACGTGAAAACGTTTGATGGACGGTACCTAAGTATAAAAAATAACCGATTTGGTTGTCCAAAATCAATTATGCGCTTATATCAAGACGCTTAGGCTGAAAAATAATAAATAATATTTATTTATTACAAAAAATTTATTTATTTTATTTTTATTCTTTATGTACAAAAAAAGACACATTTTAAAGTTATATTATTACAATGGCGTACTTATCTCTTTGAGAGATCTCTTCCAGCAAACCATAATGATATTATGTGGATGTTGGTTGTGGAGATAGGGCTATGTACACTAAATACACATTTAAAAAGAACATAAAACATTTAACTTATACTAACAACCTATAACTAAAATTAAAATACATACCTAATATTAAAAATACTTAAATATGCAATATACAATACACATACATAAACAATACTTACATAAATCACTATAAATAAACATAATATTATTATAATGATATGACTATGATTATAGACTATTATAGACTATTATTATCACAACAAACTAAACTAATGCCGAATAGTGCCGTTTCAATCGTAATTTAAACGAGTTGACTGTAGGGGCCTCCTGAATGTGCTCCGGCAGTCCATTCCAGAGTTGCGCCGCAACACACGAAAACGAGCCCTCATAGAAGATTGTATTACAGTGTGCGATTTCTAGTGGCCTCTTCACTATGCAAGTGCGAACAGGTCTCTCGCTAGGCGGTGTGAAGCTGAACCTTTCGTAAAGATAGGAGGGAGAATGGGAGCGAAGAATTTTAAAGAGAAGCGTGAGCATATGCGAGTTCCTGCGCAACCGTATGGGAAGCCAGTTTAGACGCTTACGAAAGTCTGAGATGTGGTCATATTTACGCAAACCAAACACATAACGGCTACCTAGATTTTGCAGGCGTTCAAGCTTATTTAGTAATGCTTCTGTCAGGTCCAAGTAGACAACATCAGCATAGTCAAAAAGTGGAAGAATGAGAGACATGCACCAGTAGCAACTTAGTTGGAATAGGGAGGAAATTATGTAGTCGTTTAAGCGCATGCATAGCAAAATTCACGCGGCTGCTGACGTTATTGACATGCGTCGACCACGATAGGTTCGAGTCAAAGATTACACCCAAGTTTTTTACCTCATCGGATATCTTTATTATATTGCAATTATAAGTGATATTGTCTAAATTGTGAAAATCAATTCTACTGCGTAACTGTTTACTACCTATAACAATAGCCTGCGATTTCTTGGGGTTCACAAGTAGACCAAAGGTATTCGCAAACTCGTTTATGCTCTCAAGATTCTTGTTCAGCTGGTGCACTGCATCGTTAATATCCGAGAGCGTGGTATGCCTACATATTTGTAGATCAACTGCATAAAGGTGGAATAATGAAGTTATGGCCAAAGATATTTCATTGATAAATATCGAAATCGAAAAAGTGACGGTGATAAGACTCCGCCCTGAGGAACACCGGCAACGAGATTTGACCATTCAGAGATGAATTCCGGTGTAAAGATTCGCTGCTGTCGATTTCTCAGGTAGGAGTCAAACCACTCTAGTGCCGAAGTCGATACACCAACCGAGCGAAATATTGCGAGCAAGACGTCATGATCCACAAAATTAAATGCACAGCTGAAATCGAGAAGGACAATCATTGTAAGTTGTCTGTTATCCATGGCTTGACGAACATCTTCAGAGATCTTCAGTAGTGCAGTAGTAGTGCTATGCTCTGCGCGAAAACCGGATTGGGAAGGATTTAAAAGCTGATTCTCGGCTAAAAAGTTAGTTAGTTGCTTGTTTACTGCCTGATCGAGAATCTTGGACAGGATAGGCAAAATTGTAATAGGGCGATAGTGTGAAGGAGAGCTAGGATTGGGAACCTTGGGCAAGGGTATAACATGGGCTTTCTTCCAGGAAGAGGGAAAAGTGTTAGTACTGAGAGAGGAGTTAAGTATGTGTGTGATGACAGGAGTGAGTAAGTCAGCTACTGGAATAAACATATCTCTACTCAGTCCGTCACATCCAAACGCTTTCGAAGAAATATTTAAAATATGATTACTGTTGCATATTGACAAAAGTAAGTGTCAATGTCATTTTTGACATTGACAGATGTCATGAAGTAAAGCCTATTTAGTTAGATTATTTCAGTTGGCCAAAAGGCTATAAATAGTGTAGACGTAGGTATATTGTTATGTTAGGCATATGCCTAACATAACAATATACCTACGTCTAGGTATATACCTCATATGTAATACGTAATCAGTGTTAAGCACCAATAAAGGAGAATATAATAATTGTTGCTGTATTATTATCATCCCACTTCTGACACCATGTAGCGGGCTTCTACCTCTTGATTGTAAGTCCTGATGTGTGTCTGAGTAGTGATGATAATAATACAGCAACAATTATTATATTCTCCTTCTTCCTCATCAATATTTTTAAAAGTGAAAGATGCATTGTTTTGATTGTTACGCTCAGATAATAACTTAAGGCATCTACATTTGTTTTGTGGGTTTAATAAGAGAGGCGGATTAGTAAAATGTTTTTTTAATATGTTAACATCTTTAAAATTGAAGGGAGTAGTAGATGTTTTTCCTATTCCTAGGGAACCAAGGAATTTTCCAGTGTGAGCAGGAGGTAGATGTTGAATTGTAGAGTGTATGTATCGTCGTTTGGCATCACGACATTTTCTATTGCACTGATTGCGAAGTTTTTTATACCCAGCAATGTTTGATGCATACGGAAAACGCTTACATTTAGTTTTGGCTTTGTCTCTCTTAGTCATCAAAGTCCTTACTTCCGAGTTGAGCCACGAGCTGGGATACGCTTAGTACGTATCGGTTTAACAGGCACATGTAGGTCATATATTTCAGTCACGACAGAAGTGAAAATGTCGATTTTAGAGTCGATTGTACTTGCTTCATAAACAATAGACCAGTCAACATAAGCAAAGTCGCAACGAAGTATATCAAGATCCAAGCGGGCAAAACTACGCTGCATACTGATTTGACCTACACGTATCAGTTTACGTATGTTGTATGATAAGTAAATCAGGTCGTGATAAGGAAAAGGGGAAGTCAGTTGTCCATGTCCACCTTAGGTGGTTGAGAGACAAGGGACAGGTCGTTGTTGGGAGAGAAATGAGTGGCAGAGAGAGGTAGAATATGAATATTAAAGGATGACATAAGGGACTGTAATTTATGGGATCTTGAATTATACTTAATCAAGCAAGTGTTCAATTCGACCATTATGATGACATGATCGTAACAAGGGTAGTATTGATCAAGCAAGACTTCAAGATCACCGAAATAGTCGACAGTGGAGGAAGGACTGTACATAACCCCAAGAAGAACTTTGCTATGTGATACGCATAATTCGAGCAATAAATATTCGTAACAGTCGCGGGTAGTATTTGGAGATTGACATACTATATTATATGGGACGTTCTTCCTGATGTAGATGCACACACCTCCACCCCTGCCGATTTCACGATCGTTGCGCACAATAGTGAAGTCGGATAACGGATACAGCGTAGAAGGTAAAGAAGGTTTAAGCCAAGACTCCGACACTATAATACAATCCACCGGTACATCATTGAACGTTGCCAGGAGATCCGAATAGTGAGCCGGGATACTTTGGGAATTAATATGAGCGATGTGGAGTATGAGAGGTGTTTCTGCGCAAAAATGTCACGCTTTAGTTTGATATTAAGCGGAACGGAACTAGCTATGGAATCGTTGTCAGATAGTGCAGGTTCACTGGTGGCACTGAGAAAGTCATCAGATAAGGCACAAGAGCAAAAGCTATCTTCACAGATGTTATATAAATCTTTACTACATTTAATTTTTATAGTACTGAAATATTATGTATTATCTTCAATATAATATTAATATTATAAATATTAAAGTTATGTCTAGTATAATATAATCTTACCTAACTAAACTAGATATTAACTAAAATCTCATATATACATATTATATAAGATATATCTAAATATACCTACTAAACAAAATTACATTACCCTATTTAAAGGTTATTGACCTCACATAGCTGTGCATTGATGTTATTTAGGCAAAGTCTTTGCTGATCCCTCTTTAAATCACTTATTTTTGTGAGGTTAATGACCTCAGCGACCTAGGGAGCGTTAATATTTTGTATAATAATTATTTTTTCTAAATTTTTTACTATTTTTCTGCCTAATGTCTTGACATAAGCAGTAGATCATATGCACAAAATATCCGAAGTTCATTTTGGACAACCCTATAGGTATATAGGGTTGTCCAAAATGAACTTCGAATAATGATATTTTATTGTTACCTTAGACCACCTCTATCTAAATATCAATTGCACCACTGCATAGCTAAATTATAACAAACAAATTTTTTTACGCTAAGTGAGGACTGGGACGTACTGCTTGTGGTGGATGGAAAAGCTCCAACATTTTAGAACTTATAAGTGCTTTTTTTTCACATCTAACTTCTAACACTTCACCGTGGCTGACGAGTGCGAGAGGTTCCTGGCTCCTCATGACTACGGTGCTGTCCAGATACACGTGAGAAGTAGAATAAGCATACAAAATTTTGAGATTGTATTATAATAATTGTATTAGTCTTGCCTGAAACACACAATAACAGGTCACAGGGTATATCATATTTCAGGCGCTATTCTAACTACATCAAACTACCTAACCGGCCTAACTAAAAAAATCGGCCGAATACGAGTGGCACGCGCACGAAGTGTCCGAGAGAAAACTATATAAAATAGAACTCTGCGCTAATACAATAGAGTTGAAAATCGAACACACAAGTGTCGAGTCAAATGTCAAATATGACAATTCGACACTCGAGACTTCGATTTTCAACTCTATAATTGTAATAGCGCAGAGTTCTATTTTCAGTGCTCTGAAATCCCGGGCCCACCGGATTCCGTACCTATCACATAGTGCCAGTCTAACAATCTTACTACGAGTCACCATCGCCCACATAAATTCCCCAAAGTGGGGTCCCAGTCTCTTTTCAATGTGAGGCAAATTACTACGGTATGACCATCCGCTCTTGCCTGCTAATCTGAAGTGTGCAATATCTCCACCCACGGAAAACCTGATCATGCATACTAAAGTAGTACAAAAACAATACTAGCAAAGGCCATGGTACGAGCGCTACCAGGTTATGTCGTACTAGCTGGTGACCAGATCGGGGGGAGAGGAGGAGCTTCTGGACATGACGAGGAGGTGCAATAAAATGGGAGTCAGGTAAGTCTCAACGTAGAGGTAGGTAGGATTCTTCGTTACTGACTGGAAAGTAATTATTAGGTAACGCCGCCCGTCAGAGGAGTAACAAATGAGTTCTGGTCTTCTGGAACGGGATATGCTTTTTGGTAATGTTTGAATCTCTACATATCGAAAATCGAAATTATCTGCAGTGTGGTGAGTACGGGTTTTTGTCACTTCTCGCCGTGATGAAGTTAACTACGATTTATGATAACTAATTTGATGCCATACAAATTATATACTTACGTACAGAGAAACACCTTTCATTGAAAGATTCAAATCAATTTAAATTTGAAAATCAAATCGAAAGCTTACTATTTAGTTATTCGTCTATTCCTCTTTCTTCAATCTGTGGTATCATTCCTATCCAAATATAGTTTTAATCCTCACTTTAAACAGACTGTGCTCATCTACAAGCTTATTTAATGCGAAATTATGTTAGCTCTAATATATATTATTATAATGAGGGTTTTTAAATTCGAGACATTTGACAGCTGTTTGACACGACATAATCATCTTAAATACGATGGGCCGCCTGGTGACGGAAAAAGAACCGAAAATTCTTATTGACAGTTTTCGATACCACTTCCGCCACCAGATGACGCCTTGACGATGAGTCAAATTGACGATGAGTCGGTCTGTCTCCTAGGGGCTGAAAAAATATCAAAAATCCTCATTACGCAAAGGAATTTTTCTACAGGTAAAGAATTGTCAGCTATGCTATTTAAAAGACTTGAACCGGACTCAAGAAGTGGTGCGCCATCATATCGTGAAGTTCATGAACCGTCTCATCGAATTAGGCATTTCTGGTTTGAGGTAAGGCTGGGACAATATTATGATCCGAGATTCAGCGGACCCGGGGAAAAAATTGACGCCTGTGCGAATGAGTCAGCACGTTAATCGAACGGAGATTCGAGTCACTTCGAGGTACGAGAATTGGGGCCCAGGTTTCATGTGTGAAACCAATGTTTAACTATTTATAGAGTAGACGCATCTAAGCACATGGAAATAAGCGACCTGCGCCTGCGCTTATTTTAAGCTGTTTAGTAATAATTAACTCTCTCACACAGGACGTTCTGATTTTTGACGATTATCTTGAGAAGCTGCGTGTTAAGTATGAGGGTGGACAAATTGGCACGCGTCTAATCAAACAAGTGGTCGTTTATTGCCTTAAAACAGACTGCATATCCGGGGTGCGTGGGCGCGGGGAAGCGGGCACGCTTCCCGAGAATATTACAAGTAAGTGTCGTAACGACACACAGCGCGCCAAATATGCATTTACATATTATTTATAAGTACATCTTAATATCTAACACTGCATAGGTACTATGAACTAAATGGATTTCTAAAAACGATATGAGTCTCTGCCTAATGTCTTGTTCATGTAAGAACATAATATCATGTTTCTTGTTGGACACAAGATACTAACGTAAAACTAACAAGCACAGACTACTAAATAGTTAAGTTACTACGTAAAACAAGTATTAATTAGTAAATACGTATATAGTACTAACTGTTGCCCGTGGCTCCGCCTGCGTTAATAGTATCTCTCGGGATCACTGTAATTTTTCAGGATAAAAAAAGGATAAAAAGTAACATATGTTTTAATCCAGAGCCAAAACTACTACCATATAAAATTTAATTGAAATCCGTTCAGTAGCTTTTCAGTGAAAGAGTAACAAACACCCATCCATCCATCCATCCTTACAAACTTTCACATTTATAATATTAGTAGGATACTTCGCTTGGTTAGGTGATACAAACAAAAGCGCATTGTTATTAACTTCGTCAAGTCAATAACTTGCTATTAAAATTTGTCAGGCGCTAAATTTTATTTCCGCAATTTCCCCGTAAGCTGTTTACCGATTACAAAGGGTACAATGTAATATTCGGAAGTGGTCTCTGGGGTGACGCGTTGGAGCGAATAGGGATAAAGGCTTAACAGAGATTATTACTGGTTACAATTATTCACATCCAGTTTGAAGTGAGTAATAGATTACAATAAATTTTGGGAAAGTTTTTTCACCTAAGCAAGTTTCTAAGTAGGAAATTATTGTATGTAGTCTATTACGCACTTGCAGATTCACTCATCAGATACGGCATTAGCAGCTATGGACTAACATTTAAAACTCATCTAGACAAAATTATACTACTACAAGTTAGACTAATTAAATATTTTGCAAGTAAAAAAGTTAAATTAACGTGCAGAGATAATTATGACAAATTATTCAATAAATACGAAATTTTGCCAGTTCACGCAAAAGTAGAATATTTAATAGCATTAGAACAATACAACATAGAAACTCATAAGAACTTAATAGATCATCACCAACATAACACTAGAAATATTACACGGGGAAAATATATAATACCGGAAATAAAAAACTACTATGGCAAAAGAACTAGGAGATATTTGACTCCTAGTATACAGGGTGACCTGAAATTCGATACATTCCTTTGAAAGACAGAAAGTAGACCTCATTTACAGTAATATTTTTCATGGCATCCCCTATCCGAAAGTTGATATTTACAAAGTTATTGAAATTTCAAAAATTTTTTCATTATTTTCGACTTTTTGACTTTGACATGACGTATTTTTAAAAATGTTTGTCTTTTTAGTGATTTTTTTATGTATTTTAACCGTCAATGAGTCAAATATTATTTTTAAGGAATAAATAGGGACAAACTAAGCGAGAATTTTTCATTATGAGACATGAAACAGAATTTTCTTTTAAGAAAAATGCACATTTTTCTTAAAAACAGGTGATTTTCTTTAAAAAATGTATGATACAATGCGTACAAATATTCTAAATAACTTCCTTATCTCATTAGCTTTCCAAAAAGGTGCAAATGTCTACATAAAAATATGAACATGTAATAAACAAAGACAAAACAATCATCAGGTAACGTTATCTCAAGAATTACACCCTTACTTCTACTTGTGATTTTTTTGTATCGCGATGGCTGCTTTTGAGTACGATGAATACGCTGACATCTTGTTTTGTTACGGACTTTGTAATGGTAATGCTGCTGCTGCACGAAGAACATACGTTGAACGTTTTCCGAATCGACGAGTGCCAAACGTTAGAGTGTTTTCAACAACATTTCGACGAATTCGGGAAAGCGGCCGTGTTGATAGAAGACGTGGCGATTCAGGCAGACCTCGTTTGTATGCTCCAGAAGAAAAAGAAGAAATTTTAACACTTTTTCAAAATGATCCTTCTATTTCTACAAGAGCGGCAGCTAGAAGACTTGGATTGAGTCAATGGAAGGTGTGGTTTACAGTACACACAGCGCGTCTACATCCATTTCACTACACACCTGTCCAAGCGTTGGAAGAGGGAGACCCGGTTAGAAGAATGGAATTCTGCCGTTTTATGATAAATGCAAACATGGAGGATCGCAATTTCTTCTCAAGAATATTGTGGACGGATGAATCGAAATTTGACCGTGACGGGATAAACAATTTCCATAACACACATTACTGGGCACCAAAAGGAGAAAACCCCAGGATGAAAAAAGAAAGGGCCCATCAAACCAGATTCAGTCTAAATGTCTGGATGGGTATAATTAATAATAATTTAGTTGGACCTCATTTTTTGCCTCAAAATTTAAATGGTGAAATGTACGAACATTTCCTAAGAGAGGAGATTACTGGTTTAATGGAAGATGTGCCAATAGCAACTCGTCGTAATATGATTTTCCAGCATGATGGTTGCCCGGCCCACTTCCGCCTCGGCGTACGCCAGTGGCTAGACCAAACTTACCCACATCGCTGGATAGGTCGAGGCGGGCCAATTGCTTGGCCAGCACGGTGTCCCCATTTGACCCCGTGTGATTTTTATCTTTGGGGTCATATGAGGCTTTGGTGTATACTACACCCATAACTACTGTAGAGGAGCTCAGAAGCCGCATAAGAAATGCAGCAGAAGAAATCAAAACTAGTCTTACTACCAGAATAATCAAAACAGAGGTACGGAGAAGACTACGGGCCTGTATCAGAAACAGAGGTTCACATTTTGAACAAGACCTAAAGTAGAATATTTATTATTAAATTTAATTAAACATTGATGTTTTTTAAACACAATAAACGTAATTAAATTCAAGTTTTTCCTTTTATTTTAACCTTATCGCAAATAAATCGATTTAGACATTATTTCATTTTACTTCTAATATGTTTACTACAACGTCATATTTTTATGTAGACATTTGCACCTTTTTGGAAAGCTAATGAGATAAGGAAGTTATTTAGAATATTTGTACGCATTGTATCATACATTTTTTTAAGAAAATCACCTGTTTTTAAGAAAAATGTGCATTTTTCTTAAAAGAAAATTCTGTTTCATGTCTCATAATGAAAAATTCTCGCTTAGTTTGTCCCTATTTATTCCTTAAAAATAATATTTGACTCATTGACGGTTAAAATACATAAAAAAATCACTAAAAAGACAAACATTTTTAAAATTACGTCATGTCAAAGTCAAAAAGTCGAAAATAAAGAAAAAAAATTTGAAATTTCAACAACTTTGTAAATATCAACTTTCGGATAATGCCATGAAAAATATTACTGTAAATGAGGTCTACTTTCTGTCTTTCAAAGGAATGTATCGAATTTCAGGTCACCCTGTATACAATAAAATTGATAAGGGGTGACAGTAAAAAACTAAGTAAAACTAAGTTAAAGCAAAAATTGAAAAGTTATTTTTTGGAAAAAGGCTGTATATAGTATACTTAAATAGTAATAAATTTTCTTTTATAAGAGCACATAATTAATCATTGATTGTTGTTATTAATTTTAAGCTTACTTTATATTATGTTAAAATTATTATGCTACACTATAAGGTTTTGTTTTGTTTCATAAAAGAAGAAAAATATTTTGTTATTGAATTTTTAGTTTATTAATAGTTTATTATTGTGTGTTATATTGTTTAATTAGATATATATATATATATATATATATATATATATATATATATATATATATATATATATATATATATATATATATATATATGTGTTACAAATATCGCCAACAAACTGATATGCAGTTTGGAGGTTATTAGAATAAGAAAACAATTATGTAAAATCCTTGAATAAATACATTAAAAAAAAAAAAAAAATTGAACGAATGATTGAACGCGAGAGTTTTATATCTACCTGGTCTGATTGATAACTGGCCGAAACGACAAACTTAAAAAAATGATACGCAAAAAAGGAATATTACATTATATTCTGGCATCTTTTTTAAAATAGAACGCAAATTTGAATTTAATCGAACTGATGGAATTTGTTTGAGAGGACGTAGAACTTTCTCTGTCGTAAATTTTCTTAACAATGGAAAGAAACGAAATTCGTGCGGTGATAAAGTTTTACGTTTTAAAAGAGAAAACAGCAACCCAGATTAAAACCAAGCTAGACAGTGTTTTAGGTAATTCTGCTCCTGCATTGAGTACAATTCACACCTGGGTAACTGATTTTAAACGTGGAAGACAGAGCTGCGAAGACGCCCACAGGTCTGGCCGTCAAAATGAAGTCACGAATCCGGATATGATCAAAAAAATTCACAAAATTGTATTGAATGATCGGCGCTTAAAGTTGCGAGAGATAGCAGAGATGGTGAGCATTTCATCTGAACGCGTTTTTAATATTTTGCACCAACATTTGGGAATGAAAAAGCATTGCGCGCGATGGGTGCCGCGTTTGCTCACTGTAGACCAAAAGCAACGTCGAGTGAACGATTCATCGGAGTGTTTGGCGCTGTTTAACCGAGATCCTAATGAGTTTTTGCGGCGTAATATAACAGTCGATGAAACCTGGATACATCATTATACTCCCGAGACAAAAGAACAATATAAGCAGTGGACTGAGAGCGGAAAACCTGCGCCGAAGAAAGCAAAAACGGTTTTGTCGGCCGGCAAAGTGATGGCGACTGTTTTTTGGGATGCTCGAGGGATTATTTTAGTGGATTATCTGCAAAAAGGAAATACAATAAATGGCGAGTACTACGCAAGCTTGCTGCAAAAATGAATTGAAGAAATCCAGAAAAAACGACCACATTTGGCCAAGAAAAAAATATTGTTCCACCATGACAACGCACCTGCACACACGTCAATGGTTGCAATCGCCAAACTCCATGAATTGCGGTTCGAATTGCTACCGCATCCACCCTATTCTCCGGATCTGGCCCCGTGCGACTTCCACTTATTCCCAAACCTGAAGAAATGGTTAGGTGGCCAGAGATTTTCTTCAAATGAAGAAGTCATTGTTGCCGTGGACGAGTATTTTGAGGGGTTGGAGAAAACATTTTATCAAACTGGTGTAACGGCATTGGAGAAGCGCTGGACTAAATGCATCGAGGTAGAAGGAAACTACGTTGAGAAATAAATTTATTTCAAATAGATTTTTGAAGTTTTTCTTTGTCGTTTCGGAAACTTATCATTCAGCCCTCGTATTTACTGACTTTTCTTTTTGACGATAAATTCAAAAATGTTAAATTATTTACATTTAATTTAAATAAAAGCTTGTAATATTACGCACTCTAGTGCGTAATATTTGATGTTTTCCGCGACTTCGTTGGCGCGAAAGAAAATTCGACTGGAATCGCACATTTTAGACGAAAAAGTAGCCTGTCCTTTCCCGTGGTCTACTCTATATCTGTGTAAAATTTCATCAGTAGTTTTGGAGCCTATTTAGTGCAAACTAACCAACAAACATACACTTCGACACTATAAAATAACTCTCTTATGAAGCAGACGAGCAAACGGATCGCCTGCTCGTCTGCGAAACGGATCCGTTTGCTCGTCTGCTTCATAATCTACAACAATCATGAACATGCTGGGGAGAACTGAAATAAATGGCATGAAGTAAGAATGGTGAAACGTGTATTTTGGGCAAATAAAGCCGTAACTCCGTAAGTCCGTAACGATTCTTCGGCGACTCTGTTATTTGCTTATTTTCCATGTTATTGAAGCAACGAAATCTGTCAGCTGACCACGCTCTCCCTCATTAAGCCAGCAATTATGTTTTGGTGCATTAATAATTCAGCCCAATACAAAAAGTGAGCGAAGGTCGCATGCGATCAATATTGTAATTTCATTGTCTTTACATGGTTAGAGCACTAATAGAGCTTATTGTATAATAGATTATTTTATAATTTCTGTTCTCACATTTTTTTTTCAAGCGAAAAATCATATTTAGGAATGTAAGATTGAAGAAGACAATCATTATAACTTTTAGTAGATACTTATACCTACTTAATACCACAAGTTACTCGCATAGAACCTATTGACGAGCGATTACAAATACCCTAACATAATCCTCAAATTATTACCAGGCTCAGTAGAGCTAGTAGATCCCTTCCGCGGGCACAAACCATGATATGCAGCTGCTAGCTCTATAATTTTATCTCATCTACCAGGCGAGCATAGAACTAACAGATCTATTCCGCGATCACAACTCACTAATCTACATTCGCGATTGGTTCCTGCTAATAATGACATACCTCATCTACCAGGCGAGCATAGAGCTAGAATCTCTTCAACCTTCCAACTAACTGCATGCAAGTTACAGCTACTAGCAGCTCAATAATATTTTATCTCATTTACCAGGCGAGCATAGAGCTAGAATCTCTTCAACCTTCCAACTAACTGCATGCAAGTTACAGCTGCTAGCAGCTCAATAACATTTTATCTCATCTACCAGGCGAGCATAGAACTAACAGATGTATTCCGCGACCACAATTCACAACCCATGCCAGCTTCGCGATTGGAACCTTCTAATAACGATATATCTCATCTACCAGGCGAGCATAGAGCTAGCAGACCTCTTCCACGGGGTCAACCCATTGAGTTTGATTAGCGACTGGGGGTCGAGGTTTGGACGCACGGGGTTTCTGCCTGGCGATGCGGCTCTGGTGAAATGAAATGATGCTTTATTTGGTGAAAATATGGTTATATAAAGGTGTATGTAACAATTTTTAAATTAATGCGCATATTTTGTCGCAGTTAACGACGTCCAAATATTTTGTTAATAGTAACACGTTTATAGTTACCATAATTATTATTTAACATACCTGTCGCTTTAAAATACATATATATTAATAAAATCTAAATGTCAATGATTATGTATTAAACAAACATCATTCATTATGTCAATAAATAGAATTTCAATGTTAAATATAATGTTGTTATTACAATTGTCAGATGACTATAAAAATGTCAAGAAATAAAAAAATGTGACAGAATCAAAACCACCATACAATCAGTGTCAATACTCAATAGATATAAAATTTATTATAATGTTGTACGACGGATAAAGAGGTGTGGATAACAGATTATCTAATAATAGTTAAATGTCAACTCATTAAAAATTCTTCACGTCATATGTATTAAGATTTATTTATTATTATTTTATTTTATTTTCTAATATACTGTTTTTAGACAGTTGTTTTATATGTTTAGGCACCTTATTATATATTTTTACACACATTGCATAAGCATTATTTATGAAAAGAGTTGTTTTCGGTTTTTTATTTTAGGATCAGTCTATTTGATATTTTTTAAATATTTTGTCTGGTACATAACTATTATTTGTGTAAAAATGTCATTGTTGTGTATAACATGTTTGTTGTATGTTGGGCTGCGGCTGTCTGAAGTCAATGTCTTCGTCAGTCAATAATTCCGCCGCCGGCGCGCTAAGGTGCGCCAGCTTCGGACCTGGTTGCGCCATCGCGCCCGTCTCTTTCTGGCATTAACACTATGACCTCTTCCTCAACAACCCTCGCAGTAGTTGGTCCCTCCGTATACACGGACCTGACCCCCGCCGAAGCAGGAAGCAGCAACAAATTTTAAAATTACTAAAATGTACAAGCTGGTAGTGTCATGATGTTAAATTGTTTAAAAAAAGGCTTACATGACTCGTAATGGAAATGTTCGTGGATAACCACGACCTACTGCGGTCATTGGATATATTAGGTCGTCGTACTGGCCACTTTGATCTTCGTTGGTTAGGAATTCCAATTTCAAATTTATACCGCTATTTACTCATGCAATTATGTTTCGAAAACCGTAATTAATTTGTTTTTTCCTCTTTTGGTTTTTTCTTTGCGTCACTCTGTTTACAAAATGGAAAACTTGAAATATCGTATTATTTTCGAGTACGAGTTCTGGAAATTTCGACCTGCAGAACAAGCCCCGTGGACGGCCGGAGACCAAAGTTGATAATGAAGAATTGAAAGCTATTGTGGAAGCGGATCCATCGCAAACCACGTCCGAGTTAGCTGCAGGCTGCGGTGCTAGTGATAAAACTGTTTTAATCCACTTGAAGCAAATTGGGAAGGTGAAAAAGCTTGAAAGGTGGGTACCTCATGAATTGAGTGCACCAAACCGACAAAGGCGCGTCGACTGCTGCGTTACATTACTCAGCCGGCACAATAATGAAGGGATTTTAAATCGAACGTTAATTGGAAAGTTCATCGCAATGGCTGAACCCTGGCGAACCAGCCAAAGCCTGCCCCAAGCGAAAATTGACTCAAAAAAGTTACTTGTGAGCGTTTGGTGAACTAGTGCCGGTGCCGTTCACTACAGCTTTCTTAAATCTGGCCAGACGATTACGGCAGATGTCTACTGCCAGCAACTGCAAATCATGATGGAAAAGCTAGCTGCTAAAGAACCGAGGTTGGTCCTTCGCTCTAGGCCACTGCTGCTTTAGGACAACGCTACACCACACACTGCACAACAGACGGCTACCAAATTAGAGGAGCTTGGAATGTCTAAGATATTCACCGTACTCCCCGGACCTTGCTCCAACAGATTACCATTTTTTCGAAATTTGGATAACTTCTTGCAAGGGAAAAAAATCAACTCCGATGGGGCAGTCCAAAGCGCCTTCAAAGATTTTATTAATTCCTATCCGAATGGTTTTTTTAGTAAAAGAATCAATTAACTACCTTTGAGATGGCAAAAGTGCATAGATAGCAATGGTATATACTTTGATTAAATAAATATATTATGTTAAAAAAAACGACTTTATGATCTTCCTCTACAAATCGCCAATTTAGTATATAATGACCTAATACTTACTTATAAGGAGCCAAGGGCTTATAGGGTAAGTATACATAGATTTCTTCTAGCCTATAGCATCCTATAATACTAAAGTGTAGGTAATAACATTATTCTCAATGCGAAAGTTTGAGCGATAAAACATTTCTTGAAGGATTTGTAGAATTGGTCTCAAAGCCCGAGAACTCTACTTGGTTCTTGGGTAAGGTATCAACATTATTTAACTTATTTTCGGCTTTAGAAGTACGAGTTCTAGAAACTTCTCTTTACATTCTATTTCCACAGGCAGCGTCAACGTTTCTCCTGTCGCATCCATACGGCAAGAAGCGCGTATGAGTATCTACTACTTCAGCGACTACGAGGTTGGCCCACCCTATGACAATGAGGATACACTTCCAGTGGTCATTAATCCAGTAAGGAGGAATTTTAGAGCTGAATGTCGATTCTGCTCATAAAATCCTGCAATAGTATTATTGCACTAACTGTATAGTTACGATCCAATCCCGATATGTTAAAATTGCAAAATGGTATCCTCATCAACGTCAAACGCGTTTCGATTGGTCCAAACTCCAAAAATTGGTTAATGATATAAAGACGATTAATTCATAATTCAATAAAAGCAAAATGAAAGTGTAAGTTTCACGAAAATAGGGGTCCACATTTTGGTGATGGTCAAAATTGACCGATTGACGCTAAGCCGTGTTGGGTGTTGACAGTTCACCAATATAGGTGAACCATTTTGGCATTTACACTGACAACCTGCTGCATTCATAATAGTGTAGTAAGAGCGTTGTTAGTCTACCTGCTATGTATTCCAGAAATCTCGTGAAACATGGCCTTTAAATTTTCAAGCAAAGCAAACTGTTTGATATTATGATAGTTTTCTTGGAAAAATAATAAAGCATGTAAACTCATAGATGTATTATATTAAAAAGAGGTGTAAACTCCAATATGAGAGCTCGACGTTATTGTAATATAATAAAAGTTCATATCGTACAACCTTAAAGTTATTTCAAATTGATATTAATATATTAAAACACTGTTTTAAGAAGTTGTGGTTCAATGTAGACTGCCGCTGCTAATATACCAAAAAAATGCAATGGGTAAAAGTAAAAGCCGAAATATATTCATAACTACCCTTCAGACCGCTTCGAATTTCACGCACAACAGCAGCGGAGACGCGCGCAGCACGATAGTTACCGCTCAACCGGAGTTCATTTCTGTCAAGTGGTGATTAAGGCCATATTCGTTGCTGTGGCGCCCGCCTGCGTGCGATCCGCTGCTGTCACCGCACCGCTCATCGCGAAATTCGTGGTAGCGGCCTCAACTTTAAAAGGCTTCGCAAAATCGCAAGTAATAATCTTTTACTTTTTAGGATGGGACATGTGGTTAACGACTAGGTATGCGAGCACCGCTGGCCTCAGATATACAGAATGGTGGACTTTTCCAACAACGTGGGGAACACCTCGCTCACGTGCTGATAGGACAACGGGAATAAGAAGATCGCATATGGCCGGGAGAATAGATGGTTTACCGTTTTCAATGGAGAAGATGATCGGGCCTTGAATGTTAATTTGCAGATATGTTTCTTCAGTAAAAAATAGCTCTCACAGCGATTTCAGTGGCGGTGGCTGGTTTCGTTAAAACAAGTCCGGCTACGTATTTACTTTACGGCGGTAATTACTTAGGCTGGGGCTAAATGATACGGAATCCGGCGGGCCCGCAAAAAATCAGAGCACTGAAATTAGAAATGCGCTAAAGCAATAGAGCTGAAACTCACAAGTGTTGAGTGAAATGTCAATGTCATATTATATGAGTGCTCGACACTTCGATTTTCAACCCTATTGTTTTAGCGCAGCGTTCTTTTTTCAGTGCTCTAAGTATTCCCGGGCCCGACGGATTGCGGATCATATAGTCCCAGTCCATACCTTTGGACTTTATTAAAATAAATAGGAAGCCGGTATTCGTGTTAAGTTTGCAGTGAGAAGAAAGTTGCATCAGAACAAATTTCAAAATTGACTAGTGAAGCTTTAGCCGTGAACCAATCGAAGTAAGCCATTTAACGTTAGCACTGACAACTCACTGCAAACTTAACTATTAACTACACTATTGACTATTATTAATCTATTATTGTTTCATTAAAATTGGGAAATTATTAGCAGATCTCACACGACGAATCACAGTAGGACGAATATGGGAAAATGTTGGAGGCAAAACAATAATGTTATGAGTATTCAGACATTCTCGCAAAGCCAAGCAAAAGCCTTACTATAATTACGGTGTTAATTACGGCAATAAGCTTTTGTTTTATTTAGTATAGTCGAGTTCATGAGACACAATAAAAAATGTAAACAAACATTTAGTGGTTCGCAACCTTGGATGAAATCGAAACAACAGTTACGTCACTTCGTCATAGACTTGAATAACAAATGTGTTATTCAAGTCAATCAATTTTTATTTGTTCATACAACATTTTATACATTTACTTTTTCATACAACAAAAACTATATTTTATACAACATTTACATAAAAATGGCGTCGCTAGATTATAACCCGACTAAGCGAAAATGCTTATAAGTTCGAGTGACACGACGTATGTTACTTCGTGGATTGAATTTGGAATTATAATTTTCATTTTGACAGACGATCATTGTTTACTTAAATTATCCAACCTGTGGGTTTCAATTATAAAAAGTTGTACTTTCCTACTTACCATCTTGAAACTTACTGAGTACCTACATTAGCAATACTTTGCTACAGTGAATTCATAATTAAGAACTTTCTAGATTTTAACGCAGCCCTTCGAAGAGTATCTAGATCTTTATATCTAAGTAGTATATGCCAATAAATAAATTGTTTTAAAATTTATATTAATTATTGTGTTTTATTCTAACATAATGTGTGTCATTTTCTACATTATACAACTAATAACGTTTGCTTACAATTATATTAAATGGAGATGTCGCCACTGACCGACTGACGTATAGACGCTCGCACAGCCGTAATCGCTTATTACTATAGTAGAAGCGTGAAAGGACACTGGCAAATCCTGCCTAATTTTCCATCAAGATCGGCCGAGTTTCGAAAATATATGGTTTTATAGTACTTAAAAAGTTATTATATAAAAAATATATATTATATTTTTAGGACTTGGGAATAAAAAGTTATGAATCTCCGAATATCAGAGAATTGATGTGCAAAATATGTACTTATCTATGGTAATTGTTGTCATCATATCTATAGTCTATAGTTATCATGCTGTTAATTGTCAATTTGAGGCGTAAAAGCTCCATCTAGTGGCCCAGTAGATATATTTATTTTAATTGGAGTATAAAGTTATTTTCTTTTTCTATAGCTCAACAGTTTCGTACTAGTTTTAATTTCATTATGTAATTGACATCGCAAATAATAGATGTCGCTTTTCCGCAACCCGCCACTCGAGCAATATATTGAACAATAAGTTAGGTTATATTTAATCAATTATCTTTTATCCCCTGAGTTTGATGTATAATATTATTGCTTTTTTTGTTCCTATGTTCATAAAGAACAAATTACAATAAATACTTTTTGTAGTCTCGTATTTTAATTACCAGGCAGCAAATGTATATCGACTTGCCGATCTCGTTTGGACATTAGTTTTAATTTACAATGCAGACACGCACTAAGAAAGGATTATTAAATGCGTTAAAAAGGGATTTTTCAAAAAACATACCCACTGTGAAGAATGATGAAGATGAAGTCGCACGCAAAAGCTAGTTAATGTAGAAATAAAATTGGTAGAGTACTATAGATTAATAGACACTTGGTACATAACAAGTTCTATATAATAGTAAGTTCCTATGCTACAGTTTGTATATTACGAATCTATTTAACTTAGTAAGCACGGTTGACAGAGTTCGTTTACAAATTCCGAAACTCTAGGAACCGGTAGGGTAAACTACGTGGTAATACATATTCATGCTCTAATAGGAGTTTATTGTATAATTAAGTAAAGTGTATTGTCACTTTACTATATAGAGCTGGTATTGGCCGTTAGATAAGAATTGGCGCTTACAACATGTTTACATGTTACGTTGTGTGCTGTCTACGAATAATCTTGACGTGCCACGTCACGTAAAGCTTATATTTATAGACAGCACACAAAGTACAGCCTATAACTGCTGTAACTATCGTAAGTTCAACTCCTGAGAATCGACAATATTTATTAGACATCAGGGTTTTAACTTCAAATTAATATGCACAAAAATACAAATGTGGTAGTGGTGAGTGTGACTGACATCTTTGAATGTTGGAGTTTGTTCCGCCGATTATTTTGATAATGAATAACCTCTGTGCCTCGGTAGTTAACGCTGTATATAACGGGTTCGAATCCTGTCGACGGAACAACTATGTTTTTAGGGTTAGGGTAAAAACGGGACCCTATTACTGAGATCTCGCTGTCTGTCTATCTGTCTCTCACCAGGCTGTACCCGTCATAGCTAGATAAAACCGTCATGAATTTTCAGATATGATGTATTTCTGTGGCCGCTGTAACAAAAAACACTAAGCAGAATAAAATTAATATTCAAGGGGAGCTCCCATACGTAGATCTTTGCCGTTTTGTACGGAGCCCTACGTGCGCGACTCCGACTCGCACTTGACCGGGATTTTCTCTTCCATTTCAGGAAGAGGAACCATATCTGTTTCTATAATATCTTAACACTTGACCGACATTTCAATCTCTTGACACATTTTCTCAGAAGATTTAAACAATAAACAATGACGTGTTTCTTGTAATCTTTTTATCAAAAGGTCAAGTATTAAGTCTAGCTCGAAACGAGAACAGCGTCCGTGATTAAAACATAAATACCTATAGTACATTATTAAATGTAGTGTATTTAGTGCAATTTTATATCAAATAGTGATGTTTAGTGCTTACTTGAAAAGAAAGAAACCTTGTCTTGTTAATAAGGGAGTTTTACTAAGTGTAAAGTGGCAAACATCGCCTTTTATGAGTCAGTGGAGTACATAATTAATTAATAACATCTCAAAGAAAATGCTGATAAATTATGAAGTAAGTTCCATTAGTATTTCAATTATATACTAACAGATTTATTTTATATTGTTATATTAGATTAGATAGACTAGCTGACCCGTGCTCACTTCGTTGGGCGTTAAACATTTTTTGATGATGATGATGAGGATAAAAAGTATCCTAAGTTACGCCTTATAACATCAGCTATCTGCCAGGGAAAGTCCCGTGAAAATCGGTTGAGCCGTTCCATAGATTAGCCGGAACAAACGGACAGACAGACACAAAAATCTTAAAAATTGATTTTTGTTTGTTAATACCGTATACCGTATATACATTCATATGCATTAAATAAAATGAAGTGTATGTAATTTTAAATTACAAACAGACACTTCAATTTTATTTATCTGTATGTATATAGATGTTTCCCACATATCGTACGCGCAAAAAGAAATCCCGGAACCGTTCATTTTGCTGCGATAAAAAGTAGCCTATGTGTTAATCCCTGATTAAAACGTCAGCCATGTCAAATTTCATCAAAATCGTTCAGTAGTTATTGCGTGAAAGAGTAACTAACATCCATACAATATAAAAACTTTCGAGTTTAAAATATTAAGTATTTCTTCGTCGACGATTTATATTTTGATGACTTCGAATATATTTTGAATAGATAACGTTAGTAGGCATTAGGCGTATGGACTTTGGCCTTTAATATATAAGGGATTGTTGATCACCCATCTTAGCTGAAACCACGACTGAGGTTGCTTAACAAGAGTTAGCGCTACGTCCACAAAGCTATCGAACTTCTCACTCATTCCTCCTGATATATTTCGTGGTTTCGATGATGAGGTAATCCTATGAAAAGTATCAGCAACTCCAACTGAGTGTTAAGTGCGAGTTTTTCTTTTCGCATTCGATGGTGAGTGCGTTTGGCGTTTACTAGGAATTTGTATGTGATTTGACCTAGTTGTCGCGTTTACAACTAGGTGGCGCTGTACAAATCACATACAAATTGCTAGTAAACGCCAAACGCGCTCACGATCGAATCCGAAAAGCAAAACTCACACTTAGCACTCTGATCAGTTGTTCGATAGTATTTTGAGATCGATAAATAACCTTTTTTATTAATGAACTGATTGAAAAGAACGTAACAAACTGCAACCCTCGTCACAGATTCCTAAATAATTACTACCTACGTAATCAGTTGTCAATCACTTTTTCATGTATAATTTATATACATCACCTGTAGGTTGTAGGGGTAGAAGAAGTGGGTGTAGGTTAGCTGCATGAGTGTAGGTAGTAGGTGCAGGAGAAGATGGAAGGTATAGGTTGTAGGTGCATGTAGCTAGTTATTTATTTATTTCAGTTCATAGTTAAGACAGAATAACATCTGTTGGTGTACCTATGTGTGTGATTTGGCTTGTATTATTATAATACAGTATCCATTGGTACAGGTATAATATATTATGTTGATGATGATACGTCGTTTACTAACGTATTACTTATGGAGCTCATGTTCTTTGAGTCTTAAATTAAAATCGGAAAAATGTTGTAGAGAATTTTATGTTCAACTTTTGCAAATTTTATGTTCGGAGCGCGGGCTGGAACGGCGCGTGCCCCGCGGTCTGAACTGTACGTGTGACAGGCACTATTATTTAATTGATCAAATTAATCACTCATTTTTCAGGAAATTATACGTTTTATATTAGCAACATTATTGTTTGGTCTGGCCACCTGTGAACACAGTCGGACTAACCAATGGCCAAACAGGAGCACCATAGTCCACTTGTTCGAGTGGAAGTGGAAGGACATAGCCGTGGAATGCGAAAGGTTCCTTGCCCCTAAGGGTTTTGGTGCTGTTAAGGTATGTCGTGGTTGCTATGAAGCAGGTATCGGAAATGGAAATTACTAAAAGTAGCGAACGCACTGCTTCTGTACTGCTCTGAAAATATTGAGGTATCATGTCGAGGATAGGCGTAGGACCTTTGCTAAACTTCGGTCATCATTTTGTATTGCCACGACCGGCAACTTATGTGCTGCGAGCCTATAATATGAAACCGGCCAATTGGGAGTGGGACTCGTGCACGTATGGTTCCGTACCATTATACCAATATTTTACATGTCCGCATATTATTGCGTTATGTTTGTACGAAGTTTTCCAAGGAAGCGTATTTTACTCTATAACTCCTGAACTAACACAGTTATGCCGTTATAGTTTTCCTTCAAAGTTCATCGCATGGACTACCATTATGAATTTGCTTAGAATTTTCCGCTAGCCGTTTAGCTTAGAGCTTTTTAGAGGGAGGGGCTAGTTTAACAAAACAATGCACTTTAAAGTTGAATATCTCGCAAACGGATGTCTGAATCAAAAAATTGTCTTAGCAACCTCTCAATATTTTTAAAATACCTATCTAATGATACCCCACACTGCGGGGTACATGCGAGAATTTTTTTTATCCCCACTTCAGCACTAAACGTTTGGACGGCAAGTCGAAGACGCACGGACGGACATGACGAAACCATAAGGGTTCCGAGACGTGAACCTTAAAATTATACCTTTGAAAAAGCGTGTGAACATGACGTTGTCGCATCGCGGTCCCTTGTCGTCTGTGGAGCTTAAGATAGAAAATATTACTTTTACATGACATTTTATAATATCGTTCAAAATATTCGTATCTTTAGCAAAAAAGAGATAAACAATATTATTTTGGTACTTTTTGTCTATTGCTTTTGTAATTTGTATTAGATATTGTAATTTTCACCTTTCAGATATCACCACCATCAGAGAATCTGATCATACGTAAAAATGGAAATAGACCCTGGTACGAGAGATATCAAGTTATGTCGTACAAGCTGGTGACCAGGTCGGGGGGTGAGGAGGAGTTCCTGGATATGACGAGGAGGTGCAACAAAGTTGGAGTCAGGTAACCAAAAAACTGTTTGAGCGATTAGTTGGTCGACTAGTCAACCGGCTAGTCAATCAATGCCACAATCTCGGACTACATCATCCGGAATCTGTCCGGCACGAAAAAAACAGCGCTGAAAATAGAACTCTGCGCTAACACAATAGAGCTGAAAATCGAGCACACGAACGTCTAGTGTATAAATTGCTGCCGTGCCTTTGATTTCCAATTTTATTGTATTAGCGCAGAGTTCTATTTTCAGTGCTATTTTTTTCCGGCTGGCGATGCTCCGGAAAATGTAGTCTCAGCCTTATTTATGAGTATCCGTAGCTATTAACTATAGTCTATTGGCGTTAAGAAGACAGTGAATCATGCGTACAATGCAAATGGCTTACTGTAATTGGTTAATGTAAGCATGTGTAAGTGTGAGCACGGCTTCTAATCATTGGTCAATGTTAACATATTATGTACGCATGATTCATGACAGTCTTCTTGAAGAGTTCCGTACAAAACGGCAAGAATCACGTTTGTTGTATAGGAGCCCTCTAATATTTATTGTATTCTGTTTTTAGTATTTATTGTTATAGTGGCTGCAGAAACACATAATCTGTGAAAATTTCAATTCAAAATTTCAGGCTATCACGGTTAACACGTTAAGTGCGAGTCTATTTTCAGAAGTCTTGCAGACAGTGCGTTTGAGACCTATAAGACCCGTAACTGTGCTTAACTGTAGTGCGCATGAGACCTAAAATATATCCAAAATAATATTTTTTGAAGGAAGCATGACTCGTTCAAAAAATAAGATATGGGCATGAAATTTCGACGGACGTGTTTGACGTGACGTGACGTGGACATGACGAAATTTCTGTGGATTATAAATTATCGGTTACTCTATCTATCGGTTGCTTGGCACGCAAATATACAAATTGATTAAGAGAAAATACAGAAAAAATAGGTATCTATTATATCGCATCGCAAATTAAAATAGTTCTGTTTGAGTAGGGACTTGTGAGGGGAAATTAAAATTAAATTTGCTATCGATAATCAAAATTTTATTGAAATAGATACAATAGAACTATTAATTTACGTAAAGTATTTACCTACTTAAAAAAAAGTGTTTCTCATTTAAGAAATCTAAATACATTGATTGGTTGTAACTTGTAAGTCACCTTTGTTGTTGTTTTGTATAGTAGGTTGGTCGAAATTAAAGATTGACTTGAAAAACGTAAATTTATTGCAACTTGCTTGTAAGAACAAAGAGAGACAAGAAGAAAAGTGAAATGACTAAGCAAATACATAAAAATTACCAATGCGTAGGGTACTTGAAATATGAATTTGTGGGTGGCCGTATATTTTATCCCCCGTTGCTATGTAGAAATTGTAGGCGCTCGAACATCCACCCCTCCGTGAAAAGCATCGCTTTCAAATTCATAGCTCGTCCCCGGTAAGAATAGGGCAAAGCTTGGTCAACGGTCTTCGGTAGCTGGTGCCCGTAGAAGTTCGCATCTCGGCAACTCGTGCTATGGCATCGGATCCGGGAAATAGGCGTGACACTCTTGCAAGTTTTCAGAATAATGGCGGTAAATTGTCTTCTATTAAAAGAACTAGATTTCCTGCTTGTAATTTTGACGAATTTGTTTTCCATTTATATCGATGTTGTAGCTCCGAGACATACTCCTTTTGCCAGCGTTGCCAAAAGTGTTGTCGAATTTGTTCTAGCCTTGCATGTCGTCGTAGATTATTTGTATTGGCCTCGTAAAGTGACGGTGAAGGTAAGGACAGCATAGACCGACTTATCAAGTGCCCTGGGGTTAAGGAACGGTAATCATTGGGATTGGACGATAAGGGACATAAAGGTCTACTATTTAATATGGCCTCGACTTGTGCAAATAGTGTACCTAACTCTTCAAACGTGAGATGGGTATTACCCATAACACGGGGTATATGAAATTTAGCTGATTTGAGACCGGCCTTCCAGAGGCCACCAAAATGAGGAGCGTGCGCGGGGGAAAAAATAAATTTAATATTATCTTCAGTTGTAAAATCCAATATAGCTTGTTTGTTTGCCATTATAAAGTTGCCTATCTCTTTGACTGCCGCGACAAAATTCTTGCCGTTATCACAAAATATTTCTGAAGGTTTTCCACGCCTAGAAATAAATCTGCGAAGCGCCTGTAAAAAACCATCTTTGGAAAGGTCACTGACAGCCTCTAAATGCAAACATTTAAAACGAAAACATATGAATAGACATAAATACGCCTTGATTGTTCTCGCCCCGCGACCCCTCTTATTCAATATACAGGGTGACCTGAAATTCGATACATTCCTTTGAAAGACAGAAAGTAGACCTCATTTACAGTAATATTTTTCATGGCATCCCCTATCCGAAAGTTGATATTTACAAAGTTATTGAAATTTCAAAAATTTTTTCTTTATTTTCGACTTTTTGACTTTGACATGACGTATTTTTAAAAATGTTTGTCTTTTTAGTGATTTTTTTATGTATTTTAACCGTCAATGAGTCAAATATTATTTTTAAGAAATAAATAGGGACAAACTAAGCGAGAATTTTTCATTATGAGACATGAAACAGAATTTTCTTTTAAGAAAAATGCACATTTTTCTTAAAAATAGGTGATTTTCTTAAAAAAATGTATGATACAATGCGTACAAATATTCTAAATAACTTCCTTATCTCATTAGCTTTCCAAAAAGGTGCAAATGTCTACATAAAAATATGACGTTGTAGTAAACATATTAGAAGTAAAATGAAATAATGTCTAAATCGATTTATTTGCGATAAGGTTAAAATAAAAGGAAAAACTTGAATTTAATTACGTTTATTGTGTTTAAAAAACATCAATGTTTAATTAAATTTAATAATAAATATTCTACTTTAGGCCTTGTTCAAAATGTGAACCTCTGTTTCTGATACAGGCCCGTAGTCTTCTCCGTACCTCTGTTTTGATTATTCTGGTAGTAAGACTAGTTTTGATTTCTTCTGCTGCATTTCTTATGCGGCTTCTGAGCTCCTCTACAGTAGTTATGGGTGTAGTATACACCAAAGCCTTCATATGACCCCAAAGATAAAAATCACACGGGGTCAAATCGGGACACCGTGCTGGCCAAGGAATTGGCCCGCCTCGACCTATCCAGCGATGTGGGTAAGTTTGGTCTAGCCACTGGCGTACGCCGAGGCGGAAGTGGGCCGGGCAACCATCATGCTGGAAAATCATATTACGACGAGTTGCTATTGGCACATCTTCCATTAAACCAGTAATCTCCTCTCTTAGGAAATGTTCGTACATTTCACCATTTAAATTTTGAGGCAAAAAATGAGGTCCAACTAAATTATTATTAATTATACCCATCCAGACATTTAGACTGAATCTGGTTTGATGGGCCCTTTCTTTTTTCATCCTGGGGTTTTCTCCTTTTGGTGCCCAGTAATGTGTGTTATGGAAATTGTTTATCCCGTCACGGTCAAATTTCGATTCATCCGTCCACAATATTCTTGAGAAGAAATGGCGATCCTCCATGTCTGCATTTATCATAAAACGGCAGAATTCCATTCTTCTAACCGGGTCTCCCTCTTCCAACGCTTGGACAGGTGTGTAGTGAAATGGATGTAGACGCGCTGTGTGTACTGTAAACCACACCTTCCATTGACTCAATCCAAGTCTTCTAGCTGCCGCTCTTGTAGAAATAGAAGGATCATTTTGAAAAAGTGTTAAAATTTCTTCTTCTTCTTCTGGAGCATACAAACGAGGTCTGCCTGAATCGCCACGTCTTCTATCAACACGGCCGCTTTCCCGAATTCGTCGAAATGTTGTTGAAAACACTCTAACGTTTGGCACTCGTCGATTCGGAAAACGTTCAACGTATGTTCTTCGTGCAGCAGCAGCATTACCATTACAAAGTCCGTAACAAAACAAGATGTCAGCGTATTCATCGTACTCAAAAGCAGCCATCCCGATACAAAAAAATCACAAGTAGAAGTAAGGGTGTAGTTTAAAGCAACAATACGTCCGTACACGGCAATAGTTGACTTAAAACTAATATTAGCTACTAAATTTGCTCTCTAAGCCAGTCGGTAACTCATTGACAAAGGGCCGCGACGACAGTAGCCAAAACATCGCGAAGTTTAAACAAAGGAAATAATTGAAAAAAAAAGATCGCCTCAGGTAGAGTAATTCTTGAGATAACGTTACCTGATGATTGTTTTGTCTTTGTTTATTACATGTTCATATTTTTATGTACATATTTGTACCTTTTTTGGAAGCTTATGAGGTAAGAAAGTTATTTGAGGTATTTGTACGCATTGTATCATAAATTTTTTTAAGAAAATCACCTGTTTTTAAGAAAAATGTGCATTTTTCTTAAAAGAAAATTCTGTTTCATGTCTCATAATGAAAAATTCTCTCTTAGTTTGTTCCTATTTATTCCTTAAAAATAATATTTGAATCATTGACGGTTAAAATACATAAAAAAATCACTAAAAAGACAAACATTTTTAAAAATACGTCATGTCAAAGTCAAAAAGTCGAAAATAAAGAAAAATTTTTTGAAATTTCAATAACTTTGTAAATATCAACTTTCGGATAGGGGATGGCATGAAAAATATTACTGTAAATGAGGTCTACTTTCTGTCTTTCAAAGGAATGTATCGAATTTCAGGTCACCCTGTATAGAATGGACCCGCAAAATCAACGCCCACAATTTTAAAAGGAAAATCTGGCATAACTCTTTGTACGGGTAGATTGCCCATTAAAGGATTTAAAGCCTTTCCTTGATGACGCCTGCATATTATGCATCTATGCACCGTGTTTCGCGCAAGACGACGAACATTTATTGGCCAAATAGATTCACGAATTAACGATAATAATAATGTGGCCCGGCATGCATGTGACGAATGTGATCTCGTTCGAAAATTAGCTTAGTCAGATGATGATTTGAATGAAGAAGAATGTCTTTTATTGAAATCGTAATCCGAATTATTTAATCTACCGCCAACTCTTAGTAGTTTTAAATTATCATCGAAAAAAGGTGTCAAAGACAAAATGCTCGACTTGTTACTTAAAGATTTACTGTTTTCTAATAACTTATATTCTTTGGGGAAAGATTCAATTTGAGAAATCATACATAGACTATAGAAAGCATCGTTTAGCTCATCCAAGCTTAAAACTCCTTCACGTGTATTTGTTCTGTTTCTTAGATTAAAAATAAAACGCTTAACATAACCTAACACTTTATGAACCTTTATAAATTTAGAATATTTTTCAAACTCAATTACGCTTACTTCTTTAGTTTCATCTAGCACGCCTGCTGTAGAGCTTAATTTAATCTCAAGTAAGATAAACTCATTTGAGATATCTGGGGAAGGAATACACCACTCTGATTCTGGCTTAGATAAAAATTCAGGACCATTCCACCACATTTTCTTTGAGATTATATATTTTGGTGTGACACCCCTAGAAACAAGATCCGCTGGATTCATTAAAGTAGGAATATAATGCCATGATTCGACATCGGTAAGTTCAGATATCTCTATAACCCTATTTGCTACGAACGTTTTTAATTTATGACATTCAGCACGAAGCCATCCAAGGACAACAGTAGAATCGAACCAATGTACCTGGCGTGCGACTGTATATCTAAGCGACGTTACTACTGCCTTCGATAACTTAGCTGCTAGAAGTGCTACGCATAGTTCTAAACGGGGTATAGTAGTAGGTTTAATAGAAGAAATTTTGGACTTAGAACATAATAATTGAACATTAATGATATCTTTATTATTCATAGATCTTAGATAAATGCAAGCTCCAAAAGCCCGCAAAGAAGCGTCACTAAATGAATGTAACTCAACATAATTGTAATTGTCACACAGGACTCTTCGCGGTACGTTGACATTTAAAAGATGTGGTAAGTTATTGCTCAATTCATTCCAAGACCTTTGTATGTCTTCGGGGACTGGTTCATCCCAATCTAGCCCCATTTGCCACAGAGATTGCAATATAACTTTTGCTAATACCACACATGGACTTATCAAGCCCAAGGGGTCGAATATTTTAAAAGTAAATGATAAAATTAGCCGCTTAGTAACAAATTGTTCCTTTGGTGGAACTTCAAAGGAAATCCGTAAATTATCATCGTCAGGGTTCCAATTAATACCTAAAGCACTGGTTGATGAACTAATACTAAACTCACCAGTTGAGTTAACTATATCTGAGCTTAGAATTGATTTGCAATTAGATTTGTATTTGCGAAGATTAAAACACGCCTTCTTTAAAGTGCCTGATACAGCAGTTTGAATATATTTAAGTTCATTTTCGCTATCTGCGCCTGTTATAACATCGTCGACATAGAAGTCTTGTTTAATAATTTTACCAATGGATTTATCAGTACATTCGTGTCCTAATTGCCAGAGACAACGTGTACTAAAAAAACTTGAACTTGCAAGACCGTACGTAACAGTTTTAAGGCGTAGGGTTTTGATTCTATCTGTTTCGTTTTCTCTCCATAAAATTAGCTGCAAATTTTGATGTTCAAAATGCAAGTCAATTTGGCGATACATTTTCTCTATATCAGCTGTGAGTAGATACTTATATTGAGAATAGCAAATAAAGAATCTTGAATATTTGGTCCAACCATTTGGATATCGTTTAGTGAAAATCCCGAAGTAGTTGGCGTGGAGCCATCAAATACCACTCTAATTTTAGTAGATTCACTGTTCTCTTTAAATACTGCATGATGACAAAGAAAATGAGATTGTCTCAGAGATTTTGCATTAGACAATTCTTCTAAATGCCCAAGTTTCAAGTATTCATTGATAAAGTTGGAATATTGGGTTTTCAATTTCGGATACTTCCTAAAGCGTTACTCCAAATTTAAAAATCTATGTAGTGCCATATTGTGAGAATTACCTAAACAATCAGGTGTATCAATCAGAGGAAGTTGAACTGAAAATCTTCCACTAGGTAAGCGAATGGTATTTTTTATAAAATGTTGCTCACAACCCTTTCGACTTTAGTGAGCGTAGATTTATTTGGAACTTCTTCAATAGCCCAAAACCTTTGT
The DNA here is from genome assembly GCA_037179445.1 of Phengaris alcon alcon. Taxonomy (NCBI): domain Eukaryota; kingdom Metazoa; phylum Arthropoda; class Insecta; order Lepidoptera; family Lycaenidae; genus Phengaris; species Phengaris alcon. Next base: position 961,281 of record JAYRCH010000175.1, on the reverse strand, counting down.
AATAAATCATTTACATTTTCCGCATATAAATTCTTAGTTAGAACTGAACATTATGACATTGAATTTTCTTAGTATTAGATAAAGTTGTTGAAATAGAACCTGTGATCAACCAACCAAATGTAGAGCTTCGCAGTTTAATGTTATGTCCTGTCACGGTCGCCAGATGTTTCGTATAGTAGGTTGGTCGAAATTAAAGATTGACTTGAAAAACGTAAATTTATTGCAACTTGCTTGTAAGAACAAAGAGAGACAAGAAAAAAAGTGAAATGACTAAGCAAATACATAAAAATTACCAATGCGTAGGGTACTTCAAATATAAATTTGTGGGTGGCCGTATATTTTATCCCCCGTTGCTATGTAGAAATTGTAGGCGCTTGAACAGTTGTCAACACGTTGAAATATATGATTTGAACATCCATTTTAATATAATTTAAATAATCACACAACTACAAAATACGTTATTTGGTGTAGTTCTAAAGTTTAACCCAAATGCGTGGCCTCACGCTATCGACACTTGAACAGCACTAAATCAAAGCGCGCGGCGCCAGCGCCGGCCCCTCTTCACTCTTTGCGTATGCGAGGCCTCCGATTTCGGAGATATAAGAGATCTGCCTTCGCACTGAATGTACATAATTACTAAGTGCGTTAGTCCTCTTCGATCTCCAATTTTTTTTTCTTCACCTTAACTTAAATTTGAGGTAGGAAGCATGTATGTGTATTTGACACAGTCACACGCGTAGAAATAAAGAAATAACGACCTCACGCACAGAGGGATAAAACACGATTTTTGGGCACCGCACTGGCTGAAAGTGCTACCGCACTGAGTGTTAAGGAGATACAGCCAGAAGTATCAATTCTCGTATTTAAAGTACACTTTCATTTTACTTTGATTGTATTATAAGTGAAGCGACTTGTTATCATAAACTGATTTTGTGAAGTTTGGACCAATCAAGAGGCGTTAGACGCTGCTTTGACGTTTACGAGAATACCGGTTTGACAATTTAAGGGCCTCGGGACTTGATTGTGATTGTATTATTGCAGGTTTTATTTAGCAGAACTGACCTACTGGTGGCAGACGGACATACAGACAGAAAGCGAAGTCTCAGTAATAGGAACCCGTTTTTACCCATTGGCTATGGAACCCTAACACAAGAAATTCTACCAAATTGGTGCCCGCTCATCATTGCACATATTATGTATCAGAATGCGCTCGATAATTTCAAAGTGTCTCTTTTTTATTTATTTAATTAAGGTCGCTTTTAACATCTACGGTCATTAGCGACCGTCCCTTCTTTTGTCGACCTAAATTTTTTTCTTCGTTTTTTCATTTATATGTGCCATCGGCTTATAACCATTTGCCAGTGTCAAATTAAAAAGGCGGGAAATAGAACTTTCGTTTAAATTTTCAACACCGTATTCCTAAATCGTCAAGTCTAAAGTCTAGTCAAAGTCCAAATAAATAGTCAGTGCAGTCCATGAGTCATGTCAGTCGATTCAGAGTCAGAGTTTTAGCGGAACACAAAATAGCACGTTTTTATAAGTTGTACCACTTGCCCACACTTGTGCACGATAACGAATATTTAATGGTTAATATTCTACCAATATTACACATTAGGAACCAAAATAACACAAATTTATGAGGAAATACAAAATCAACAACGTCACCTATTAAAGTCCCCGGCTTTTTCTTCGTTTGTCCACCTGTAAAATGTACCTATATATTTTCTTTTTTTTTTAAGGACGTACGCGGACGTAGTAATCAACCATATGACGGGTAACGCCGCCGCCGGCAGTGTGGGTACCGCGGGCAGTACCGCGGACTTCGCCAACTACCGCTACCCGGCGGTACCGTACACGTACGACAACTTCCATACGCCGCATTGCGATATAAACAACTATCAGAATGTTTCAGAGGTATTATTGGAGTAATACATTGATAATAACGCCAAATCTTAGGCTGGGACCGTAATATTATGATCCCGAATCTGGCGGTCTCGGAGAAATTCAGTGCACTGAAAATAGATTTTTGCGCTAATACAAATAGAGTTGAAAATCAAAGTGTCGAGTGTCGAGTTGTCATATTATGATATGACATTGACATTTGACTCGACACTAAATGTGTGTTTGATTTTCAGCTCTATTGAAATTAGCGCAGACATCTATATATTTCAGTGCTTTGAATTTTCCACGGCTTTACGGATTCCGGACTATAAGCCTAAGAGTCAGCTTATTTGCTTATGTTTTGTTGTTTTATGTTCTGTATGTTTTGTCTCTATTCAACACTCATTCAATATATTAATAATAATAATCTTTATTGATAATAACACGTTGGTACATAATACAATATTAGCAAGTACATGAAAGCAAATACTATCTCAAATGTATATAAATATGTTATTACTTAAGCACCTAAACTGGGTCACCGAAGCCACCTGCTCTTATAGGAACTTACGCTCTTTGTTTTAGGTAGGTAAAATAGTATTTTGGTTGTCAGTACGTCGTGTGTGTGTCTGCTTGTGTGTGTGTTTGTGTATGAGAGTGACCCCAGCCCTCCGAGGTATCTTGGGATGGAGACTGATACCTGTAGAAAGCAGTTCCACCAGAATAAACACACCCCGTGATTATGTGTGTATGAGTAATTGAGTAAGTATGTGTGTATGCGTACTAAAATAGTTTTGTTATTTAGCTTTATTCAATTTTTATTCACTTAATAATATTAATCGTATCAATACGCAAGTGCCAGTAGATTTTCAGGCGACGTATAAACATTTGACATATGTATAAACTAAAAAATATTAAAACAAAACATTTGACACTTTAATAGATGATTGTGAAACAGCTCCTTATATACTAACATATTTGATTAATAACCTACAAAAATAAGGAATGAGGGTGTTTTATATTTTTTCTGCCGCCAGCGGGCAGACCCAACGCACACAAAGCGTCATCTGGTGGCGTAAGTGGTATCAAAAACGGTCAATAAGAATTTTCGATTTTTTTTCTATCACCAGGCGGCGCTTGGCAGCCCGACGGTCCTTGTCGTGTCAGACTTTTGTTTCAATTTTCAACACTGTATTCCTATATCGTCAAGTCTAAAGTCTAGTCAAAGTCCAAATAAATAGTCAGTACAGTCCATGAGTCATGTCAGTCGATTCAGTAAAGCTTTACTGAAAGTTCCTAGGGAGTTTTGGCGGGAAACACAAAATAGCACGTTTTTAGAAGTTGTACCACTTGCCCACACTTGTGCACGTTGACGAATATTTAATGGTTAATATTCTACCAATATGGGTAATTAAGAACCGAAATAACACAAATTTATGAAAAAATACAAAATTCCACAACGTCACCCATTGAACTCCCAAAAACAGAAAAGGAAAAGCAAAACTCTATCACAAATTTAAAAACCCTCATTGAAACAACTCTTTATTGTTGTAAAATACCGGTTGTCTGTAAAGTCGGTTTACTGACGATAGTTGAACGTGACAACGTCAACAACAACAACAATAATAATAATAATAATAATAATAATGAGGTAAAGGCAATGCGAGGTAACGCTGGTACTTGGTAACGATAACGGGTAACAGGTAACGTATGAGTCATGTTTTTTCGTGCGTGCAGCCGGCTCCATAGATAAGACGTTATCACGTCAAAAAGAAAATCACTTCCTCGAGTCTAATAAATAAAGCTGGGTTGTTACCTAAAATTGTTAGAAAAAGTTACTGCAATTTTTTAACTACTAACTTAATTACAGACAAATCACATTAATGCTCATATTTTGCACAGGTTAGAAAATGTCAGTTGGTGTCTTTAAAAGATTTAAACCAGAGTCAAGAAACAGTGCGCAGCCACGTCGTAAAGTATCTTAGCCACCTTATAAAATTGGGAGTTGCTGGCTTCAGGTAAAAGTATTTGCTCACACATTTTAGGCTGTTTACGCAAAAACCTGTGCCGTCCACCGAGCACGAATAAAAAAGTTACAGAACCACCCGTAGCGCCCTGATTATCCGATACATTGCGCCTAATTTCAAATTAAGAATGAAAAAGTGTCATTTTAATTACTTCGACCAATTATCTAACACAGTATTTAAATGTTAACTAAAACCAGGAAAATCTCTTTGATATACAACTAAGTATTAGATCCACTTATTTGCGTGATAAGCTTTGATTGACCGAAAAAGAATCGGAGAAAAAGATAATCTAAACTAGGAATCTGCAGGAACCATTGTAGTATCATACCAATTTTAATGATAAAAGTTAAAACTTTTTTAGATTCCATAGATATAATATTATAGTTTCTTTTATCCGTATAAATTAAACCCGTTAAATATATTTTTACCCGACTACGGCGAAGCCAAGAGGAAGGGTAATAATGATTTTGGCAGTAAAGTATATTATTGTAATTTGTATGTTTAAATGTATTCGTTTGTTCCATCGCAACGCCTAAACTGCTGATCCGATTTCAATGAATGAGGTGTCAATTGATTCGTAATAATAATAACTTTATAAGCTATATTAAAGTTTTTAACATTTGATTATTAGAGTGGACGCCTCCAAACACATGGACCCGCGCGACCTCCTCGAGATTTACACCCGTGTTGACAACTTGAACACGGACTTCGGGTTCGAACCCCACACCCGTCCGTACATCTACCAGGAGGTCATATATTACGGCGGAGAATCCATACGGCCGGCGGAGTACACGCCCCATGGTGACGTCACCGAGTTTCGGGTAAGTTTTTGAAATTAAAGAATGTTGTACAATAGGTACAACTACGTTCTTAATATCATACAACTATTATAATATAGTATTTGTATAACTGTGACAGCAAATGTAGGTACAATGAAATTTATCGAAAGACATTAAGATCATTATCTTATCTGTGTTATGAGGCTCAATGACTAGGCTTAATGTTACAAAATTATAAATTGTTTAAATAATGTGAGGGACTGTGACAAATTAAGATTGTAATGATCAGTTGACGAATCGTATGTAGACTTCACAGATAGCCCCTCTTTTTTTGGGGTTCCGTAGTACTACAAGGAACCCTTATGGTTTCGCTCTGTCCGTCTGTCTGTCTGTCCGCCCTTTATAACTTTTGAAATTTAGTAAAGTTAATATAGCTTGTATATAGATTTTATTTTTGGAATGTGTGGAGTGCGGGCGGAGCCGTGGGCAAAAGCTAGTTCTTTTACAAAACAATCTCCACGTTCTTGCAGGTTGGTAACGAACTGAAGACCGTATTCCGCGGACACAACGCCATGAAGTGGCTCCGGAACTGGGGGGAGGAGTGGGGACTGTCGCCGAGCGGCACAGCACTAGCGTTCATCGACAACCACGACACGCAGCGGACTAGTGATGTACTCACGTATAAGGAAGCGAGGGCTTATAAGGTAAAACTTCGGTTAATCTGCACTAATATTATAAAGAGGAAAGATTTGTTTTTTTGTTTCCATTGATAAGGCTCCGAAACTACTGGACCGATTTTGATGTAATTTGGCACATATATAGAGTAGACCACGGGAAAGGACATAGGCTACTTTTTATCAAGGGGAAATGAAGCGCCGCGGCGACCCTTAAGCCTCTGTATAATGCCAGTGACGTCAAGAGCGTCAAGTCTTATACTAATTTTGTAGACGACAAGGGCGTATCGCGCCGACCGGGGAGTATTGAAATCGGATATAAAATCGCAATAAATATTTGAGACAAAATTTGCAAAAACTAAAACGGCCTACCCCCGAGTCTTGTCTTACTTCAAACATTGAAATAATTTTCAAACTCGTGTGACTTATAGAAGAAGAGAAAAAAGGCTTTAACTTCAAAAAAAGAGTGGATATACGATATTTTTAAATTAATATTTAAATAAAAATTGCAAATTTATAAAAATACCGCCCTCGGCTAAATTTATTGCAGATTAAGATATATATTTTTTGGATTTTTCAATACGACCATGACTCATCGCATGTCCCCTTAACCGTGATAGCTAGACAGTTGAAAATTTCACAGATGTTTTTCTGTTGCCGCAATATTACCAATTACTAAAAACAGAATAGAAGAAATATTTAAGTGGGACTCTCATATAACAAACATGTTTTTCTACTGTTTCGAATGGAACCCTTCCTACGCGTGTCCAACTCACACTTGGTACCCGTGATGCCCATGATCATGACGATGAAGGTTGTCCACAGGCAGCCGTAGCGTTTCTCCTGGCGCACCCGTACGGCACCCCGCGCGTGATGAGCAGCTACCATTTCGACAACCACGAGGTGGGACCACCCAGCCACAACGAGGAAATACTGTCACCCAGCATTCATCCGGTAAGACATGTTTTTAATGTAATAAGCGGCAAACGAACTGACACATCGCCTGATGGAAAGCGATTGCCGTCACCCATGGATACCCGCAACACCAAAGGAGTCGCATGCCTGCCTATTTTTAACCGCCTACGGCGAAAGCAATAGGAAGATTAATGACTTTGGCTGTCTATGCATGTATGTATGTATGTAACATGTTGTGTATGTTTGATCCAACATAACGCCTAAACTACTGATCCAATTTTAACGAATGAGGTGTCAATAGGTTTGTAATAATGCCCCGGGTAATATAGCTAACGAGGCTACTATATTAAGGCTACGAGTATTTATTGCTCAGTAATTACAGTGTCACGCACACACACGTAACGAAACTACGCCTTACCTTGTAAGGCGAGCTGCCGCTGTGTGTAGTTTTTAGGGTTCCGTAGTACTGCAAGGAACCCTTATAGCTTCGGCGTGTCCATCCGTCTGTCTGTCCCCCCTGCTAACTTCTGTAATTATAAATAGAAATACACGAAATTTAGTAGACTTCTAGATTGCGTGCAGAATTTATTTTTGTCAGCAAGTCAGCAGCAGTCTGACTGTCTATCTGTCTGTCCACGCTTCTAGCTTCTGTAATTATAAATATAAGTATATGAAATTTGGTATGGTTATAGTTTGTGTATATGTCTCGGTTTTGACATCATAAAATTAATATAACAAATAATAATAATTTTATATTTTAGGGGTGGCTCTCCATACATGTGAAGTGGGGATGAATAATATTTGTTCATTCTACCCCATCGTGTGGGGTATCGTTGAATAGGTCTTTTATAATGAGAGCAAGATTTCATACATGACTTTTTTACAAAGTTAACCGTTTTCGAGTAATCGACCTCCAAAGCGGTTTGTCAGTTGGTCCCCCTCCTAGCATTTCTGAACTATTAGAGATAGAAACTTGTAAGTTTCCATGCTGATAGATCATGCTAAAAAGTCTTTGAGAAAAATATTTGCAACGTAATCGGACAGTAACTTTGAAGTAACGATAGTTACGGAACCCTCCTTAGACATGTCCTGACATTCTCTTGAGGTTATTAAATATAAGTGAGACGACTTTTTTATAAAGTGATTTTTTTTTCCATTTTCGAGTGCATAATCGGCCTCCAAAGAGGCTTACAAGTTCCCCCTCCCTATGCGGAGTGTTACTTCAGTGGAAAGTATACAGACATAAATATCATGGAAATATAATTATGGCTATCGTTAGTGATATTTTAACCACTTCGAACTTTTCGATCAGCGAAGATAATGCAAATGCTTAACTTGTATCACGCTTGTATCTGTCACATTTTGCTAAAACAACCACCCTGGGTGTTCCATATCAGAGATTTTGGTTTAATGATAGCATTAACTAAATTATTATTATTAGAAATACTGAATGTTTCACGCGAGCTTGTTTTGTTTACTTATATTTCGTATAATATTAATAATAATAATGATATCTATGGACGCTTCACACCGCCCCCTTACGCAGCTTTCTTACTCTAACTCGCTATCTTTTTCTATCGTGTGACATTTCCAACGTATCAGACAAAGACACGTTGCTGTCTTTGTTTAAGTTATCCGTTGTGTGAATCTTTTTATTAGTAAGGGGGATGTAGTCTAAAGTAATAAAGAGAACATAATATTCTCCTAGATGTTGCCCATGACTCCCGCGGAAACCGGATATTCTGCCGCAATAAAAAGGAGCCTATGTTGACCCGTGGTCAACTCTATATATGTGCCAAATTTCATCAACATCGGTCCAGTAGTTTTGGAGCCTATTCAATACAAACAGACAAACATACAAACAATCACATTTCTTTATAATATAGGTATAGAAGTAAAGATAAACAGAAAAGTAGACATACAATCAAAAGTTATAATGTTCAAGTCACCAGAAAAAAGTTGCGACAGTATAATAATAATTATTATTTATCATAGTATTAGTATTTCAAAAGAAAAACGGCATATCTGAACATAATGTATGTGTATGTATCTTGTATGTATTTTGTATAGATGTCCGCATATACTACAATCGGACACATTATTAATGATCTAATAAAATCTAGACACGTTGTTTGTATTAAAAATTTAATGAACGTAATAATTCCTTGTGAATAATTGTATTTTCAGGAAAATTATGCAAAAAATGTAAAAAAGCCTCTTGTAGAGAAAGTCACTTTCGAATGAAATCTCAAAAAATTCTTATGTAAAAATGTTATTGATCATATTCATAGATTTAATTTATTCTTCCCTCAAAATGTAAATAAAAACATAACGTGTACAGTGTAGCAGAATCAAAACTTCATTCAATATTCAAAACCCAAAAATACTCTCATCGTGCCTAAAGCACATTAAATACTTTAAAAAATTTGTACAACTAGCGCCATTTGTGTATTGAGTTGAGCTTTAGAAAGTTAAGTCGCAGATTACTAAATAGTTATTACGTAATTTAAGTTGTTATGTAAGAAGTATAAGTAACTTCCGACAGAACGCGTTATATCCAAAATCGTGTCGTGACGCGTGACGTCACATGACCTTCTTATTTCGCTCTCAATGCCGCTAAAATAGCTTCACTTTAAAAAATCTTTGTTCGAAATCTTTATTGATTAGTTACTTTTTTGATTAGATTTTTGAAAATTAATCTTGATATACAAACTTGCGGGCATTTGCACCTAACACTATCGGCACAGATCGGCTATCGATACAACATTACAAGGTCCATTTCCAAATCTGGTAATATTATGTAATAGGTGCATTACTGAATCTCGAATGATTAAAAATATCTATAGAGTTTAGAGTACGTATATGTCGTTCAGGACCTTTCAAATAAAGAACGGTAACTATACTATACTATATTTTAGTAATACACACCTCTTATTGCTTATCTGTACTAATATTTTAAAGAGGAAAGATTTGAATATTTGTTTGTATGTTTGCATTGAATAGGCTCCTTAATTATTGGACTGATTTAGATGAAATTTGGTACAGACTACAGATATAAGGTATACCACGGGAAAGGACATAGGCATACTATCTATCGCGTAAAAACGTGGGATTTCCTTGAGCGTGCACGAAGTTGCAGCGAACATCTAGAATTATAATATTATCGTGGAATATGTCCTTGCAGGTTTCATAATACGTTTTTATGCTTTATTATGTTTTAGGACGGCACGTGCGGTACCGGGTGGGTATGCGAGCACCGATGGCGTCAGATCTACCAAATGGTCGGGTTCAGGAATGCCGTGGGTACCGCCACAGTCACCCACTGGTGGGACAACGGGAACAAGCAGATCGCATTCGCGCGGGAGAATAGAGGTTTCATTGTGTTTAATGGCGAATTTGGTGTGGATCTTAATATATCTCTGAAGGTAAAGTTTTCCTTTTTAGGCGCTATGTGCTGGCTTATCTAAGTAAAGACTGAATTTCTTCAAAGTAAAAGTAAAAGTCTTCAGAAATTTTGATCATTTCTTCTCAGTAGGGATTTAGAGCTACATGTAATAATAAATTTATTGGTTTACTAAGAAAACTTTTTGAACGGCCATTTTTTGCCAATTAATTCAGAAAGTTAGCAAATTCTAGAATTCTCTATATCAAATAAATAAGTAATGCAAGTATATTGCTTAATTCCATTTCAGACTGGTCTACCACAAGGGGTATATTGTGACGTCATTTCTGGTGAAAATAAAGATGGCGGATGTACTGGCAAGAAGATAAGTGTGAATATACATAGCGACGCACACTTTTATATACCGAAAGATGCTGAGGACATGCACATTGCTATTCACGTTGGATCACAGGTGAAAATATAATATGCTAGTAAGTGCCTGGGAGACCGCGCTTTGCTCGGAGTTCTAATAGTATAAAAAATCGGTTGCCTGTAAAGTCGGTTTACTGACGATAGTTGAACGTGACAACGTCATAAGAAAATACTGATGGATCGTTCACTCAAGTAGGAGAGAGACAGATTCCGCGCTCTCGCTTGCACTTCAAGCCTTAAATGGAACGCCTCAGAGCGAGGTAACGCCGCATGAGTCATGTTTTTTCGTGCGTGCAGCCGGCTCCATCGAATTATAAGACGTTGTCGCGTCAAAAATGGTTGTCTGTTAAGTCGGTTTACGGACGATAATTTTATGCGATGACGTCATCACAAACCGAACGCTTAGGCCGATCGTGCCACTCTATCGCTCGTTCCGCGCTCTCGCTTGCACGCTCGGCTCAGCCGGAACGTGTCAATTTTTCGTGCGTGCAGCCGGCGTTCATCCATTTATAAGACGTTATCACGTCAAAAATTATCTCAAAAATATTAGTGTGATTGGGACTCAAATCCGAGACTGCAATTTGCCAACAACGCAAAATGTCCGACGCATACGTGGCTGAGACACGCGGTTTGATGATTCCAGAGCGAAATAACTAATATTATGCTTGTAGTAACGAATGTGAAAATGTATAAAAACGCAAAAATTCGCGGTTTCCCGGGGATGCGACCCAGCTCGATCGATTAAATGAATTATTGACGCAGTTTTAGAATTTGTTGTTTTTTTTATTATATTTTTTTATTTTATTTACAAGGATTGCTCATTTAAAATATAAGATAAATTGCGCAAATCTCGATATAAGCCGTGTTGTCAGCTATTCTAGAAGAGACACTGAAATTGCGGCCGGCTAACGCAATTATGTATCACTATTTTGGACGTTGAACGTTGGAATACACGACAATCATCATAAACTTTAAACGAGAAATATTGTAAATATATATTTAATAGGAATCTCGGAAACGGCTGCAAGTATTACTGTGAAATTTTGTATGCAGGGAGTTTTTCCGGAGGAAAATCAATCTAGCTAGGTCTTATCTACAGGAAACTGCGTATTTCATAAGTTATATATAATATTTTTTTTTCATTCGTCGCGTAATAAGATAAGAGTGATTTCGATTTCTTTCCTTTTATATATTTTTATTTATTTTATCGTTCTAATAAAACTCCGAGCAAATTTTAGTCTCCAAGGCACTAATAATTATGGACGACAATAGACAGAGCTGGCAAATGCAATAACAATATCCTTTGGATCTTACAAGCCCTAGATTTCACTTTTGTTCAACGCATGAACGTAGTATTTTATATATACATAGTCTTTATCTTCACTGCTGTAAAAGTAAGTAGGAATTCATTAATAGGGATTAAGCTCTTGTTATCACAAAGGTATTCTAATTAGCCTATGCCAGTCCGATAGGCCTGATAGGTTATTCAATTAATGATTACCTATCAGGTTCGGAGCAAACGGGCTACCTTCAGTAGCCACCGCTATACAATATTATTGGAATATGTTTATCAAATCGCGGCCATCGATCGCATGAGGAAGCGTAGGTCGTGACAACGCATGACCACAAATCGGTCGCCTCCATATTCAATTAATACAGTACCTGGGTAACCGAGCTTCGTTCGGAGTTCTGATAAATAAAAAATAAATAAATAAAAATAATCAAAAAATTGATTCATCTGACCGGGATTCGAACCCACCGCATTCCGAATTTTCGAACAAAGCAAAAATATACATACGCATGCCATAGACCAAACTGCCAATCGGACTGACAGTCGAAATTATTGATGTATTGTTGCACGACGTTAGAAAAAATATAGCTTTAAATATGCAGTTTCCCAGGGATAAAACCTAGCTGGATCGATTTTCCTCTCCCATAACTCCCTGCGTACTGAACATGCTAATACTTGCAGCCGAGTTCGAGCTGCTCAAACCGATTATAACTATATATACAAGATTGTCTCGTTTAAAGTAAAATATTTTCGATAATCGCCGCCACCGTTCGCAAGCGTCGCTCGGTGTAGTCGGTTGCAACTTTTATGCGTATTGTTGTGTAGCGGTGGCAAGCAGTCGCGCTAGTCGGTCGCCCGTATCCGCCGAGCCGTCGCCGCGTTAATAAGGAGCTTAGTCTGAATACCCCAGATAATTAAGTGATCGCATCGGCTAATGTTGATTAAACCTATATTGGTTACCAAGTGCAGAAGCCAGGAATTAATTCGTACGGTTCAAAACCTGTGACTTTTCACCATACTTTGTTCTCTGTTCAGATCCAATTTAATCTAAACGCGAACAAAAAGACAATAGGTCACTGTTATAATGTTATCAATTTATATGTCAATTATTTACTAGACAGTGTCTAGTACTACTTAATTTTATACGGTCTAGAGTAGCTGTCACTTCTGGAGTGATGATATTTTTAACTTTTCTTTTTGGTTTCAAATATTGTGGTAATTCATCTTCAAAATTTGATACAGCTCTCTTTAAAGAATGTTCAGAATTCGACGATGAAAAACGACACAGTACTTGAGATGACACACTAACATCGGACATGGTTTTACTGAGTTCTTAAATTTAATAAATTGCGATAGTTAAATTCGCAAAGAGAAATAGATTTAATAAATTAATCATTTACCTTAAACAATATTATCTTCAGCTAAGTCTACATTTTTTATTTTTAAATTATTTGAATCTGATGATATTGGATGAGACCGAGTTTTTTTTTATACTCCAACATTCGTTTCTGATTGTCTGTTAATATATTAGAACAATTTTTTGAACGTATATCAAATAATTCTTCCAGTTTTTCTTAATAATTCTTTTCATTACATTTTTGAGTTGGAGATTTTTTCTTGAAGAGCTTTTTTTAAACTTTTCCATTCGTAATACAATTTTTCTATTTTGCCAATCATAAATTGAGAATGAATAATTATTTTTCCAGCTGAGCTCAAAATATTAATCACTTGTTTACTAACGTCAATAGCACTTTCACGAATACTTTTTTTTTAAATATAAATATTTATGAAAAAATAAACTCATAACATGTCGGTTACACGGTAGCTTACGACAATTAAGTTTACTGCTACAAAGACCAATTAAATATACAATTTTGTTTTTATCTGACATTATTACAACGTAGGTATTAAATAAATTAAAAAATAGTAGTATAGTAGTAATTAATTTCTTCTATAACCTAAAATCGAGATGCAAATGATTCAGAATTAAATTGGTTATGATGGGAAGTTAGGATAGCTCAAAATGATTTATAAACTACCAAACATTACAAAAAACACAACGCCACATACATTCTTCAATTGATCAAAGTAACCCCTTACAACTATGGAAATTCCTTTCAACCCTCGGCATTGGCAAGTCCTTCACCTGTTTCGACAATTTAGTTAATTTAAATGAACTGAACGCTCATTTCTGTGTTCCACCAATTATTGTTGACCAGGTTACAAAAGTTCATACGACCTCCCATCTTTGTTCTCTTCCTCTCCCCTCCTGTAGTCCATTTTTGTTTAAGCCTGTCACTGAGGAGAAAGTTAGGAAACTTCTATCACTTCTACTGCTGTGGGCCATGATAACCTGAGCCCCCGCATGATATCGCTTACCCTTCCAGAACTAAGGCCAATTATCACTCACATTTTTAACTTTTCATTGACAATGAGTTCTTTCCCTTCGGCGTGGAAACGTGCCAATGTCATTCCACTTCCTAAAACCTCTTAACCCTTCTCCTTATCTCAATTTAGACCAATCACCATATTACCCTACCTATCCAAAGTCCTTGAACACATTGTTCACAATCAGCTTTCCGAATTCCTATCCTCTAATAAATTGCTTTCTCCCTTTCAATCCGGCTTTCGCACTGGTCACAGTACTGTTACAGCACTGCTTAAAATCACTGACGATCTCCGTCTAGCAATGGAAAATAAATGTATCTCTGTTCTAGTGCTAGTTGACTTTGGCAGTGCTTTTAATACTATTGGTTTTGACATATTCCTTTCCGTCCTTCGTTCGCCTAACATATCTTCCTCAGTGATAGACTGGTTCGATACATATTTTCGGGGATGTTCGCAACGAGTCCGCTCTAACGAGGCTACCTCGGATTGGTGTGACATTGAAGCGGGTGTTCCCCAGGGTGGCGTTCTCTCTCCCCTTCTTTTTTCTATTTTTATTTACACTGTTTCCACATTAATCTTATCAAATTTCCATTTCCACGCAGACGATCTACAACTCAATCGTCATTCACATATATATGAGATTAATTCCGCAGTAACAGATGTTAACGCTGATCTACAGCGCATAACAGTCTGGGCTAAATCTTTTGGTCTGTTAGTCAATCCAAATAAATCGAAGGCCATGATCATAGGTAGTAAATATATGACTCAACGTTTATATAATGTGCCTATATATGTGGTCATGTATGATGGTACTGTCGTTGAAGACACAGACTCTGCCAAAAATCTAGGGTTGACTTTAGACAGCAATCTTTCCTGAAATCTTCAGGTTAATGAAATAAGCAGAAAGGTCTACTACTCGTTGCAAATGTTAAAGAGCCTTCAAAACTTTTTGCCCATGAACACCAAAATTTTCCTTGTCCAGACACTCATTTTTTCTATCCTTGACTATGCTGATTCCTGCTACTTGGACATCGCCGAAGAGCTGTTAACAAAACTGGAACGTTTTCAGAATCTCTGTATCCGTTTTGTGTTTGGACTGAGAAAATTTGATCACATATCAGCCTTTCGATTGAAGCTCAAGTGGCTCCCTATCTGACTTCGACGTAACTCCCACATCCTCTGTCTACATTATAACATTTTGTATAATCCCCTCTCTCCTTTCTATCTTCTCGATCGATTTAACTTTTCTCGACCCTTCGATATCCCTTGTAGGTCTAATCTTAGAACAAAATTTCCCTCCCATCCCATCGCTCCAACTTCTACTCTTACTACTTCACCGTTCATGCAGTCAGATTGTGGAACTCGCTTCCCCACGCCGTTAGTGACAGTCCCAACATTATTGTATTTAAAAGACGCCTGAAAGAGCACTACCTCGAAATTCAATCCATATAAATACCGTTATTATATATACATATAGTATTAATCTATTATAGGTATAATATAATATTATTATATCGTATCAACTATGTGTTTTATATTTGTTAAGTATGTATATAATATGTAAGTATATATGTAATGTAATTTTAGTAAGGATATAATAATATGTAAGTTATTTGTAATTGTGTACGTCCTTTCTGCTATCTTTTATCCCATCTCTCTCCGTAGGGTTGCTGTATGAAATTTCTTTTTAGAAATAAGCAGTACCTTTGTGTCGTCTTTCTTGTTAAATTGTAATTTTAAACATTTTTCTAGTGTACAATAAATTGTTAAATAAATAAATAAAAAACACTAACAATTAATCCTCGGAGAAATAACAAATAGAATCAAAGTAATATTTTTGAATTTTGAATTAACCAATGCGAAGATAAGTTTCATGGGAAGAATAGAAATGATTGAATCAGCGTCTCATCACAATCTTTATATTACTGCTTAAAAAGTTAATATGATCTTCACTAGATGTCATTAATTGGAAAAACTGCTTTATCGACTGTGGTATTTGAATATTGATATCTGTCCATAAATCAAATGTAGATAAAATAGATTGACAGACCGAATATAGGCATAATAAAGTAATTATTTTTACAAAATAAAATAACTTTCTGACGTCAAATTGAAAACATATATCACTTTTAACTTTTTGTAATTTTAATTTTCTTCCACTTTTTTAACACTCCTATAAGGCTGAGCAAAAAATTATAAGAGAACTTTTTTGTAGAAAATGTAATTTACTATAAGATAATGAAAACGGAGATAATAAAAAAATGGTTTACATTGAAAGTTAAAAAAATTGTTTTTTTTTCAATGTATTTTAAATGGGAAAGGGGGAACCTCATGCGCCAGCTCAATTTTTGAGATATCAAGCTCAAATTTTAGGAGATTTTTTTTTGTCTTAAAAGAAACTTTTACATGTATTTACTAAAAAAATATTTTTTTTTCTGACAGTCTATTATTTACCTATCCGTCCTTTAACCCCTAATCACCTACCATCTATTTTTGTCACGTAACCACTGACGTGCGGTCCTGGAGACCGCTCAAGGGAATCTACCTTTAGTGATATAAAGTACGTATGTTGTACGGTGTTAACAAAGGATTTTAATGCAAAAAATACTTATTTACAATTTAAAAGTATATAGGTATTACAGCTTCAAATAACTTAAATAAAAATATTAACATAAGATATCTTTTGAAGAGAAGTGATTTTAACACGAAATTACAGTCTTCTTAGATTATATAGACCTGATAATTAAAAAACTAAAAATAGCGACTACTTTGGATTGTTTTCTTAAAACTTAGAATATTAACTATGTAATGTAATAAATCGCCGCTATATAATATGTAATGTAATGTAATAAATAACTAAGAATTATACAAATTTTCCACCGTAATTTCATCATATTTTTTTCCCATACTCCAAAAAAATTAGCACTCTAATGGCAATATTGATGTTCAAAGATTGTTTTTGATTTTTCTGTAAAAAAACAACTGCACACCAACCAAGATTGACTTAGGATAAGATAAGTCTTATCATCTGTTATCATTGTATATTTAATTTTTCATAGAAACAAATAAAATTGTGGGAGTGCAAAAAAGTCACGTAACCGCCTACTCTAACAGACCGCTGGCGAAATATTTTTATCTACCCTGACCAAACGTGTAAACTCGCCAAGCGCAAGGGCGATGCTGGACGTATAGAAAACGTATATAAGCGCACAATGTGCTACGATACATACACAAAGAAATATTTGAATTTTAAAATGCGTTGGTAGGTGGTTCAGGGTTAATAGAATACTATAAAATGACACATTAATTTGGTCGAATTAAATGTTTTAGTTTACGTTGGATTTAATTGGAAGTGCAAAACATTATTTATTTTGTAGTGATTATTTTTCAGTCCAAACTGAAGTAAGTTTAGTACCGAGAGGCGCTTCCTTTAATGGATATCATTTACCACAAGCATACTATTTTGAATAAAGTAAATTTCATAAAACAACGGTATTTTTTATTTTTCAACATTTCTTATTCATAATTATTCTGGCCATAAAAGACTGGGACTATATGATCCGAATCTGGGCAGGCCCGGGAAAATTCAGAGCATTGAAAATAGAACTCAGCGATAAAACAATTAGAACTGAAAATCGAACACACAAGTGTTGAGTCAAATGTCAATGTCACATATGACAGTTCGACAACCGACACTTCGATTTTGAAATCTATTAAATTAGTACAGAGTTCTATTTTCAGTGCTCTGAATTTTCCCGCGCCCGCCGGTTTCCGAATCACATAGTCCCAGCCTTAGTGTTTCTAGTCCTACAGTTACAGAAGAATTTTGATCTAATTATATCTATGTATTTGATAAGTATTGTGAACTACAGCTTATGAGTTAATTTCTTTATTTTATATGACAAACTCTCGTCACCCATGGACACCAAAGGAGTTCCAAGTGTGTTGCTGGCATTTGTTAAGAAAGAAAGGAGATTAGTAAATCTGGAAGAACATATTATAAAGAGGAAAGATTTGATTGTTTGTATGTATTGAATAAGGACTGAAATTGGACTGGACTGAAATTAATTTTAAAGATATTTGGCTCAGTTCTAGAGTAGACAAAGGGAAAGGACAATGCTACTTTTCATCGCGGCTGAATGGTTCCTCTATATTCCTTTTTGCGTGCACAAAGCTGGAGGCAATATCTTGTTTATATATATTTTCGTGGATATTATTTTTCTGTGCAACTTTGTTCACAAACAAGTAACGGAAGGTCTGACATATCGGTGTCTGGGAGTGGCTACCATTAGCTCACAATATGAGCTAAATGTCAGGTCAAATGTGCAAGGAAATTGCAGTTTTTAGAAGTTCTTAGACGTAAGTATATACTAGGGATAAGGCATGTCGAAGTTAAAGCGTCCGTACTTTGAGTGCCGTTGGGGCACTCGAGTTTTACATTTGGCAATATAGTAGTAGGTCAGTGTTGCGCTTTACGTTGCGTGCATACAACTAAAGAATAATAATACATAGCTCCCTACACCGATTTCAACTAAATAACTAAATTTAATAAGCTGAAATCGGTTTAGGGAGTATTAATTAATAAATATAACCGGCCGTTAATGTACCTGATAATTCGGCGACTATACGGCGCTCCCGTACTCTAAAATACCACGTCACCAGGGCTGAATATAAATACAAATTACTTCTAGGTTTTCTGAAGTCTTTAGTTGTTCTCAAAACGAATCCTTGTAATTGATTTGCCTTGCTAATTATTTAGTATTTCATCAAAGCGTAAGCCTAAGTCTTTCACTGTCAAAGTTTGTACGCCGCTAGGTGACCATTTAATACCTATTAAAGTTCCTGCTAATTTTGTGACGCTTTTGAGTAAACGATATAACAGAACATTTACTGAGTCGTTCAACTGTTCGTCCTAAAAAGTTTCGTCTTAATAGGACGCAGAGACGAATTTAATTTTTTGTGATCATTTCATTCGTCAGTTCGTCCCATTTTTAATCGACTCCCAAAAAAAGGAGGCGGTTATGCATTCGGCTGTGTATATTATATTATTTTTTCTGTATGATCAACAATAATTCCGCAGTCTAGTCTGTGGACCGATTTTCAAAATTTTTTTTTCATGTAAAGGGAATACCAAGTTCTCCCGTTTTCACCAAAGTGGTGAACTGATGATGGGATCCATGAGGAACCGAGGAAACTCCTCGAAATTTATATGGACATATATGGTGATTTCGACTTTTTCTGACTCCTTATAGGTCATTCCTGACTCATTATAGATACATGTTTGGGGATTTCGGCGTGGTTTAAAGAACTGCAAGCATATGCCACTATGTCAATTCCGGTAAGCATCATCATCAATACCATCATCACACCATACATAATCACATTATGATGATATAATAGGTACTTATCATAGTATTTTTCCAAAACACGGATATCTTTGAACATTAGTCATTACTTTGCCGTATGTGAACCTATTTCCAAAACTGATTTGTTGTTGTAAAGGCTAAAATTCGAAATTTGTCCGAAAAAAATGTTTGATCTTAGTCACCAAAGTGGAGAGCTGATGAGGGGATCCATGATAAATCGAGGGAACCCTTCGAAATTTATATGGACACATACTGATTTCGACTTTTTCCGAAGTATTCCAAGCATATGCTACTAAAAAGTAAGTTTATGTGCCAAGGTATACCCTGGATCCAAAAGTACTGAACAGAACTCCTGAGTCCATAAAGATACATGTTTGGGGATTCCGACATTGCATAAAGAACTGCAAGCATATGCCATCATAAAAAACTTAAAAACTACTTATAGTAATCATCATCATCATCACCACTATCTTTACAAGAAACACCAACATAGTATTATGATAACATAGGTACTCACTACTCATCAGAGTTTTGTGCACCGAGATAAGATAGATAATAAATTTAACTTAAAAGAGAAAAAATATTATTCTTAAACAAAAAATTAAAACCGACTTGCAAAGTAAAAATGTCTATGTCATAAATACTACGGAAAATTATTGTTTCTCGTAGGTACTCGATGTTCATCACACTATAGTCTCCTAATAAACAAACTTATCGCCCGTGTAAATATAATCACCACATTGTTTTTAGAAGTTCTGATTCTATAATCATTCAGATATCAATACATCAAGCTTCAATAAAACTTAAAAAATATCTGCAGGGGACGGTAATTTATAAGATAAAGGATAATGTATAGATCCAGCGCCGTTTCGGTTCGGACTCGAATATATAAGTTACACTGATAAGGTCAGAGTGAGGAATAAATAAAAGGCGAATTGAAGAGAATATTTCGTTTACTATCCAAGCTCATGGCAATGCCGTATAGAGAGCCGGCCACGCCTTTGGGCCATCTGTACTATTTAATAAGGCTAATTTACTAGGGATAATAAAACACAATTTGCTACGTAGTAGATTGAATTTATGTACAATTACAAATATTCGCATGTAAGGGCACAAGTTCGACAAAATGCTACACCACTTTTTAGCCAATAAAATTAAAGCATTTACTTGAAAGGCAAGATCGTTATTATATATTTATTGTATTTTTGAAAACACTTTTATTTACATACAACAAAAATTAAACTTACGTTTATAAATCAACTATTTTACACTGATGCTACCATATTACCACGGATAATTTCACCTATGAGTGATAACTCATAGGGCCTCTTCTTCAGTCTTCCAATAAGTGCCGAATAGCTTATTCGGAAGTTTTTTCGCGCTTACTTTATACCGAGCGACAGAGACAAAACATGCAAATAAGCTATCTGAATCTTATCCGTAGATTGTGAAACAGGCCCTTAGAGTTTATAAAAATATATTATGTACTATACATAAAGCGTACGTATATATTTACTCCCTATGTATTTTTAAAACTGCGAGACCGCTGTCCTTAGCAATATCTGAGCAATTAGTGTTAAGAGGCTTACGGCCCAATTCTCAAACGTTTCTTAGAGTTAAGGTGTTTTTAATTAATCATAGGCTCTTAGTGTCGCTGCTTGGCGAAAAGACAAGAATGCCTATGACTTGAGAATCTCCTAAATTTTAGTAGCGATTATGAATTCTTTGAGTGTACGTAATCTCGTTTTCCCAACCCTAGAGACCTAGTTCTATAATATACTTAATAGAACTTACTAGCTTCCAGTAACAGTTCCAGGGTACTTGTACTAGGACGAGGTGGATGGTATAAGTTCTAAATAATTATTTCATAACTAAAACTATTAACAGAAGTACGGATTTGGTCCGAAGTAGACCACGGATTTGGTTGCCCCCCTAAGTTGGCAACCAAATCCGTGGTCTTCTCTCTAAAATTGGGGAAAAAATCCTCTAGGGGAGAGGACTTTTTTAGGTTATTTTTAGAGGTTTGTATTTCATTGTTTTTAACCCATTTAGACCCAAACAGAAACAAAATGATACAACCATGTGATTTTTTTATTATTGTATTAAATATGCGTCAAATATTTACCTTTATGCAAAAAAGATTGAAGAATAGATTATTTTTAAATACTTTTTTAAATACTCAAATGAGTATAATGGGAACATGCATATAAGAATTTTCCGTATCTTATTTGACTAACTTCAATGAGCAAAAAAATGTTTTAAATGATAAATGGCGAATATTATTGTTTATTATTATTATAAGAACTATAAGACTCGAAATTATAATATAGAAGCGGTCTTGGATGGTAGTATTTGCGACCATGAAGTTCATAAAGATATTATTTTTCTGAACCCAACTGTAATTTTTGATAGGGAAGAAGGAGTTGATTATGAAATGGGTGGTTATTTTGAAATTGAAGCTGTCTTCAAATGACAACAAGTTACTGTTTTTAAAAACTTCTCTACGCTTTGTAGAAAATACCTCATAAACATATGAGTTACATGTTACTACGAAGGCAGTGAACTAAAAACTTCAAACTTACGTATATTATTGAAGAATCCCTTGTGTGCTTTTTTAGTATGCAGAGAAAAATGTGTTTTTTATTTTATAAAACTTTTGTAGTAGATAAGGCTGCACTTCAACATTATTGTATACTAATGATTAATACGTACGTCAGGTGTTTTCTGAGCAGCCTTGAATTTCCTACGAGGATTTTTGCTAAACTACATAAGCTTTACTGCAGAAGTTTCTATTTGAAAATAACTCCAGTACTTCGTAGAACATCGCGCAACAATAAATGGTCCGTGACAATTATGAGGTCAATCGCTATCAAGCCTCTTCCCTTCCACAATAAGGTTACAGGTAGAAAAATAGATAAATCTTGATTCAGATCATCATAACTACCTTCCAAGACAGCTTGGATGGCTTTTTCTAGCTTTCTGCAGTCCTAAGTCATGTTGAAACGTTGCTTGCCTTGTCCTATTTCACGTGATTGACTTCAATGAAGTCAATCAATTTCTTACATGCATGTTCCCACTGTACTCAGTTGAGTACACTAAGATAAAACTAAGTATAAGATCTCAGTATTTAATACTTTTGTCATAAATTTGAGCTCATGCTATCAACAACTATACTTGCCTAGAAAAACCATGGATCAGAATAAAATTGTCTGAAATACTTTTAAAATTTTATGATAATGTACTGACTAATGTGACTCTTTAATTACAGAAAAATAAGAGTTACCTACTTTAAAAATAGTATACCTTAATCTCAAATGAAACAGTAATATATACATATTATTATAAATATTTTGTTCAGATTATGAAAAAAACTACTGTACTCAGTTGAGTACGGCGGGTCTTAATGGGTTAATTAAATTAGGCTATTGATCGATGTAATATCGACAAGTGATTTGAAAAGTAAACCTGTAGAAAATAAACTTTTGGAAGTATTTAATACTTTTAAGGACAATAATATAACAGAACATAATTTTTTTATTATTTATTTATCAGTTTATTTAAGTTTGGGGAGAAATATTTATGAGAGTTGGAACACTGCACAAAAATCGGAATGTACTGTAAATAGTACTATATGCTAATACAATAGAGCTGAAAATCAAACACACGAGTGTCGTGCTGTCATAATGGTCCGCTCCAAACCAAATCGGTACATATAACATGTAAGCAACATAAGGATGGGCTACGATGTACACTTGACAAAAAAATTCACAGATTTCGTGCCGCACACAACTATCGAGCACATTAGAAATTAATATACGAAATTCGAAAAAAGTAGGGATAAGGAAAATATAACAAAATAAAACTACAACGTTGTAAGATAATTATTTTATTCTTAGATTAACATAAGTGCCTATCCTCGACATAACGCGTGTGAACAAACAGATTGCAAAATTTCCACACGCGTATCGAAGTTTGTAGTAGATAAAGTCAAAGTCACTCAAAGAGCGATGGAGAGAGCTATGCTCGGGGTTTCTCTGCGTGACAGAATCCGCAACGAGGAGATTCGCAGACGAACTGGAGTAACCGACATAGCTCGCAGAATCAGCAAGTTGAAGTGGCAATGGGCAGGCCACATCGCTCGTAGAACTGATAATCGCTGGGGAGTAAAGGTTCTAGAGTGGAGACCACGAACTGGAAAGCGCAGCGTTGGACGGCCTCCCTCTAGGTGGACCGATGACCTTATGAAGGTCGCGGGCCGCCGTTGGTTGCGGGTGGCCCAGGACCGTTCGTTGTGGAAATCTTTGGGGGAGGCCTATGTCCAGCAGTGGACGTCCTATGGCTGTTAATGATGATGATCGAAGTTTGAATAATAATTGTTCTGCCATGGCCCGGCAATTTTCACACTACACCTTCGTGACTTACTTAATACTTTTAAACCCAAGCTTTTATATAAAATAGGTAATACACATTCATTAATAACTAGCTCTTTCCCGCGGCTCCGCTCGCGTAAATATAGTGTCCCACGGGAATACTGTACTTTTTCGGGATAAAAAGTAGCCTATGTTTTTATCCAGAGCCTAAACTACTATCATATTAAATTTAATCGAAATCCGTTCAGTAGTTTTTGCTTGAAATAGTAACAAACATCCATCTATCCATCCTCACAAACTTTTACATTTTTAAAATGTTTTATTAATAATATTTTGGTATCGACTATTAAGTAACTGAATATTTACGATGTTACTGTATATGAATACGTGCGTCGATCGATAGTAGGTATTGTTTTTAAAACAAGGCGGGAATGTGCGACCCAGTATTTTATTTTAATGGGCCAGTACTGGGTCGCGACAAATGTGAAACGCTGGGCTACAGGGCAAACCTTTAACCCGATCGTCTTTCTTTTAGGCTCAAATTGTAGCTGACTAAATTATCCAAAGGAGATTTTCTCAAATTTTTGATATCATTCTTCGTTTCCAAAATATCGAGCGCCCAAATCAAAAATGCGAAAAAATATATTTCAGCCATAACTTTTTTTGTTGTTAACTTTCTCGAATAATTCTTTTTGCAATTTACAGCTCTCGTAAATACGCGTCTTTTGAGCCTTTTCAATATCATATCTTTACAACTCTCCGAGATATAAGGGGATTGCGTTTTTTCGTGAAATCGGAGCGAAAGAAAAGACATTTCCAATGTCAAAATCATCATACAAGAAAAAGTTACCCATCTTGATTTCAGAAGATTTTGTCAATTATCGCGGACTGATATACTGTAGTAATCTATAGTAGGAAATAGGAATAATGGGTTACAAAAAGCTAGTTTTTTAATAATATTTTTAAACCTGAACAAAGAATATTATTATTATTTTTAGGAAAAATAATTTTGATTTTTGATAATGCATTGAATCTTTGACCGTGCTTATCAAAGATTATGTATTTATAATATATATATCTTTATATTTTTATCATGGTCATATATAACTGGTATCGCGGTAGGTGGGCTGATAGTAGACAAGCATTGTGATTTCAGCTGGTAAGATTAATACTTAGATTTATGATATTAATAATTATTCATTCATTCGTATATTATAAATGGACTGAATATTGTATGAGACATAGCATTAATAGATAACGTAAATTGTAATGCGGATACTGATCAATTCCCCATTAAAGATCAACTAGAAAATCAATCTCAATTAAATGTATCGAATGCCAAAGTCAAGGCTCCTTAGACCAAATAAAAAACTGAAGACAGAAGTTTTGCGAAATACACCGTGAGGCTGGTCTAAACTATGCCTCGCAGTGTGTGTAGTTTTTAACCGACTTCCAAAAAATAGCAATAACAGAGGCGGTTAATGGTTATACGTTCGGCTGTATATATTATTATTATTATTTTTTGTATGTTCAACGATAAATTCGCCGTATGTTACCGATTTACAAAATTATAATTTTTTGATGTAAAGGGTATTAATCCGAAGTTGGTCCCGTTGTTACCAAAGTGGTGAACTGATGATGGTGTGGGAATGTGGTGGCAAGCCCCAAAGGGAGATCTCCGACCGAGCGAGGTGCTATATGCTCGGTCAGGCCGAAGCCCACTTGTATGAATTTCAGATGTCGTATATATAGTGCCGATCATAGAAAACTTCGATAGCGCGATTCAGGATTATGACGCTAATTGGTCCGCTACATCACTCCCCCCCGAAGATTTGAGGTCGAATCTTGAGACGTCTTGCTTGAGTCGCCAGTGCCAGAGAGTCCCAGTGAGTCGGAACTGTGCTGCTTGCTGCACGGGCTCCAGTGAGTCGGAGTGCTGCCGTGCGAGCCGATGCTACGTGCTGACCAGGAGAGATGTGTTCTGCTTGCTGACCGGTCGTTGTAGTGAGAGTGTCCGAGGAAGCCGATGAGGGTTCGACCAGGCCGCGGTGCGTCGAGGCTGGTGGTCGAGGTACCCGATGAGGCTGAAGCTGGCTGGCGTGGTGCGGAGGGGTGGGGAATGATGATGATGATGTTCAGAAGGAGGCGTGTTGTGTCGAGGGTCACCAATGTCCCCACATGGAATATGGTGGCAAGCCCCTTCGGTCGGGCCGAAGCCCACTTGTATGAGTTTAAGATGTCGTATATATAGTGCCGATCATAGAAAACTTCGATTCAGCATTGTGGCGATAATTGGTCCGCCACAATGGCATCCATGAGGAATCGAGGGAACTCCTCGAAATTTATATAGACACACACTGGTTGTTTTCCAGTCAGTGTCCAAACTTTCAGGAGTGAATATAATCTAGAATTTAAGCAACTTTTACTATGGGATCAACTGTCCTACTTGAAAAAAAAATCTGCTGTTTCCTACAAAATGCCTTATCTATGCCCTTGCCCTTTTGTAGGAAACAGCTCTTTTTTTTTTCAAGTAGGAAAGTTGATCCCATAGTAATACTTGCTTATATTCAAGAGTATACATTCACTCCTGAAAGTTTGGACATTGAGTGAGAAAACACCATGTATAGTAATTTTGACTTTTTCTGAAGTAACCCAAGTATATTATGCTTCCAAAAAGTAAGATTATGCACCAAGGTATACCTACCCTGGTTCCAAAAGCTCTAAACAGAACTACACAGTCTTTAAAGATACGCGTTTGGAAATTTTGACATTGTTTATAGAATAGCATATGCCATAATGATGATAACTTGCAGTAATCATCATTATCATCTTATATACAATACCTAATGGGAGCTTGGCGCGTATTCAATTATACATTCGATAGTTTAAAAGTTCTTAAAATGTGTTAATTTTAATAATATAAATATGACTAAAAAGGAAAAGAAATAATATTTTTAAACAAAGAATTAAACAGAGTTCCAAAGTAAAAATACATATAAAAGTATGACATAAATCTAATTTTCTAAATAATTCCCCTCTAATTTATGTATATATAGTGCGTAGCTACACGCACACTACACACATAAAAATCGGCCTCATTTTTGTTTGACAAAGCGCTGTCTTCACCTTTTTATTTGGTCTGAGGCAAACTCGAGCAAATATTGAAATAATGGTTTATTTAGATCCATTTAGGTACACCGCCAAAATATTCTTTACGGTAATAACCAACTACGTTTCTCCTTGTGCTTAGTCAAAGAAATTCAAAAGAAGGGCCAAAGCCAGGGTGTAGGATTTTCGACCACAGAACTTGCGAAAATAGAGATTAGAAAAATCTCTTTGAGTTCTCCAAAGAGGTCGATATTAGCCCTCTCAACGTCCTCTAACAGCTCCACTTCAAAACAAGATCCTGACAAACAAATACATTTTTATTGGCATTATGCATAATAAAGTAAATATTATTTTGGTGACTTGTGAGATGTGACTACTTAATATGTTAGTATGTGTTAAGAGTATTTAGAAAATTAAACAAAATGCCAGCTGTTACAAATTCATGTAAGTTTAGTTATTATTATTTGTTGGAGAATGTTTTCCTCACTGCAATACCTAATAGGCTAATTGACTCATACTTAAATTCATACATTTAATTTCCTTTAGTACTTGACTTGGGAAAAGGTAATATAGCGTAATCATGAAATAAAAGAACAAGATATTTAAATAAAAAAAATATATTTGAACGAAAACATTATTATCTGTGCAAGGTGCAATCGGCCATGATGTGATGTGATAGTAATAGTAAACAAACAAACATCACTTGTCATGGTACTTATAGTGTATTAACGGGAGTTCCAAACAAAAAAAACGATTTTATTCAAAACATTTATTGAAGTTAAAAATTACAAACTATTTTACATTTAAACTTAACTAATTTAATCAGATCTATGTTGGATCTAAACTTAAGAATTATAACTAAATTAAGACTATCGACTTTGACCGATGTAAGATCTGAAGTGTCCAAGTTAACTCCGTATTCACGGTCCCACGGAGCTGGGACCACCACGATGATGCGG
The DNA here is from genome assembly GCA_037179445.1 of Phengaris alcon alcon. Taxonomy (NCBI): domain Eukaryota; kingdom Metazoa; phylum Arthropoda; class Insecta; order Lepidoptera; family Lycaenidae; genus Phengaris; species Phengaris alcon. The sequence goes on along the minus strand of JAYRCH010000175.1, from coordinate 933,709 downwards.
CGACAGCATTTCCAGTATATGACGATTTCTTTCGTAATTTATGAAGAAACTGCACGACATGTATTTTATTTATAGTCCAAGAGGCAGCTCCAATTATTATATGTTATATGTTAATTATAGTCCAAGAGCATGTTCGACTGCAACTGACTGATGATGATGATTCCCATATAATGGTATTCGGCAATTCGGTGCTAAGTCCATATTACATAGGGGGTAAATATGTAACATGGTTGTCAACCGTGCTTAGTGCACTGAGCTGTCAAGTGATTGTTTACTATTAGTATGACGTCAGAGCACCGGTTATCAATCGACAAACATGGCGGGAGGCGTTTTCGGCTGTTTTTAAAAAGCGTATTTTTAAATTTTTAAACTTTTGTGTGATTTTTATGGTTTTAAAATAATATTCTATTAATTTTATTTTTGGGTATCGGATCAATTATTAATCGGGTAGGATAAAAAAAAAAAAAGGGTCAAGTAGCCTATTTATTCTACGAATTTTTCATATGAAATTAATAATAATAAATAGTTACATCGAAACAGATACGTTTACTGTTCAAAGGGGAAAGCCCATTTCAGGCCCACAGTGGACAACTGTCTTAAGAAGACTTACTTTATCCAGGAATGTACCATAAAGAGACATGATTTTTGATAACATTTAAATAAGCGCCACCACAATCAGTAATGTTTCGATAAAAAAGGGAATTTTATTGATAAATAAAACAAAGTTGAGGTGAAATATTGCCAGATGATAAGATATCTTTATTATGGTCAATCGATCCGAATATCGATTTATAAACAAATAAAATTAACTCAGGTTAAGTACAAATAATGGGCCACTGTTGGTAATTTTATATATAATTAACCATAAGAAAACATTTATTATAGAACCAATGTGTACGTTTGTTAGTTTATTTATTGATTATTAAAAGAAATTATCATCTATCGATTATTTTTATTAACGTAAACGATTTATCGATTTAATTTTTTTGTGACAAGTGGCAACACTGATGACAGAAATTACATTTTTCAAACGAATGAATCTGTTGACTGTTCGCTTGTTGCTTGTGCTCAATGTGGATGCGTTTTGTTTTGTTTTCTTTTAACGCATCCTGGCTCTCTTAAATGGACTTGTTTCGGCTTTTCACGTACGACATTTGGCATTGTTTAACTGGTTTTGTTCTCACCTTCAACGATAACTAACAAAGCAAACATATAAGCCGAAAGATGTATTTTATATATATTAAAATAAATAATTATTTTGTTTGCAGAGATGCAATTGAATTATATTATTGCAATTGCAAAGTAGGGAAAGGCACGGTAGGCTGCTGTTCACATATTATGACTGTTCTTTGGTATATATGAAATAATTTGCTATATTTGAAATACACCTGTTGTTATACTCAATATATTATTGTTATAAATTATTGAAAAATTCAGAAAAGGCCTTGATTTATCTTTCATGCACATTTTAATAATACATGCATAAAAAAAACAAAAAGTTATAAATTTTTATATTTCCACAATAATGGCGCCATTTTGATTTTTGATTGATTTGATTTGAGATTTGAGATTTGAGATTTGATTCCCAGATATCTAATACTGTTAAGATTTTAGCACACTCAATTTTTATACGATTTTTGATGTCCGCGTTGGGCCTGAGGCGCTATGGAGAGTGGGCTTTTTCCTTATTATATTAATGTAGGTAATTAAAGATTATAATATCCGTAATCGATTAGACTGCATTGATAAAATTGTTTGTCAAAGAGTTTGCTTCCTATGTTTATGTGATACCTAAATCAAAAACCGGCCAAATGCGATCTGGGCTCGCGCACGTAGGGTTCCCTACCAAGATTTTTAATTTAGTAATTTTTGTACGAAGTTTTCCAAGCGCATTTTACAAGATTAGTATCTATAACTTAAGATTGATAAGATTGGTGTTGTAGGGAACCCTCAGTGCGCGAGTCCGACCCGCACTTGGCCGGTTTTTATTTGATCTTAGTCTGTAAGTAGTATTTTTACATGCGTAAAAATGCTAGTCAATATTATATTTTCTTCTTTAGTGTAAATATTTAAAACGCGGTAAGCAGAAAGACACCGTTTTGCACAGGTTCCTGTGTCTTATTATTCATTGTTATTATGTGTGTGCTTGTAAAGAGTTACTATATAATATAATATATCTATGGATGCTTTCACAGCACGTCAATATGGTCCCGTGGTAAGTTCTCAAAGAACTTGTATTACGGGTACCAGACAACGGAAATATATCATTTGATAATTTTATACTTTACACATATTTGAGATTTTTTTATTATATTATACATATTATATTTAATAAACATCCATGACCCAGGGACACAACACACTTTTATGTTCCTTCGGCGGCATTCAAACCCGCGACCTCCGGCTTGAGCACCAACGCGCTAACCACTGAGCCACAGAGGTCGTCAAAATATATCTATCTATCGAATTTTCAATACTTTTTCTGAATTCCAGTCAGGATGATGCGCTTCATCCTCCTGCTGTCGGCGGCCACCGCAGCGCTGGCTTTCAAGAACCCGCACTATGCCTCTGGAAGGAGCACCATGGTCCACCTGTTTGAGTGGAAGTGGAACGACATCGCGGCCGAGTGCGAGAGGTTCCTGGGACCACGGGGCTTCGGTGGTATTCAGGTGCAGTGTCAAATTCAAAGGTTTCAAAACTAAATTTTTCGTGAGACTACTACTCTTTTACGTGGGAGAGCCACGGTTTGGCATGAATGGGCCGGCTAGACCGGGTAAATATCACGGCCTCACAGAAAACTGGCATGAAACAACGCTTGCGTTGTGTTTCGCCGAATAAATGAGGTTACTGGAGACCCAAGAGGGGTTGGGGATTTTAAGAACTGGGAACGCAGGTCGCAACACCAGAGGAGTTATAAGTGTATTTCCTCTTGTGTTGCGAGTGTCCATGAGCGGCGGTAATCGCTTACCATCAGGCGACTCGTCTGCTCGATTCCTGGTTCATTTCATTAAGAAAACCACGGATGGGCTATGACGTGCTATCGAAAACGTTGCAGCTCGAACAGGCATAAGGTGAAAATCGCTTAACAGCGCTATTGAATCATGCGCACGCACACATACGCACATGTCCAACCACGTCTGCAGTCGTTGCGGTCACTTATTTTATGTTTAAATATTTTGAGTGTTTGTGTGAGTGTTTCAAAATAGGTTAGAAGCTTGTCGAGCAGGAACTTTGACGATATTGTACATTTGACAGAACAAATCTTCGTATAAGGAAAAGTTACGCCATGTAGATTTAAGCATACCGCAAATGTCAGCCATTTAGATTCCACCATACCTCAAATGTCAAAATGGCCCCAAAAGTGGGGCCTTTTAAGTTGGTACACTTTTTGCCTCGACATGCTTCGTCTATAATATTATATACGTCTATGGTCATATTATATTGTTCCGCTCTCTGGTATTTACGCTTCGGTTAAACGGTACGATTCCCCTTTGAATATATTTTTGATTTTTTTTCTATATTAAGAATAATCTAGATTTACTTTTTGACTACTCACTCTCTCTGCTACTACTATTAGGAAGATCTGAGCAGATCTTATTTCATATCAGTATTTTTCATATCTTGGTCAACTGTAATCAAACAAACAGTTCGAATTGCGAGCAAAACGTGTACCTTTTTTTGTAGTAAATAAAATACATTTAATGGCTGTCTTCATAAACAAAATTTTAAGTAACCCCTGAATTGTCAAGCAGTGAGCGAGCTGATGATGTTGAATTATCGATGAGAACACTCTCGATGGTGTCAGCTTTCAAACAAAAGAACTAGATCAAAATTGGTTCACCCGTTCGGGAGCTACGATGACACGGACGGACGGACAGACAGATGGACAGAGAGACAGACAGACAGACGGACAGGACACGTGCGTGGCGCATCGGTGTGAGTTGACCCCAAATAAGTATATAATTTTTATTTTTTTAAAGACGAGAAGAAAGAGTAAAGACTGGAGTTGGTTCGCCTTGCAGTCGAATTTCACTATTAGGTACATAATTTTCATTTAAAATACCAATCAATGTGGACTGAAATTATAAAATTTAAAATAATGCTTATGATTGTAACTTATCAAATTTATGTTACTAACTTTCCAATAATTGGATAAGTATGAAATGTTACCAAATAACATCCAAGAAGCCGGAAAAGGTTTCAACTTAAATTTTTCAAAAAATGAGTAACCTACCTATGTTGAAAAAATATTCTAGTGATTAAAAATCTTTTGAGGAGTTTGCTTTCGCATTTCACGACCGTAATAATTAATAATTACTTTTCATAAAAATGTTTATAATACCTTATGATTACTGCTAAATAGTGTAATATTTCAACCTATTACACTCGCCAAATATAAAGGTTATTGCGCAAGAAGATACTTTATGTTTCTTTTTGAATCCAGGGGAAAATACTTAATATCATTTGTATGACATCTTGCTCCAACTGGCAAACGACAATAGCAGGATTAGCATAGATAGAAATAACAAATGAAAACATAAAACTTGCAAAAGTATTTTACACCAAAAATATAATATGCCAATAACAATTCTCGGAATAAAGTTGGTAGTATATTTCTGTACCGGGAATACTTGTAATAAATTGCTGTGAGATAGCTTCTTCTTGGAAATTTGTGTTAAAATGTAGAGTCTAGATAAAAATAAGTAGCTTCGTGCTTCGAATTTAGTGCCGTAAGCGGACCAATACTTGAAGTTATCTCCTTACATTGACGTTTTTGTCCAATAAATATCCCTCAAAAAGGTGTTTTTGAAAACACTAAAAGATTAGCACCGTCGTCCCCTAGATTGCGAAACATTTAGTGGGGTAATGACATTGTCCATCCCTTCCGACCTTCGTGTCAATTTTTTACACATTTTGTGGTCAATTCCTAGATTGCATAAAAACACTGTAACATAATATTATGTTAGTTTTTTTATACAGAAATTTTTCGCATATTCTTTCTTTGCAACAAACATCAGATTATTTTGCATAATATTGCGAACAAATCTATAACAAACCTATTTACCCCGTTAAACAAGTTTTATATGCAAGCAGCTGTTGCGCCAAATACTAATAAAGCATCATCTTCCAGATCTCCCCACCCAACGAGAACCTGGTGATCTGGTCCCAAAACCGACCCTGGTGGGAGCGCTACCAGCCCATCTCCTACCGCCTCATCACGAGGTCCGGTAACGAGCAGGAGTTCGCCAGTATGGTCAGACGCTGCAACAACGCTGGTGTCAGGTACATTACTTAAGGAATTTGTGTAGAAGTATATAAACTATATTATTATCTGCTGCAATCATAGATGAATAGCAGTTTAAATTAAGGGTTCCTTTGTAAGTCGGATGTAAATTATAATCCATTTATTAATAATTATTATCAGACTAAATATTTTGGATTGAACCCTATTATTTACCTTTATTATTTTATTATTGAATTTTTATTACGCCGCTATTCATCTATTTGATTTACCTCTCCTATCCTGCAGGGTTTCCTGGAAGAGATCACTTGTTTTACATTTGTACATGTCACATTTAGGTTATAGGTTTAAGTCATTTTAGTCATTTGATTGTACCTACTTTTTGTTACGAGACCTTCATCATTGTGAATTTATTTCTGTTTTGGTAGTGTATGTGTACTTTTCAATACCTTTAGAATTCTCGGCTTCAAACGATGCTATTGCAAGTTCATTTTATATCTGTATTTTTTAATATCATCATTATTTTCACTATCAGGATCTACGTTGACGCCATCATTAACCACATGACGGGAACGTGGAACGAGAATGTTGGCACTGGAGGCAGCACCGCCAACTTCGGCAACTGGCACTACCCCGCCGTGCCCTATGGCTCCAACGACTTCAACTGGCCCATCTGCGTCATCCAGGGCAACGACTACGGCTGCTGTCCCGATAGAGTGAGTTTATGATCCTACTTCTACATACGTACCTACGTTATTGGTGTGATTACCAAGAAATTTGTTAGAAACTACATTGGGGGTTAAATGGATGGTTAAACTATTTATACTATACTAGCATTAGCCCGCGGCTTTGCCCGCGTAGAATAGTGTTCTTGGAAAAAAATCTTCTTCAGCAAATAACCCTGCTCCCTGCAATATACTTCTGGATACAATATTAATAATTTTTTTTGGGTTTCGTACCGGCCGATACCGTCGCGCCGCAACCGGTATGTCCATGCATTTTAAATCTGTAATATCTTCGAAAATATTCATTTAAATTACATGCTGTAAAGGCCAACAAACTATATTGATCTATATTAAACTCGCAATGCATTTAAGTTACGTAATTGGACAAGGATCAATGCTATACTACTTAAAATCACTTCGTAAATAAGCCATTATTTTTCGTAAAAAGTAAAGGATAAAAAGACTTGAGAGGTGTCAAGGGACACCCGGATGGAACGAAGTTCCTTTCGATTAATTAGTGAAGGAATTGTAATTATTTTTTATTTTTTTTAAGTTATAATTATATTTTTTTATTATTAACAAATATAATGTAATATAAACTTATTCAGTAGGCTCAATTTTAGTAATAATTGAGAGAGAGAGAGAGAGAGAGACAGACAGAGAAACACGCGCACGCCGCACGGCTTACAACTATAGCAAAAAGTGTCGTTACAGTCTTAATTTTTTCCGTCTAGCCCCCTTTCGCAACGCGCGATAAGGAACTTCGTTCCAAATGGTTATTGTGGGTTATCCCTAAGAGATAGGCATATACTATCGCGGACTTTTTTGTTGAACTTTTTAAGATGTACAATACTGTGGTACATTAGTTTGATCTATCTCGTAGGGTTCAGCCAGCGTTTGCAGTGTAAGCGCAAAAAAATGTGTTCATTTACGACATTAGAAACGTCTTAAATTATCATTGTTTCTCTACTATATTATGCATATTATATACACATAAACCTTCCTCTTGAATCACTCTATCTATTAAAAAACCCGCATCAAAATCCGTTGCGTAGTTTTAAAGATCTAAGCATGCATAGGAACAGACAGAAAAATCGACTTTGTTTTATACTATGTAATGACTAGCTTTTTATAATAAATTAATGTATACAGTTTGTTAATAATCCAATAGAATATGATCAACAATGAAATATGATGAACAAAAAATTTATTTTAACCTAATTAACACAATTTAAGCAAGAACGAAATCTTTTTTGCAAAATTTCGAATAAACTAAATATTACGATGAAAAAATATTTACAACTCTTTCAAATACGAAATGGGTTTAGTAATTTAATTTATAAACCCAATTCAAAAGCAAAATGAAGCAATACTTCAAATCACAGGCTTTCATTTAACGATTAATTTAGCAATAATCTTTCAAGTTGTTGAGGTTTTAATCAATTTGTATAATTGGTAACCAATAATTTCTTTGGAGATTTTATAATTTATAAATCTGAGTGAGAAATGGAAAATCCTACTACTATTCTAAGTGTGAAAGTTTTTCGAGGATCCTAGGAGGGATGTTTGTGTCACGCAAAAACCACCGAACGGATTTTGATGAAATTTCGTATGTTAGGATTGACACATAATATGTTACTTTTTATCCTGAAAACTACAGTTTTCCGGTGGGATACTGTATTTAGTAGGCTGTAGTTAGTTATTTAGAATACTAACTAAGACTACTAACTAACTAACTAAAGTATTTGTGTATTCGTATTGATAAAAATTAAAAAAAAAACAACATAAATATATTACCATGGTTATCTCGGTAATCAATCAGGTGAAAACATTTTACATAATGTTTCATTGAAACTTTAAAAACCGTCTGTATTCATCCATATATCACTTGGATGAGCAACGGGGAACAAACTTCTAAGATGGACAATAAAGTTTTGACATGGATGGAGATCATTAAGCGGATTAGACCGTACCTCTTGGCGTATATATGTAACACGTCACCACACCATTTAAAAGTAATGTTGATGTTTTTTACAGGTACGTAACTGCGAGCTATCAGGCTTGAAGGATCTCAACCAGGGTTCAGAATACGTGCGTCAGATGATAACGGGCTATATGAACCATCTTATAGATTTGGGTGTAGCTGGATTCAGGTATTTTATGTTTATTTATATTTTGTATGTTCTTTCTGAATTGCGATAAATAATAAACAAAATTAAAAAAATTAAGTAACCCTCGAATTGTCAAGCAGTGAGCGAGCTGATGATGATGAATTATAGCTAAGAAACCTCTTGATCGTGTCAGCTTTAAGCAAAAAAACTAGATCAAAATCGGTCCATCCGTTTGGGAGCTAGGATGCCACGGACAGGCACACATACATACAGACAGACGGACATACAGACACTCCAAACTTATAACATTCATCTTCATGCATCGGGGGTTAAAAATAACATTGAATTATTCTCATCTAATGCGGTTTAATGGATGTCTCGTAAACCTTAAGAGAGCCGTGCTTATGCACTAATGAGTCGGCTTGCTAGGGATTCGAGCGGAAATCGCAGGCTCACAGCAGCCATCGTCAAAACGTGGCAAAGATTTTTTGACGTGATAACGTCTTATGATTCGATGGAGCCGGCTGCACGCACGAAAAAACATGACTCATGCGTTACCGGTGTTACCTCGCTAAACATGACTCATGCGGCGTTACCTCGCTCTGAGGCGTTCCATTTAAGGCTTGAAGTGCGAGCGAGAGCGCGGAATCTATCTCTCTCCTACTTGAGTGAGCGATCCATCAGTATTTTCTTAAGACGTTGTTACTTTCAACTATCGTCAGTAAACCGACTTTACAGACAACCGATTTTTCCCCCAAATTCTTTTTCCTCCCATTTTTAATCTTAGCTTTTATTGATAGTTCCATGTGATCATATCTTTATATTAATTTATTAAATAAACATAATGTGCATTACATAAAGTGAAACTCGTTTAGCGGCGTTGAGAGTGAAATTTCAAGGTAGCATCATCACACGGGCCACGACACCGTTTTGGATACAATATCATCTGTTGGAAGCTACTTATACTTCTCACGTAACGACTTAAGTTTCTAAAGTACAGCTCAATACACGGATGGCGCTTAGGTGTACATTTTTTAAATATTTCTATCCATTTTTGAAGTGCCGTTCTTTAGGCATCATAGTTTGTATTTCAAATATTGAATACATTTGAACTTTGTACACGTTTGTTTTTTTAAATTTCTAACACCCAATTCACCCTACAGAATTGACGCAGCCAAGCACATGTGGCCCGGCGATCTCTCCGTCATCTACAACCGCCTCAAGAACCTCAACACTGATCACGGCTTCCCCTCTGGAGCTCGTCCCTACATCTACCAGGAAGTCATTGACCTGGGAGGTGAAGCTATCAGCCGAGACGAATATACTGCGCTCGCCGCAGTCACGGAATTCCGATTCGGGATGGAGCTGAGTCGCGCTTTCCGCGGTGGAAACCAGCTGAGGTAATTACTATCTTGCTTACTGCAAATAGCGTTATATTACGGAGCCAGTCCCTACATCTACCAGGACGTCATAGACTTGGGTGATGCAGCAATCAGGCATGATGAATATACGTCATTGGCAGAAGTTTCCGAATTCCGATTAGGTAATTACAAGTTTACTTACTACTAGCAAACGTTAGCGCTATATTCCTCATAACTTGATCGTATTATAATGTAGTTGTGTCGTCGTTTTTCTTTTTCAATAAAAGCAAACTACGTGCCTAATGTCCGTACCCTTTTTACCAAGATATGACAATTACATTTATAAATTTCCTACAATAATTCAGTACGCTAAGTAAGGTCGTTGGTCACCTTCGTTCCCTCGCCTTTTTCATAATTTTGTCTATAATATCGCAATTCTATCGTTATTGTCACTTCTTCAACTGACACTTCCATCATTCACCTGATGGTATTGACAACGGCGTCCTCAAAGCAGTTGGTATAGTAAACGCAGGTGTTGGTGTGTCGCGAGAGTGCTACAACCGCGTGAGGAATGCTCAGACTGTCTCTCCTGGTGTGTAAAATTATCAACGATACAAAAGTTGTGTCGTCGTTAGTCGCTAACCGTTGGGGAAATGTGAATAGTAACATAACAAATTTTAAAGGTGTTTCAATCTACTAAACATCCTAATTCCTCGACTACAGTCGTTAATGATAAAGGACAATTATGGTAAAAACTTTGATAACACGTCTATCAGTGCAAAGTCATCGGCCAATAGTAATATAAAAACAATAAACATATTACAACAATATTTTAATATAATTGATTAATTATGATTCACCGTTACGCCGCAATTTTAAAGGTACGATTAAAAGTCAATTATACTATATTGTATAATTATATTATATACACGAATATAATATCTCAGTACCTGGATTACCGAGCTCTAGTAGATTTAAAAAATAAAAAAAATAAAAAATCACAAAAATATATTATTACCGGGGTTCGAACCCGATTCGTTGCGTTCCGAACATTTAAAAAATTACACATACGCATACCAAACTGCCAATCGGACTGACATTTTAGAGCAGAAATTATAGATTTATTAGCACGTTGAAAGAAAAACACATTTAACCTGAAAATGCGCAGTTTCTCAGAGAGAAGACCTGGCTTGATCAATTTTTCTCCCCCAAAACTCCCTGCCTACTAAATTTCATAGAAATTCTTGCGAGCGTTTCTGAGATTACGATTATATATATTATACAAGATTAGCTAGTTTAAAGTATAAGATAATATGACGAAATATCTTTTAAAAGTTTGGCTTTGTTTTGTAGCAACTAATTCGCCCAAACTTATGGCGAAAATTAACGCGCGAAATTATTTATCTCATGAGAAGTATCTGTTCAAGAGCGACAAGGTGAAGGCTTGACACAATCCGCATTCACGCGCATTCAAGGGCTTTGCGGTGAGATTTTTAATGGGATTTTAATTCTTATTTATCGTTTTCAGATGGCTTGTCAACTGGGGTACCCAATGGGGTCTTCTCGCCTCTGCCGATGCCCTCACCTTCATCGACAACCACGACAACCAGCGCGGCCACGGCGCGGGCGGCGACATCCTCACATACAAGACCTCGAAGCAGTATAAGGGAGCTATTGGCTTCATGTTGGCTCATCCCTACGGCGAACCCCAGCTGATGAGCAGTTACGACTTTACCAACACCGAAGCTGGACCCCCCATGGACAGCAGAGGCAACATCATCTCACCTTCTATCAATTCTGTGAGTATCCTTTCATAGTGAAACTGACAAGACCGCGGAGCAGTACAAGTAAGCTATTGGCTTCATGTTGGCTCATCCCTACGGCGAACCCCAGCAGATGAGCAGTTACGACTTCATCAACACCTAAGCTGGTGCCCCATAGACAGCAGCGGCAACATCATCTCACCTTAAATTAATTCTGTGAGTATTAATTCCTTAGTTAAACTTCGAAGCAGTACAAGAAGCAATTTGCTTCACGTTGGTTCATGCCTGTGGTGAACCCCAGCTGATGAGCAGTTACGACTTTACGAATACCGAAGCTGAACCCCCCATGGACAGCAGTGGCAACATAATCTCACCGTCTATTGATTCTCTGAGTATTCCATGTCTGAGGTATAACGGAACTTAGGTCGCAAATACAAGGTTCTGATACGTGTATTTGACTGGTTCTAGATAGTAGCCATAATAACCGCTGCCTGCATTTTAATGTGAAATTAAAAAGCATAAAAAGTGCTGACGAAGGGCTGTCGCACAGGGAGTGAAGCCTAAAATATGGCCTTGACTTTGTATGTGTCCTACAGTTCCATAAGTAATTTAGACGTCGTCGATATTGAAAAAATCGGATTCAATTGACTTCGGAAACGAATGAAGGTTTTGGAGACAATCAATCTTGCTTTAAATGAATTATACTTGTCGAAATCGAAGTCATTAAGAGGGGTGGATTGCAATGGTGAGCGCGACTGCGACTCGCGATTGAGTCGCGCGACCTTTCTCGAAGCGCTTGTAGTATTTCCATAAAATTTAGTATGCAGGCAGTTTTGGGAGAGAAAAAACGATCTAATTAGTTTTTATCCCTGCGGAACTGCGCTTTTTTAAGTTATATATATATTTACTTTCGTCGAGCAATAATATGTAAATAATTTCGACTCTAAAGTCTGATTGGTAGTTTGGTATGCATAATATTATGTGTAAATATTGCGTTGTTCAGAAATTCGTAATGGTTCGAACCCCGGTAAAATATTTTTGGGGCTTTTTTTTTTAATCTACTAGAGCTCCGAGCAAAGCTCGGTTACCCAGTTACTAGTAGTTATAGGATTAGAATACCTCCTTATCGAGTTATTTTATTGAGCATTCAACATCGCTAATCGCCAACCAATATTGATATTTAAAACCATTAACAACCAATGATAACTCAATACTACCAATCTATTTCGGTTTGCAAGGATCAATAGTCAAGGGCTCAATATTATCTTAATCCTACCGAATGTACAGATATTACACAGATCCAATAGTGCGAAAGCTCTCCGAATAGATGCAGGTTTGTATTCTAGACCGAGATAAACTAAGCCGTACTTGTAACTAAGTACTTGAACGTAGATGCTACACTCGAATTTGATTTATATTAATTATTTGGTATCTAATTTATCCGTAGTTTTAAGCAGAAAATATCCTTTATAAATGATACAAGGGTCAGTTCACACCGCGACGATACCTCATACGGCTCCACATTTTTAAGATAGCTATTCAAAATCAAATCATTGCGATGCAACTTGACATTCGAACTCGTGTATCTTCTTGTGTGATGAATAAAGTTCAATATTGAATATCTTAAAAATGTAGCGCTATGTCGCGTTTCGTTCCCGTGTGAATTGACCCTAAGGACTATTCTAGAATATGTATAATCTATCTCATTGCTAAATAACATCCTGATCGCACAAGTGTTTTTCACATTTCTATTCCCTTCTTACTTGACTTTCAAGACAAGTAAACGTAGGGGTGTTATAAGTTTGACATAATTATAAGTATATGTGTTTGTCTCTCTGTATGTACGTCTGTGACATCGCAGCTAGAGTTCGCGGGTTCGAATCCTGCCAGAATACAAAAAAGTCTGTGTCCCTGGGTCATGGATGTGTATTATATAATACAAATCTTAAATATATGTAAATTACAAAAGTACATACTATACTCGCTCCCTGCTTGCCGGGAGTCCCGGGTACATAATTTTTTAATTTTTGTGTTTTCCAGGACGACACCTGCGGCAACGGCTGGATCTGTGAGCACCGTTGGCGTCAGATCTATTCCATGGTCGCCTTCCGTAACGCGGTGGGCAGCACCGGCCTTAACGACTGGTGGGACAACGGCAGCAACCAGATCGCGTTCTGCCGCGGTGGTTCCGGTTTCGTGGCCTTCAACAACGACAATTGGGATCTGAACCAGAACTTACAGGTAGGAAATGTTTTTGACGAGTTCAATTTGGGTGCAACTCAAAACAACCGAATTGATATTACAGTCGAGCTAGCAAAGAGCTAGTCTTGCCCGCGGCTTCGCTCGCGTAAATAAAGTGTTCCACGGGAACACTACATTTTCGGGATAAAAAGTAGCCTATGTTTTAATCTAGAGCCTAAGCTACTACCATACCAAATTTCATCAAAATTTGTTCAGTAGTTTTTGCGTGAAAGAGTAACAACATCCATCCATTCATCCCCATCCCCATCCATCCTCACAAACTTTCACATATATAATAGTAGTAAGACTCTAGTATTCTTCTTGTAACTCCTGACTACCAATGTCACCGGTGTTCTCGATACTCTCAAACTCTCTCAACTCTGATGTTTATTTAGTTAAAGTTTTTATGGGTTAGAAATTTTATCCATCTAAGGCTCCTAGCCCTATTATGTCCGGTAAAACTCTGCGTTATTACAATAGAGCTGAAATCGAACACATGAGCAAAGAATATAATATATTATGAGTATCGAGTCGTCAGATACTACTGATTCGATTTTAACAAGTGAGGATTTTAACGTATGAGGGAACACGGGGAGGGACATAGGCTACTTTTTATCGCGGCATAATGTGATGTTCCCGCGAGTTTTCTTTTAGCGCGCACCTTTATTCGCGGGAAATATCTAGTGAATTATAAATCTTAAAAACATATTGTCGTATTTATAGTACACAGCGCTTATATTCTAATAAAGTACATTTTCACAATGATAATTCATAGCTATAATCAGCCACTGTTTTCAGAAAACTATATCTAGACCCCTCTATTTCAGACCTGCCTGCCCTCCGGCACCTACTGCGACGTGATCTCAGGGGGGAAGCGGAACAACGGATGCACGGGCAAGTCGATCACGGTAGGCAACGACGGCCGCGCCACCATCTACCTGGGAGCTAGAGAATTCGATATGTTATTGGCGATTCATGTTGGCCCTGAGGTGAGTTTAAAGTATGCACTATGTATAGAAGTGAAACATTAGAAATAATCCTAAAAAGTTTATTACGGCAGAAACTTGAAAAATCTAAAAAAGAGAAGACAAAGTCTTGAGGTCTTTCAATAAGTATGACAGATAGTAGACATAGGCGAGGCATGTCACAGCAAAAATAGTCCACACTTAAGCTTCCCAACTTTTGGGCTTGTTTGGGGCAGTCGTGTTTTGACATTTGTCATCTTGACATTTTGACATTTGCTTTCCGCAGTATAATCAGTCTGCATTTGACAAAATCTTCTTGATGGCATAACTTTTCCTTTTATGAAGATATTTTCTGTCAAATGTAGGTGCTACGTCATTAGCCCATACTAAGGGTCAATTCACACCGCGACGATACGCGACGTGACGCAGCGCTGCATTTTAAAGATAGCTATTCGATATTGAACTTTATTCCCTACAGGACGAGATACACGTTTCATTCCAAGAGCGGCGCCTGCGGCATTGACTTTTGATCGACTTGACATTCGAACTCTTGCAATGAAACGTGTATCTTATATTTTTTAAAGCAGAAGCTTTCCACTATTTCATAAATAACGAAACAGAGAGATTGAAGCTGCCATTTATAACCAAACAAACTAATCAGAATTTACTCAAATTAATAAGTGGGCTTCGGCCTGACCCTAATGACCACCCCACCATACTCCCATATGGTGGCAAGCCGCAAGGGAGATCTCCGACCGAGCGAGGTGGTATGCTCGGTCACGCCAAAGATCCCAGGTGTATGAATTTCAGATGTTGTATTATACCGCCGATCTTAGAAAACTTCGATAGCGCGATTCAGGATTGTGGCGCTAATTGGCACGCCACAGTTGTATTCTATTTTATCGTATCGTGGTCGTAGCATGATGACGGCAGATTAAATACTTATATTTTCTTCAAGTCTATTATTTCTACAGTCTATTTAGTGTCTCTTGTATTGTAAAGATTTCAAAACTAAGGATGGCCTATGACGTTCATTTGACATAACAACTCTTCATACAAGAAAATATTACGCCACCTTGATTTCACCATACCTCAAATGTGAAAATGTCCCTATAAACCTTAAAAGAAAATTGTCCCCATTTAAGTGGGGACAATTTTTGCCTCGACATGCCTCGTCAATAATATATTCTGATTAAGGGTACTGTTGGTTCTTGGTGGAAATTCATATTCATCACACCACCAAATACACCTGATGAAGAGTTAATCGAATCGAATATATAAATTATTGTGAATACCTAAATAAAGTTGAAAAGTGTATAAAAAGTTGTGATATTATTAAAATATATACATACGTCTATTTTGTATTGAGCGTTTCAAATTGGGCGATGCGATATCGCGTGTCGCACCGATAATAACAAAGATAGATATAACGTTTCATATTAAGCCATATCGCTGTCTCTCTCATACCTTAGTAATTTATCGGGGAGACATGCGATATCGCATCGCGAAATGTGAAAACGCTCTTATGATTGAAACTTTTGAGCATTGTTTATTTAAGCATAGTATTATCTTAATGTATTGGAACTTTGTATTAATAATATTATTTCTTTCTATTTCAGTCCCGTCTGTAAATATCCGAGATGAAAGAAAATACCTATATCTTTGAAGACTGATTTTGTATATGAAAATAAAGTCCCTATGCTATGTTTAAACATTGTGTCTTATTTTTCTAATTTTGTGTCTTATTTACATAACAAAAATATCAGTACTAAATATATAGGAAAATCTCTTTGACAGTCGCTCAAAAAAGAGTATGCTAGAGTCTTGTTACCTTTTTAACTACTTTTGTACCTGACTTTTTATAAAAAAATCTCTCTGCTCTGAGAGACTCTGCAAATCATCCGATTGAATTTTTATAGATATAGATTGATAATTCATGAAACATCGAATTATTAATCTATATCTATCTATCTATATTTGCAAACAGAGGGGTGTTTAGTAGTTTTGGTGTGTATTGTATCTGTCTGTGCGTGGCCTGTCTGTGGATGCGTAGCTCCCAAACGGATGACCCGATTTTGACCTTGTTTCTCTTTGTTTCAAAGCTGACATGATCGAGTGTGTTTTAGCTCGAATTCATCATCATCAGCTCGCTTACTGCTTGACAGTGACAGGGTATACTTATTTTTTTTTTATTTGTATAATAGTTGTACAGGCTCCATCCCATCTAGCTTCCTTCTCATCTTGCAACATTATTAAGTTTTGATAAAATCGGCGTGTCGTTACCTTTATATTCTTTCATATAATAACTGTCGTTTGGAAAATCTTGTTTTATTGTAAGGTTCATTGTCAGTTACATTGGTCTTTAGTTGTGGCAGCTATTCTGCACCATAATAGGTAGGAAAGTACTTATACATCTATTATTAATGGCGATGCTGTACATATTTACAGACAAACGTAATAACTTTAAGCCCTCATGATCTAACCCACGTTTAGTCCTAGAGCCAGAGGAACCAGAGGTTCCCTAACTCATTCCGTCTAACGCTCACTTTGAAAATCAGTTATTTTGTTTATATATACTATTTTCACCTTAAAAAACTCAATAACATATTAGTCTCGCCTGGAGTTTAATTCAACCGATATTCTAAGCCAGGGTCTCCAAACTTTCCAGCCTTAGGGCCATACTGATTACTCCAGTAAGTTCCGAGGGCCAAAACCATATTATCATTGTTGCCGGTGGTAAAAAGTGAAATAGTCCACTGATGAAAAAAAAAGTCCGAAAAAGTACGCAACGTTTAAAAAAGGCTGCAAATCGGACTAAAGTCCGCAAAACGGCAACACTGCATATTATTAAATTTCCTGTCATTATCTGTAATTTCTAGATTAGTCGTAGAGTACGAGCCATGAGGAGTAACGTGACACGACATCTGGTGGACACAAGCGGAAATAGGTAGTACCTTCTATCGCTAACAGATGGCGCTAATAGCACGTACATAATAATCTCGTTGGTTCGAGAAAGTTCTGGTGTCTTCCACTCACTTCTAGATGGCAGTAATTGGAATATATAATATATATGGCTAGTGGCGCAACCACAAGTCAGTTCCTATGACACTGTTGTGAAATAAAATAGTGCGTACCTCCTAAAAACGTGTTTGTGCGTGTTTAAGTTTAAGACATCTTTGTAACAGTATTTTGATTTGAATTGTTGCTTTTGTGTGTGATTTAGTAGTATGGAAAATAAGCGAAAAATTGATAGTGAATGCAGAAAATTCAAAGATCTGTGGAACATTCAGTATTTCGTAATTGAGTCCAGTAACAAGGCGCTATGTTTGATTTGCAATGAAAGCATAGCCGTTCTCAAGGAATATAACATTAAACGTCATTATGAAATAAAACATTTTCAAAATTACTCAAAATATACAGGAAGTTTGCGGACAGAAAAATTCGAAGCTATGAAGCGCGGATTGAAATCGCAGCAATCTTCATTTACAAAACTCAAAACCGAACAAGAGGCTGCAACTCGTGCCAGCTTTCGTGTGGCTCTTGAAACTGCAAAACGTAGAAAACCATTCACATGAGAAATGATCAAAGAATGCATAATTGCAGTAGCCGATGAAATGTGCCCTGAAAAGGTAAATTTATTAAAAACTGTCAGTATTTCAGCAAACACTGTGGCTCGAAGGGTAGAAAACATCTCTGAAAATATATCCTCTCAACTGTTCGACAAAAATGGACATGTTGAGTGGTTTTCTTTGGCCTTGGATGAGTCAACGGATGTGTCAGATACTGCTCAGATGTTGATTTATATTCGAGGAGTAGATAAAAGCTATTAAGTGCATGAAGGACTTCTTGATATATATAGTATTCAACTACTGGTACAGATATTTTTAAAGGAGTTGAAATGGCCATTAATTAAAAGAACCTTCGATGGAAAAACTTGAAATGTATTATAACTGATGGAGGCAAAAACATGAGTGGGAAAGATAAAGGAGTGGTCACTCTTGTGTCAAAGGCTGTAGAAAATGACGGTGGTTCAAAACCATTAGTCTTACATTGTATCATTCATCAACAGTCTTTGTGCGGAAAATATTTGGATATGTCTGAAGTTCTGAAACCAGTCATATCAACTGTTAATTTTATCAGATCTTTTGGGCTGAATCACCGACAATTGCGACAATTTATTGAAGAGATTGGAGAAAATGACTTACCTTATCATACTGCCGTACATTGGCTTAGTTGTGGGAATGTCCTTCAGCGCTTTTTTGAACTTCGAGCAGTGATCTAAATTTTTTTGAATGAAAAGCATCGCCCTCTTACTGAATTACAAAACAACGCATGGCTGTGGAAGTTAGCATTCTATGTTGATTTGACAAAACATGTGAACAAACTGAATTTGAGATTGCAAGGAGAAAACCAGCATCTTCCTGATTTATACACTAATATCAAATCATTCCGGAAGAAATTGATACTGTTCCAATCACAACTACGAAGTAAATATTTTTCACATTTTAAAACATGTGAAATATTCAGCCACACCACTGAGACTGAGTTTCCTATCGATTTTGCAATCGAAACTTTGAGTGCTTTGAAAATAAATTTTGATACTCGTTTCTCGGACTTTGATGCCATTGCGAATCAAATTAAATTTTTTCAGAATCCTTTTGATACTGACATTGAAACCCTAGCCCCGGAACTTCAAATGGAAATGATTGATCTACAGTGCAGTGATATAATTAAGAACAAATATCAAAACTCATCTTTGTTGGAATTTTATAAGGGTCTTCCACTGACACAATTTGATAATTTGCATAAATTTGCTCGTGGGCTGTTTTCTGTTTTTGGTACTACTTATTTGTGTGAGAAGACCTTCTCCAAAATGAAGTACACAAAAAATGTTTACAGATCTAAATTAACTGATGAGCATCTTAAATTTCTTTTAATAATGGTACAAGTAAAATTAGTCCACAACTACAAACTATTGTCAGGGGAAAATCGCAATTACATAAATCTCATTAGTATTTCATATGTCATTAAGCTTGTTATAAGTTATGTTTTTATTTAAAATGCATAAAATGTTAGTTGGATTCATTTCAATAATTTGTTAGTTATTATATACTGAAGTTAAATTTTCTGCATATTATACATGTCTTTACTTATTACAATTCTGTGTTTCTTTGTCCAACTTATCACAAAAAGCCTACAACAATGTTATGAGTAGTTAGCCCATGACCATATCAATGTAGATGTCATATTAATAATTATTCAACATAAAATTAGAATACTTCAGTAAACTAAATTTAATTTGCTATAAAAAATATGTTCTCTAAAAGGAGTTTTCAAGTATGCTAGCTCTCCGCGGGCCGGACAAAATCTGTCCGCGGGCCGGATGTGGCCCTCGGGCCGTAGTTTGGAGACCCCTGTTCTAAGCGAGACTTTTCTTGCCAGAGAGAGCAATAATAATGCCTGATGAATTATAATTGAACTTTATAATTTCAATTTTATTTTACTAAATCGGTTACATAAAAAATCCCGCGTTCGACAAGTGCTCAGCTTGGCCGCAACAATAGCTATATTAGTATTTTTAATACGTGTCTTCGGAGGTCAGACCTCATCTGCGACGCTTGAAAACACGAATATTTTTCAGTGTTCGATACCTAGTATTACTAAATATCTTAGGATATAAATAGCGTTGTAATAAATATTTAATATACATATTTTTAGTTTATATTTATACCATAAATGGATGTTGTGTAGTAGGAGGATTTTAATTTCAGTGCATTTTAAAATATAAAGTAGCTGAACTTCAAATCACCCATCGCACCCTTAAATCACATCAGCGCCCCCCAATTTTTTCTAGAGCCCTTCCCACCCCTCTAGGCCTCCAGTGCCTACAAGGGGGCGTTATCGCCCACTTTGGGAAATACTGGTCTAGACCCTTAGGGTCGTAACACGTAAGGGCAAAGGTAATTCAGGCTTATCATTGGCCTAATGTAGGTGTAGCTTATACCTTTATAGCACTTTACTTCACGTACAGCTTAGAAAGTAAAAATATAAAGGAAAATAAGATACTAAAAAAGTATGACGAAAAAGAGTAAGTACAAAGTAGAGAGAGAAATAATTTCATCATGCATTTGAAAAAAAAAACATGTCGTTTTCTAAATGAATAAAAAGGATCTTTTGGTGCCTATAATTTTTTATAATTTTCAACATCGTGGTCCATAAATTTATGGTACAAGAGCTTTATGGGTTGGACTTAAAATATGCTTTATGTTTGCCTAACTACGCAATACGCATATCTAATGGTTTTTTAATTCTGTATAATAAATATCTCATGATTTTAAGAAGAAAAGAGCTTTTATAAAAATGCTTATTACACATAATTTAAAGAATATATTGCAAAAATATAAGGATAAATATATAAAAAAAGAATATCGCGCACGAACCGTACACTTTGCCGCGTTAAAAAGCATTGAAGTCTATCTCTTTCTAAGAAGCCTATGCCTTTCTCCACGGTTTCTCTATATCAGTGTCGAATTTCATTAAAATAGGTCCAGTAGTTTCGCAGCCTATTCAGTTCAAATAAACAATCAAATCTTTCCTCTTTTTAATACACTTATAGAAGAATAGATAAACTTTTGAGATACTTTAAACGTTTATTATATATTTACTAATCACTAATAGTATTTACATAACTAACATACTTAGTTGGAGTACCGCCTATGTCTCCGATTTCATTCTCAAATTCTTAGATAGTACAAATCACTTAGTATCATAATGAATGTATTGCTAAAATATTTTTTATCCAAAATATAGAGATAATATACAGTTAATATCAATAGTCCTAAACTTTTTATGTACGCCGTCCCTTTGTGAAAGTTGTAGGTATGCACCTTTTTGCATTTTTACTTACAGAACACAAATCTTTTGTGATGCTCAATAATATAATTACTTACTGTCTTTGTGTAAAAAGAAATCATTAATCATGCGACCCAGTCATTATTTTTAACGAAAAAAATCTCACATGATAATGAATTTTCAACTCGTAGAATACAGAAAATACATTTATCTAAAAAGCGTGGGCAACGTGAGTTTGATCGATACAATTTTGTCTCAATTTTGTTACACGTTGTCGTTAGTCAATCTGTCACAAGATTTACATTTTTATTTATTATTCTCATCTAAGAGGCACAAGATATACTTATAAATTTCAAACTTAAAAATGATTGTCGGGCGACCTCTAGTATGATTTATTGAAAAAATATCACTCTATTAATGCTATAAAATTGATACGATATGCACCTTAGAGTATACGCATGTTTACATAGTTGAGTGTAGGTTAAGGCGCGATTGGAAAATATTATCATAGCGTTTGTTCTATAGTGCATAATCCTTACCGTTAGCCGATTCACCTCACAAACGTTTAATAAATATAATATTATTATATTTTGTTAAGATAAAAAATTAAACAACGACAAAATTCATAGTCCAGAATCATTTCGTCGTACAATGCTTGAACAGCGACTTTTTTATTGATCAATAATTTATTTTTTGATTACCCTATCATCATAAACTAACTCACAGCACTCAAAAACCGGCCAAGTGCGAGTCGGACTTGCGCACGGAGGGTTCCGTAAGTCCGTACAAAACTGCAAAAAATCACGTCTGTTTTATGGGAGCCCCTCTTAAATATTTATTTTATTCTGTTTTTTAGTATATTTTGCTATTATAGCGGCAACGGAAATTTCATCATATTATGAGAAAATTTAAACTGTCTTCTATCACTGTCAAGGTGATAGCTTCTTGATACAGTAATAGGATCCTTTTTGTAACAGCCTCCGTGGTCTAGTGGACTAGTGGACTCGGAGGTCGTGATCTGAACGGGTCGTGATCGAACAACAAAAATGTTGGTTCCAAGTTTGGTTAGGACAATGCACCTGATTGTCTGACATGAAAGATGATCCATGCGTCGGATGGGCATGTAAAAAGTCGGACCTGCGCCTGATCTCTAGCCAGTCGTGTCGTTCATCCGTCCGACAGGGTTATGAGAGCAAAGGAAGAAAGAGAGTGATCTTGTGTACTGCGCACACACTTGGGCTCTATAAAATTACTCCTGCGTAACTGGCCTGGTTAAGATGAAACCGGCCACCGTCACCGAAATCGGTGCGGGAGAGTTATTTTATGGTCCTTTCGGACGGAACCCTAAAAAAGAAATTCAAGCCACGCAACACCGTCCATAGCCGATGGAATAGTTCGACGAAATCAATATGTTCAATAATTTACTAAGTTTCAAGAAGACTTATCTGGGTCAAGGTGGTAATTTACATTTTTACGCTTCCCGATACTTAAAGACCGTAAGTTTTTATTCTATTATTTTATTCATATTTTCTTTGTTTACTTTCAGTTCAGCAACCCAAACAGGAATCACTGAAAACTATGTGGGTGTTTGTAACGGTATCGAATGTCGATTGTATGGGCGCTATCATCATTTTCATACAATTCCCTTTCGATGACGTTATGAACCCGTAGTAGTTAATTCTTGGTAACCCCACAGTACTGAAACTTAGGGTCAAGATAGCTATTCAAAATTGAACTTTATTCACTACACGAAAAGCTACACGTTTCATATGACATCAGTCATACACTGCACATGCGCTGTGCACCGCGGTGTAACTTGACATTCGAACTCTTACAACGAATCGAGTGTATTATTGTGTAATGAATAAAGTTCAATTTTAAACATGCAGGTTATTTTTACGTCAGGCACGCGATTGCATTATGTAAAGTCATCGAAAAAAACAAAAAAAAAAATTTTCTTTCTGTCTCAGTGCATCACATCACATAGGTTCAGATAGGAGAAACAAACATAATATCATCAACTGAAATATCTTGTTCCCCCTCATTCAATTATGTTAATGCTTCTGTCATCTTTGGTAATTGTGATCTTTGTCCACGTCCTTGGAATTTGAATAAGCACATCTACGAATTTGAATCTACGTGAAACTCAATTTAAACTATCTAACAAGACTCAATTAGTCAAAGTCATATTAAAATTAGTAAATGAGTTAGAAAACCAAACAGAAGAAAAAAAATTATTTAGCAGCGTTTTAATGAAAAAGGCTGGTCCTCACTCGTCAGTATGCCTGCATCAAGTAGGTCTAACGCTGATATTCAGGACCACCTATCTTTTTGCAGTTTTGGCATACAGCATTCTACTTAATATACAATATTATATTATAAACATTTATTAACCTAAACAATAAATAAAAGAATACCAAAACAATAAATGAAAATATATGCCTGTTGAATAACAGCTTTTTAGATAAAATATTAAACTCAGGACGAAAAAAACTATACCAAATTCCAACCATTTGTATTGGCAAAACAGAAGTTAGAAGGGCGGACAGACTGGAAGACAGACGGACACACAAACAGACGGACGGAAGGATGGAAGCGAAACTATAAGGGTCCCTTGTAGTACTACGGAACCCTAAAAAATATCACTGTTATTTAATTGGTAGCAGTTTGAAAAGTCAATCACATTATATTATATGCGTAAGTTTATGGACCGTCAATAGTAAAATCAATGATCATTAAGGGAGGTTAAAAGAAAAATATTGTCAGAATTCGCGAGCCTCTGAAGGTTGTTAGCCTTAGACACGTCGCACATCTTACGATGTTTTCCTTGTATTTTCTCTTTTGTATCTTCCCTGGTAGGTATTTTATTTCTCTAGTGTAAAAATTTATTGAGTTTCTTTATGTGAGCGTCCGCTATTAAAAGATACGCACTTGATACCCCTGGTGCAGCTGATTTTAAAGGCTCCCACAGACGAGAGGCCGATCGTTTCAGTTAGAATTGACGTCAGTTCGGCCTGAACGGATTCGAGCACATACAGTATACTCGGAAAAAAATCGCATCCGACCCAACTAACGCCATTTCAGCCTGAACGTATTCGAGCACAAACACGGAAAAATCGCATCAGTTTGTGCTGGTTTGCCGCTAGCTATGGTCGTGTTTATTAATAGTAAACTCACTACGCTCGTACTCGACAAACGTACGCACGGCTGCGGCTCTGGCGAAAACTGAAGCGATTTGTCACACATGGTCCGTTCAGTCCAAAGTTAATGTTGCCAACTTAGTTATTTTACAAAGTTTTACTACTAAATTAAGTATTTTATTCCCTCCTTCGTAGGAATTTAGTTGTTAGTAGTGTTTTAGTAGGTAAGAGCCAGACAGTATTCATATGCAAAATGGCCTAGTTTAGGCACAAAAGAAAATTGACACCTTATCATACGAGACAAAACATCGAAGCATTCGTTCGTAATTTGCTTAAAACTACACGTTTAATTACTATATACGTAATATTTCCTAGTATATTTTAATTTAACGATAAAATCAATAAACAATAAAATTGTAATATAACAAAACCTAAAATGCAGTAGTTTTTTGGGGGCTTTAGGGATTCCTACAATTTTTTATAGTTTTCAGTATTCTTTTAGTTGTTTTTAGTAGAAATCGACGCGAGTTTAGTAGTTTCGCAAGAACAGAGCTGGAAACACTGGAACGAATCGCTACAGTCCATCCGGCTGACTGATGCGATCTCGAAATTGCACACGATATGATTTTGCATCCGTTCAGGCCGAACTGACGGAAAACCGGACCGGATATAGGGCCCCTTAAAAAAAAATTCAAAATGGTGGTTATGTGATGTGTCTGTCTGTGCGTGAATACGTTTGTTCAACCGCTTGCTTTCCACTAATAGCTTTATTTTACGAGTTACAAACATATTGGTTTGATTAAATATCGTCAAAAGTCATACTTAATGAAGTTGAATAATTCCTAAGTTGAGTAGCATTTTTGATAGTTTTCAGTATTCTTTTAGTAGTCTTTAGTAGAAATCAACGCGAGTTTAGTAGTTTCTCAAAAACAGAACTGGAAACACTGGAACAAACCGCGTCTGTCCATCCGGCATTTCGAAATTGCACACAGACGAATTTGCGATTTTGCATCCGTTCAGGCCGAACTGAAGGAAAATCGGACCGTGTATGGGGCCCTCTATAACGCCAGCAACGCACGTGTCACTTGTAATATTCAACGTTTATTACCATAAGCCTGGGGTCGCCAACATATTGGCATATGTTGCTATATTGCGATTCAACTGCTAGTTTGCCTCAATTCAAATATATTAATTTAATTGAGTATGTAATTTTACTGGCAATTATCCTATTGTAAAAATATACATATAACTATTGATATTTTATCACTAAACATTATTTAAAACCAATTTAACCAACACTTTACTATTAAAAAAATGTATGATTTTTATTAAATATCAAAAATAAAATAACTAATTTTTCACGTTTGACGACTGTGCGTTTTTAAACACGTGGTCAATGGTGACGTCAATTTCTTGTACATCTTCTTTTTTTTAAAATGGCCTCCCTAATCACGTCATTAACGTTAGTAAACGTCATTTTAAAATATTTTATGTCACTTGTCAGTTGTCAGTCGAAGCTTAGTGCAAGTTTTGTGCGGAATATCAGCGTTCCTCTTAGATAATAATAGTATAGCACCATGTTAACATTTTGAAGTAGTCAAATTACCAAAGTTAATAACAAGCATTCTAGGATTTGACATGTTTGGTGTGATTTGATAGTTGACAGGTGGTTACAACAATGTGACGTCATGACAACACATTTAAGCGTTTTGGCGGCTTTATTAATAGTTTAAACTTTGAAATGACAACAAGAAATGGCTTCAGATTGCATATTATGTATTATGTTATTATGAACAATTTGACGTATTTTTTAAAAACTTAGAAAATACCCTATTACTCGCACTTAAATTATAAGGTGCCCTTACAAATTAATTTGCAGCAGCAACGTGACTAGTGTTAGCATTATACAAACTAAAGGACCCTTGGGGGAACTTCGTCTCAGATTGAATAACGAATCGTGATTAGTTCCTCCCCGAATGTCAAAGGTGATGAGGGCAAGAGATAATCCTTGGTGATTTCCGCTGATTATTGAAATATCGCTAATAGCCTTAGCAAGCTTAGAGGAAACACCCATATTATATCGAGAAAAAACCTTAAGGCTGCCACAGACGAGAGGTCGATTGTTTGGCTCCCTCAGACGAGAGGTCGATCGTTTCAGTTAGAACTGACGTCAGTTCGGCCTGAACGGATTCGAGCACATACATTGAAAAAAATCGCAACCGACCTAACTGACGTCATTTCGGTCTGAACGGATTCGAGTACACACACGAAAAAATCGCATCAGTTCGTTCTGGTTTGCCCCAAGGTACGGTCGTGTTTATTAATTGTGTACTCACTACGCTTCTACACGATACACGCACGGCCGCGGCTCTGGCGAGAACTGAAGAGATTTGTCACACATGATCAGTTCAGTCCATCTGTATGCTCAGTTTCAGTTCAGTCCATCAGTCCAGAATTAATGTTGCCAACTTAGTTATTTTACAAAGTTTTACTACTAAATTAAGTATTTTATTCCTCCCCTTAGTAGGAATTTAGTTGTTAGTAGTGGAAAGAGCCAGACGGTAATTATATGCAAAATGGCCTAGGTTAGGCACAAAAAAAAAATTGACACCTTATCATAACAATATTATATCGTAGCACTCGTCCGTAATTTTCTTAAAACTACCCGTTTGATTACTATATAGAATATTTTAATTAAACGATAAAATTTATAATATAATGCAATAAAAATAGAATTTTAATATAACAAAACATGCAGTGGTTTTTGGGGGCTTTAGGGATTCCTAAGTTAAGTAGCTTTTTTGATAGTTTTCAGTATTCATTTAGTTGTTTTTAGTAGAAATGGACGCGAGTTTAGTAGTTTGGCAAGAACAGACCTGGCAACACTGGAACGATTCGCTTCAGTCCGTCCGGCCGACTGATGCGATCTCGAAATTTCACACAGACGATACGATTTCGCATTCGTTCAGGCCGAACTGACGAATACCGGACCGTATATAGGGCCCCTTAAAAAAGATTCAAAATGGTGGTTATGTGATGTGTCTCTCTGTGCGTGAATACGTTTGTTCAACCGCCTGCTCTCCCCTACTAGCTTTATTTTACGAGTTACAAACATATTGGGTTGATTAAATATCGTCAAAAGTCATAACTAAATGAATATCTCGATACGCAACAATAACCCAATAACTAAATTTTTTATAAAAATATATAATCCGACAACGATAAAACAGTGAAACAAACATACATAATATATACATAGACCGCCAAAAACATTACCCTTCCTTTTGTCTTCGCCGTAGTCGGTTAAATTAGCAGCGTTCTGTCCATCACATCAACATCGGAGTCATAACAAGAAGATATTATATACCTATAAATGCACAACTTTTTTCGGAGCAGTTAATAGCGGACTACAGAATATAATAGGATATTTACTCTATACTATAGAGTCCGCTTCGCCCGCCCGCCTTCTACCGACTACACTTCAGTCGAAGTTCGCCCGCCTCCCGAGTGCCCGCGTCACAGAGCTCGTCGCTGTATACGTAAATTTTTTATATCGATGTTAAAACGTCCCATTTTCTAAACCACCAATTCTTAATTTATATTTTTATTCCTAGTGTTTGTGGCTATCGACTTTCGAAGTGAAGTGTACATACTGTTTGAAGGTGTTTCGAATTGAAGCGTATGCCTGGAGGGATTACAGATCGCTCCTGAGGGACTCCCTACGAGGTAAGTTCTCTAATTATCATGTTATTAAAAATACAAAGGATCGATACGGAATACTTGAGGATGTAACGGACAATTTTACAACGTTAAAATGAAACAATTTGCTGGATAACAATATCTTAAGTGGATAAGAAATTTTATATTCTAGAATTTTTGTATATTATCTAAATATTCTCAGACCACATAAAAAAGTGAAGGCAGAGCTTTGTCATACAAAAACTAGGGGCGGTTTTTTATGTTTGTAGTGAGCGTGTAGTTACGCACTACACATATAAAAAACCACACACCGCGGCAGCGCGTATGCTCCCTATGATAAAAGTAGATAAGTGATAACTTTTTTCCCCGATGTCCACCAGTGATGGACAAATCGTGGGGGACGTCGGGAATAGGCCCGACAGCTCGTCTCACAAGGTAAGGCGTAGTTTCGTTACATATGTGAGCTTGACACTATGTAATAAACTACACCTTGGCTTGCTTTCTTTAAATAAAATATTACCTGTAATAGAAGGATATGATAACAATAATTGGATACATGCTTAGAAAAATGATATGTGTATTCACTATTCACATTAAATGTAATTTGGGGACACGTAAGAAACATATCGAGCCATTACATTTACATACATTACATTTGTAACTCATTTGGAGATAATTAGTAATAATTACTTATTATATACTCTGTTAGTGTATTAATGGAATTATAGTAATAGGTACATATTACTATAATTTTGGACTGATGCTAATTTTAATAACTTACGGAAAGTTGAAGATTGAAATTTTCTAAATGAATCAAATGACATTAGGGAGAATTTAAATTATTAAAAGTTGAATAAGCATACTATTTTCTATTTCTTATTTGATTGTTTTCATACGAAACAAATTTATAGCATGTGTACGAAATGAAGACGTAAATAACCAATTTATGAAAAAAGTAATTGGTAGTACTCGGCCTTTTTGGAGATATCGTCAAAGCCATTTCCGTAGGCATATCGTATTAAAGTACACAGACTAATTTAGTCCTTGTCAAGTTGGGGATAAGAGCTATAATTGCTCAAGCGGCAATTTCCTACGTGACGAAGAGGTAACGCCTTTCTAAATATACGAATGAAGTGACCAATGGAGTTATCATTATGAAAAATAAGTGCCAGTGGACAAGCTGTTTCCGTAGGAAACACTCTGGCTCTGGATTACTGTATGAAAAAGGAACTCAAATTAATACGCTTACAAATAATTGAAATAGGTAAAAAAGTGAAATTTCGTTTTGCGGCATCGAGGAAAAATTTCAAGGTCGTGTCACGTCACGCGTCACGACAGGATTATGCATAATATAACGCCACGATTTTGGATATAACACTATCTGTAGGAAGCTACTTATACTTCTTACATAAAGACTTAACTTTATAAAGTACGGGTAAATACACAGATGACGCTAGGTGTAAATTATAATTTTTTGTATTCTTTTTTGAAGTGAAGCACTTTAGGCACGATGAGAGTATTTTTTGATTGTAAATGATGAATAAAGATTTACTTCTGTTGCGTGTTTTTTTTTAAATATATATATAAAATATATAATAATAATAAATATAAAAAATATAATAATAATTTAGATTTATGTTATAACCGAAGAAGAGATGCTTATACGTTCTATGATGGGTAGTTTACGAGTATCTAATATTACTAGAGGTCGTGCCCTGTGGTCGAAATTCTACCATAATTCATGTTTCAATTTTAAGTTTCAACTATATTAGGTTTCTTTGGCCTCTTAGACATGCAATAAAAATATGTAATGTTATTTATGGATTGCAAAAGAAGGATTGACACTCATTGACAATTGTGTCCAACCTACTATATACAAACTATATACTATATAACTAAATATATACAAACATGCTAGTGTGAGTGAGGTGGTGTGTGTTGTTGTTTTTTTTTATAATTTAATATATTTTTAAGCGTTATTTTTAAAAATATTAGCTTCTGGCACGCCTTCCTCCACTTAAACTTTAAATGTGCCAAAGTTCACACTGATCCGTATGCATAATTCTCTTAAAACCGTAGGTACTTGAAATGTTTGCTTCACGTATTAATATAATGATGTAGATTGATCCATTCTTACGGTAAAAAAAAAGGTTTATAGTTATTGAAAACTAGCAGGATCGTAGCGATATTTTTCAATTTAAAAAAACTGTACCTGTAACATGTTCCAATTTCGAAAATAAAATGAAACTGTAAATAACCAGAAAACCAATTAATTTTCAGTTTTCAACTACGAGTCGACATTATTTTAATAATACATTGTGCACCTGTATTTATTAACCGCAAAACAATATTTGAACAGGATACAAAAGTTACTAAAACGATTATTTCAATACAAAACCAATTTCGTAATTGGTTTTAGTTTAAATTCTATAGTAATATTAAATTTTTTAGTATGATGTTATAGTTTTTTTGTAAATCAAAATGGTACTTTTTTCCGAGGTTATAATGCTATAGTCATAATATTATCTATATACATAAAGAAATATATACATAGAAAAATTACTATTTAAAATTAAAAAATTCGCAAGTTGTATTTTTTTTGTATAAAATTCGCTGGAAGCTGTTGGCTACGTTATCCTGGCTGACTGACATTTGTTTCCTAGCAGCGCTATGATTTACTAGTAGCGCTACGGTATACTGGCAGCTATAATTGCTACGTCATCCTGGCTGTCTACGACTTACTAGCAGCGTTACAGTTTACTAGCAACGCTACGATTTACTAGTAGCGCTACGGTATACTGGCAGCTATAATTGCTACGTCATCCTGGCTGTCTACGACTTACTAGCGGCGTTACGCTTTACTAGTAGCGCTACACTTTTGGCTACTTCTAGATAGTCTATACTTAATAGTCATGACTACACTCCAAAATCAGAATTCTTTCTCCTTACACGTTTACAAAGTAACACTTACTTCTATAGTCTTGCTGTTGCCCGCCACCCGCGTAAATATAGTATCCCAAAGGAATATGTAATTTAATCCAGAGCCTAAACTACCACCATGCCAAATTTCATCAAAATCCGTTCAGTAGTTTTTGCGTGAAAGTGTAACAAACTTTCACATTTATAATATTAGTAGGATTAGTAGGACTCATATTATGAGCATCATACCTGTTACAAGTTTATTAGCAAACGTAAGCGTTCTACGGAATCAAGTGACGTGCTTAGCCGTTTCTCATTAGCGAAGGCATGACGGCACGCAACGCTATAAATATTACCGCTATGTTATCGCTACGCAAAGGTTATAATCATCGTATATAAATTTCCTATATGGGGCCGTGGTGAGTACTTCGGCCCGTATGGGCGGGCTCAACCTGTTAGACATGGCTGAGCACTCCGATGCTCAAGCTGAAGGTCGCGGCTTCGAATCCCGTCAAAGGAACAGGAAAGTTATCAGTGTTCCTGGGTTATCGATAAAATATAATAAGTATAATATTATATTAAAAATCGTAGGTACATGGTATAAAAGTAGTAAATATATTTCCGTTGTTGGTACACGTGATACAAGTTCTTCGAGAACCCCGGGGCCAGATTGACGTGAAAGCGTCTATGGATATTATTGTTTTGTAAAGTTTTGTCGAGTGAAAAGGTTACCACAGGCCTAATTGGGGGCTTAAAATACCGACATTCAGCAACTCGTATGACCCTCTTCTAGCCTTGCTATGGACAGCTATTGTAGCTTGTCATATATCAATACGGTCCATATTCATTAATTGACAGACATACTGACGGACGGACACCAAATTGATCCTATAGGGATTCCGTTTTAATATATAGTACCTGGATGACCGAACTTGGCTCGGAGTTCTAAATTAAATAATAATAATAGTAATATCTATGGACGCTTCACACCACGTCAATCTGGCCCCGTGCTAAGTATCCGAAGAACTTGCGTTACTCTACTTTATTTATAATATATATATATATATATATATATATATATATATATATATATATATATATATATATATATATATATATATATATATATATATATATATATATATATATATATATATATATATATATATATATATAATAAATAGAGTCGAAATCACTGATATTTGTTTCACGACGAAAGAAAAACATTTGTAGTTAAAAATGCGCAGTTTCCCAGGGGT
Source organism: Phengaris alcon alcon (assembly GCA_037179445.1). NCBI lineage: Eukaryota > Metazoa > Arthropoda > Insecta > Lepidoptera > Lycaenidae > Phengaris > Phengaris alcon. The sequence continues at coordinate 901,432 of JAYRCH010000175.1, read as the reverse complement.
AAGACCTAGCTAGATCGATTTTGCTCCCCCAAAACTCCCTGCATACTAAATTTCATGCCAATACTTGCAGCCGTTTTCGAGATTACGCTTATATATATACAAGATTGTTTCGTTTAAAGTATAAGATAATAATATCTATGGATGCTTTAACACCACGTCAATCTGGTCCCGTGGTAAGTTCTCGTAAAACTTGTATTACGGATACCAGACAACGGAAAATATATTTAATGCTTTTATAGTATTCAAGCTTTTTATTATAATAAACACAATATATTTAATACACATCCATGACCCAGGAACACGGAAAACTTTTTGTTCCCCGGCGGGATTCGAAGCCGCGACCTCCGGCTTGAGCGCCGATGCTACGTTAGTAATATATATTCTTTGCCGAAGCGCTAACCACTGAACCACAGAGGTCGACAAGGAGTACGGAATGCTTTATAAGTTTTTGTTTGTTTTAACTATTTTTTTATGTAAATTCTTAAATCAGTGAAGCTTTAGAAGCAGGAGTTGTTGTTACGAAGATATAAAATTCAGCTTCACGGCCTTTAAATGGCGTTATCCGGGAAAACCAGAACTGTATATTTAGCATCGTTTAATGTTATCGTAGATCGCTTTTTTTATTTGCACATTCGGATTAGCTAAATCTTCCATTGTGCGGTGAGAATATCTAATTTCTTGTTATTTTGGAAAAAGAAAAATACTGTGTATCTGTCTATTGCTCAATTGTGTCGATTTATTACACCAATGTAATAACAGTTACATATTTTGACGACCTCTGGGACTCAATGGTTGGCGCTTTGGCGTTCAAGTCGGAGGTCGCGGGTTCGAATCCCGCCAGGGAACAAAAAGTTTTCTGTGTTCCTGATTCCTATAGTATACAAAATAATAAATATATTTCCGTAGTCTGGTACCCGTAACAAGTTTTTTAGGATATTATAATATTCAAATAATATATTGAATATTATAATGTCTTAGATATTTTTTTTAATTATACAAAGGTAAATAACAGGGCTACGACCAACGTATATATTTTATTGCGTTTTAACAAATGAGTTAAAGACTTTTTTATTCGCAAAAGGCATCATGAAACGTCTTATTATCAATTTAAAAAAATTGAAATCTTAGAATATTTTATTTGAGTGGCGAAAATCACTTCTAAAGAATCAAGCTAAAAATACAAAAGTATCCTTTTAACCTTTCGTCATCCCCTCGCGATTACAGATTTCCATATTTTATAGTTCAATGAACTAAGTGTATTTTAACTTGCAATAAATTTATGTAATTTGCAAACTTGAAACGGAAAACTTAGGTTACAGTGGCCAAGTTAAGTTGGTCGTTAAGTTGTAAACCTAAGTACGGCGGTTGTAGATAATTATTTTATGACGTTGTAACGATAAGGGCCACTTTGTTTCTTTTGTCGTTAATTATCCTAATAACTTTTACTAATATGTGGGCAAATTAGTTTTACATTTTGGGGTACCACAAAACGTGTCTGACGTTCGTGACTTGGCTGCCTTTCTTAGTGTTGATTCAAATTCAATTTCTTCCTTCACACATTCGTTAGTAATTATTCAATTCTGATGTAAACAAGTTTAGTGTTTAGTTCACTTGCGATAGACTTAAGGAGAAGGAAGGTAGCCGAAACGTCGGGAAAAAGAAAAGTGAACCGCGACACAATCCGTAGGCCCTCGTTCCCACGACCGTTTTTTGTGGTCGCGACATAAAAAACGGCACGGAGCTGTGTGCTAATATAATAGAGCTGAAAATCGTGTAGAGTTGTCAAATCTGACATTTGATACTTGACACCTCGATTTTCAGCTCTATTGTGCTAGCGCAGAGTTCTATTTACAGTGCTGTTCTTTTCTGCCGTGGCCACAAAAAACTCTCGTGGGAAAGCAGCCTAAGTGTTTAAGTTTACCATGAATAATATCCGCGTAAACATAAGAAATCAAGAAGTAGGACCATCAAAATATGCCTTCCATATATTTCTTCTTTTCTTCTCTATATCTCATAGGTATATATTGTTGTTTCATAATTTGTTTCTACAAGTTTCAAATCATAAGTTCTACGCTAGATAATTCTTCGCATTACAATTCTTAATATGTCACTTGTAAGATGTGGTGCTCTAAAATAAGATAAGAATTTTAAAGTTTCGTCTGATGGTAACTTTTGCAAAGATTTTAATTTTGGTAACGAAATAAGACAAAACAGTGCAATTATAACCCATTATGTGACTAGATGATAATAATTTTAATTCGTTACATACATTGTTTGTAATATGTAATTTCGTTATCCTCTTAACATTTTATGATAATAACAAAGAAAATTGCTGATGTGCAAAGTGCTTATCCGATTAAGCGAAGCGAAACAAAGATGAGGGCAAAGGATTGTTGAGAGCAGCTTAAGATTTAGTCAGAGATAAGTAGAGTTTAACCCATTTTTTTAGTTTATCTAATGACCTATCAAGAATTATCTCCGTTATGTCTTGGCTCGTAGCCAAAAGCAACAGGGTGACAATATTGTTACCTTCTTCAGATTCAAAGTTTTTCTACTACTTTATGATTTATTTATTTATTTCTTCATAGATGTCGCTCGCGACTCCGTGGGCCCAAAAGGAAATCCCGCGGGGACCGTATATTTCGCTGCGATAGATAGTAGCCTATATATTTCCCCGTGGTCTAATCTATATGTGTGCCAAATTTCATTAAAATCGCTCTTGTAGTTTCGGAGCCTATTGAATGCAAACAAACAAACAAATCATTCCTCTTTATAATATTAGTATATATTTACAATTAACAGACACCAATAGTACACACATTGTACGATATAGTAATGATTAATTAAATTTTCTTGTATGATGTGTTTTCATTCCTTTTTATACACTATATAATTTGTTTACTTTGAATATTATGCCGGCTCGTTAGTGGCACGATACAACTCTAGCAAAGACCTTCCTCAATATGAGGAGCAAATGGCTGGAGTAGTCAACCATGCTTGCTAACCTGCAGTTTGCAAAATATTATGATGCTATGGGCCTCTTTTATAATCTGATAAGTGTCAGATAGCTTACTTGCATGTTTTGTATCTGTCGCTCGATATAATGTAAGTAGCGACAAAACCTCCGAATAAGCTATCCGACACTTATTAGAAGATTGTGAAACAGTAAAAGTAATCATTAGTTATAAATAAAATCAGGTTCACTACGGGCTGCATACTGTATAAATTATAAATACCTTACAAACAAGGTACATACATATCTTATACTTTAAACGAGACAATCTTGTATATATATAATCGTAATCTCGGCAACTGCTGCAAGAATTTACATGAAATTTACTTTGCAGGGAGTTTTGGCGGAGAAAAATTGGTCTAGATAGGTTTTATCCCATGGAAACTGCGCATTTTTAAGTTATATTTGTTTTTCTTCCACCGTGCAACAATATATCAATAATTTCGACTATATAATGGCAGCTTGGTTAATTTTTGAGTTGTTCGGAAATTCGGAATGTGGTGGGTCGAACCCCGGTAATTTTTTTGTGATTATTTATTTTTTAACGACTCGAGCTCCGAGCTAAGTTCTACACTTTATCACGTATTTTCGGTGACGCGCGCTTCGTTTCAAAAAGCTTCGTCCCCAGAACCTCCGGTAGACCACACCCGTCAGCGGAACTCCTCCTACGAAGGTCAGCAGAAGATGCGTCGGTACTCCCACCACAAAAGAACTGAACTTGTGGCTCTCTGGAGCCTTTCTAGACTCGACGCTCGACAGAGCTCGACCCTCAAAACGAGGGACGTCTTTTTCTTGATGTAGTCCACGACGTCTTCGACCTCCATGGACAAGTGCAGACGGGTCATGTACAGCGGCGTGGCGGGTAACTCACACCGGAGGCGCTGCTCAGACGCTCTGGGTGCGTTGCCACGTTAGGCCTTCTTTCTCAATTGTACCAGTATGAAGCCCTCCTAATCCTGTTCTCGTCCTTGTCAGGTCTTGCAAGCTCAGCCTTGCAGCTCCCCTTAGCCTTACGGCTATGTATTATACGCACACAGTGAATATAAAGTAGTTCCTAAGTAAACATGCTTTGGTGTATTTATGTAACGTCAACAATAGGAGCTCTGCGCTATCTAATAGACTTAAAAGCGTTTCAGGACCATCTTATTATACAAACAGGAAGTTTGCACGTAACTAACAAGACGAGATGTACAATAGCGAGAAAGTTGCTGCTCGACAAGTTTCTAAATATTTTCATTTGCACTAGGACGCCTCAAAATATTTAAACATGAAGGAAGTAACCGCAACGACTGCAGAAGTGGTTGTACTATGTATTTGCTATTACGTTATATTCCTAGACGTGAGTTTGTGTGCGTGCGAAGTATTCAACGGCGCTGTTAAGCGATTTTCATCTGCTATCATGCCTGGTCGAGCAGCCACTTTTTCAATAGCGCATGGTATCTAGGTATGCTTAATATGATACGAGATAACTACTATTTTACATTTATGCAGGAAAATAAATATTATGTTCTAATCTGGGGGCACTCTTGGACTCTCACTCACGAGCTAAGCGAAGCGCAAGGGCACTACCAGACCACCTTTTCTCGAAGCATTTCGTCGATTTTTTGAACCCTCATAACTTGGGTTTCGATTTCGCTAGATAAATGAAATTTTCAGGATATGTTCCCAGTAGAAGACTAATTAAACATGTAAAGTTTTGATTGCATAGGTTTTATACTTTAGATTTTATTGATATCTAAAAACCCCTTAATTCGTCACTGACTCACTGATGATCATCAAAATTATAGGGTACTTCCATATGTCCTAGATAGCTGAAATTTGGTATGTAAGCTAGTATTAGAACATAAACAACATAAAAATTGTTGGAACATTTATCTTCCAACCCCTTAAACTACGGGATGCAAATTAGTAAGGGACTTACTAGCGCAAACTTTTACTCTAGAGGTCTAAAAAGTGTTGTAGAGATCTGTGTTACAAATAGTAACAATAAAAAAAGAAAATAAAAATATTGTCATAACAACTTTCAAAAAGTTTTCATGTAAAGTGATGCCAAGACTCGAACTGTCAAAAAGCTATCAGATCTCATGTAAAACCAAGCTTCTGATTGTACCAAACTTCTGACTCTACACGCCTTAGCTCTACAAGCATAACTTAATATTGGCTTTTCGTTCCTACAAGAATAGTATAACAGACAAATAGACCGTAAACTTACGCCTAAGCGAATGTGGCGAAACGGCCAGGTATTTTGACTAAGGTGTAAAGTTTGTGTACTTAGGCTTGCAGAATTAAGTCACCCCACACAGTAATTTTAATTTGTGGATAACTGTGCTGGTGTAACTATAAATAATACGAGTATAATAATATATGCATGCATGTACTGGTATGCACTAGTTTTTAGGTTTTATTGTGAGCATTGTTTGTTGTTCTAAAGAATTTAAAATTAAAATGCATGCATAGGACACGGTAGCGCGTCATAATATAATTCGATGTCATGATTTGCTAATGAGGGTTTTTAAATTCGTGACATCTGACAGCTTTTTGACACGACAAGGACCGTCGTGCTACCACGCGCCGCCTGGTGACAGAAAAAGAATTGAAAATTCTTATTGACCGTTTTTGATACCAGTTGCGCCACCAGATGACGCTTTGTGTGAGTTGGGTCTGCCCCCTAACGGCAGAAAAAATCACAAAAACCCCCATTTAGTAGAAACATTACAAAAAATCCAGTGCGAGTCGGACTCGCGCCTTCGTGCGCGAAGTCGCGAATCAAGATTATTGCATAGCCCCTTAATTATTTACTTTATTCTGTTTTTTTAGCATTTGTTGTGAAAGCGGTAACAGAAATACATCAACTGTGAAAATTTAATTTGTCCAACTATCACGTTCATGAGTTACAGCCTGGTGAAAGACAGACAGACGGACGGACAGCGGAGTCCTAGTATTTTTCTCTTCGGGTACGTAATCCTGAAAATCTATCCATCCCATGCGACAATATTACCATTATAACCTAGATGGGAGTTTTCGACCGTGCGCTTGAGTTTTGTGCCGCGCACAATGGAACAAACTCTGGAATGAACTATCACCAGTGCAGCGGTATACTTTCCGATACCACTACGATCCTCTTACCTTCAAAAACAAAAGAGTATACTTAATGTTCTTTTTTGAAAGGCCGGCAACGCACTCGATCTCTCTGGTGTTGCTCGTGTCTATGGGCGAAAGTAATTGTTTTCCATGAGGCGATTCGATAGCTAGTTTAATCAAAAAAAAATACATTCTGTACGGTGGAGTGTTTATATTAACCACCTAGAATGTGCCCGTAAGTGCACGGGGCCAGACTGACGTGGTGTGAAGCGTCCATAGATATTATAATATTTTATTATTACGTCTAGTTCATTATATTGCTGTAGAAGTAAAACATTAAAAATATGTCTTCTTGCTTATTCTTTAGCTCTATCTCAATTATTGAGATTATTACTCACAGAGTCTTTCGTATATAACTAGACATGACTATTTTCTTAAAAATATGCAGGTTTCACGTACAGTGTGTGTAACTTAAATAAAGTAACTTCAAACAAGTGGAGGTAAGAACGTTGAAACTGTCATTATCCCGACTGGGGATCGCTTAACGAAAACTTACAGCGTCAAATACCAGCGGTACTCTTTATACTTACTATGAGGTGCACTTTGTGATCTAAGTTGTGGACTGTTTATTGTACTCTGGTGATTTGGAATATATTGGTACAAAATAAATCGATATAAGGTACTAGCTAAGATACTAACATACATAATATTAGTAGAAATGTGTTCTGTACGAAACATTAAAAAAAATTATTATCATACCATTTAAACGAGCTAATCTTGTATATTTATAATGGGAATCTCGGAAATATCTATAGGTATTTCCATGAAATAATAATAATAATATTTTTTCAGCTCAAAAAACATAAAACCTCAATCTAAACCATACAGTCTTACAGGGTTGGATCGCAACCGGCAGCTTAGCCAGGTTACAGTGCAACCTGTGATAAAGCCACCGGTCCATTTCCCAACACCAGATAAATACATGATAACCTGCTGGTTGTGAATGAATGTACTGTTCTGGATGTCACACGATAACATGCTTGTTATCGTGTGACATCCAGAACAGTACATTTAAAAGGTTCTATATTAACTAGGTAGAAACCATCAAACAATCTCAATACACAAACCCCCTTACTAATAAAAATATTTACACAATGGATAAGCAATACAATATTTTGTCCTTGTCTGTCAAGCGACTTTTCCCACGTATCAGATAAGGGCGAAACATTGTATTGCTTATCCACTGTTTAAATATTTTTACTAGTAAGGTGGTATATGAATTGAATAAAACTAAATTAAAAACAAATAAAATATTAAAAATTGCATTAAATTCGTATTGTGTTAGTTAAAACTAGTAAGATAATTTCAATATAATTTCATCGAATATTACTAAAGTGTAACACAATTAAAGAATCAACTTAACTAAAACAATTAAATTATAAAAGTTAGAACATTGCATTAAAAATTAGATGTTATGTTAAATTAAAATCATGTTAAATAAAAACGAAAGTATTAGTGAATCCATATTATGATTATTATTATTGAGAACAGGTTGTTAGTGTGTGAGAGGGAAATTTAGTATGCGGAGAGTTATGGGGGAGACAAATCGATCTAGCTAGGCCTTGCGGTACTACGAAACAATCTACTGATATGTGTCGGGTAGGTTTCGTCGTTGCTTACTTTATATCGAGCAGCAGAGACAAAACATGCTGATAAGCTACCTTACACATTAGTGTCAGATAGCTTATTGGCATATACCTACACTAGCATATATTGCCCGCGGCTTCGTCCGCGTGCAATTAGGTTTTAAACTTTCATCCCCTATTTCCTAGGGGCTGAATTTTAGAAAAACGCTGAAATACTTAACTCATAATTTTTTTCGCACTCAATTCATACGAAATTTCATGCAAATATGTCCATAGAATAAAATGTTTCACACAAACTTTTATCACCTATTTTAGCCGTGTTGAATTTTGAAAAATGCTTCCGTAGTGGATGCCTACGTCGTATGAGAAATACGTGAGCAAAATTTCAAATTTCTAACCTTAAGAGTTCGGCCAGTGCATTGATACATCAGTCAACCAAAGCTATATAGCAAAGCTATATATCAAAGCTTTACCTTTTATATATATATATATATATATATATATATATAGATTATAGATATATATTTCTCAGTATATTGTGAAACTGACCCATTATAAGATTTTATGATCAATTTTATGTTATTTTAAATTTTAATGATTCAATATTATTTATTTATTTATTTATTTATTTATTCGGGGAACCAACAGCAAGCAGACAGTTGAGAGTTAAGGCAATATTAGGTTTCCACTAATAGCTATAAAATATAAAATTATACAAACTTAACAGCAATCACAAGCTACCAATAATAATAAGATATAAACCTAGATCTAAGTACATGGAAATTTGAGCTTAGAAATTTTGACAATATACTTAAAAATAATACAAGTAAGTACCATACTCACATCATACATCAATATCAAAAATATTTTTTTTTATTAAATTACGATCTTGCTTTAGCAACTTTAGTAACAAAGGGATCCAAGTCTAGTTCTTTACATAATGCATTAAAGGTAATACTTGCTCGCAGCAAAAAGGAATTTATTCTATAGTTAGTGTTGTAAGCTGGGACTAACAGTGGAGGGTTATATCTACGGGATCTGGAAGGAATATTAAAATTTAACTTATAGAGAAGATTAGGACAGTCAATTTCGTTATTTATGATTTCTAGGATATATGTGCAATCAGCAATACGTCGACGGTTAGTTAAGGGCTGAATGTAAAATCTCCTACAAAGTATAGTATAGTTATCAGAGCTATAATTAATTTTGAGTCGGTAACATAGAAATCTAATAAATCGTTTTTGAATGTTTTCGACTCGACCAATATTTAGGTTATAGCATGGATTCCATATTTGAGAGCAATATTCAAGATGGCTTCTGACAAAGCTACAGTAAAGTACTTTGAAAGTTTTAGCTAGTCTGAAAGAAGAACTTACTCTCATTATGAAACCAAGAGCCTTTGAGGCCTTCACGATGGTTTTATCAATGTGCGCAACAAATAGCAGTTTTTCATCATGATATACACCGAGATCCCGTACAATAGAACTTCTAGGTATTTCATGTCCCTTGAGATGGTAGATGGTATGAGGTGAGGATTCTGCTTCTTTTCCTGGAAAAAGTAGTTTTGGAGCATTTAGACGGATTCAAGTCGAGGTTATTGAAGAGGTCATCCAGTCGGGCTAAATCGGATTTGAGATTCTCCACGTCTTCTGGTGATGATATAGGTAGGAAAATTTTCATATCGTCAGCGAAATATAGGGAACGAGAATAGCGGAAACATGAGTCGATATCGTTGATAAAAATTATGAAGAGGAGAGGCCTCAACAGCGATCCTTGCGGGACACCACTAGGTAAGGGTACCTAACCAGATATGTAGTTTAATTAGTATTAACTACAACTGCCTGTGACCTGTTGTCCAGGTATGATCAAAACCATCTATACAGGTCGCCATGAATTCCGATGTTAAAAAGATTTATGACACAGTGGACACACTAACATAAATCATATTCATCTATTAACTAAATAAGTTATAAATAAGTGTAAGTGTGGATCTGATTTATCAGTTTTACATTTACTCATATTATATTGTGTAGAACTTAATTTAGAAACTAATACCTAACGAGTTAAAACAGTGTTTGAATGGAAATGGTTGTATTTGCATTTTAAAGTTTAATAATATTTGTATTAAGGTGGTCGTTAAATGACCTAGATGTTGAAAACGAGCTAAACTAAACTAAGAAAAAATATTATGAATACTTGGGCCTTTAGACGTGATTGGATTTGACTTACGTCATCGCTAACTTGCGATGCCTAATGGCCCGTTTCAATAACCTATCTACCAATAACTATTTGTTAGAAACGTCAAACTTGTATCGAAATAAACCGTCAAATGATTGAATGGCGACGTTTTTAACAAATAGTTATAGATAGATAGGGTATTGAAATGGGCCGTTAAGCGGCTTTCAGACAACGCTATAATATAATAGCATATAGTATATAGCTCATAGCATAACAATATCGCGGACCATACACTGTTATGGACACGTTCACACTGTACTGTACTATGTGTTATTGGCTTACTATACGCTTTAAAATAGTGCGATATGCTGAGTTCATGCTGTGCTATATTGCGCGCCGCCCTCTTCCTTCCTCCCTAACCCCCGGCCGTCCCGCAAGCGAAACGAGTGACAACCATACTCAGTTTGCTATATACTATAAATGCTTGCAATAATATCGCGTAATGTGAACGCCATGCTATATAGTATAGCATTAGGTCCTTCTTTGCTATACTATATAGCACAATAGTATAGCGTAATCTGAAATAAGCTTTATGTCGAGTCCAATACATTTTGTTTTCGAACTTCGCCGTCAAAATTATCGAATGCATCTTGACTTAAGGTCCAATTATTTTATTAAAAAGTTTAGTAGTAAGAAAACGTTTGAGACGGGTTATTTGAAAGATCTGCAATGCACTTGTAGCTCCTGATGTTGGAGCACATTTTCCGTATCTCAATGAAAAATACCGAGAGGACTGTTTACAAGTTACCGACCTTCTTAATTGCGCAAAATAATGAGACACATTTTGAGGGTGACATCTTAATGGAAAGTCAAGTTTCAGGGGTTTTCTAAGTGTACACATTGACGTCAAAAATCTTGAAAATATTGAATGTACAGTCAGTAGCGAGAATATAATATTTTCATCTTAAATATTCATGTAATTATAATTTTTTTTTGAGTATTGTGGAAAAACAAAAGTCGAAATTTAAGACAATATATTGTTGATTTTAAGAATAAGATAATATTATTTGTAAAAATTACCTTTTAAGAATAAGATAATATTATTATAAAAAATTTCAAAACTTGTAATATTCGTAATAAACGAAATCTTTCTATTGCATTTACATACAGAAAAATTGAAGCATTGAATTGAAGAAATAAAGAAATCAAGAAATAAAGTCCCGTCTTTCTATTCTATTCAGATTTTGAGATCTGATTAATTTAATGTGAACTCGCAGCTCATACGGACTTCATTCAAGATGTGATCAATTCGCGTTTCGAGTGAAATTTGTTAAAGAGAATATCATTATTCAACGACAGAAAATGCGGCACATATTGTGCCATCTTAATTAGGAATTATTGAACTCCGAACTCACTTTCCTGGACCTGGACCATTCAAGGTTTTGAAATCATTGAAGGTAATATTAAAATGAAGCCTAAAATAGAATAAAATAATTGCAAACTCAAAATGACCAGTTTTTTAAATATGCAATTTGTATTACAACTCTGGTGCTCTACAAAACCGCACAGAAAATTAACCTCAACAACAAAATGAAATTTTCTTATTATAAAATTGGCGGATGAAAAAGTTTAAACAAAAAGTACAGCTGTCACTTCGCTTATTACACAAATTGTTTTGATTTTGTGCGGCTTCCGAGGATTAAGGTTACAAAAATATTTAGGTTAACACGTCTTGTATCTTATTACGGATTTCGATATTTAAGATTGCGTTATGCTTGTACAAAAAAAAAAAACTAGTTTCGTCATTCACGATTCAGTTGCCACGTATCTCCAAAAGTACTAGTTCGAATTCGATGCGGTTTCTCAGAGATGGTTTGGTTGGAGAATGTTCTTAGATAGGTTTTAATCATAAAAACTCAACAGGGGTGCTGCAGTAAAATTAGCATTATTCTGTCTAGGTATCGGTCGAATATTCAACCTGGCCTGGCCTGGCCTTTAAGTAACCTATAAGAGATTGGCTGATGAAATCATTGAAGAGTAATAAATTTTGAATATAGTGAAACTGGCAAAGAATTAATTATGTATCCACGAGTAACTAATTTATGTATAATAATAATACTATCTATGTGGTCTAGTGGACGCTTCCACACTACGTCAATCTGGTCCTGTACTAAGTATCCGAAGAACTTGTGTCACATGTACCTATCAGACAACGGAGATATATTTAATACTGTTATACTATACATAATATATTTAATATACATCCAAGACTGGGTAAAAACATAGAACGCAGAAAAACTTTTTGCCCCTTCGGTGGGATTCGAATCCGCAACCTCTGGCTTAAGCGCCGACGTGCTAACCACTGAGCCACAGAGGTCGTCAATGTTGTCCCGATTAGACAAATCAACTTCGATCCTAATAAGGACTATTTTTATAACCTCCTAAACATTCTTACCGTAGGTAAATGCTAATTAAGATTATAAAAATTATTTAGAGACGTTTACACAAAAAATACAACATTGTCTTTTGAAACAAAGAAAAACCATCTGGCTTCATTTGACCAAATCATTTTTTTATTCGCGGCTTAATGTGGGTTTCGTTCTGTTATATCCTATCCTTGTTAGCCTTTTCCCTTACCTAAGCCCTATCCATAATCTTTCCATCCTCATCAGCAATCCTATACCCTTTATATAAACATCCTCCCAAGTTCCCAGGCAGTCTTCATCCATCCTAATTCATTGACGGTCGTGTGCCGAACTTACTAATTCTGTGTTTCTATTTCTATATATTTTCTAGTTTGTAAAATAAATCTTTTTTTAAAAAGGGATTTAGGAAGTCCCCCATAACATTAATGGTGGCAGCTAAAGGGGATTTTTTAAAAGTCCCAGGTACGCCTCGCGAACTGAACTGTTAATAAAACTGAACTATATTCAGTGCTCAGTGTTCAAACTCAAAGTAAAAACCAGTGAAACAAATCAGTGTTCCAAGTTGTAACCCAAAAAATCACCAAAATCTGTGCTAAATCCTAAATATATACTTAATCGGTGCTAAATCCAAATCAAGTTCTAAACCAGTACTAAATCCTAAATTCTGTGCTAAATCCTAAATCTGTGCTAAAGCCTAAATCTGTGCAACAAGTCTGTGGTTCCTGAAATTTCGAGCAATCATAGATTGACGATTACGTCAATCTCGCCGAGTCCAACGCTCCGAGTTCCGAGAACGCCCAGCAGTCGACGGGACGCACGGGATGTTTATACGAGCCGTTCTTATCGCCGCATTCCTGTCGCAGTAAGTGACTCTAGTACATTGATATAAAATAATCTTATATAGATTCACCACGATATATTTACATCGATGTTAAATTTCTAGACTAAGCATTAGTTTTAGTTTTGTTTATAATTAGCGTAGTAAGTATTTTACTTAAACATAATGTCTGAAAGTCGAGCACCGAGTCCAAAACCCGAGATTGCCTTGGAGGAGGATGAGGCACAAATGGACTGTCTTTGTCCACCGCCGCCTGCTCCGTCTGGTCCGGTTACTAGGTCAGGCAAGAGAGGGGCAAACAAAACCCCCTGCTGCACAGCAGCAAACTCACGTGCTGCTGTTTCTGATGATCACGATGCAATTCCTACTGGAGTCCTTTTTAAATTTATAAAACCCTTCGATGGGTCCCGAGAAAAACTTCAATCATTTATAACAAACTGCGATAATGCAATTAATCTCGGAAATGACAACCAAAAAAATATCGTATTTAAATTTATTCAGTCCCAATTAGAGAGCAAAGCTGAAAGTGCAGTATCCATTAAAGAATTTTCTAACTGGTCTCAACTAAAAGAATTTTTACAAACCCAATTCGGAGAAAAAAAGCATTATACACATTTACTTGCAGAATTACAAAATTGCAAACAATTACCTAATGAACCAATTCATCAATATTCATTAAGAATCGAAACCTCGCTATCAAAATTACTAACTGAAATTTCAATTGCTAGCAAATCAAAGAAAGAACTCCCAGGTAGAGTAGCCTCCATGGAGGATCTAGCCTTACACACGTTTTTATTAGGACTCAAACCAAATATTTCAAACATGGTTAGGTGTAGGGACCCTCAAAATCTGAACGAAGCCATTAACTTAGCGTTAAGCGAAGAGAAGATTCAAAATATGCTTCAAAAGAAAATTCCAACACCAATAAATCCAACAATCCAACGTATTCGTCCGCCTATGCCACAGACTGTCTTCTGCAGATATTGCAAAAACCCAGGTCATAGCATCGAAAATTGCAGAAAGCGAGAATATAATAACAATAGGTACAGAACAAACCAAGAACAACAAAACAACAATAACAATCCCAGAATTAGACCTATTCAATTCAATACACATTACGTGAACGATGACACACAAAACCCGTTCACCGTCCAAATGCCAAAAGAACCTGGTTACGATACAGTAGACAACCAAAAAAACTAAACACTGTCTCGTGGCGGTGTCACATGGGACACAACAGTACACATGACACCAAAAAACGAAATCATAATATTAATAAAAATAAATTAATAAATTCTAAATCTTCTAAATCCAACACTACAGTCGCTGAATCCACTGAATCTCCTAAACCCAACATCACAGTCGCTGAATCCACTGAATCTCCCAAATCCAACATTAAAGTCGCTGAATCCACTGAATCTCCTAAATCCAACGTTGCAGTCGCTGAATCCACTGAATCTCCCAAATCCAACATTAAAGTCGCTGAATCCACTGAATCTCCTAAATCCAACGTTGCAGTTGCTGAATCCACTGAATCCTCTGAATCTAATACTACAATCGATGATTCTACTAAAATTTCGAAATCAACCAATAAATCCAAAATCCTCAGTACCAAACCTGATAATATACAAAAAAATACTAAATTCAAAGAATCAAATGTTTTCGAAATAACAAATGACCCAACAAAAACTCTCTTACCTCATGTTCTAATAGAGTCTTCCATATCTGACCTTCCGTTGAGCTTACTCGTAGATTCAGGATCCTCAGTTAGCTTAATTAAACGCTCCTGTTTATCTCGGAGTCCTAAATTAGAAAAAGACACTATCAATATAAAAGGTATTGATCCAACAGTTGAGTCAATACAAACCGAAGGTCATTTTAAATTAAAAATTAAATTACCAAAATCTCATATATTGCATACATTCCACGTTATTAAAGAAATTAACTTACCATACGATGGAATAATAGGATCTGACATGTTAAATACGAATAACTGCAAAATAGATTACAATGAAAACCGTTTATATATTAATAACACGTTCTTACAGTTACATTTTTTTGAACCAGCTTACATTATACCACCCAGGACTGAAATGGTCATCGAATGTTCTATAAAAAATCCTGAATTAAAAGAAGGACTCGTATTAGACCAACACCTAAATAAAAAGTTATACGTTTCCAATTGCATAGTCAAAGTAAAAGAAAATAAAAGAATTAATTTAACAGTTCTTAACATGTCAGAAAAACCAGTAAATCTTAACCCTAATCTTTTACTTACCTTGCATCCTATGGATAGCACATCTTACCAAACTAACTTTTGCCAACAACCCTGCTTAAATAGAACCAAAGAAGTCCTAGAATTACTCCGTGTTTCACATCTAAATCAAGAAGAATGCAATGCCCTATACGATACATGTTCCAAATACTCCGACATCTTCTATTTACCAAATGACACTCTTACCACAACCGACGCTATTCAACATGAAATACGTACCACTTCCGATCAACCTATAAACGTTAAGTCATATAGATTTCCTGAAGTACACAAACAAGAGGTAAAATCTCAAATTAAGAAAATGCTCGACCAAAAGATCATCCAACCGTCTGTATCTCCATGGTCCTCACCAATCTGGATAGTCCCGAAAAAGACCGACGCCTCAGGACAAAAAAAGTGGCGAATTGTGATCGACTATCGTCGGCTTAACGACATCACTATCGGTGAAACATACCCAATACCTAATATAGTAGAGATTCTTGACCAACTAGGCAACTCCAAATACTTCTCCACCCTGGACCTAGCGTCTGGGTTTCACCAAATCAATATGTCCCCAAAAGATGCATGCAAAACAGCGTTCAGTGTTCCCGAAGGACACTTCGAATTTACTAGAATGCCGTTCGGACTTAAAAACGCGCCAGCAACATTCCAACGTTTAATGAATAACGTTCTCACTGGCCTGCAAGGAGAACGCTGTTTCGTTTATGTCGATGACATCGTTATATACTCTCCTGATTTATCCACTCATATAAAAAACATGACCACTATTTTCGAAAGACTCCGTTCATTTAATCTCAAGTTACAACCAGACAAATGCGAATTCCTAAGAAAAGAGGTTGGCTATTTAGGACATATAATTTCAGAGAACGGATTGAAACCGGACTCAAATAAAGTCCAATGTGTACAAAAATTTCCAATCCCAAAATGTCAAAAAGACATCAAATCCTTTTTGGGACTAATATCTTATTATCGACGCTTCATTCCTGACTTTTCTAAAATCTCAAAACCTCTAACATCACTCCTAAAAAAAGATGTGCCGTTTGACTGGACAAACGAACATCAATTATCCTTTGAGACTCTAAAAAATAAACTTCTAACCGCTCCTGTACTCATATATCCAGATTATACGAAACCTTTTAACCTAACCTGCGATGCCTCTAATTATGCTATATCTTCCATCCTTTCTCAAGGTCCTGTTGGTAAGGACCATCCCATAGCTTACTCCTCTAGAACGTTAAGCAAAAGTGAAATCAACTATAGCACAACAGAAAAGGAACTGTTAGCTATAGTTTGGGGATGCAAAACATTTAGACCATACTTATTTGGCCGCAAATTCACTATTGTAACAGACCATCGACCATTAAAATGGCTGTTTAACCACACTGACCCAAGTAGCAAAATGCAAAGATGGCGACTTCAACTTCTAGAATACGAATACGATATTGTTTACCAAAAAGGAAAATTAAATTCCGCAGCAGACGCACTCTCCCGATATCCTGTTAACCCTGTCTTACCACAGAAAGACTCTCCTGCAAATCCCAGTACTAGAGAAATAGATCCAAATACCTTAGACCGAGATCTGATGGATTTACTTATATCCCCCACATCCTTTGATCCTGATGAGCTGATAACGCCAGCAGACCTTAACCTAGATGAGACTGAACTAATAGAACCAGAACCTGGTACGAGCCAACAAACTCTTGAACCTGACCTACAAACCCCTTCCCCACTGGACCTAAATCCATCGTTCCCCCGAGAACCTGAAACAACAAATAATCCAAGTGTTCCTTCACCCTCTCCCGTACTCCGCAATCCTGTAAATGAACCCGAAGTTTCAAATCCGCCTTCGCCGCTTCTTCCTTCTTCACCTGATTATCCACCCTTAAGTCCTCCGCAGCCGAACCAACCTGAAAAAGATAAAAACGATGAATCATATTCAAAATTCTTAAATTTAAATAATAAATCTAATGATACACGTATAATACAACATAATGAGGATCCCCTTAAGGGACCCCAGAAACTTATAATAATCCCAACGTCAATTGATATGGATGAATCCATCCCATACGTTCAGGAAATAATTAATAATTGTCCTGCGCCTGTCCGTGAAACGTTTGAAAAACAAGAGAGATCCCTTTTCGAGTACTTACCCCTCGAAAACAACAATAAAACTTATATCTTCCTTTTCACTAAAGTACACCACTTTGATTCCTCTACCTATCCAGATATCTTTAGATCTCTGAAAAACATAAGAAACCAAATAATGTTGAATTATCCATCTGTTAATGACGTAAGTATAACAGATTTTCGAAATCCATTTGATAGGCTTTCTTTCGTTAAAATATATAATATGCTTAGTCACATTTTTGATGGAACACATATCACAATTCATGTTTATCATAATAATATAATTTATCCTGTTCCATCAGAAATTCCGAAAATCTTAAAAGAAAACCACGATATTCCTATTGCCGGACACCTAGGAAGTAGTAGAATGCTTAGCCGCATTAAAGAAAAATATTTTTGGAAGAATATGCGTAGCGACATTGAAGCCTACGTAAAAAATTGTTCATCTTGTCAGACTAATAAAGCATTACGCAAAATCAATCGTGCACCTATGGTCATAACATCTACATCTACAGCTCCTTTTGAGAGACTAGCGATAGACGTAGTAGGACCTCTCCCTGAATGTGGAACCGCAAAGCTAAAATACATTCTAACAATGCAAGACGATCTTACCAAATTCAGTTTAGCTTATCCTATGCGCAGCATAACTGCCGAAGAAACTAGTGAGTGTCTCGTACATTGTATCTCGCTGTTTGGAATTCCAAAACGAATTCTTACAGACCAGGGTACAAACTTTACCGCAGAACTATTCAGTAAGACTTGCGAATTATTGAAAATTAAACACCTATTCTCATCTCCGTATCATCCACAAACTCAAGGCGCTTTAGAAAGATCACATTCCACTTTAAAAGAATATCTCAAATCTTACATTAATGAAAATCAGGACAATTGGTCACGATATGTATATACGGCTGTACTAGCATATAATACCGCCATTCACTCCACGACACATTACTCGCCTTATGAATTATTATTCGGACACAAACCATATATCCCAACATCTGTATATAATGACATCTCTTCTACAACTTACCCCAAATATGTAAAAATGCTTCAACATCGCTTAAAACACTCCCGTGAAAATGCCCTAGAACACATTAACAAATCAAAACAGGGTTCAAAAAACTACTATGATTCCCGAACTCGATCCGTAGAATATAAAGTTGGTGATTTCGTATACCTGAAAAATCACTTAAGATTAAGAAAAGCTCTTTCGCCTGTATGGAAAGGGCCATACAAAGTGGTTAAGATACACGGTAACCACACATTGTCTTTATTAATAAATAGACGCCACATAAGACACCATTACGATGAAGTCAAACTTGCTGAAGTCCAAGACTCAGTACCAGCTCAAACGAGCCCAAATTTTAGTAGTTAAGAAGATTAATATAAGTTTGTAGTTTAGTAAACATAGAAATATTAGAACCCTTAACTATTAGATATAATGAGTTAGTTTCCGACTTTGCATCCATATCTCACTTGACCAGTAATAGAGCCAGGCGAGGGGCATGGCTTGGTGGTATTGGAATGATCTCCAAGACTATTTTCGGAACTTTGGACGAAGATGATGCCGTAAAATATGACAATGCAATCCAAACTATTCAAAATGATCAAAAACAATTGAGTTCCCTACTGAAAGAAAATATCTTAGTAACAACATCTACATTAACAGAATTTAACTTTACATTACATTACAAATAAAATCGAATGAAGCAAACCTTATACTAACTATTGATAATTTTGCAGCTAAAGTAAGTAATTTATCTACAATAGTTAATGAACTTTACATAAGAACTGAAATAAATTAAATTTTGAGCAGTTTGGAAACAGCCATGTTAACATTGTCATTTCAACTGGAAGATATAATGAATGCAATAATGTTTAGCAGTCAAAATATTATACATCCAGCCATTTTACCTCCATCTGTGTTGTACAAGGAATTGATTGATAACCATAGATACTTATCTGGAACTGTAAAACTCCCGATAGACCTAGAGTTAAGTAATATGTTTAAGTTTATCAATATATCTAGTGTTATAAGTTTTAGTTTAAATAATAGGATTACTTTTGTACTAAGAATACCACTAGTATCAACCAGTGTATTCGATATATACCATAACATACCACTGCCTGTTGCCCATAGTAGTGTCAATCATAGTGTATTTAGTTATATAATACCCAGTAATAAGTATATAGCTATAGATAATTCCAAATCAGAATATTGTGTACTAGAGTCACTCGGAAAATGTGCGACAATAGACCAAGGCTCCTACGTGTGTGACGTAACAACCGTGTTCTCTACTAGTGCAAACCCTAATTGTGAAAGTGAACTCATTACTAAAATTTTGAATAGTGTACCGCAACAATGCAAAACGGATTTTATCAAAGGACATTTAGACATCTGGAAAGAAATAACTAACAATAAGTGGATTTTTGTACAAACAGAAATTAATAAACTCTATATCGAATGTATTAACCAAACCATTGTAAAATTAAACATAATTGGTACAGGATTCTTCTTTTTGCCTACAGGATGCACAGCCTATTGTAAAAGTACAAAACTTATTTCAAATTCCTATTCTGTGAAAGTAGATTCTGTAAATATACAACCAGATTTTAATATAATTAATGATACATGCTGTACGCTTGATAACCTTAAATTAAGTAAAAGTGATGAGCCCCCTATCCATTTCGAAAATATAGATTTAGACGCATTTACCCTAGAAGCAAAAACAAAATTAAAATCAATAGCACAAGAAACAGACAAAATAATTAATAAACACTCAATAATCAGATACGAGGCTCATTACTCTATAATCACTTTAATTCTAATCATTGCAGTCTTATGTTATGCTATCTTCAAAATTTATCTTTTAATAAAGGGGCACAACCGTCAAACTCAAACTCCGCCTTCCTTAACCCTTAACTTACCCAATCCTGGTTCCTCAGTGAATCCAGATACAAACCTCAATACAGCTTCTCCCAGGTGCAGAATCCATTCCCAATCTCCTGTCACAGACCCTGTCTCACCTAACCAAACTTCGGTTCTCCCCGAAGTTTAGTCCTGGCCGGGGGAGGTGTTATATCCTATCCTTGTTAGCCTTTTCCCTTACCTAAGCCCTATCCATAATCTTTCCATCCTCATCAGCAATCCTATACCCTTTATATAAACATCCTCCCAAGTTCCCAGGCAGTCTTCATCCATCCTAATTCATTGACGGTCGTGTGCCGAACTTACTAATTCTGTGTTTCTATTTCTATATATTTTCTAGTTTGTAAAATAAATCTTTTTTTAAAAAGGGATTTAGGAAGTCCCCCATAACAGTTCGCGCCGCTGAAGGTGAAAAGGGTGTGGTGAAATGAAACATAGGAGCTACAGTTTTTATCACGTGTTATGAGCATACGTATTTCGCAAAGTCTTTATCGAAGCAATCATAAGTATTAACTTCCAGCCTGGCTTAAAATAGTATCGTATTAGATATCATTTGTAACTCAAGCACGGACTGATTTTAATGAAATTTAGCACACAAACAGTTAATAGCCTGAATGAAGAGGCATTTTATGGAAAGAAACTGGCATACGAATCGAGAGGAAGAATTACTGATTTTGGTAAGCGATTACCATAGCTATTACAGTGGTAGGAAAGTTACTAGCCGATTTTAATCGCCAAGCCTTTACCTTACATTCCTCACTCACCTAGCAAAATACGCAAGTTGATTGTCAGTTTTCTTTGAGACCGTTGTATCACTCTCCTTGAATCGACTCATTCGTGCTGGCTCCCCAAGGTTATCTATAATATCTACATCTTAATATTTTATGGTTTAGAATTTTTCTGTAGGTATAACTATTATATATAATCAGAAATAAATAGCATGGAATGTTCAAGAATACACTAGATGTTGCCCGCGACTTAGTGACGCTCACGCGTAAAAATAGATCCCACCGGAACCGTACTCTTACCTTATATCTGTGCCAATTTTCATGATGATCGGTTAGAAATTGTTACGTGAAAGAGACACAACCAAACAAACAAACTCACTTTCATATTTGTAATATTACTAATGATAGGATCTACGATGGCATTTTTATTCTGTAATATTAGTATTAGCAAGGAACTACTAAAAGATACCTACATAGCTTCATACTAGAGAAGAGCTTTAGCAAAAGTTTAATATCTTTTCCAATGTTTACCTGTCGATGTATTTGGCCCCAATAATGGAGGAAAATCAAGCGTGTGAATACACGGCCTTGCCTCAGAAGAAACAGGAGCTAAGGAAAATCAATACTTTTACATATTTAATTGGGCTCTATTTGTTAACTTTGACCCGATCGATACATATTACATTTGTCATAAAAAATATAGGACGTGGCACTGTCTTCGGCGATCCTGTTAACAGCCTACAATTTTCTCTCTGTTTCTAGACTTAATGTCATGTTATTGGTCTATGGAAATAAAAAAAAAACAAAGAGAGAAAAATACCCGAGCAATTTCGTGAACGCCCTTTGTCACCAAATATATACCCATATGATTTAAAGTGGACCCATTGGCTACCATTTCTTGCATGCTGTTGATGTAGGCTATCTGTACTAGCAATATGTATGAGGACCTGGAGATCCATGGCTTAGTTTAGACTCCACATCTCCCACAAGTTACAATTTCTGTGTAAACAGTTTTGTTTTAAAATGTCTGTAAATAACCTTTGTAATTTGTGGTGATGAAATAAACGTTATTATTATTATTTCGTTGCTGTCTACTCTGGGTAAATTTTTACCCAACTCCTTTGATAATGACAAATCTTGACTGTAAAGAATAGGAATGGATAATATTTACAAGGATGTTGAACTAATGAATGAACTCCCATGAAATTCAGTACGGTAGTAGTTTTGGCTCTGGATTAAAACAAAGTCTACTTTTTTATCCCGAAAAAGTACAGTGTTCCCGTGGGATACTGTATTTACGCGGGCGGAGCCGCAGGCAAAAGTCAGTAGTCTATATTCACATTCTTGAGCTGAGAAGTAAGTTGACTGCTCCTGAAATTTTGAGGGAAAGAGACGAATATATATGTATATACAACCTTAAATCCAAAACGATTTCTTACGATTGTTTTATATGAAACTATACAAATTAACGTCAATGCTTTATAATATACATAGGTGCGCATTAAAGTATAAAGTGTTTGACATGAAATGGACACCAGGCCATTTAAGGGTAGGTATACAAAACGCCAAAAATAGGTTCAGAAAGTGTGGCAAAGGCACTAGTCGCATTCAAAGGTACTTTGGGTATCATTTCTACGCTCCTGTCTGTACTTTACGTGATAAAGCTTGTACCGATTGTAGCTTATGTGAATGGGACTATAATTTTCCATATGATTTTCCACCGCCGGCTCAGATCAGACTCGAAGATAGCAAGGTTGCACCGATTTAGGCAGAGCGAGCCGATAAATGAGGAGCCAATTGAGGAGAACATTATTCACAAAAACTAGTTTACTATCCTAGCTCATGGCAAGCTCATTTTTACCTTTATATACGGCTATTTCCCGCAGTTTTTCGTATTAACCATGAGCTAGGGATAGTGAAACACATTATATGAAACTCTTTATTTACTTTTCCACATATATAAGCATATATAGCATAAATAAAGTAAATAAATAAATAATAAATAATGTTGTTTATTACTCTTAAAGTCTTGTACAAATTTTAAAAAATACACTGTAAAATTGTACACATATAACAAAATTTCGCAACCCCTACACTAAGAATCTCTTGTGCTGGAGGGGTTGCCTGCTCTTCAATGTACATTTACTAGCAGGTTACAGTATGAAGACATCGACAGTGATTGTAATAAAGGTAAGATAATTATGTTATATCTTTTTGTTTTATTTTATTTTATTTAATAATGTTAGAATCTTTTGTGTGTTTGGTGTGTGTGTGTGTATGAGTGTAGGAGTGTGTGTATGTGAGTGTGCGCAAGTGTGCGTGTGAGTAAGTGTGTGTGTGTGTGTTTGTTTGCTCCGTATGATTAAATATTATGTGTGCGGTGTGTTTAATTTTAACAATTTATTTTACTATTTCTATTAAATTTTCAGTTTCGTTGTAATTAAGTCTGCTAAGCCAGCTGTTAACTGCAACCTTAGCGTCTCTGGTGGTCAACGTGTTAAAATTCTCAATCTCTTTGTTGACGTGATTATACAATAGTGGCCCCAGGAAGTATTGTTGGCGCTGCGCCGTTGCACTACTGGTTTTTCGGTACTATGAACGCTTTATCTTTTCTTCTTTTATTTATATAGTTTTTAGTTAATTCTTGATTACTAGTGTGGCTGTGCTGTGTGAGTAGAGTCTTTCTAATAAATAGTTGTCTGACCGTCAAAACTTTAGTATGTTTGTAGAGTTCATGAGTGGGAAAGTGGTAGGGCTTAGATGTTGCTACTTTAAGCACTGCTCGTTGGGCTCTTTCTAGCAGTTTCATTTGTGTTTAATATAGTCACATACTTATATACAATTACGAATATTCACGTTCAAAGTTACGTTCAAAGTTAAGTTAAAATAAGGTACGGTTTTAAAAATACGATCAAAACAAACTTACGATCATAAAACAACTATTTTACACTGATGCTATGAAAATGAACATTTATATTTTCGCTCTTAGAGTTTATAAAATGTTTTTAATCACTGTTTAGCGTTCGTTTATGCACTCACTATGTGCTATTTCACTGCGAGGACGCTGTCCTTAACATTATGAATATTTTATCTTTAACTTTTATGTATCTTATTCAATTTCTATTACTTTTATTCCTTACTTTAAGTGATACAATGGGAATCCTATAAGAACCATATTCCTGTCGTGAAATATTTGAATTATTACAAACACTAGGAATTTAAGATATTGTAGGCGAATTTGTCGCTTATATGAGACAAATAAAAAGTTATCAGCAATAATAAACCTTCAAAGGGTGCGAGAATTACGTATAACTATTTAGTAATCTGTGACGAAAGTAAAGGGTTTTGTTTACACCATGTAATACAGGCTCTTGTATTTTCGCGACGAATTTATTTTTTATAATTATTATGTTATATTTACTGAAACATGGGAAAAATTGTAAAGGTTTCTTCTAGATTATGGTTAAAGGTAGAACAACAGCCTCCGTGGTCTAGTGGTTAGAGCTTGGCTCCCGACTCGGAGGGCGTGGGTTCGATTCCCGCGTTGGAACAACAAAAAATGTTTTTTCTAAGCTTGGTTAAGACAATGCAGGCTGATCACCTGATTTTCTGACAAGAAAGATGATTCATGCGTGGGATGGGCATGTAAAAACCTTTGCCTGATCTCTCGCCAGTCGTGTCGGTCATCCGTCGCACTGGATTATAAGAGTAAAGGAAGAGAGTGTGCTCTTGTGTACTGCGCACACAGTTGGGCGACACTATAAAATTACCTCTGCGTAACTGGCCTGGTTTCAATGAAACCGGCCCCCGTCACCGAAATCGGCGTGGGAAGTTATTATCATCTTACCTTAAAGGTAGAACTTTTAGAAAGGTAGATTTTGCGATGTTTTTAGTAAAAATATATCGTAATTTTCTTCGTTTAATATTCTCACCGCAATTCTTGAAAATGCTCCCCGATGGCCATAAGATTTTTTAAATCTTTAAGCCAAAATAATAATGGCCGTTTTACTTTACAGGCTGTATTTTAATTCGAATGAAAAATTTTACCCAACACAATGCTACAATATTACGCAATTAATAACAATATGCATAGCTAAAAATTCTTTTGATTTACAGAAAAATGACATGATTAACATTTCTTGACAAATCTCACTACAAAAAGTATGAACACCCTTATGCCGTATGTCGTGGAAGGTGTTGAAAGTCACGCGACCACCGCGCAGTATCGGCTGCGTGGTCAAGAATCGGCGTTAATTATTGTATAGTCTAATCGAGTCGAATACTGATCAAGCTCCTTGAATATCTATTTTTGTTTTGAACACAACCTGTTAATGTATAATCTCTTACCAAAAATTCAGACAGCAAGTCGAATTCAGATTTCCAATCAATTCAGGTAAAATTGGTGACGTATGCCACATTTCTTATAAAAAAAAACCGTATTTATATCAACAATTACAAAATATGCTTTTTTTTTCGAAAAAATACATTTACACAGCAGTTACGACAGACTTTTTTCTTTCCATGTAATTAAACAAGTCAGTATCACCACGTCACCACGTCACCACGCCAGCCCTCGTGTTTATATTTCTATGAAAAGATCCTCTGTTTCTTTGGTTATGGTCGTTATTCATATTTGATTGACCAGTTTCTCATTACCCTGCATCAACATGGAAGCTGCAGTGCAAAACAGTTCAGAAACAAATGGGTAATGAGACTGACGTTAGTTTAATAATACATCAATTCATATATCAATATCGACTTGAATTTGTGAACACTACATGTATAATTGTATTATTGAGGTATTTACATGTGTGCTAACGACGAAAATTATTACTTTCATCACATATAATTATTCACCATAGTATTAAGTTCTTATCTATATTATAATATTAGTATATACCCGCGGCTCCGCCCGCGTAATTACAATATTCCAAAGGAACTCTGTACCTGCTTTTTCGGGATAAAAAGTGGCCCATGTTTTAATCCAGAGCCTAAATATTTATCGAAATCCGTTCAATAGTTTTTGCGTGAAAGAGTAACAAACAACCATCCATCCATCCATACATCCAGCCATCCATCATCACAAACTTTCACATTTATAACATTACTAGGTTAACCCCTATTGCTCCTGGTCGCACTTTAACTTGAGAACGGCTGGGCCGAATTGTCTAATTTTCGTCTTAACATAATTGTGGAAGTTCAGGAAAGGTTTATACGCTAAGAAATGTTGGAAATATTGCGGGGAAAATATTAAAAACGACGATTGATTTTTTTAAATTGATTGATTGATTGAAAAATTGAATTGATTGATTGAATTTTCCCATACTATGGCTGGGACTATATGCTCCCGAATCCAGAACGCCGGAGAAAATTTAAAGCACTGAAAATACAACTTTGGACTTATACAAAAGAGTTGAAAATTGAATACATGAATGCCCAGTCAAATGTCAATATCATATATGACAGTTCAACACTCGTCACTTCGATTTTCTGCTCTATTGTAATAGCGCAGAGTTGTATTTTCAGTGCTCGGAATCTTCACCGGCGTTCCGGATTCCGGAGCATATAGTCCCAGCCTAACTGTTCACTGTGTTCAATTTGTCACTTAACTGTTAAATATTTACAGGTGCGTTCAGTTTACTTGTTAGTGTTGTGGTAAGTGTAGATGTTGGTGTGTATGTGGGTATAGACTGTAGATGTTGGTGTAGGTTGTGGTTGTAGTTATTTTTTTATCCAAGTACGAACTTGGAGTAGCTACGAAGTTAAGACAGAACAACGTCTGTCCTACTAGTTAATAATAAAAAAAACTCTTACTACGAGTACCTAACAGTCTATTCTAGTAAGATTTTTGGTGGTTGTGATATCATATCAATATCATGAAAAGGATTTCATGAGATTTTTTTGTGATGTTTTACGTCGTCAATGGAACAGCTGGTATTTGAGATGATTTTTAGATTAAGAAAGTTATTAAAATTCAAAACATATGACATACAATTCAAAACAAACTTATTCGTAAAAAACTTACATTTAGCAAAGGAGGCAAAATTATAATATGCCTACAGTACAATAATGTTTATAATTCTTTTTAAAGACATGACCAACGATGATGGTTATAAAAATTATAATAAATCGGTTTATTTGTACAGGTCAGATGATATAGGTCGTCTCGGCTGATTGGTATTGATCGTTAAACGATCGGACTGACCACGGCCGCTCGATAATGCGTGAAGACGTAGCCAAACGTACTCTTGATGTGTAAGCGCCAGCTCACACCGAAATGAGACGATATGCGAGGCGACGTTGCATTTTTAAAATAGCCAGTCTCAATTGAACTATTTATTAATTTAGAAATGATTCACTACAAAACACGTTTCATTGCAAAAGCGGCGCCGCGATATACAGCGCGGTGACAGCTTGAAATTAGATATCTTGCAATTTAACGTGTATTTTATTTTCATAAAACTAGTACCTACTAAACTGTTGAACTATAGAAAAAAAAAAATTATACTCCAATAAAAAAGGGATATAATTAATCTTGCGAACAAAAAATAAGTTGGCGACTGCACATGAGCATACTGTATTACTGAATTTTGGCAGCGAAATAATATGTTGGCGACTAAATTACTAAACTAGCGAAAGAACAGAGGCGACAAAAAATACAAAAATCGGCGGATAAAAGGTGGCGAAATTTAATCCAAACTGTTACCGAAATTTATAACTTGGTGACTTAATTTCCGAGTTGGCGACCATTAAACGATGTAAGCACGCTATAAAACTTATAGCAAGCTATAAAACCAAATTGGGTTGATAAATAAATGGCTGCTAAAAATTAAATTTACAGGCTACGGAAAATCGCATGTTTGGATACTGTTGGAGTTTGTTTTCCTTTGTAGGACGCGGATACGGTCCCAACTGAAAAAAGACTGAAAATTTCCTCGCTCCAAGTAATCCCGTAACCACATATATTCTTTATGATAAGATTTTTTTTTTCAAATCCCGAATTTCTAAAAATTTGTATAACTTTAAAATACATAGTTACATAACATACTGTGATAATAATCATCAATACTAATCAGCATGCCCAATGTCATTTTTACGAAGAATGAAAATTTTCCGCTTTGGGAATTGATATTGGAACCCAATTTTGTAATCACCATTCAGAAACCTGGAAATGACACCCATAATAATGTAAAATAAAAAAATGTACGCCATTTTGAAATTTCAAAATAGATTTAATTTTCATATTATTCAGCAACACCAAAAACCTGGTAAACGACACCAATTTTACGACAAATAAATATCCGCCATTTTCATATTTCAAAATGATAGATTTCACTCCGTGATACCGAGAAAAATTATCAATGGGAATTTTGTAATTTTGTACGTAAAGGAGTTACGTTTTTTAATGTGCGCTTGTTTTGCTGCTTATTATGTTTTTTGAATAACTTACATCAGAGAAAATATATGTAATATATTCAATAATTAAATGTGTACTCTCAAATTGTGGCCAAGATGGTTATTTGTTCGCCAAAATAATATCTGTCTGCTAGTTTTGAATATTCAGGGAACAAAACTGGTCTCAATTAGTCGCCCGATTTGGAATTTTTTGTTCGTTACAACTTCTTCTTTCTTCATTTCTTCTTTCGCCAACTTGGTAATTTCGTATTCCATATTCGGTTTTTTCACATCCAAAATTTGATTGTTTTGCATTTTTATCTGCATTATTGACAAGTTAAAATAATGCTAATGAAATAAATATATCTAATGGGCCACTACATGGAGCTTTTACGCCTCAAATTAACAATTTACAGCATGATAACTATGTACTATATATATATTATGATGACAACGGTTACCACAAATAAGTACGTATTTTGCACATCAATTCTCCGATATTCGGAGATTCATAACTTTTTAATTCCAAGTCCTAAAATATAATATATTTTTTTATATATAATAACCTTTTAAGTACTATTAACCACATATTATGTTCGAAACTTGGCCGCTCTTGATGGAAAATCGGGCAGAATTCGCCAGTGTCCTTTGAAAAGATATTTTTAAAATGCACCGCCGCATGCAGTATCGTCTCGTTTCGGTCTGAGCTGACCCTTATACGTAATTATGTTCTGTGGGCTTAGCACGAACTGCTGCACTGTTGATTACATGTAAAATATTTAGTTTTAGATAAATTGTACTAGCTGACCTGGCGAATTTCGTATCGCCATATTTTTTTATATATCAATACCGTTTGAAGATTGTAATAATTTTTTAATATTTGCTATCATTTTCCAAATAATTTTTTTATAAAAAACCCTTCTCCTGACAAATATTTATCCAATTTGGTGCAGTCGTTTGGAAGTTATGCGCGTACAAACATTAAGGTAATCAATTTTTATTTATATAGATTTAGAAATATTATATGAATTTTTTTATGTGTAGTTTTGTACCTAATAATCAAAGAATTACAAAAAAGTTTAAAAATTTTTTGCTATATTAGGTTGCTTACCTGCATCTTAATATTATAAAAAACATTCACTATAGTATATAGATGTAGATATTAGGTAGCATTTATATTGGTAAATTTGATACATCTTTCGGGGCAAGAGACATCAAGGGTACCTACCTACTTTTGTATAGAGCGCTTTCGCGAGACTTGCGAGATTCTATAAACAAATCGCGTACCTTTAAAAATATTGATTTTTTTGGGTCCCGTACCCAAAGGGTAAAACGGTACCCTATTACTAAGACTCCGCTGTCTGTCCGTTCTGTCACCAGGCTGTATCTCATGAATCGTGATAGTTAGACAGTTGAAAGTTTCACAGATGAAGTATTTCTGTTGCCGTTATAACAACAAAATATACTAAAAAACAGAATAAATTATAATTTTTAAGCCTTTTTGTACGGAACAATTCGTACGCGAGTCCAACTCGCACTTGGCCGGTTTCTCAAAAACATATTTAATGCAATATTCACACAACCTTCTAAAAATTTCACCAACGACTGTTAACCGATTATTATCATTATACCGATTCATGTTATCTCTCTCGTTCTTCGTATTAATGAAAGAGAAGGCATTTAGACCAAGGATTATCATTAACAGGCGTAGGTGAAATTGGGACTAAACCTAAAATGGCTACACACATAAAATGGACAACTGAAATAGGTGGTATTTACTTGAGCTAAGCGCATTACTATGTAAGTTTAAAATAACGTTCCATTTCCATATCGATTGCCGACTATTTTAAATGCGCTTAGCGCCGTTACTAATTAAGGTCATATTAGGGGGTTGCTATTAACTTGTTACGTTGTTTGCATGCATACTATCGGGTTACCCACGGGAATACTGCACTTTTCTGGATTAAAAGGAGCTCATGTTTTAATAAAAAACTATTACCATACCAAATTTCATCGAAATCAGTTTAGTAGTTTTTGCGTGAAACAGTAACAAACATAAATACATCCATCCTCACAAACTTTAACAGTTATAATAGTATTAGTTGAATATCTAGTTTAGACGTATTCCAAAAAATACTATTCCTGCTCCTACGTATAAAATAGATTGTAACTCGTGTAATTAATTAACGTGTTCACAAACAGTGATTCAGGTTTTGGGTAAGGATATTTGTGCGCGTGACCTACAGGAAATTATTTCTGTGTTCCCGAGGGATAATCTGATTCCGGGACCTCTTAATTACTTTGTACGGGAACAGGAACATTCCTTTGTTTTCCTTCTAAGAGCATCTTCTATGTATTATAAGTTCCTGTATATTACGTTTATTCCTATTTTTGTTTGTTTGCTTCTATATATTTTGCTCTTTTCTTTTGATTTGTAGTATCAGATACTACTAACTAGATTCTGCTAACATATTATACAGTAGAATCATGGTGGAAATTAAATACCCTTTCTCCTTTCTTCTTTTTGGAAAGATAACACATTTGAAAGCATCTGGACTTTTGCATTAGTCCTTACGAAAACGGGCCTTTCTTCTTCATCGTAGTGAAAATCAACAATTTTGTAGTAAAACTTTTTTAGCTACGTAGCGACTGAAATTTAATGGTCGCGTCTGTTACGATAGTATCCTACTAATATTATAAATGTGAAAGTTTGTGAGGATGGATGGATGTATGGATAGATGGATGTTAGTAACTCTTTCACGCAAAAACTTCTGAACGGATATAGATGAAATTTGCTATAGCTGTTTAAACTCTGGATTACAACATAGGCTACTTTTTGTCCCGAAAAAGTACAGTGTTCCTTTGGGATACTGTATTTACGCGGGCGGAGCCAGGGCAACAAATAGTTTTAGATAAACGCCATCTGTCGAAAGCTAGTTATATCCGCAGGAGAACGTCCATCGCCTTGAGGGTCGAGCGTCTGGAGTCTCGCCACAAGGTCAACTTAAGGTCCTTTGTGGTGACAGTACCGACGCATCTTCTGTCGATCTTCGAGGTGGAGGAGTTCTGGTCGACGGGTGTGGTCTACCGGAGGTTCCGGGGGAGACTCCAGAACGAAGCGCAATATACATAATATATTATGTGTGTTTGTCTGTAAGTTCTTTATAATATGGGCCTATGCCGCCCGAAGTAAACGATATTTAATTTCATATATATAGCTCCCCACACTGATTTCAGTGACGGTGGCCGGTTTAATTGAAACCAGGCCAGCTACGCAGGAGTTATTTTATAGTGCCCAAGTGTGTGCGCAGTACACAAGAGCACTCTCTCTTCCTTTACTCTCGTAACCCAGTGGGACGAATAACCGACACGACTGGTGAGATATCAGGCGCAGGTCCGACTTTTTACATGCCCATCCGACGCATGGATCATCTTTCTTGTCAGACAATCAGGTGATCAGCCTGCATTGTCCTAACCAAACTTGGAAACTTTTTTGTTGATGAAAGATTTTTGTTGTTCCAATGCGGGAATCGAACCCACGACCTCCGAGTCGAGAGCCAAGCTCTAAAGCACTAGACCACGGAGGCTGTTCACTAGACCACGGAGGCTGTTCAAAATTTAATTTCATAAAAAGTTAATTTCATATATACTTCTTACAATATGAAAACTTAACTTTCCAAAGTGTGGCTCCATACACAGATGGCACTAGGTCAATAAATTTTAATTTTTCTATTTCTTGAATGATGTCAAGAGAAGCCACGATAATAGTCTTTTTGGAAATTAAAAGACGAATAAAGTTTCGCTTCTGCCACGTGGAGGGTGTACAGGTTATGATTTTTCAACAATTTAAGCAGAACAATCAAGTAGGTGAGTATAAAACCTTACGAACGCCGGTGTTTGCATAATTAACGCTCAGAAAAAGAAATTTCTATGAAAAAGGAAAAATATTGTCTCCAGCGCAAATAGTGCGACTGCAGCGATTCTTTTAAACGTAATTCGTTTAAATCTGAGAAAGTCTTGATTTTTCTAGAAGCATTAACCGAGCTTTATTAAGAGAAATGTTTGTATATGTAACTTAGCTCGAGGAGTTTAAAGTGGGCTTAGCACGAGCAATTGACGACCATTGATTGTGTAGCTGTTCCTCTTTATTTACTCTGTGTTGTCAGTGTTTAAGACAATTTACTCGTAAGTCCTCGTAAAGGCAATGAAGAAATATATTTTTCATATTGATTACATTTTTATGCAAGCACCTAGGATCTATTTGCAGTAGATATGTGATATTATGTCAGAATGCTTTAATTGTATTTGTTACACGACTACACAGTACACGCACTACACGTTTCATGTCATGAGCATTTGACGTCATCGACAAATATACCATTTCTATTATAGCTTCGTCCATTTATGAACGTATTTTAATGTATATTTAATAGGTAAGTAATCCTACTTATATTATGAATGTGAAAGTTTGCGGGGATGGATGGATGGATGGATGTTTGTTACTCTTTCGCGCAAAAACGACCGAACGGATTTTGGTGAAATTTGGTATGGTAGTAGTTTGGGCTCTGGATTAAAACATAGGCTACTTTTTATTCCGGAAAAGTAGGTACAGTATTCCCGCCGCTTACCCGATAGTATATTTACGCGGGCGAAGCCGCAGGAAATAGCTAGTAAGTCGATATAGTCTGACAGTTTATCCAATAAACATTATGAACACTGGTGTTTGCATTATCATCACTCGGAATAAGTTTATTTACAAAAAAAAAAAATTCTCTTTGGCGCAACTAGTTCGACTGTAGCGATTATTTTAAACGTTTACCCTAACACTGAGGAATTTTTAATTTTAAGATTTCTTTTGATTTAACTGAGCTTTATTAAGATAAATGTTTTTTTTTTTTAATATAGTAACTAGCTGTAAATACAGTATCCCACGGGAGCAATGTACTTTTTCGGGATAAAAAGTATCCTATGTTGTAATCCAGAGCTTAAACTACTACCATGCAAAATTTCATCGAAATCAGTTCAATAGTTTTTGCATGAAAGAGTAACAAAATTACATCCATCCGTCCTCGCTAACTTTCACATTTATAATATTAGTAGGATAGCTTGAAGAGTTTCATATTGAGATATTTTTAATAAGATGTTTATGTATCTGCTAATACGGCCGAGTGCTGAAATACTATTTAAAACTAAGAGCCCTCACAATTTTTTTTCCCCGCCGAGCCTAGAGCCCTATTCACAGGCTGTCTCTGTCTCTGTCAGCCGAAATGACAAGGACAGCATGTGAATTGAGCGACACGTAAATTAACTATCGTTTAACTATTTGGCCGTCGCGTTAGTCTGGCAGTTTATTTAATAGTAATTAACAAGTTACCTAACATTACCGAAATATGTAAGACAAAATTGTAAATATATTATAACAATTATAGGTAATATTAGTATATTACCCATGAGATTTAAAATAAAACTTTGCGTTGTGAAGCAAAATCTTCTCTCGTATCTTAAGCTCGAACTTTCTCAGCTCTTTCATAATGGCTAAATAATCATATTAATAAGATTTAACAATAACACTAATTACCGAAAACGAACGTTCATACTAAATCTGCTTCCTTACACTATGTTTGGTAAATAATAAAAAGTATTTTCCATGAAATGGAAATAAATAGTAGTACGAATAAATCCAGGAAATGTACTTATTCGCATAATCCGATATTATCGAGGATTATTGGAAACAGATGAATATTTGTTTTATTTAAAAAAATAACGATTTTATACGAGAATGCTCTTTGCATACATTAGGTACATGTAAATGATCCTCATCGTGGACTGTTTGTATATAGGTATACAATACATTACATTACACTACAATACAATACAATACAATACAATACAATACAATACAATACAATACAATACAATACAATACAATACAATACAATACAATACAATACAATACAATACAATACAATACAATACAATACAATACAATACAATACAATACAATAACACTTTATTGCACACCAAAAACTGCAAAACTAAACAATTTTTACAATAATTTTATATAAAATGATATACAAAAGGCGAACCTATTGCGAATAAGCAACCTCTACCAGCCAACCTTTTGTTTATGAGATCGGTCATAGAAAACGAAAATATAGTGTAGGTGTACAAACTAAGAAAGCTTCATTAAATTTTAAAATAATAAAATATATAATATACATTAACGACAGAAACAAATTTAGTGCTAATTGAGAAAATATTGTTTTAATTTATTTTTAAAAATATAAATATTATGCTATAAAGATAATTTATTAAAAAAATATTTTATTATAAATATGTAAATATTATTATTATAAAGATTTGTTTGTTAATTTGCATAGAATAGGCTCCGAAACTATTCAATAGATTTTAATGAAATTTGACATAAATATTAAATAGACTACGGGGAAGGACATAGCCTACTTTTTATCACAGAAAAATGTACAGTTCCTGCAGGATTTATTTTTGCTCGTACAAAGTCGCGAGTAATGCAAAGTTTGTATAAAATAGTTTAGCGCCATAGGTCTTCCTTAAACTTCAAGTCCAAGCATAGATCAATTAATATAAAGTCTGCTCCATGAGTCCAAGTTGGGCTACTAGTAAACAACGAGTGATGTAACGAATGTCTTTTTTTAGCATTCGCGAATGCGAATGCGAATGCGAATATCTGCTACCGACATTCGCGAATGCGAATGCTAATGCGAATATAGTTTTTGTTAGAATTTGGCGCCAATTTGTCTTTGGCTTGGTGGCAGTCGCGTTCGGACAAGGTTCGTTACGTTCCTATCTTCCAAGTATTGCCGAGTTCATACGAACTCATCTAAATAAAGCGTCATTCATTCCGCTCCGCTCACGCCCGCGTCGGTCGTTTTCTAAACAAGTGAATCATCAATCAAAAATCGAAGTAAAAGAAGTAATTTTGTGTGTTTTTGTTAAGTATGTATGTAACTTTTATGGTTTATCGTAGAAGAATAATGTTTTTGTTTAATTATTACTTTTAGTTTTGTTCAAGGTGTTGATACAATTAAGTTCCTAACAACTCAGTTCCTAACCAAGTGATAAAATTAAGACTAAAATGTAAATACGTTACGAAGTTAAGTTACTTTTTCTCTAAATAAAAAAATGAAAGGATTTTGATTTTATTAACCTAATGTTACCTTCAACTTGTTTTTGTTTTCTGATATTCATATTATTATTATATTAATTAATATAATAATAATATGAATATCTATAATTAATATAATAATTATTAATGCATTCGCATTCGCAAAAAATTTGCGAATGCGAATGCGAATGCGAATATACAAAAATGTGCGAATATTAGCGAATGCGAATGCGAATGCGAATATTCGTTACATCACTAACCACGATAGGTTACTATTACTCAGCTCTACGAGAACCTTCAAATATTGATTCGTCTTCGTGGATACGCAGTTATTCCACGATTTTCCCTAAAATCTGAGCCTGCAAATCGAACTGTATGAAAAAATATCATTGGCGCCAATGATTTCAAAACCAAGGCTGGGCTATGACTTACATTTAACAGAAAAAATCTTCATACTATAAGAGAAAGTTACGCCATATTGATTTCAGTAGATTGTGTTAATTATCGCGGACTGATTATACTGCGGAAAGTAAGTCAAAATGTCAAGATTTCAAACCTCGACTGCCCGAGACAAACCCAAAAATAGGGTAGCTTAAGCGTGGACCCTTTTTGCCTCGATGTGCCTCGTTAGTCGTCTATAATATCTAGGTCTATGATTGGTACGTATAACCGCTGACTGTACCTGTCACTTTTGAACCTCACTGCCAAGTGCGAGTGGGACTCGCGCACGAAGGGATCCAGGAAAAAAAGCACGTTTGTTGTACGGGAACCCCACTTAAATATTCATTTATTATGTTATTTTTAGCTTTTTCTCGCGGCTCCGCCCGCGTAAACATAGTATCTCATATCCTACGGGAAAACTGTACTTTTTCGTAATAAAAAGTAGCCCATGTTTTAATCCAGCGCCTAAACTACTACCATACCAAATTTCATCGAAATCCGTTAAGTAGTTTTTGCGTGAAAGAGTAACAAACGTCCATCCATCCATACATACATACATCCATCCATCTACACATCCATATATCCATCCATCCTCACAAACTTTTACATTAATAATATTAGTAGGATTAGTGTTTTTTGTTGTTATAGTGCGAGCGACAACAGAAATACATCATGTGTGAAAATATAAATTGTCTAGCTATCACGGTTCATGAGATAAACCCTGGTGACAGACAAATGGACAGCGGAGTCTTAGTAATAGGATCCCGTTTTTGCCCTTTGGGTACGGAACCCTAAAACACGTTTTTATTACAGCGTAAAACTATCTTGTTGCGTTCGGCTGTGTTTAATTTATTCGGTAATAACATCAATCAATCAATCAATATTATAAACCCATTTAGCTAATAATGAACATAGTTTAAGGGTTGGCTCAAAATATGTATATCAGTAGTTTTTTTTTCTGCTAATATAGAAATTTCTAAGTGCAAGAAATATTTACTTGCGATTATTCAGAAAAAAACTACAGTCACATCCGTAAAAATGTTATGTTAGTTTACAATAGGTAACTAACTTTCGTGAAAATATTTAAAATGATTTTTACAATATTATATTTATTTACGTATTCCATAATACTGAATAACAATAAAAACTCTTGTAGGTCTAGAATAAAAATATAATCTTTACCTATATTTAAGGCTTAAAAGAGCGGGCTTACGCGATACGGTAGCCGATATCGGACCGGAAACCGCTCTTATGTCGTCGGCATAGGAGCGTTTTCCCATTATTCAAGCCGATAACCGATATCGCGTCAATATGTCGCGTCAATAATATATAAAAGACAGGTATATGTTTCAATATAAAACATAATTTGCGTGCCTCTCAAATTACCGGCCGCGATATCGTTATCGTCTGTTGTGAAAATTTGAGTTTCGGATTTGTAAAAACGTCGCCAGCTTCCTGACTATACGTTGCTAGGCAATACATTATTAGGTTTTCAGCTATCAGCACTCACGGCGATTAAATTATTTTATATATGTTTTACCAAACTAGATAACATAATAAATTTATATTTTGTTACCTAATTATTTGACGGCTGAATAGTATACTTAAATTAAGATACATTCTGTACCTTTCATGCCGCAAGTAGAGGCAGTGACAGCCAGTTTACTTTAACTTTAAGTTGCATTTGAGTATTCGATGAATTATGCGATAAGGCGATCAATTTCCTCATATTTATCCGTCGTCTATACTAATATTATATAGAGGAAAAGTTTGTTTGTTTGTTTGCATTGAATAGGCGCCGAAACTACTTGACCGATTTTGATGAAATTTGTCACAGATATAGAGTAGACTACGGGAAGGACATATGCTACTTTTTATTGCGGCAAACTGCACGGTTCCCGCGGGATTTACTTTTGCGCGTACGAAGACCCGGGGAACATCTAGTATTCCATAACAATATAATATATAACTCCTCACAACGATTTTCGGTGACGGTGTCCGGTTTTATTGAAACCAGGTCAGTAATGCAGGAGAAATTTTATAGTGCCCAAGTGTGTGCGCAGTACACAAGAGCCTTCTCTCTTTACTCTCATAACCCAGTGGGACGGATAACCGACACGACTGGCGAGACTTTTTACATGCCCATCCGACGCATGGATCATCTTTCTTGTCAGACAATCAGGTGATCAGCCTGCATTGTCCTAACCAAACTTGGAAACGACATCCAATACGGGAATCGAACCCACCACCTCCCAGTCGAGAGTCAAGCTCTTACCACTAGACCACGGAGGCTGTTGTGAACAATGAAACACCTAGTAATGTTTGTGTTAAACAATTCAGCGGAACGTGAACATTGTAGATATTTGTGTACCCAAGTACAATGAACAAGTTGTCCCGATACGCGTTGTTCTGTCTCAGCTATGAAATGGAAGAAATAAATAACTACACCTACATTTGCAACATACACTAGCATCTACACCTTCTACTCGTATCTCAAGTGTCAATGAACACTTTGTACAGAACGCGTAATCCAAAAATGTTCTATATTCGTGTATTCAAAAACAATACGTCCTATTACAATACACTGGTTAGAATGTGTCGTACCTATAGCGAGTTAGCAATTTCAAATTCGGACATAGACATTTTCTGTAAATTTTCTCAGCACAAGAAAACAATCACGGAAATAATGAAAGCCAAGTATTCCCCACATCCCGTGTCCGATAATAAAAAAAAAAATATATAAAAAAAATTCTAGGTACTTGTCTCCCGATTTAGATTAAAAGTAAATTTTATTTTATTTATTATATATTTTCTTTTTTTACTAGATAGTTGCAATAAGACGTAGATATGCCCTTTTACTATTAACGTAAGTAGCTATCTTTTTATTACTTTATTTTTATTTGTATCAACAACCAAAAACTAATTAAGTTAGGTATACTTTTTTGGGTTGCTGTCTAGTTTAGCCATTAAGCTTAAGTTTGACTTATCATGCAATGATTGTAACCTGTTTGTGTACTAATAATATATATAAATAAATAAATAAATCTACACCTACATCTACTTATAACTGCAACTACAGTTACACCTACACCTACATCTACTTACAACTGCAACTACAGTTACACCTACACCTACATCTACATCTACCGGCCGTGCCGGAGGTATATTTGTCAGTCAAATGACAAATTTAACATAGGAAACAGTTAGTATGGGAAAATTCAATCGTCATTTTAAGTATTATCACTTAATACTTAATGTGCACGTACTAAAATCTTAATAAAGTAAATATATAAGTAGAGCCCATATACAAGATTCGTGATTTTTAGCCGTTTTGCACGGAAGCCTTTATGCGCGAGTCTGACTCGCACCTAGCCGGTTTTTATGAGATTGTTCAAAACAAAAACTTTGACACTGGGTAATAATACTCAACGTTATTCGATTCCAACTAATGCGCTATAAGCGCCTTTTACTTACGCCCAATGGTGTTTATCCCCTGATTCGTATCTTTGTTGTTTGTCTCTGCGATTATTCCATCGATGATTGATCAGCGAATTGCCTCAAAGCTAACACAACTCGAAGAAATGTCAATAATCGATTCGAAATCGTCGATTTGACAGTCTAATTCGATATTAATGAACAATGGAATTCGGTGAATTTGTAAATCACTGTTCATTTGTTTTGTTTTAAGGAATAGGCTCAGTATATATCGGTTTTGTGGCACGCAATAATACATTAATCGGCATATTATTTACATTCGAGGAAATTTTATGTGTAGCAGTTTCATTGCCCGCCTAATTTATTAGTATTATAGTAGGTAATGTGGTGTGTGATCAGTCTAAAAACCGTCAGAACATAGTAACATGACAATTATTATAAACAAGATCTTCAGAACCTTTAGCCATGTTGCCATCGTTAATTACGACAACGAAGTTAGAAAACAAAAATATATGGGATTTGATATAAGCATCGCTAAGTGACATAGCTATGGATACGTCACATAGCGATGCTTAAGCCAAAGCAAATACATTTTTGTTTTTGAACTTCGTCTTCATCACTAGCGATGGCAACTTGGCTAAAGGCTCTGCTCTATATTATACTAATATTATAAATGTGAAAGTTTGTGAGTATGGATGGATGTTAGTTACTCTTTCACGCAAATACTACTGAACGGAATTCGATGAAATTTGGTGTGGTTGTAGTTTAAAGCTCTGGATTAAAACATAAGATACTTATTATTCCGAAAAAGTGCAGTGTTCCCGTGAGATACTGTATTTACGCGGGCGGTGCCGCGGGCAACAGCTAGTAAAATATATATTTGATTGGCAATCTTTTATATTCTATCATATCTATTATATTTTATGGTATTTACTATATTTTACAGATGTACAAACATTGGATATGTTATTTATTGTACTGTAGGTTCTTGGTGGAAATTCATGTTTCACAGTAATAACACACAGGACTTCTTGCACTATTTCCACTTTAATAAGTATTTAAATTACTTAATAATTTAATTTAAATTAAAATAAAGTGATAATTAATTTAATTTAAATACTTATTAAAGTGGAAATAGTGCAAGAAGTCCTGTGTGTTATTACTGTGTACAAACATTGTTCAAAGTCCTGCGTGTCACAGAAGACTTATAATATTATAATCTTTTAGGGTAAGTATACCTATTGTCTCTCACCGACTGCGTGACTAGCGTGGGAGACTAAAGGTGGAACCGCACTAAGCGTAACTACGCGACGAAACACGAACAAATGTTATTTGTATGAAATTGTATGAGTTATAAAGCACTACGCGGCAGATAAACTACGGGACGCGGCGCTGCATTGCGGTATTATTAGTAGAGAAGTGCCGCGTCGCGTCGCTTTGTCGCTTTATCCTGAAAAAGTGTAGTGTTTCCGTTGGATACTATATTT
This sequence comes from Phengaris alcon alcon, assembly GCA_037179445.1. Taxonomy (NCBI): domain Eukaryota; kingdom Metazoa; phylum Arthropoda; class Insecta; order Lepidoptera; family Lycaenidae; genus Phengaris; species Phengaris alcon. Next base: position 860,286 of record JAYRCH010000175.1, on the reverse strand, counting down.
ACGCGGGCGAGGCCGCGGGAAAAAGCTAGTGATACTATCAAATCATTACCTCTATTTTGTCCCATTCAGTTTACGATACTATATAATTACTCAGGTATTCAAATGGCTGATATTACCCTGGTAGTATCATGCTCCATAAACTTTGACATCGTAAAACTATGAGCATAAATTAGTATTATTTCCCCTTTATAGACCCACAGTCTACAATGAAATTATAACAAATTTTTATATAGACATGAATGTATCCTTTGTAATATTTATGGACCCTTTATGGACACTTTCACACCATATCAATATGAAAACCTTTACCTTACAAGTTACTACATAGTATTATAAACGCGAAAGTTTGTAAGAATGCATGTATGGATGTATGGATGTGTGGATGTTTGTTACTCTTTCACGCAATAACTACTGAACGGTTTTAAATTACAGTTGGTGTGGTAGTAATTTAGACTCTGCAATACATAGGCTACTTTTTATCGCAGCATGATGTGCGGTCCCTGCGGGATTTCTTTTCGCACGTACGAAGTTGCGGGCAATATTCATTTATCAATTTATGGACATTTAAAGAGTTTATAATTTACTATTGAAGAATTACAAACTGTATGAGTTAGTAATTATTATTTAATATTTCATAGGTCATTACATATGAAATTGGCGTTTTGTAAAGGAGTTAAGCGTTTTGTAAAGTCAGTTAATAAAGAAGTTTTTTTTAACATAATATATTTATTTAATCAAAGTATATACCATTTCTGTCTATGCACTTTTGCCATCTAATAGGTAGTTCATTGATTCCTGTACAAAAATAAACATTCGGACAGGAATCAATAAAATCTTTGAAGGCGCTTTGGACTGCCCCATCGGAGTTGAATTTTTTCTCCTGCAAGAAGTTATTCAAATTTCGAAAATAAATGATAATCTCTTGAAGCAAGGTTCGGGGAGTACGGTGCATATCTTAGACATTCAAAATGAAGCTCCTCTAATTTTATAGCCATCTGTTGTTCAATGTGTGGTCTTGTTTTTTTTTCCTGAGGGGAAAATCTTCATAAGATCATCCTAAATACTCTCTTGGGGGTAAGAGCTAGGGATTTGTGGATATTTCTACCGACTAAAAACCCCTCGGTGGTCCACTTCAACGCTATTAAAGAACTCTGGGATCTCATCTGAACTACGCCAATGCTCTCCATGCGTTTATGTTTTAATAACATTCATACTCACTCACAAGTGCTTATAAACAGCGAGACAAAATATGCTGTTACCATCCAGCAGTTGCATTATGTAGGGAGAGCCCCCATTTCCCTCCACTTACTACTTTTGAGTGCTTCACTTTTTAATAGAGGGAATTAAATATTTTGCCTCTGTCTTTGATTTGTATGGTACCTTTCTCTTTGTCGCTCTGCAGTTTCATTTTTAAGCATAACAGCTTCACAAAAAGAAACTACAGTGTTCCATACATATTTTCTGTCATCTTCTCAACATCTTTGCCACCAAAACCGGTAAAGAAAAGTCTTCTCCAACAAAACTTTTGAGAACTGCCGCTCAGTATGCCATGCTGGGCACCATTCTAAACTGTGCTGCGCAGAGTCCTCAGTGGCGTCACGGTGATGGCAATAAGGTGAAGGCTGTTTTCCCATTCTAAAGAGATACTCACTGAAGCAGCCATGTCCAGTGAGTATCTGAGTCAGTCGAAAAGTAACGGAGCCCTCTTTTCTATTCATCCAAATATGTATGTTTGGGAGTATTGCTGTCACAACCCGTTGCCTATTAGAATTGGGCTCTTGAAGACGGTCGTACCATTTATGCAAAGCTCTGTCTCGTTCTCTCATGGAGTTATTTGATTTCACCTCCAGATTCTATGTTAACCCTTGCATGAAGTACACGGAGTTGATGATATACGCTTGACTTGTCTATTTCGGCAAGTATGTCTAGAGGTAGAAATCGAGAAAGAATATAAGCTGCCTCATAGGATATAGTCCTATATCCACGGGCAACTCTAATTAAAACACTACGTCGGGCACCATGTAATATTCGTCCGGAGCTGCGAGTTTTGACCAGTTGATTGAACCAAACCGGGGCGCCGTACAAAGCAATCGATCGAATAACTTTAGCGTAAAGCCGCCTAACCTCCTCTAGTGGACCGCTCAGGTTGGAAGTATAGCTGGCAAATCTCCAGCTACTCTATGTAAGCGCGAAGCCAGATGTTCAAAATTCTCTGTAAAACTCTATTGCCTATAGGAGTCAGACCTTAATATCGCAAGTGTAGTCCAATCTGGATGTTAACGTTTTCTACTCTTACAACAGATTCTGGTATAGAAACTCTACTCCGACACGAACAAAACCACATTCACGGTTTTTTCTGGAGCCACCTTTAATCCTAGTTCCTGAAGTTTCGCCACAACTTTAGTCACAGCCAATTCAGCAAGTCCTATACATCCCTGAAATGTTGTGGCTTGAGCCAGAATAAAAGTATCATCAGCGTAACCAGGCTAAGTTTACATCTTCCGGTAGATCTATTCTTAACACATCATCGTATGCAAGCGTATATGAATGCAAAACTCTTTGGGAATACGGTGGATCAACCCGATGGTAAACAAGCGCTATTCTTATCGTTCCCCAGGGCAGAGAGTTAAACGCATTTACTGTATCAATACTTTTAGCAAGAACTTTCCTACCCTTGGAAGTTGCGCTTGTTGTTATATCTTTAACACACAGAATTGCATCCACAGTTGAACGCCCTTTGCGAAACCCATATTGGTTTTGAGACAGGTTTGGACCGCAGTTGTTGACATGCTTATTGATTCGATCAGCAATTATTCGCTCAAAAAGTTTACCAATTTCGTCCAAAAGGCAAATAGGTCTATATGCCGATCTACAGGTCTGCCTTCCTTTTGCAATAGAACCAACTTGGCAATTTTAGGAAAGATTTAGGAAAGATGCCTTTCTTGAGGCAGCCAGTGAATAGGTCTCTCAGTTTTTCACCGACGGCAGGTAGTACAATCACCCAGACTCGTCAAGGAATTCCATCAGGGCCTGGTGCTATATTTTTAATCGCTAAGCGATTTGTTGCCCAATCAAGTTCCGCCTGCGTGACAGCCCAGTCGGTATTCCAAGCCATTTGCTGTACATCTTGAACTATCACATTATCGGAACTACTACTATCTTGAGGGAATTCATGCACTTCGATATGATATGTATGATACAAGCATCTGTCCTTCTGAAGGCCTCCGTCTACGTCTAGTTCTAAGATATTGCCGCCTAGCAGATAGGCAAGTCCTGCGCAACTGTGCTATATGCTCCGACCACCAATGTGCCGATTTTTTATTTAACTGTTTAATTCTGGGCATCGCTGTGTCTCACATAGTTATCATTCTTTGTATTTTTCTTTTCTTTCGTCTGGCTGTTGGTATGTATTTTCAGACCAGTTAACAACGTGGGCAGCAGCAATCAATTTATCTTTATCTAGCTTTTCGAGTGCCTAGCACCGCCAAGGATATATAACTCTACTTGTGGTAGTATTATTATAGTTATATTTAGTAGTTATTATAAGTTATATTGTGTGATGTGACGATGGTCATATAAGGTTACGATATCTTCCATTACTCTCCATTCTATAACTAATCGCGCAGCCGAAGCCGTCGCCCATGACAAGTCAACAACCGATTCCCCTTGCCGCCTTACGCAAGTACTTACTGATCCTTGATTAAGAAGGTAGAGACTAAGATCAGTTGCCCAATCCATTAGTAGTATTAGTTACTTAGTAGTATTACTCTGCCCTTTGCATTATTTCTGGAATTTCCCCATGTTTGAGAATATGCATTAAAGTTGCCTAGGACTAGAATGGATTCTGGAAGAAATTGTCGAATAAGGTGCTCAACCTGGCCTAAATATTTGTGAAAGAAGTCCAAACTACAGTTGGGCGACACATAACATCCTATGACTACTAAAGGCCCCCATTTTACTGCAACGATACCTGGATATGTTGTGTTAGCTTTTCCGTCATAATTTGCAGTTGCTAGCAATATACATCTGCCGTAATCGTCTGGCCAGATTTAAAAAAGCTGTAGTGAAGAACACCTGCACTAGTCCACCAAACGCTCAAAAAACGTGCAAACCACGTCCGAGTTAGCTGCAGGATTTGGCTGGTTCGCCAGGATCGTACAGTCCACTTTTCATCACAGGTAATGATTCGATTTAAAATCCCTTCATTATTGTGCCGGTTGAGTAATATAGCGCAGGAGTCGACGCCCTTTTGTCAGTTTGCTGCACTCAATTCATGAGAGTGGGTCTTTCAAGATTTTTCATCTTCCCAATTTGCTTCAGGTGGATTAAAATAGTTTTATCACTAATACCGCAGCCTGCAGCTAACTCGGACGTGGTTTGCGATGGATCCGCTTCCACAAAAGCCTTCAATTCTTCATTACCTACTTTGGTCTCCGGTCGAAATTTCCAGAACGAAAACGTTGGAACCAAAAACGCTCTGTGTTTTCTCTTGCGACACCGCCGCCATACACATCATTAATCCTTCGAGCCTTTCTGCAGCACTGGTGCCACGGTGGAACTCGTACTCGAAAATAATACGTTTGTGTAAGAATGATATTTTTGTGATTTTCTTTTTAAGTAAATCTCTAGTAGATTTACTTAAAAAGAAAAAGCACCTCCGAGCAAAATTCGGTTACCCAGGTCCATATATTTCTAATAGAATTTTCAGATTCTCGCCCTTTCCATCCCTGAAATTCGCACCCTTTTTCCATTCGTCTCCTAAACCTTTTAAAGTATTCGTCCTGGGAACTTCATTTTACCACGGTACTTTTTAATGCTGCTTTATTAATTTCGTATGTTGAAACAACATTCCGAAATGGAACCCTAGTTTTTAAACGGAGCCCTAAGGTAAAGTAGCCTATGTTATAACATCAGCTCTATCTATCTATATTAGCCGGAACAGACGGACAGACAGACAAATATATATTTTTTTATTGCAAGTAAAAGCTTTTAATTTAGAATTACATACAGACACTTCAATTTCATTTTGTTAGTATAGATTAATCAATTTGCTAAATACAAGCAGACAACAATTGCATTGGACAAACAGTTTGATCGAACTTCCAATTCTCTACCGATAACGTTACGAATACTTCACGTTATATATAAAACGTTACGAAGTAAAATAAAAAAGTTTAAAATAATAAAGTTGACAGAATTTAAATGTTGCCATAAAATCTTGATTATGATAAAATATAGGACAGTTTCGTCACCTTTGCGTGCTAACAGACAACTTCAGTTATATTTATACCATACTATATATTTGAAGGTCAAAGTGTGAACAATTCAGGTTTGTATTTCAGAAATTTTAACTATAACAAAACACCGCAGTCAGGCTGTCTGAATTCATGATATTATTATTGTAAGCTGGAAGGTTAACTCATTTAGCAAGTAAGTACATAGGTAGTTTTGTATTTCGATAAATAAGTAAAAAATATATAAACTTGCTTTAATGTGCTGTGTTATTTCTAGGTTTTCTATAGTAGGACCCGTACACAAATTGGCAATGCGATGCATATTTGCAACGCAGAAAACTTCGACGCGAAACGGAATCCTAGCCGGGAAAAACGTCCGTATCGTAAGATTTTTATGTATAGTCTTTATATATACCTCGAATAAAACTTAAAATTAGTATTTTTATAATAAGGAACTTCGTTCCTATCCGGTGTCCTACCACACGGCTTTTTTATTACATATATGAATAGTGCTTTGAATAATAATACGGTTTACAAAATATTATACTTACTAGAAATCAAAAATTTTCAAGATATTGTGGATTATTTGAATCACTTTTGTGAGTCTCGTGGAAACGCCCCATATAAAATTCGTACAAGTAGGTGACGTCACACGCTACTAGTGTTGCTACGAAATGTATGGCTATATGCACAAAATTTCTGATATCTCCGAAGCTTGCGGGCTTATGTTCATACATACCGTAGTAAATCTTTTTATATTTGATGTAAGTAAACTAATTATGTAAGATTTTTATACTAATATTGTAAAAAATATTTAAACTTTTTTGTGACTTCGAAATGCTTTTAATTACAAAACTTAATCCTTGTTTACTTTTATCAAGTTTTAATACCTAATTATTTCTTAATTTAAAAAAAATGACATGTAGAAAAATACCCAATTGCCGCAGTAAGAAGACGCCTTGCAAATTGAAATCACATCACGGATGCGTTGCTAATTTGCATCGCAACGCATCGCGCTTGTGTGTATAGGACACTATACAGCCTTTAGAGTGTGTTGAGCGTCATCATAATTTATTCGTATTATTATAGAAGCGACAGTGTCGACATAGACAGAGAGCGCAGAGCACTGTCTATTCGGTGCAACATATTGGCCCGTAGATTCCAACGGTGTACGAAGCGGGTTAAAGTTATATGATTTAAAGCTTACTGCCAGTCATTGTGCACGTCTATGGGTCAAATTTACGCATGCAGCGGGTATACAGTGATCTGCCCGTACAATATAATAACGCATACAGGACGGTGATGCAACTGCCGCGACACTGCAGCGCCTCTGCCGTGTTCGCGGCCATAATGCGCGCGCGCTGTGCCTCCATTATGCGGCGCACGCGCGGCAGTCGCAACACCCTGGTGCGCGCCATAGCAGACCGCTGGGACTCACCACTGCTGCAGCGATGGATTAAACTCCACGCGATGAAGTAGTGCGGCCCATAGCCGGCGTCTCCGTGTGTAAATTCATTTTTTATAATATATATTTTTTGTATGTAATTTTGTAACTTTGTACTGGCTAAACATATGGACTTGGTCTGAAATAAATGTTTTTCATTGATTTTATTTGATTATAATGACCTAGTTGTCGTCTTCATTCGCAATTTCCTCCGTCGTATAGTTTTACAAATGAACTACAGAGCACTATCTGTGACTAATTTGTAATGTTGTTTTAATACCAATTTCATAGGTCTCCACTATACATTTAAATAGTTTATCGGAAAGTTATTTACAAGAGGTTGTTTAACATTATTTGCAGTCACTTCAGCGGTGACGTCAGCGTTCCATACGCTACATCACCAATGTAGTTAGGGCTAGCTAGGGTTGTCGAAAACATTTTACATATTTTTATTATTACAGCGATTCAATCATTGAATAGTGAACGATGAAAAGGAAGAGGTCAACCGCGTGAAGGATTGTCCCAGATTACTTTTTTTTAACGGTTGTTTACATTACATAACTCACATGTCTAACGCTGTTGGTGCGACTGAGGGCTGAACTTAATCCTTTATGTACATTTTCTTTTACACAATTTTACTCAACGGTCAAAACACTTGTGAAATTTCTTAACTTCGTTTCCAGTGCGATTATTTACAAAAAGAGTTTTATCGGCACACGAAGAATCAAAAGAGAATAATTTTTAGGGAAAAAATCAAAAAAATGCACATAATATGGGATTTGGCAGGCGAAGCGACGATATGCTTCTTATCTATTCTAATATTAAAAAGAGGTAAAGCTTGTGACTTTCTTTATCTGTAAATTTGTGAGGTTGTAGGGTGTAATGTCTGGATCTACCGAACCCATTTTAAAAATTGTTTTACTAATAAAAATGCACATTAATTGTGAGTGAAAATGGTTTAAAAAAACAAATTTATCGTTTCAAGTGTTTAAATTGAAATTTTCAAATTCAAATTCAAATTTCTTCATTTCAGACTACCATGGCATAAAACATAGGCATAGGTATAACACTGTACTTTTTCGGTATAAAATGTTTGTACCGAAAGAGTACAGTGTTATACCGAGGTTATACTGCATTCACGCGGGCGGAGCCGCGGGCAAAAGCTAGTATTTACTAAGCATCTGAATTACCACTATAGTTTAAACAGTTAATTACTGAATTAGGTAAAAGTCTATCCTTACTACCTAATTATAGAAAGCTTAGTTCACTGAGTAGGTACATAATATATTGTAGCAAGAGATACGAAAACAAATATTATAATGTTGTAGACATTTCCAAGCACACGTGCATGTGCACGGAGTCCCAATAGGTGGTAAAACTTAAATGAAATAAGTCGTTTGTATACTAACTATATTATGGGCTATGCCTAAAATAAACATATATTTTTTTTTACTTTTTTTTATTTACTAATAAAAGATCATCTAGACATCATTCCCGAAAGAATTCAAATGGTAGGTTGAACAAATTCGGAATGTGGTGGTTTCGAATCCCGGTCAGATAAATATTATTGTGATTTTTTTAAAATAACTAGAGCTCCAAGCAAAGCTCGGTTACCCAGGTTAAACCCAAATATCTTAATAAATCAGACACCTATAAGCCTTTGTAGCTTTAAAGTAAGTTAGGGATAAGCAAGTAAGATAGCGGTCCATATAGTTAAAGTTTATGATAAGGCCAGCTACGTCTTTGGAGGCTGCGGCTAATGTACATTTTAAACTTGATTTGACATTGATACTATATCGATTACGAACACAATCGCTTTACAATTTATTCCCATTGAATGCCCATAATAGAAAACAAGGCATTCTAATTTTTATATTGTTCAACTACCTTTGCTCCCGGGTCCGCTCGCGTAAATAAAGTATCCCATGGTAACCCTGTACTTTTTCGGGACAAAAAGTAGACTATATTTTAATCCAGAACCTAAAATACTACCATACCAAATGTCATCAAAATCTGTTTAGTAGTTTTTGCGTGAACGAGTAATAAACATCCATCCATCCGTCCATACATCCATCCATCCGTTTGGATGTATACCTATCCTCACAAACTAACATTTATAATATTAGTAACATTTATATCATAAGTAGTAGGATTTGTAAAATATCTTTTTATTGCTAAATAACATTTCTACTCGTACATACCTCAATGGAGAATGTTGGCTAATTTTAAATGTAAACTTTTTGTTTTCTCCGTATAAAATAAAGAATACTTGTGAAAGAATTATGTCGTTACGTCAATTAGTTTTCAAGATATCTTATACGTTAAACGAGACAATCTTGTGTATATGTACATATATTATCGTAATCTCGGCAACTGCTGTAAGTATTTACCTACATGAAATTTAGTATGCAGGGAGTTTTGGGGGACAACTATAGCTAGGTGTTATCCCTGAGAAACTGCGCATTTTTAAGTTATATATGATTATTATTTCGTCGTGCAACAATATATCAATAATTTCAACTTTATAATGTCAGTCCGATTGGCAGTTTGGTTAATTTTTGTGTTGTTCGGAAACTCGGGAAATGGTGGGTTCGAGCCTCGGTAAAATATTTTTGTGATTCCTTTTTTTGAGGTTCCGTAATAATCAAGGAACCCTTTAGTTTCGCTCTGTCCGTCTGTCTGTCTGGACAGAATCGCTTCTAGCTTCTGTAATTATATATATAAATCGATGAAACTTGGTATAGCTCTAGACTGTGTATACATCTCAGTTTTGGCATCATAAAATAATAATAATTTTATATTTTAGGAGTGACTCTCCGTACATGTGAAGTGGGGATGAAAAGTTTTTTTTCATTCCACCCCATCATGTAGGGTATCGTTGAATAGGCATCTTTAAATAAAGGCAAGGTTTTAAACATGACTTTTTAACAAAGTCAACTATTTACGAGAAATTGGCCTCCACAGTGGTTTATAAGTTGGTCCTTCCTCTGACATTTCTAAACTATGAGACTTAGAATCTTGCAATTTTCCATACTAATAGATCATGCTAAAAACTCTATAGGAAAATTATGTTGAACGAAATCGAGCAGCAACTTTTGAAGTAATTAAAAAAAAAAATATTACGCGGTTATAGTTACCGAACCCTCCTTAGACATGTCTTGACATGCTCTTGGTTAGGGTTTTTTTTAAATCTATTAGAGCTCCAAGCAAAGCTCGGTTACCCAGGTACATTAACTTTAAAGTGGCCCAGACGGTAACTTGCGACTAAGCGGTACGTAGTACGGCGCGAACTCCGGGCTGTGTGGCCGAGGTGTAGCGTGACGTCACGCTACTGTTACCAGGATTCGAAAATTTTCTGAACTTTGAACGTGTGATAAATCAAAAATATACAAAGTTTTTGAATATACAAAAACTGGCATAGCTTTACTCTAACAAAGTTTTATGTGATTTTGCATAGCTAGTAATATTTATTCTTCTATTAATATATAGGCTCAGATTTTCGGCATCTGGAATCCGGATCCGGAATCTCTCCGGCTCGATAAAAACCATCGCCTGAAAATAGATAAAAATCCGGGTGGAGAGATTCCGGATGCACGTCCAGGTTTAAGGTAAGTGGTCTCCCGCACAATTTTTTAAAAATAAAATATCTAGCAATGTCCCACGAAAAAATTCCCACAACCTGCAAGCAAATATGTGAGTGCACGCATAAGCATGCGTAAAGCACCTCCCTCCTCCCACACTGCTTATCCGTACACTCAGAAACAAGATCGTGCAAACACCATCACCACACAAGCAATAATGTCAGCAAGATCGTGCAAGGCCCAACACCACCATGCAGGTTGCAAAACTCGACGCGCGTTTCGCCCCGAACCCGGAGCATCCCCAGGAAGTGGACCTGGCAACAAAGTTCGTTAGACAAACAATCTTGCTGACATTATTGCTTGTGTGATGGGGTTTGCACAATCTTGTTTCTGAGTGTACGCATAAACAGTGTTGGAGGAGGGAGTGCTTTACGCATGCTTATGCGTGCACTGACACATTTTGCTTGCAGGTTGTGGGTATTTTTTCGCGGTATTTTGCTAGATATAATATTAATTAAATTTTATGCTATGGATTTCCGAAAAGTAACGCCTGATTCTATTAACTTCCTGGCAGGATTTAAATAATCATGTATTTTAAAAATACGGAACACAGAATATAATTTTGCTGTAATTTCTGTTCGGAATTAAAACCGGTTTCACGAAATTAAAGAATTTAAAATTATTTCAATTAGAATTCTTTCAATCTGAAGGTAGGTACATCCATTAGGCGATTGTATTGCGTAGTCAAGTTACAAAAGATATTCTGAAAGTTAAAATAATCTTACAAATGCCGGACTTGTAAGCTTATTCTAACATTAAGAAACCGGAAATCCGTTGGGACTTATTAAAAGCTTCTTGCTAACTTAAATTACACATTCAAATATTACTTTGTGAATCTGTGTGGTTGTGCGAATTCATGCGCGTGTGTATGCCCGAACTTTTGTTTGTGTGGAGTAAATTCAAATTTATTCTGAAACATTACGATTTTAGAAAAAAGTAACATATAATCTATTTATAAATAATAAATAAATATATTAGAAATATGTATGAGATAGCCAGAAAAGCTGTGAATAGTTTAACACTTACATACAGTATTTTTGATCGGTACTGGAGACAGCCATCTCGTAAAATATTACAAAAAAGCTATTTTAGTAAGTAGGTACACTTGAAACTTAAATTTTTTAATTTTTTTATAACCCTAAACACTGAGTACATAAAGCCCGACGCACACTATCAACGTGCATAAGTCATTCATTACCGCGGTCTCCAGAGGCTTAAATTATGTCGCAATGGCAAATATTTCTTCGTAGCACGCGATCTTTTGACGTTAATAAAAATTTAACATTAATCAACTAATTCTCACTTTGTCATTAAAATCTATTTTCGGTCTTCGACTTTTCAAGTTTTAGTTACGGTTTCATAAGGTTTAGTTTACATGTTGGGGTAGCTAATTTCTTTTAAATTGATTATTATAATTTAAAGTTTATGTAATTGTACACTTGTAACTGTTTTTTACAGTTAAGTAGTTACGTCGGGCTTTATAAAACATATATCTACGCAATATTTCATTCTCATTTTTGTCTCATTCAGCAAAATTAAATTTCTAGCCACGGCCTTTTAGCCGAGTAACTGACAAAGAAGCAAAGAGAGAAGTGAGCCTTTAGCCAAGTTCCCATCGCTAATTGCGACGCCGAAGTTCGTAAACAAAAAGGTATGGAATTTGACATAAGCATAGTGATGCTTATCTGTATCGTCTCTGTGTGACATTTCTCACTTCTCCCTTTCCTTCTTTGGCAGTTAGTATGGACATAATATTTTATCCGTCATTTTACTAACTAAGACTCTTTAACAGAGTAGGTATAATATTATAATAATGTATACTTCAGATAATTAACTGTAGCATACTTAGACGGGTGCCTATTATTAAGAGAAGAAACACAATATTACTATATCGCTCCTTATTTTTAAGTTTTATTATCAGTGTAATAAAGTCGTAATTAACGTCGTAAAAAAGGATACCAAGAGATCACTAACATCGGGACAACCTCAGAAAAAATTAAAATATATGGATTTGCTTTCTTCACTCTTGGGTTTTTGCCATTGATATTTTGCGACAGATAGCTACTTTTACGGCTTCGGTTTAGTACCTACACCTTCCATGATAATTCTTCTTCTTTGTCCTAGACTTCGTTTCAAAATGTCATTTTCATTTCACAAATACCTCAAGGGAAAATGTACATTTAATAATGCATGTTATAATGCATGTGATTTGCATGTAATGGATGTAAGGCGGGTTTGTAAATTGCAGTAAGTACTCATTTTACGTTCATAGTTAGCATGAAGTAATTTCACTGGTTTTTCAAGTGCTAACTCTGTGTGAGCACTGCATTACCGATTCATAATCATCATCAACCGTCACTACTGTTGACGTCCGCTCTGCTGAGAATCGAGTCTCTTCTCAACGTGAGAGCCCACGCTTGCCTACTACAGGTTAGCAGATTTCTTACGACGTTTTTCTACAACGTACTTAACGTAGTTTAACGTGCCTCCTTGGGGTTTGCAACTTTTAAATTGTTCCTGCTTGGGCTACAGAAGTCTTATACACGCCGCAACCGGGGTTCGATTCTGCGTCCTACAGTGCGAGGCAATGTGTGTACAGCCTGCCACGAACGGGTATTAGGGAATTTAACTCATAAGCAGGCAGAGTGTTCTCATAATATATTATTTATATACACTGGCGGACACATAAACTGCGTCACAGTGCAAGATAACTTTCAATGAAATATAATTAGTGAAAGTGCAAACTATTTTGATTTATTTCAATGACAATGCTAAGACTGGTTCTTAATCTGATAAAAAAATCAATTCATATGCGTATAGGTCAACTTTTCTCACTAAAAGAATCAAATTACTCCTTTTGCAGCTTTTTGGAATGAAACAGTAAGCTTTATTATGAAAATTTTACAATACTAAGAAAGTATTTTTTTGTTTTTATAAGGTGTATTACCTCCTCTTGCCCTAATAACTGATTCAAGTCGGTTTCGCATCGACCTGATCAGTGATTTTAAAAGATCTTGCGGAGTATTGTCCCATTCTTATGACAATGCAACTCTGAGCTCCGCAACCGTTGTTAGGACCGGATTTCTTGTAAATACAGTTGTTTTTAGGTTGTCCCACACGTGTTCGGGATTCGTGTATCGGATTGAGGTCCGGGCTACGTGCTGGCCAACCCATGGAACGAATCTCAATCTGAGTAAAGTATTGCTCAACTTGTATCGCTACCACATGAGGGTCCAATATCTCCGTTATATTGCGATGTGATGTTAAACCACGGTTGCCACCTGTCTCCATAAACCTTTTGTAAACTCGGGAAACCGTAGATTGGTTTACATTTAAATCTGCAGCAATTGTTCGTTGGTCCAGGCCTTGCTGCACTAGAGCAACAAATTGTGCGGCTTTTTCGGACGGTACATCCATATTTGTGAGAGAAAAACGTTTAAAATGCATAGCAATAAAACAATTTGTAACGATAATTCAACATGTAACAAAACAAAAAAAAAATAACCATCAATCACAACACTAACGTAACAACGAGTTAATCTCGAGTAAATTGACAAGATTTCTTCTATAGAATATTTTCTTTCTTTTGTGACAGTACCATATTTAAATTTGATTTTGTTTTTGTGTTTATGAACCAGCCTTTATTTTCCAATACCAATAAATGTAAAAAGTTTTCATATTTCGTAATAAAATTTGATTGAATGTGTTCTTGCACTATGATGCAGTTTGTGTCCGCCAGTGTATAATGACGGCATGCAGTCACTATACAGTTGTCAATGATATGTCAGTTTAATATCATAATATTATTATATAACAGCCTCCGTGGTCCAGTAGCTTAGAGCTTGGCTCTCGACTCGGAGGTCGTGGGTTCGATTGCCGCATTGGAACAATAAAAATGTTGTTTCTAAGTTTGATTAGGACAATGCAGGCTGACCACCTGATTGTCTGACAAGAAAGATGATCCATACGTCGGATGAGCATGTAAAAAGTCGGTCCTGCGCCTGATCTCTCGCCAGTCGTGTCGGTTATCCGTAGCACTGGGTTACGAGAGTAAAGGAAGAGATAGTGCTCTTGTGTACTACGCACACATTTGGGCACTATAAAATTACTCCTGAGTAGCTGGCCTGGTTATAATGAAACCGGCCACCGTCACCGAAATGTGGTGTGGGGAGCTATTATTATTACAATCGATGAATTGGATTCCTTGATAGTACAAACCATGTCTTATTTCTTCACTATTTAGCTCATGATCGATTCAGCTTAAAATAGAAGAAGCTATTGACCTAATTCACCAGTTATATCGGCTAACTTCCTTTTGTGTTTGTTATATTTATATGTATTTCTCGCCCTGCCTAACTGGGACAATATGATCTGGAATCCGGAAAGCCGGAGAAAATTCAGAGCATTAAAAATAGAACTCTTCGCTAATACAACAGAGTTGAAAATGGAAGTGTCGAGTGTCAAGCTGTCATCGAGTGTCGTGTAATCGAGTGTCGTGATCGAGTCATCTGTCGCGAGTTAACACACACTTCAGTCTAGATACCAGGAATACCTGTACAGATTTACCTGCGCAGTTCATCATCCTAGATACGAATTTTAGACTTGTGCATTTTTAGGGCCCGTACCCAAAGGGAAAAATGGGAGCCTATTAATAAGACTCCGCTGCCCGTCCGTCTGTTACCACGGTGTCTCATGTATGATTGCCGTAATATCACCATGATAGTTCGACAGTTGGAATTTTCACAGACAATGTATTTCTGTTGCCGCTACATATAACAGCAAATACTAAAAACAGAATAAAATAAATATTTAAGGTGCCCATACAACAAACGTGTAAATTTTTTTCAGTTTTTATATTTAATGGTACGAAACCCTTCGTTCGCGAGTCCGACTCGCACTTGTCCAGTATTTATAACCATTCCACTGTATAGTGTAGATAGACCAGAAGGTCGATTCTGCTATTTAAATCCAACATTAATGCAGCTTCGTTTCTTGTTCGAAACAGTCCGGATCCTATCAAACAGCAAATTCGTATTCTACTTAACGTCTAACAAACGTCAAACGTTCACCGCGATGCAATTATGATTGTATCGAGTCTTGATTGTAGATTGAGCGAACCACTTATCCATAGAAAACGGTATTATAAAAAGAGTATAGATTTATAAACTTGACTCCAATTTGACTCCAACTGAACCGTTAACCGGATTTTTTTCACTTTGACACGTGGGGATGTCATAACGCACTAAGGATATTTTACGCACAAATTACTTAATTGCCTTCCCCTCTCCACCAGCTCTACGAATGTTTTCCGTCCGTCTCAGAAGACAAAAACATTGTGTATGCGTACACAAATGTGCATAGCCACGCCTCATTTTCGATGATTTTGTGTAATGTTTCAAAAATACACGAACAGGCGACGTACCTTAACTGACAATAATTGGCAACACTGGATCGTACAAACGTCAAGCAACAGCTGTCTTTATACTCGCTTTATTTATGAATAAATAAAGCAAGCGAATAATTATAGTCAATGTAATTTCAAAATGACTGTGATGGGATTTTTGTACTAAAATAGTGTAGTATGATACCGACTTTCGGTCAATTTATGATAACAGGATGATTAATTTATAATGAATTGATAGTATGTTGAAAGTCTAAGTTAAATACGAGAATCGGGCCTCTGAGAAAATCTATGATTACATTTTTATTTTTACATACTATAGGTAGATATGTACACTGGGAAACCTGTGAAGGTCTACCCTCCGATCGTAGCGTGTGTATGCGCCATAAGACAGTTTTCTTAATCATTTATCACCTATTATATTCACCAGGTCCCAAAGTTTTGCATACAGCACATAAATTATGCGAATATGTATCATTTTTCATTGCATTAAGCCATCAGCAGTTTACTCGACTTGACGTAGGAGGTTTCAATAAATAATGATATCGCTTTCATGCGAAAATAGAATACAAAACAAACATGTCACAAAACATAATATACTACTCGCGTATAGTCACGATACACGCACGAAATTTTTACATGAAATAGAACGGCAAACGAGCTGTCAATTCGCCTATTATATTCACCAGGTCCCAAAGTTTTGCATACAGCACATAAATTATGCGAATATGTATCATTTTTCATTGCATTAAGCCATCAGCAGTTTACTCGACTTGACGTAGGAGGTTTCAATAAATAATGATATCGCTTTCATGCGAAAATAGAATACAAAACATACATGTCAGAAAACATAATATACTACTCGCGTATAGTCACGATACACGCACGAAATTTTTACATGAAATAGAACGGCAAACGAGCTGTCAATTCGCCTGATTGTAAGCGACTACCACCGTCCAAGAATTGAGCTAATCCAAATAAGTTACAACTTATTATAATAATAAGTTATATAGTAATAAGTTACTTATTAACTCCTTCTTAGAGACCCAAGGCTTTAACCTCACCAACTCGAAACACAACGCAAGCGTTATTTCACGCCAGTATTTAAGTGAGGTCGTGGTGTCGCTCTCTGGACCAGCCTATAAATGGCAAAGCGTTGCTCACCATTCTCGTTGATCCTGTAGTTAGCCAGTATGTCTTAAAACTCTGTATGATACATGCGCACGCGCAAACAGTTAGATAAGTAAGTGGTGGAGCTAGCAAAGTATTAACTAATAACCCAGGAACACAGAGAACTTTTTTGTTCCCTAGCGGGATTCGAACCCGCGACCTTCGGTTTGAGCGCCAACGGTAATCATTGAGCACCAGAGGTCGTTAAGGGTTAAACGTGTGTATGTAACTGTGAATAAACTTTCTCTGAAAAAAAAGCTCTGGCGTACTCTGAGAAGTTCGCATTTTCTGAATTAAATATTTGATTGGAAAAGGAAAATTTCTCGGAGACTTTCTCCAGTCTGTCTCCGGATGGAAAGAAAACTATAAATTTCTGACCTGATTAATATTTCAAACGAATCTAGACCGAACTGACTGTAGGCCGAGAATATCAATGACTTTATATCAAAAAATCCGCTTCAGTTTAATGTCAAATGAATGCTAGTAGTTGTATTTATTTCCTTCGTAAATGGTATTATTACATTAATTAATTAATTTATTTTTTAATCTGGGTCATGAAGAACGTACTTGTGTATGGCAGTGACTTCATTTTCTACTCCTATTATAATATAATATCTTGCCCGAACTTGCAATGAATGCAACTTTAACAAAATAATAATAATAATAATAATAATATCTATGTACGCTTCACACACGTCAATCTGGCCCCGTGCTAAGTACTCGGTGTACTTGTGTTACGGGGACCAGACAACGGGAAAAATATTTAATACTTTTATAATATTTACTATTCATAATATATTATGACATAACTATTCATATCACGAAAAAAGTTTTTGGTCTCTTCGGCGGAATTCAATTCCGCGATCACCTTGATCCCCGCCCCACCATCACCGCGCTTAACCACTGAGAACAGAGAGAGTCGTCAGAGAATTACTAATTTCATTACATACAGCTCAAAGTATGGGATACTTTGAGCCCAAAAAAAGTCAATATAATTATAGAAAATTACTTGTAATTTCTAAAGGGAGGAGAATTTATCATCAGATGATCAAATTTCGAAAAAGTCACAGTTAATTAAAAGCTCAAGTTGCTTTCGAAAGCTCAAAAAAGAACTTCCACTAACCTGAACTTCTATACACTGAGGTGAAACAAAGATAAATATGAACTTTCCTTCAAAGCTTTCAGAGAGCTTTCGGCCGAATAATATACTACACTAAATAAACATATGCTTCACTACGAAATTATGAACGTTATTATGAAGGTTATGTACGTTATTAGGGCGGATGGTTATAATAATATCGTTTTTAGGGTTCGTGATACTCAAGGAATATATGGGATATTATATAGTTTCGCTCTATTGTTACGTTTAATTTAAAAGAAACCAGGAATTACCAACGTGACAAATATATTTAAAAAAAGGGGACGAATCGGAGGGGCTTTAACCACACGGGCACTTAGCTGGGTCCGGGAGTGTAGACAGCACGTGGCGCGAGGAGCCCAACTTCCGGTAGCGTCTCTGTCTCTCTGTCGTTCAGGCCGGTATGTTCGCCGCAACGTAGATCGTCCACCCTTGGACGATCTACGTCGCGGCGGTGCAGACTGGATCCGAAGCCAGTCAGTTCAGTCCGGAATAGAACTAGCGGCACTCAGAAATTCGGATGTGTGGAACTAGTAGTAAGTCCTTGCGAAACGGTGCGTTGAACCCGGAGTATAGGTCCCTGGAAAATCCATACAAGCATGTGGAGTTGGAGTCCCACAGCCGGCATGATCTTAACCCCAAACAATCAAAATCACGGGCTATGTGACCATCATGAATAAAGAGTTCATATGAAGAACAATTAAACTATGGATACAAACATCATAATATTGTATCAATGCAAAAACGGAAAGATGAAATTACGAATAAGCACGTGTTTGGCCAATCAAATTTTGACAACTAATTCCACTAGGTGATAATTTACATAAAAAAAATAAAGTGTGCTAATACAAGCGTGATTTAACGAATAAAACTTCACAACACAGATATAAAAAACTCACTGTAAAAACGGGATTCTGAAATGTAACGACTACATCTTGAGTCTATTGAAAATTATATTCTAAAAGGAAAACGTCATTCGACGAAGTGCCTTAAATACCCCTCTTTGTCTTTTTTTTCTCAACATTTGATAACAAAAAACTAAAGCGTAAAGAGAAAAAATCCACAAATGAAAATAAAAAGACAATGTATTAATAATCAATATATTATAATGATTTAATTCTACTATATTTTAATTAGTATTCAATGTTACCAACGTTAAATTATTAATTTTAACATTTAAGACGGAAATAAAATCGATCTATGAACCAAATATTAATAGCAAGGCTAACACCGTTTTAGTAAGGACGTGCGCCGATAGATGGCGCTAAAGCCTCTTAATGACTAAAATAATTAAGCATACAAATCACAGATGACGCGAGTAGCGCCGAAATAATTGATTTATGTGGAGGAAATGTAACTACGTTACACTGTCCGTATGCCTGTCTGTAATTATGAATATAAATGGATGAAATTTAGTATAGTTAAAGACTGTGTAGTGTGTACAGATCTCGGTCTTAGCATAGTAAAATAATAATAATTTTACATTTTAGGGGTGGCTCTCCATACATGTGAAGTGGGGATGAAAAATATTTTTTCTTTCTAACCTATCGTGTGTGGTATCGTCGAAAAGGTTTTTTTAAATAAAAGATTCATACATCACTTTTTTACAAAGTCAACCATTTTCGAATAATCAGCCTACAAAGTAGTTTATAAGTTGGTCCCCCCCCTGGCATTTCTTAACTATAGGTGATAGGAACTTGTAAGTTTCCACGCTGATAGATCATCCTAAAAACTCTATAGGAAAAGTATTTTGAGCGAAATCGGACAATTACTTTGAAGCAATTCAAAGAAAACCTATTGCGCGTTCATAGTTACGGAAGACTCCTTAAAGTCTAGTCAACAAGTTCAAAAACGTGTTAAATAGAAATAAAGCTCCTAAAAATATGTGCGATAGCTCATTCGATTCGGAGTGACGTCTAGAAAAATGTTTTTTAAGGGTATATTAGCACATAAAAAATTGCGATTGTTATTAACAAAATAAGATAAAAAAAAAATAGGTATTTAGTTTTTCATTAATAACTTTTAAAATAATGACATTTAAGGAATTTTGAAAAAAGATCCTGAAAGGGGAGGATATTTGCAATAAAAAAGTCTTAACTTCCGGAACTCTATCTATATTATTTGTAAATTGTTTTAACGCTGGAAATAGGGCTCCGCGAGGGCATTACGGCATAGGCACGCCGTCTAAAAGGCCGGTATATAATATTAAAAATTTGAATAAATTATGATGTAATCTAGACACTTGAACTTGAAGACTTCAAAATTCCTTAAATGTCATTATTTTAAAAGTTATTAACGAAAAACTATTTTTTTTAAATCTTATTTTGTTAATAACAATCGCAATTTTTTATGTGCTAATCTACCCTTAAAAAACATTTTTCTAGACGTCACTCCGAATCGAATGAGCTATCGCACATATTTTTAGGAGCTTTATTTCTATTTAACACGTTTTTGAACTTGTTGACTAGACTAAAAGTGAAAAAAATCAAATAATTGTAATAAGTATCGTGCGTCCACGTTTACTCACATATTAAAACCGCTCCTGGTTCTCCCTGTAAAAGAAAAATCCCAAAATCGAACACGTAAAAAAGAAAACTTTACAATCTGCGATACATTTCAAATACCGAACTCGTTAAATCGCTTCACTACATCTCTTAATTGCTTGGTTAGTGTTCAGCACGATTCCCAATACACACTTCGCATGTAAAGTGAAAAATACGATATTTGACATAAAAGCCATCTGGTAAATTATTTTGTGGAGATAAGGGAAATTGACGTTATTTGATTATCCTAATATCCTAATTTAATCGTATTTCAAAGGCGAAGTAATTTATATTATTAGTATGATGTAATTTAAAAGTACCTTAACTGCAACTTAAAATTCAACTACAATTATTATTATACCCAACTTTTTACCCGACTGGCAAGATGGATATTGTTTTTTACCTATTAAATGGCCATGAGGAGAAGTCAAACTCACGCCACGCTCACCACATCAACATAATCTGCATTTTATTCCTTACATAAAAAAGAAGGTTCAAAAACCTAAGACGATTGTCTAAACGTCTGAAATTATCAACGTAATTCTTTTTCACGCGTAATAAGATAGGATTATTCGAAATCCGACCCCTGAAACAGACAGCTTATCTGTTTTGATACCGAAATATAAATAAGGGTTATAAAATACGAATTTTGTATTTGTATATTTGTATTATTTTTGAAAATAATTTAGCGTAGCATTTCACGCTATGCATATAAGTATGCAAATAATGTTTAGTATGTGCGTGTTTTATGTTAAATTTTTAATTAAAGTAATTTCTTTCAGCATTTATATTAACTACATATTAACAATGCTAAACTTGAATATAAATGGGTTCACTTACCTACATAAGTGCCAATATTAATTTTTTAATTACTAATAGAAATTCACAAATTGTGCGACGCGGCGGCGTTCATATTTGTCAATCTCTTTGTGTCAGTTTGTATGTTACGCAATCACCCCCAAAGCTCTGAACGGATTTTGACGTGACAACGTTTTATAATTCGATGGAGCCGGCTGCACGCACGAAAAAACATGACTCATGCGGCGTTACCGGCGTTACCTCGCTAAATATGACTCATGTGGCGTTACCTCGCTCTGAGGCGTTCCATTTCTTATGACGTTGTCACGTTTAACTATCGTCAGTAAACCGACTTTACAGACAACCGATTATTTTATGAAACTTGGTACTGGGGTAGATTAGACATTGGGGAAGGACATGGGCTTTTTGTCTCGGCAAAGTATACAGTTTTCCATAATTCAAATCATATTAAAAAAAAATTCAGAGCCATACTTAAAATTATTTTATATTCATATTTATTTATGAATTCGTAGATACCAACCAATATTATTTTGCAAAACCAATACAAACAAACTATTAACAACACAAACTGAACACATGAAAAACATTATGTTTATTTACACAATTTCGTACGAGCTGATGTGCATTTACGGAAAGTTTTTGCATATGCCGTGCTTAAACATTTACTCAAGTATGTAAAATTTTAAAATAAGTTGTTAATTTCGGCTTTTTTCGCTACTTAATTTTTCGTTAGTTCTGCTATTTGATGCATGTGACTTCATTTATGTAATACTAAAGCTATGCAACATTTTGTTCTGTCATTCTCGCTTTTTTATACCCATTACTAAATACCTACGTCTTTAATCAGTCATTCTATAAATATTAAAAATTTATTACATGAATAGAGTAATCATGCTTCACTTCAAGTTCATGGCTTATTAAAACATATTTACTATAAACTACATTTTCTATCGTTGCCCGTTGGTAAGATATTTTAATTCTGTACGAAGCTGCAGCTGCAGCCGTGAACAACCGCGCACAGCGCGGGTGTAAAACGCGCTGTGAGTTGTGCTTGAATTTTTTACATACATATCTGCATTGTACAGAAGTTGCGGGCCCGCAACCGCAGCGGGCGCGGTGAAAACCGCTCCGTGAGTTCTTAGCCTAAGTCACACCGAAACGAACGACACACGTTTCATATGACATCAGTATCATCTGTACATTGTACAGTGTACATGCGCTGTGCAGCGCGGTGCAACTTTTTATTTTATTTTATGAAATGATATAGGAAACTAGCAGACGGATCGCCTCATGGTAAGCGATTACCGCCGCCCATGGACACTCGCAATACCAGAGGAGTTACACTTGTAACTCCTCTGGTGTTGCGACTTTCGTTCCCAGTCCTTAAAAATCCCCAACCCTCCTTGGGCCTCCGGAACCTCACTCACTCGGCGAAATACAATACCGCGGTTTCACGCCGGTTTTCTGTGACGCCGTGGTATTTACCCGGTCGAGCCGGCCCGTTTATGCTCAAGGCGTGGCTCTCCCGCAATTAACATTCGAATTATTCAGTTGTATTCAAACGTCTTGTGTAATTAATAAAGTTCAATTTTGAATAGCTATCTTACCTAAAATTCAGCAGGTCGCGTATGGACTAGTTTCTGTGTGAACTGACCCTTAATGTGGTTGACTATTGGAATATCTAACAGTTCACCGCCTATTGACTTAGTATGAAGAGTGTAGTCAAAGCAGTAAGCAACGTTCGTTTATGGCGGACGTTTGTGGCGGACCACTTAACGCCACTATCCTGAATCGCGCTATCGTAGTTACTGTATTTCGGCGCTATATATACAACAGCTGAAATTACTACAAGTGGGCGTGGGTACCACGTTGCTCGTCCAGAGATCTCCTTTTGGTGCTTCCACGATTCCCATACGTCTCAATTTTTAGTCTAAAGCCATCCTCAACACAATATGGGCTATGAAACACGAAAACAATTAAACGACTGGTCCCAAATATTAGCTCGTTAAAGCAAACTATTGCGTTTTATAATATTTAGTCACAGGTAAATGATTGGTCGCGGCGCCTTACAAGATACCGCTGGCGTGCTTGAAAAATGCGGCAAAAATAGTAGGTACGCTGAAGTGCCCGAGCCCGTCCCGTCACATTGAGATCTTCGTGTCAGATGTAGGTACCGAATTCACGCACGCGTGTATTTAGTATTATTACTAAATATGACTATTGACTGTATGACAAGGGTAAGGGAAAAGCAGTAAACAGCGGGTATTACTTGAGATAAATGTGAGCTGTGGCTGAAGTGTGAGCAGTGAGGTTTCAGGAGCAATATGGTTTGACATTATGACCAAATAATATAACAATATAATTATATTTATATATGAGGATGCTTATAATCAATTACTGATATTTTGGCATAATATGGCCTATTGCTTATGTAAAGACGTTTGGGTAGAAAAATAATTTAAAAATCCGAAAAAAATATCTACTTAATAAAATAGTCATACTACTAGTATAAATGTAAAAGTTTGTGAGGATGGATGGATGTATGTATGCATGGATGTATGGATGGATGTATCTTTGTTACTCTTTAACGTAAAAAATACTATACGGATATTGATGAATTTTTGGTGACCTAGTAGTATGTTAAGCCCTGGATTAACACATTTATTTACAAGGCTACTTTCTATCCCTTTTTACGGTAGGTATCCCTTGGGATACCTACCGTATTTACGCGGGTAATGCCCTTTTCGGCGCTGGTAAGGTTGGTAAGGCTGGTAAGGCGCTGAACCTCACACATCTGATTGTATAGATGTTATTTAAAAAAAGTCTTTGCTTCATTTTTAAATCAGCTGTTTCTGTTAGGTTAATGACCTAAGCGCTTAAGGGAACACAATGTATTTATTCAGTGTAATATAAAACGTATATTTTTAATAAATCTTTTAATTATTTTTGTGACTTAATTTTGAACAACTTTATATTTACGCAGGCATACTATTAACGTAAATTTAACGATAATAGTGTAAAATAGTGAATGCAGGGCAAAAAATATTTAAAAGCAATATTATTTTGATAAACAAGTAAGCTAAAACTTTCAGTCATTCAGTATTATATACTTTCTTTTCCATGCTCGCTTCTATAAACCTTAATTTTAAGATAGTCTGGATGTTAAACGGAAGCTTCTTAGTAATAAGGTATGTCTCCGTATCTCAAAGCGTATTCAGCTGCTCAATGAAAGACGAGACACAACTTTAAAAACATTGCCATACTTTTTAATATATTCGTACCCTTATTTTAAGCATAAAAGAGTATTCTGGGAGCATACGGTAATTTAAAAAAAACAGCCAAGTACGAGACGGAGCAAGGGTACAAAACGTTTGTACACAAACGTTTGTACAACAAAACGTATTTCGCTACAGCACATAAACACGCATTAATACTGGCTCGTCAATGCCCTAACACACACACGTCCTGCCCGCTTCGCAGCTACATGATGACTGACATCTAAACTGTCACGGTGACACGTCATCTGTCATCTGTGGCCAGAGCACTTGAGATAGCATACTATCTCGAGTGAGACTTCTTTATAATGGCCTCCCTCGAGGGAGGAAGGAAGAAGAAGAAGAAGATAGTATGATATCTATGCTTACATACACAGTCATACACTACAGGAGCCCCACATAAATATTAATCTTATACTGTTTTTAGTATTTATTGTTATGCAGAAATACACACATCATATTCTGTGAAAATTCAACTGTCTGGCTATCACGGTTCGGTATACAGCTTGGTGACAGTCAGACGGACCGACGCGACGGACGGACAGTGCAGACTTAGTAATAGGTGTCCCGTTTTTAGTCTTTGGATACGGAACCCTAAAAATATTGAGAAAGTTTTCTACAGCCTGCCCTTTTACGAGTACATTGCAGAGACATTGCCATTGTCAAAGGAGTGGGGTAGCTAAAGGTCGTTGATATTAATGATAAATATTTTTTATTCAAATTATTAATGCCCAGTTTCTGAGGTAAATTTTATATTAGATATCTATTCAAAAGCGCTATTTCATATATATCTAAAGTCAAATTCACCTCAGAAAACAGGCATTAGTGACACTTTTTTTCGTGCATGTTTAAGGTATGATTTGAATAATAGATGTCACTACAATATTACAACCACCAAGCCAATTTTATAAATTGATCTACTAATAGTAATTTTCTAAAGTGTTTTTGCGTAAAAACAAAACGAATAACCGGAACTGTCTAAGCTTAATAGTATTGCATAACGTACGTTTAATAAATAGAATGGAGTGAGATCCCAGGCCCGCCTGACTACCCTTATATTCTTAATTCTTACTGATAAAATGTATATCGTATTGGAGTATTAGCGTGTACTACAATGAACGTATGCATACTTGCTAGTTTGGGCGGGGGGCCAATTCTCAGGTACAGGGCGAAAAAATTGTACTAACTTTTCTTACAGCCTTTGAAATGATTCTTACGTATCTTATAGTGGAAATAATGACAATTAAATATTATAAAGTGAAATTTACACCGATCACTTATTTTTTGGTTGCAGTTTTCACAAAAATAAAAAATGTAAAATCATCCATCTAGAAAGAATTATAACTTTGAAACTTTATATTTCTATTTATAAGTTCAGAAAAAATGACTTTAATCAGTTTGTGTTCCTTACGTTCTTCCAAAATTAGATTGATACTTTATCAGAATGCAATTAAAGTAAGAAAAAAAAATCCGCAAATTTAAAGCCTTACAATTTTTAGGTACATACAAGTATGTACCTAAAAATTGCCCCACGACACAAACTAGCAGGTGTATATATGTTCATTGTATACACTAATACTACAATATGATACATTTTATCACGAAGAATATTTTATTTTATTTTATTATCTAAGAAAAACAACAGCTTACAAATATTACAATATCCTAGACATAGAAAAAATGAAGCCAATTATAGGTTTTTACAATTAGTGACTAAGGAAAAGTACAAACAAGCAAACACTTAAGTACTAGCAACATAACATTCAAAATCATAGTTAGTATCTAAATGTAACAAAGTTTATTATTTAAAGAAGTTAAGGTTTAGCTTATCTCTTGCA
Source organism: Phengaris alcon alcon (assembly GCA_037179445.1). NCBI lineage: Eukaryota > Metazoa > Arthropoda > Insecta > Lepidoptera > Lycaenidae > Phengaris > Phengaris alcon. Next base: position 833,783 of record JAYRCH010000175.1, on the reverse strand, counting down.
TTCTTGCTATGCAATGCGTGGATCAAAGGAGAATTCTTTACAAGTGTTGTTAAATTCAATGCTAGCTCGCACCAGGCGGGAGTTACGTCTGTAGTTGGAGTTGTAACGTGGAATTACCAGTGGCGGATTAAATCAGCGTTGCCTAGTAGGTACATAAAAGTTTATTTTACTAAGAAGATCAGGACAGTTAATCAAAAGACAGAAATTAGTTAATTTCGTTGTTAAATTTAATTATTTTTAGTATTAATATAAAATCGGCAATTCGTCGGCGAATAAACAAAGGTTGAATGTGAATTTTCTTGCACAGAGACAGATAATTATTATAATTGTAGGGTATTTTTAGTCGGTAGCATAGAAATCGCTTAAAACTATTTTGAATGTTTTCAATCTGAGTAATATATTTATCATAACAGGGATTCAGGGATTCTTAACCTAACAGGCGTATATGCAGTATAGTATTTTTAAGGTTTTCACGGTATATAAAGTATAGTAGTCTGGCGGGCCTTGGATCTCAGTCCAGAAATGCATACCAAAATATTTAAAAAGCAATATGTGGGTATACGAGGGCTGATTGATAAGTTTCCGAAACGACAAAGAAAAACTTCAAAAATTTATTTAAAAAAAATTTCTTTCTCAACGTAGTTTCCTTCTACCACGATGCATTTAGTCCAGCGCTTCTCCAATGCCGTTACACCAGTTTGATAAACTGTTTTCTCCAACCCCTCAAAATACTCGTCCACGGCAACAACGACTTCTTCATTTGATGAAAATCTCTGGCCACCTAACCATTTCTTCAGGTTTGGGAATAAGTGGAAGTCGCACGGGGCCAGATCCGGGGAATAGGGTGGATGCGGTAGCAATTCGAACCGCAATTCATGGAGTTTGGCGACTGCAACCATTGACGTGTGTGCAGGTGCGTTCTCATGGTGGAACAAATTTTTTTTCTTGGCCAAATGTGGTCGTTTCTTCTGGATTTCTTCACTTAATTTTTGCAGCAAGCTTGCGTAGTACTCTCCATTTATTGTTTTCCTTTTTGCAGATAATCCACTAAAATAATCCCTCGAGCATCCCAAAAAACAGTCGCCATCACTTTGCCGGCCGACAAAACCGTTTTTGCTTTCTTCGGCGCAGGTTTTCCGCTCTCAGTCCACTGCTTAGATTCTTCTTTTGTCTCGGGAGTATAATGATGTATCCAGGTTTCATCGACTGTTACATAACGCCGCAAAACTCATTAGGATCTCGGTTAAACAGCGCCAAACACTCCGATGAATCGTCCACTCGACGTTGCTTTTGGTTTACAGTCAGCAAACGCGGCACCCATCGCGCGCAAAGCTTTTTCATTCCCAAATGTTGGTACAAAATATTAAAAACGCGTTCAGATGAAATGCTCACCATCTCTGCTATCTCTCGAAACTTTAAGCGCCGATCATTCAATACAATTTTGTGAATTTTTTTGATCATGTCCGGATTCGTGACTTCATTTGGACGGCCAGACCTGTGGGCGTCTTCGCAGCTCTGTCTTTCACGTTTAAAATCAGTTACCCAGGTGTGAATTGTACTCAATGCAGGAGCAGAATTACCTAAAACACTGTCTAGCTTGGTTTTAATCTGGGTTGCTGTTTTCTCTTTTAAAACGTAAAACTTTATCACCGCACGAATTTCGTTTCTTTCCATTGTTAAGAAAATTTACGACAGAGAAAGTTCTACGTCCTCTCAAACAAATTCCATCAGTTCGATTAAATTCAAATTTGGCGTTCTATTTTCAAAAAGATGCCAGAATATAATGTAATATTCCTTTTTTGCGTATATTTTTTTTAAGTTCGTCGTTTCGGCCAGTTATCAATCAGCCCAGGTATACATTATAGGAAAATGGAAAAGGTAACTACTAAAATTTTTAAACTTCACTCACAGAAGCTATTTCCTACTACTGATAGAGAAGTTGATAGTTAGAGGAACATTGTATGTGCGAACTTCGAAGTTGAGTCTAAGTTTCATTTCGAAGCTCAAACAGGTGAAGTTTTGTGTAATCTAGCGTGATGCCTTTATAGAACGTTTAGAAGCCTCAAGTATTCAGAGAAGTTTATACTTACTAATAAGGCTCGCTTTAAAATTGGTTTTCATCACAAGCTTGTAATAGTATATACAGGTCTTGCAAACTACGAGCGCGCGGCGCCCTTAGTTGTGTGAGTGACCATATCTGTACAAATTCGCTCGCTACTGACCGCTCCGTCAGGTACGCACACTAACGAAAATGTATATTTACAATTACAACTACAAATAAATGCTACGCGCGCTCGTAGTTTGCAAGAACTGTACCTAGTAGGCATACATGGTAACTAAAAAAATAGAATTAAAGCTACAATGGATCCCGTCTCACGTCGAAGTGTCGGGTAATGAGGAGACAAATTGGCAAAACAGGCAACAGAGCCTTTATACTCGGTGCGGCGAACCTTGATCCCTATGACCAGGGGTGGTCAACTCTATAGGGTAGATAAAAATACCTACGGGGGCAGAGTTGTGCGACCGATTGAAAAATACACCCATTTTTGTGGGTAACCGAATTGTAAATTTGTTTGTGTATTTGTTAATGACGAGAAAAATTGTTGGATTTTATTTTGGATAAATATAATTATTTTACGATTTTATTTTTATTTCTGCGCTTAAACTGCAAATGAAAATAAGATTTGTAAAAAAATAAATATTGTAGGTTACTTAATTTCCTTCACCTGGTATCACCATGATCGCATATTTATAAAAAAAATGTACGTCACCTGTCAAAACAACAAAATGGCGTTCGTTTTGTTTTGCTCATAACGAACGAGGTGTTGTTTGGTGTTTTTTGATGTATTTTGTGAATAAAACGTTGAGTTGAGCTTCCGTTCCTTCGTTCGAATAATACAAATTTCATCTATTTCAAAACTGTGTAGTGAGATATTGACTCGGTGTTGTTGCGTAGTGAGATATTGACTCGGTGTTTCTTTGTGAAAATGGCTGACAAAGAAAAATCCATTTTTGTACAAACGAATAAAGGCAACGGGTATTAATTTGCTTGCAGCTATCACTGATTCATATATTATTATGTTCATAATATGTCTTCTGTCTCCACCGAGGAGGGAGTACACTCCCTAAAATATAATTATTCATAAAATATTATTATTCAATATGTGAATATTGAATAATAATATTTTTGAGGTATAGTTCACTTATCATTATTTATGTTGCAATTTAATGTAAGACTTATTTCTTCATGGGAAACGTTAAATAATTTCAATAAATATTATTTCTTTATTAATTTGTTTTCATTTAAAATGTGGATTTTCAGTTGTAAGGAAAACTAAAAAGGTAAATAGTGCCATAACTGCAAGAACCTACTTACCTTTTAAGTTTTTCTAACAACTGAAATGAGTGCCTTTATGAAATATAAATCCCATGAAAGTTTTAAGATTTAAATTTACCGCACAAATTCAAAAAACCCGCGCTTTGTTTATCCGGATATAACTGCCTGTGCTGATAATAGATGGCAGTAGTAAACCTTTGTTGTAGGTAGTTGATATTCTTCTCCGGTAGGAGTAATAGTGTTCTGTGCCTATGACACTGAAAGTTAACCTCACGACATAACATTGTAGTGGCGTCACCATCAGTTAGGATCATATTGGAGGCGTCAAAAATGCCATTTATAAATTTTACAAATAAATTCTTTATATAAATTTATAAATCCCACATTGGTGACCCTCGACAGAACACGCCTCCTTCTGGACATCATCATCTCCCCCACCCCTCCGCACCACGCCAGCCAGCTTCAGCCTCATCGGGTACCTCGACCACCAGCCTCAACGCACCGCGGCCTGGTCGAACCCTCACCGGCTTCAACGGGCACTCTCACTACAACGACCGGTCAGCAAGCAGAGCATATCTCTCCTGGTCAGCACGTAGCATCGGCCCCGCACGGCAGCACTCCGACTCACTGGAGCCCGTGCAGCAGCAGCACAGTTCCGACTCACTGGGACTCTCTGGCACTGGCGACTCAAGCAAGACGACTCAAGATTCGACCTCAGGTCTTCGGGAGGGAGTGATGTGGCGGACCAATGAATGCCACAATCCTGAATCGCGCTATCGAAGTTTTCTAAGATCGACGGTATATACAACACCTGAAATTACTACAAGTGGGATTCGGCCTGACCGAGCATACCACCTCGCTCGGTCGGAGATCTCCCTTTGGGTATCCATCCATCCCACACATCGAATTGTGAAATCTATATATATATAAAAGGCAAAGCTAATTGACTGATGTATCAACGCACAGGCCAAACCCTTAAGGCTAGAAATTTGTAATTTTTCGTACACGTATTTCTTATTTGACGTAGGCATCCACTAAGGAAGATTGTTTCAAAATTTAACCCCCAAGGTGATGAAATACATAGACGTATATATTATAGACGAGGCATGTTGAGCCAAAAAGTGTCTCCAGTTAAATGGCCACACTTTTGAGATTTTTGGAGCCATTTTCACATTTGAAGTATGGTGAAAACAAGATGGCGTAACTTTTTCTTGTATGAAGATTTGTTCTGTTAAATGAACATTATAGCCTTCTATTCTATCTTGAGTTTTGAAATCTTTGGTGAAACTTGATAAATATTAACATTTATCCCTTGGAAATATTTGTATGCAATTTTGTTTGAATTGAGTACGGAAAAATTAAAAATCTATTTCACGCGGGAAAATGCTAGTTTGTAATAAAATAGACGACACTTGGCAAGTTTAGAAGGAATGTGTCAAAAATAGAAGGAAAAGAAAGGCATTCATTGACAAATTTAGTATAAATTCATTAAACGTTGGGTGGATATAGAGCTGTCTGTGCAAACCTACATCAAGTGCAGCGTAATTGACGATTGAAGTTTATGAGTGAATTGTTTTACGGTGGATGCGATGGGGTTGTCATGTCTTATAGACGAAAGCCATCCTAAAATATAAGATAAAAAAGTTTTATTGAATATTGAACTATGCAAAACTCTCTACTACTAATTTGATAATCTGTTTAGCGACAGAAATACCTCCTGAGAAAAAGAACACTGAACATCATTGTTCTAAATACTTTATTCTAGAATCATACCGATAGATTGCCAATAAGATAATTATAGCCGTTAGGGTCAGCTCACACCGAAACGCGACGCGACGCCGTGCAGCACTTTGAAGATAGCGATTCAAAATTGAACTTTATTCTCTACACAAGAAGAATATTCACGTTTCATTGAAAGAGTGGCGGCGCCGCGCTACCCAGCCCGGTTCAGCTCGAAATTAGAACTCTTGCAATGAATCTTGCATCTTCTTGTGTAGTGATTGTGAATAAAATACAATTTTGAATCGCTATCTTAAAAATGCAGCGCCGCGTCGCATCGCATCTGTGCACCTCGGTATAAACTGTCGCTTAGTTTTAGATCCAAAAGGGGCCCCATATACGGTCCGGTTTTCCTTCAGTTCGGCCTGAACGGATGCAAAATCGTATCGTCTGTGTGCGATTTCGAGATCGCATCAGACGGCCAGACGGACTGAAGCGATTCGTTCCAGTGTTGCCAGCTCTGTTTTTTGCGAAACTACTAAACTAGCATCGATTTCTGCTAAAAACTACTAAAATAATACTGAAAACTATAAAAAAGCTACTCAACTCAGGAATCCGTAAAGCCCCCGAAAACACGGCATTTTAGGTTTTATGGTATTTAAAAAATCTTATATTGAATTTTATTATAAATATTACGTATATAGAAATATTGCATATGATTAGTCTGGCTCTTTCCTACTAAAACACTACTAACAACTAAATTCCTACTAAGGAAGGAATAAAATACTTAATTTAGTAGTAAAACTTTGTAAAATAACAAAGTTCGCAACATTAATTCTGGATTGTACGGATGGACTGAACGGACCATGTGTAGACAAATCGCTTCAGTTGTCGCCAGAGCCGCGGCCGTGCGGGCGTGTATCGTGTTCAAGCGTAGTCAGTTTTCGCGGTGTTTAATTATTAAACACGACCGCAGCTCGCGGGAAACCAGAACGAACTGATGCGATTTTTGCGTGTGTGTGCTCAAATCCGTTCAGGCCGAACTTACGTGAGTTGGGTCTGATGCGATTATTTCCGTGTATGTGCTCGAATCCGTTCAGGCCGAACTGACGTCAGTTCTAACTGAAACGATCGGCCTCTCGTCTGTGGGGGCCTAATGGTACAATCATCAACACTTGCATTTTATATTATACGCTCAGACCTAATAAAAAAAGGGAAAACAGAGGGTCAATTCTGCTAAATAAAGCCTGTAATAATACAATTACAATCAAGTCCCGATACGCTAAAACTGCCAAACTGGTATTCTCGTAAACGTCAAACCAGCATCAAACGCGTTCTGATTGGTCCAAACTTCACAAAAGCTAGCACCACATTTTACTTTTTATATGTTTTATCGAAATAATAAAACATCTTTAAAATAAGCTTCCTCGGCAATTTCTTATAAAATACACGTTTCTCTTCAAATTGGACACTAATAACATAGTATTTAAAAACTTAAAATATTTTTTTTATTAAAGAGATAGGTTTTATTTTCTACTAGCTTTTGCCCGCGGCTCAGTAATATAAAAATAGTAGTAATATCTTTTATTTTCTAGACATGACAGTGAACTGTGAACAAATGTAATATGTATGTTAGGGAAATAATATTAACTATACTTAATTAACTAATTAAAATGCTACTGAATACTGTACATATTTGTGTATAAAATAAACGTATGAGCTCTAATTAAGAGCGACCACTATATTTTAATTGAACCAAATCAGATGATACAACGCAACAAAAAAGGAAAAATTAATTAAAAAAAAGGAAAAAACTGAACGACATACACTTTATTTAAAAGGCTTCGTTAACGTGAAACCTCTTCAGTTACGAGCCACTTCTATTGCCGTGTAAAGCTGCGTTCACACTACGCGACGTGCAGCAACAACCAGAAACTAATAACAATTCATAACAATACGTGTGATGAAACTATGTAACACAATATGTCTGCGTCTATCTGAACAAAGATGTGCCTATGAAAAAAATAGCATTACAAATATTATAGTCGCATTAATTTAGATATCTGACATCAATAATTAGTCATTAATAGGTTAATTACGTGAAGCCAAAATTTTCAGTACACTTTTACGAGAATGATTCAAGCGGAGGAGTGAAATATTTTGCCGGTAAATTTAATTTCATGTGGATAAAAGTGTGCAGGATGCTAAATATATTTTAAAATAATGCTTAGAAATATGTGAAATTAATAAAAATAACAACACACTACCTCAGATTTTCAACACACTACCGTACGTTTGGAGGTTATGTATGTATGCTTGTAAGTATCTATGTTTGTTCCACCATAGCGCCCAAACTGCTGATCCGATAGTAATATGGTGTCAATAGATTCGTAATAATAGTCCGGGTAACATAAGCTATAAAATTTACTCAGTCAGTGTAGTGTATTGGCACTTATAATAATAAATATCATACATATCATAATACCCATCCAATCCTACAGTCGGGTTTGTATAGTGATTTTATAAAAATTATAGTTATAGTTTCTAGTCGTCGCATAGTGTGTACACACTTTAGTACTTTATTTCTACAACTTACTAATTAGCGTTTCAACAAGATGTGTCTTCTTTTATTTACATAACCACAATGTTTATTCAGTAAGTTTTTCAACTTAATTTGATTCAGTAACGAGGGAAACGAAGTTGAACTATGTTTAATATTTAGTGTCAGTAAATAAAATAATTTTTCATAATTATCTTATACTTTAAACGAGATAATGCATTTAAATAATTATGATCTCGGAAATGCCTGCAAGTATTTAAATGAAATTTAGTATGCATGCAGTTTTGGTGGAGAAAAATCGATCTAGCTAGTTCATAACCTTGGAGAACTACGCATTTTATGTTTTTTCTACTGTCGTGCATCAATATATCAATAAATCGACTCTATTATGTCAGTCCGATTGGCAGTGTGGTATGCGTATGTATAATTTTCGAAAATTCGGAATGTGGTGGGTACGAATCCCTTTTTTTCTTATTTATCAGTACTTCGAACAAAGCTCGGTTACCCGGTTACTCTGCCATAAGTTTTAACATCGTTCAAAACAAAGTACCTAAAGGTCAAAAGATATAGGTAATAAGTTCCACAAAGTCTGTTATATGAATATCTGTGTCAAAATTTCCCTTCCGACAACCAATTAACTCGTAGAAGATTCGTCAAATTATCACCTCACATTAATTATTACCCAATGTAGTTACTGCAAAAGTATTACTTTTTGACAGGTGAGATTTCACTTCGTGAGATTGTGGTGGGGTTACAGAGTTAAACCCCGACGAGTGTTCTCGACGTATAATTAATTGAAGCGGTGACTATGGGCTGAATAACTTTTACGAAACTCGTTAAAGTGCCCGAAATTGAGAGAATATTTTTTTAGCGAAACAACATAGCGCAGTGTTTCAAACTTCGTAATTAACTTTTAGTTGCACCGAACTATAAAATAAGTAGTTAAATGTCAGTTGTTCATAATAATCCTATACTTTAAACGAGCGATTTAGAATCTCTGAAATGGCTGCAAGTATTTCCATGATATTGAATATGCAGAAGGTCTTAAGCCTGTATATGCCTAAAAAACGGCATTAGTATAATTTTAGACATTGCCAAGACTCTTGGAAATATTTCCAATCACTTGTGCTTGTTATGGATGACCGCTGCTCGATTGGGTCCAAAACGTCTTGATCATTGGGTTGCCAATTAGGTACCGTTTTCTCTCGATAATAGACATATTGGCTTGAGCATTTCCTGTTAGTGGTAGCCCTGACATGAATTGTTCATAGGCTTCTTATTATCGGGTGAAAAGTTTGAGGGTTTTAGGTCAAGTGGCATCGTATATCTTTTGATCCTTTTCTATATTTTAGATCCTTTATATATATAATAGATTTATATAGTACTTATTAACAAAATAACTAAATTATTATCTAAGCTATATATATATATACATACATATAAGTTATTATCTATATGAAAAATAAAAAAGGCTATAGGTAAAAGGGCTTTTACTATCATCAGACATCTACAGTCATCTTTTTCTATATAATTCTCTTGTTAATTATGATTTGAAGTCTCTTTAATGAACATTTTTAAGACTCCTTGAAATATTATATACCTTTATTGATACTTAATTGTTTAATAAGTTGTATTAAGACAAACTTTATGGTAATATGAAATATTTATTAAAATTTGGTAATATTTATATCATAATGTTTTGTAAAAACAATAACAAAAAATTTGGGCCATGTGCCCAAATTAACTGCTTATATTGTAAAGACGTGGAGGCGGAAAAAGAAAATAAAAATTGTATCTAGTAATTAAACAACTATTTGCCGCTTAGGCCATTGATCTCACACTATCAGCCGATCTACCTAATAGCTGATTTTAAACGTAAGTTTTTAGTAAAAAACAGAGGACCATAGAATACGTATGATATAGTAACACAGACAAAAGTAAAAACAATTGCCAGTTGTGAAAAATACAAGTTAAAATCAAGAAATTTTAAAAAACAAGTAACTATTTCGAAATAAATAATAATAAGTATTCACAAATGATAAAAAAATGCCATTTTGTTCATTGTCAGGTAAAATAATTCCCACTGAAATTGCGGCTTAATTAAAACGTATCGATTTTGATCGAACTGATCGCCGGATCGTTAATTATAAATAAACTATATTCATTACGTACCGCGAAGGCAATTCTATAGTCCTAGAATTTTCTAGAGATGTCAGTTTTTCATAGACCTAAAAAAAACTTGGCCTTTTCATCCGTTATTGGATGATTTATACAGTAGGTACTCTCCGAGCGAAGTAACCACTCTAGAAATACTGTAGTGCCTGGGACAGTTTATATACGGCATTCTCACAACACAGCCAGTGTGTAAGCTAGGAACTTACACATACGACTTTGAGCTGAGGGAAGTAGGTATATAGGTTAATGTGAGGGCTGCAGAAATCTGGGACTGACCTTATTGTTGAGCTGGTGGTTCTGTATCTGGGCGGAGGTTTCTTCTCACTACACTACACAGCTGTTGAGCGGATTATCGATAGATTTATCGCGGTTCGCCGGCGAATTTGGTATTATATTAACGAGCACAAATAAATATGCGCACACGCGTTCGCGTTTACTAGGTTTCGGGATGAGCTGAAAATGCATCCGGCGCGGAAGGGGATCTAAATGCAAGTGTTCGTCACTCTCTGACAGCGCCCCTTTCGGTCGGCCATACATCACGTAGTGATGTCCTTTGTGTTAATTCTAAACGTCGCGCTAGTGTTGGCGCGAACAGCCAGCCTAGTCCAGATGAATGACAGGTCAATACGTCTGGGGCCAACCATGTGCGGGACTTCTCACGATGTTTTCATTCACCGTTAGAGCGTCCGAATAATATACTTGAGATCTGAAAAAGTCTCATTGGTACACGCCACATTCTGGAAATCGAACCTGCACTCTCTCGAGTGCGAATCAAACGGTCTGAAACATGGATGTTATGGAAAACTGTACCAATTCCCACAGTCTCCTAGAATTTGAAAATTAATTCACGAACTTTATACACACTTAGACTTCGAATTTCGATAGTGTTTAATTCGAGAGAATTTCACGCAATCCGTAACCACTACAATGGTAGGAGTCCAGAGGGTCTATTCTGCTAAATAAAACCTGCAGTAATACAATTAAAATCAAGTTCCGATACGCTAAAACTGCCAAACCGGTATTCTCGTAAACGTTAAAGCAGCGTCAAACGCCTCCTGATTGATTCAAACGTCATAAAGTCAGTTTATGATAACAAGTCGCTTCACTTACAATACAATCAAAGTAAAAGTGAAAGAAAAGTAGTAGTAGAAAGTACTTCAAATATGAGAATTGAGGTTTAGCTGTAACAATATTGTCCGTCAAAATTATTTTTTGCAAAGTCAGAACCAACATGTAAAGTAAATCTATACAAATAAATAAGATTGAAGAGTCTGTTTGTAATTTTAAATTAACAGATTCACATAATGCATATGAAAGTATAACGGTACTAACAATAATAAACCACTTTTTTATTTTTTGTCTGTCCGTCTGTCGGTTTGTTCCGGCTAATATCTGAAACTGCTGGACCGATTTTTACGAGACTCACTGGTAGATAGCTGATGTTATAAGGGGTAACTTAGGATACTTTTTACTATCATCATCATCATCATTAAAAAATGTTCGACTCCCAGCGAAGTGGGCACGGTTCAGCTAGTAAACGATAAAACATTATTTTTATCGGTTCAATGAAACTTGTTAAGTAATTGAACGTTATACAAAAGGCTCTTATCACACATTATATTATTATTGATAATATGCCTCAGTTCAGGCTTCGTCCATCCAATATTCATTAAAGGCTTTCATGTAAATTTTGCGTTTACTATAAATATTTTTTTTTTTAATTGAAAATCGATAAAAGATCTTTCTTATAGTCATATCTTTCTTCTATGCTAATATTATAAATAAGAAAGATTTGTTCGTTTGTATGTTTGTTTGCAGTTAATAGGCTTTTAAACTACTTTTTTTAAATTGGGCACAGATATATAGGCTACTTTTTTATAGCGGGAAACTGGACCGTTTTAAATTTTTAATCCTGACAGGAGCTTTATGCCAACGACATAAAGATCACTATTCACTATCATAGTAATTACTCTGAACACTCATAGCTCATATAGCTCAAGCGATTTACCAAACGTCTCCGTGGTTACTATTAAGCGTCAGTTCAAACCGAAACTCGACGCAGCGCGCACATTTTAAAGTAGCTATTCAAAATTGAACTTTATTTACTAAATGAAACGCATACGCAGTGGCGCGGCTGCACTTGCAATGAAACTGGTATCTTTTTCGTTTGTAAATAAAGTTCAATTTTGAATCGCTATCTTAAAAAGTGTGCGTTGCATTATGTCTCGGTGTCAGTTGCCCATAATTGGGGCCATAGTGATTTCAATAAGTGTTCCGTATTCCCAAAATTTAATGTTCGGTGCTGACAAAAAATATTATCAAGGTGAATGAACCGGAAATTTGTTTTTAATTTCTAAATGTTTTTCTACAAAATCAAAAATTCCTTATGAAATGAAAATGGACAGGGTTATGAAAATAAATTGCTTTTTAAATATTTGGAAACATCATAATCAAAAGAAAGATTTAGGTAAAATTTGGAGTAAAATTATCTTTATTTGTCTTCAGATTTTCCTATCCATTTAAGTTTTAATTAGTTTTCTATTTTCTTCCAAAATAGGTACTAAGAAATAAGATACATGTTTTAAAGCTAAAAATATAATTCCCCAATCTAGAAGGAGTACGTACCTACCTAAAAAGGCGCATAATATTTCAAATTATTTTTAATCCTAGTTTTTGATGTATTAACCGCGTTCTAAAGTTATTTTAATATAAAAAAACCGACCAAATGCGAGTCGGACTCGTGCACGTAGGATTCCGTACCATAATACCAATATTTTACATTTTCGTTATTTTGAACGAAGTTTTCCAAGTGAGCGCATTTTACAAGTTAGGCCTATAACTCCTAAACTAACAAATTTACATAAGCGATTATAGTTTTCCTTTAAATTTCATCACATGGACTACCATCATGAGTTTTTTCAGCTTTTTGGAGCCAGCCGTTTAGCTTTTAAAGGGGGAGGGGACGCCCTATTTTAACAAAGAAATGCGCTTTGAAGTTGAATATCTCGCAAACGGATACCTAAATAAATAAAAAAATGAGAAACCACTCAATGTTTTCAAAAGACCTATCTAACGATACCCCATAACGCCTATACCCCATACGCCATACCGGTGAGACGCGAGAAAAAGAAATCATCCCCACTTTACGTGAAGGGGAGATGCCCCAAAACAAATATTTTTCGTGATATTATTGTAGCACTTTGTCGACGTGGTAAATACACATTACCATGCAAAGTTTCGTCTTTCTAGCACTAACCGTTTAGACGGTAAGCCGAAGGAAGATGGACGGACGGACGGACGGACATGACGAAGCCGTAAGGGTTTCGAGACGTAAACTACGGACTCCTAAACATGGCTTGCAATTTCAATGTTTCGCTAAAACTCGAGTACTTAGGCGGCTACTAAGTACTACACGACCGATTTGGCTCATTTTGGCTTTGAAATGATTGTGAAAGTGTAGGAAAGGTTTAAACACTGAGGAATATTGGAAAAATTGCAGGGAGTTACTTTCCACGAACAACTACGAAAAAAGGCGGTTAAATTTTCCCATTAATAATGTTCACTATGTTGAATTTGTCACTTCACTGTCAAATATTTAACGGTGCGTTCAGTTTATCTGTTAAGTTATCGGCAAAAAATCGGCTGGGCCAGGTGGTAGGTTGGTGTAGATGTACGTGTAGGAGTAGGTTCTACTTCTACACCAACGACCACCTGCTGTGGTGTTACATATTGTGTCCTAAGTGAAATACATAACACCTATATTATCTACAACTATAAACTACACCTGCAACCTAAAGTAAGGCCAACGAGACGAGATAAAAAACGTAAATAAACGGACCGCTATTTAGTTGCATTATAAAAGTGAGTTAATATTATATCTGTCCTTATCGCTCGTATGCAATAATGACGTCAGTTGGTCGACGACAGCTGTCGTAGCGTGTTTCGTGGTACAGGAAAGCGGCCAGTGCCGCAGTTGTCAACATTTGGTCCGCCAAACAATTGTGAACAAGTTCATTCCTGTTTGGATTGCGTTCGAAGTGATACATATTTTTTCGTCTCCGTATTTACTTGGTTTTTTGTTGTTATTATTCCGTTTCGGTAAGTTTTATTTTTGATTTTTGCTGTTATTGTGAGTGCTTAGTTGTTGAGGTAGAAGTCGAGGACAATTTTTATTGCAATATTGACAATATGATTGATAATACAATAGATAGTTTTATCATAAACACAGCTGACTCGGACTCTTCCGACGAATCATCTTTGTCTAGTACAGACGACAGCGATTAAAATTCGAACTTTATAATAATTTATTCAAATAAAAATGTTTTGAACCCCTGAAAATTTGTTTACATTCATTATCTCGTTTGGTTGGCCTTACTTTACATGTTGTGTAGGTTGTATGTAGGCTTAGTTATTTCCACCAACGTGTGTCGGGACAGCTAGTAGAACATAAAATTTCATTTTAAACACGAGAACAATCTGATCACATAATCACTGACAGTTCACTGAAAGCTCAAAGCGATATCATGGAGCTTCAGAAGCTTTTCTAAGCGCTGTGGACGGTTAACGTTGCAACGCAAACAGCTTTTGAGCGCAGCTTAACACACCCATTATCTAAGGTGCACGATAAACGGTGTTTTTTATTTTCGACAAATCAGAGGTTTTTTTTTTCTTAGAGAATCTTTATATCCCATATACCCGGTACTTTGATAAAATATTTACCAACTTACTGGCTGAAACAAATATAATAAAATTATTCCTTTATGTAATAAATAATCAAATTTCTCTATTGGGATCTTTCAGTTTTAATAAATGTAATATTGTGTACAAATAAATAAGTTTAGTAAACTTTGGTATCTGTACTCATTGGGCGAAATATTTAGTTATTCAATGCCAATTCTCCGTGAGGTTACAGCGTGAGATTATAGCAGCTGTACAGTTATTTTTATGAATGATGATGATGAATTTACTTAACTAGCTTATTACGGAGTAGTCGCAACTTAATTGAGACTTTTATTATTACTTAAAGTTTTGTGAACAAAACGATTAAATTCAATCAAATTAATGCGTCATTAAATAAGTATATCTTTATTGCAAGGTAAATAAGTAATTTTTAAATCGGTAGCATTATATCACAGTATAAGAACAGTAGAACATCTTCATACAAACGTGCCGCGATCGGTTTGAATGTATGCGTGCGCGCCGGGCGCCTATATGCACACAGGAACACGCCTCGTATAAGGAATGATAAGGCGCTCTCAGTGCGGGCTGTACCGTGACCGATCGCGTACGAACCGTAATCACGCGCATTGAAGTACGACCGCTCACGTTCGCCTGAATTAATTTAGCACATATTTTGATCACGACTTCGAACAGACACAAATAGAATTGTAGTTTATATTTAAAAGCTTTTTACTAAATTAATACGCTTACATAAGGATGAGAAATTACTTAACTTCATCTGTTAACCATAAAGCGTTTCGAGTAAGAGTAGAGTAGAGAAACGAAGGGAATTTCTTCAATAAAAAAAACTTGAGAGGTGTCAAGGTACACCCGGATGGAACGAAGTTATAATATATATATTATAATATAATTGTTTATCTGTATAGATATAATATATTATATTATACAAAACAAATAGTTGAACTAAGTATAGTGCGCGCGGAACTAGTTGGTCGCGCCTTAGGTAGGGACAGGGGTGAGGGGGTGGGTTACTTGCTACTCGCAACGCACATGAGATTAGACAGTGACGACCAATCTCGAGATATCGTGAACAATAATTATTCAATTATTGAAAAGAATAAATTAAAGACGCATCAGTTTTATGTTCTAAACTATTGACATCGGCTTTCCGTTTTTTAAAAAACGTATGCACTTTAAATATTATTTCCTTAGATTGTCTTTTTATCGGCGGACTCATCTTGCTTACAATCTCTTGTGCGTTTTGTCTAAACCAGGGGTCTCCAAACTTTCCAGCCTTAAGGCCATACTGATTACTCCAGTAAGTTCCGAGGGCCAAAACCAAATTATCATTGTTGCCGGTGGTAAAAAGTGAAATAGTCCACTGATGAAGAAAAAAAGTCCGAAAAAGTACGCAACGTTTAAAAAAGGCTGCAAATCGGACTAAAGTCCGCAAAACGACAACACTGCATATTATTAATTTTCCTGTCATTATCTGTAATTTCTAGATTAGTCGTAGAGTACGAGCCATGAGGAGTAACGTGACACGAAATCTGGTGGACACAAGCGGAAATAGGTAGTACCTTCTATCGCTAACAGATGGCGCTAATAGCACGTACAGAATAATCTCGTTGGTTCGAGAAAGTTCTGGTGTCTTACACTCACTTCTAGATGGCAGTAATTGGAATATATAAGGCTAGTGGCGCAACCACAAGTCAGTTCCTATGACACTGTTGTAAAATAAAATAGTGCGTACCTCCTTAAAACGTGTTTATGCGTGTTTAAGTTTAAGACATCTTTGTAACAGTATTTTGATTTGAATTGTTGCTTTTGTGTGTGATTTAGTAGTATGGAAAAGAAGCGAAAAATTGATAGTGAATGCAGAAAATTCAAAGATCAGTGGAACATTCAGTATTTCGTAATTGAGTCCAGTAACAAGGCGCTATGTTTGATTTGCAATGAAAGCATAGCCGTTCTCAAGGAATATAATATTAAACGTCATTATGAAACAAAACATTTTCAAAATTACTCAAAATTTACAGGAAGTTTGCGGACAGAAAAATTCGAAGCTATGAAGCGCGGATTGAAATCGCAGCAATCTTCATTTACAAAACTCAAAACTGAACAAGAGGCTGCAACTCGTGCCAGCTTTCGTGTGGCTCTTGAAATTGCAAAACGTGGATAACCATTCACCGATGGAGAAATGATCAAAGAATGCATAATTGCAGTAGCCGAAGAAATGTGCCCTGAAAGGGTAAATTTATTAAAAACTGTCAGTATGTCAGCAAACACTGTGGCTCGAAGGGTAGAAATCATCGCTGAAAATATATCCTCTCAACTGTTCGACAAAATGGACATGTTGAGTGGTTTTCTTTGGCCTTGGATGAGTCAACGGATGTGTCAGATACTGCTCAGGTGTTGATTTATATTCGAGGAGTAGATAAAAGCTATGAAGTGCATGAAGAACTTCTTGATATGTATAGTATTCTTGGCACAACTACTGGTACAGATATTTTTAAAGGAGTTGAAATGGTCATTAATCAAAAGAACCTTCGATGGAAAAACTTGAAATGTATTACAACTGATGGAGGCAAAAACATGAGTGGGAAAGATAAAGGAGTGGTCGCTCTTGTGTTAAAGGCTGTAGAAAATGACGGTGGTTCAAAACCATTAGTCTTACATTGTATCATTCATCAACAGTCTTTGTGCGGAAAATGTTTGGATATGTCTGAAGTTCTGAAACCAGTCATATCAACTGTTAATTTTATCAGATATTTTGGGCTGAATCAACGACAATTCCGACAATTTATTGAAGAGATTGGAGAAAATGACTTACCTTATCATACTGCCGTACGTTGGCTTAGTTGTGGGAATGTCCTTCAGCGCTTTTTTGAACTTCGAGCAGTGATCGAAATTTTTTTGAATGAAAAGCATCGCCCTCTTACTGAATTACAAAACAACGCATGGCTGTGGAAGTTAGCATTCTATATTGATTTGACAAAACATGTGAACGAACTGAATACTCGTTTCTCGGACTTTGATGCCATTGCGAATCAAATTAAGATTTTTCAGAATCCTTTTGATACTGACATTGAAACCCTAGCCCCGGAACTTCAAATGGAAATTATTGATCTACAGTGCAGTGATATAATTAAGAACAAATATCAAAACTCATCTTTGTTGGAATTTTACAAGGGTCTTCCACTGACACAATTTGATAATTTTCATAAATTTGCTTGTGAGCTGTTTTCTGTTTTTGGTACTACTTATTTGTGTGAGAAGACCTTCTCCAAAATGAAGTACACAAAAAATGTTTACAGATCTAAATTAACTGATGAGCATCTTAAATCTCTTTTAATAATTGGTACAAGTAAAATTAGTCCACAACTACAAACTATTGTCAGTGGAAAATCTCAATTACATAAATCTCATTAGTATTACATATGTCATTATGCTTGTTATAAGTTATGTTTTTATTTAAAATGTATAAAATGTTAGTTGGATTCATTTCAATAATTTGTTAGTTATTATATACTGAAGTTAAATTTTCTGCATATTATACATGTCTTTACAATTCTGTTTCTTTATCCAACTTATCACAAAAACAATAACAATAAGCCTACAACAATGTTATGAGTAGTTATCCCATGACCATATCAATGTAGATGTTATATTAATAATTATTCAACATAAAATTAGAATACTTCAGTAAACTAAATTTAATTTGCTATAAAAAATATGTTCTCTAAAAGGAGTTTTCAAGTATGCTAGCTCTCCGCGGGCCGGATAAAATCTGTCCGCGGGCCGGATGTGGCCCTCGGGCCGTAGTTTGGAGACCCCTGGTCTAAACTAGCCAGAACTGTCAACACGTGTTCCGGCGCCGAACTGAGTTATAACATCAAGCGCCCCCGCCTCTCCGTTCCACCACTCACATACCTAAGGCACGGCCAGCTAGTTCCGCGCGCACGTTGAAGGAATGCCGATAACAGTCACAATGTGTAATTGCTAAATTCTACATTATTGTCAAGGTGATAAGGTAGTTTTTTGTATCATTCTTAATAGTCGTTATTACATTGCGATTTCGAGTGGCAAAAAATGTCGTGCCTATTTTTTCCGTCTAGCCCCCATTCGCAACGCGAATATTAACGAACTTCGTTCCAAAATTTTATTTCTTTAAATAAATGCAATTTTATTATAAGAATATTTCAAAAACCATTTATTTGTACATCATTTATGAATTGGTTAAACATTTTATTATGTTATAGAAATAAAAACCAAGTAGGTATGTTCAATGGAACTAAAAATATGAAGTATCGACTGACAGCCCTTGCGCTAACGCTAGAGTAGGCAAATAACTCGCCGGGCGGCCTTAGACGTCCTACTGTTCTCTGTTTACCGTGATTATAGTGCACCTACTATGTCTTTTTGTATGCAAAAATATTAAAATCTTAACTGAGTATTGATTAATAGATAATAGTAATTGGCGTGACGGTAGAAGTTTAATTTGGCAGTTAACATTTTGTAACATTTCTATCGGATGTTTGAAAGAAAATAGTAATATCTATTTTATTGCTATAAGGGTAAGCTCACACCTAAACGAAACGATACGCGGCGCTGCATTATTCAGTACACTATGAGATACACGTTTCATTGCGAGAGCGGTGTAATTTGACATTCGAACTCTTGAAACAACTGAAATTTGTGTAGTTTAATTTTGAAACACTATTTTAATTGACGCCGAAACGAAACAATTCGCGTCACTGTGCTGCATTTTTAAGAACTGTATAATGCTACACAAAAAGATACTAGTTTCATATTATAACATTTTAACTCTTACAATGAAACGTGTATCTTCTTGTGTAACGAAATAAAGTTCAATTTTATAAAATGCAGCACCGCTTCGCGTACCATCGCGGTGTGAACTGACCCTTACTGTACTCTGAAGCACGCTTTGTTCTTAACAGCAACACAACAGCGTCCTGTCATCGCCACTCTTCTATTTAGGTGCCGTTACAAAGCGATCCATAAGCAATTGCTTCTATTTCACGTAACATTCAGCACTAACAATTTCCTTTGTTACTTTATAATATCTGCTACAAGAAACTTAGTATTTATTAGTTTATTATTTGCACATATATAGATAAAACATTACACAATATCTCATCAAAATTTTTTTGCAAAATGGCGGTCTTACCGCTTAATGCCTGCTACACACGTAATGATAAAACTGCACTGGTCGGTTAAATTTAACAGTGCAAACCAGGGGTCGGCGACCTTTAGGCAGACATGGGCCACATAGTGAAAGAAATTATAGATAAATGCGGGCCGCACTTGTAGGACCATTTTGTACCTAAGTAATGTTGCACTTGTTATATATGTTATATGTAAGTGACATAAAAATGCAAAATTATTTATTTTTGTTTGAATAATACATAATACATAGGAGCAATGAAGACGATGAGATGAAAACAAAAAGTAATATCAAACAAAGACTTCAAAGTACGTAAAAACTAATTTACATATATAACGATGATAATATTTAGAAAAAAACTATATTCAATTTTAACCTTCCAAAAAAAGGAGGTGGTTATACGTTTGACTGTATATATATATATATATATATATATATACAATCATATGATAGGATCCATGAGGAATCGAGGAAATTCCTCAAAAATTAATATGGACACATGTTGTGATTTTGATTTTTTCTGAAGTAACCCAAGCATATGCTACCATAAAGTAAGATTTTGCACCAAGGTATGCCGTGGATCCAAAATTACTAAACAGACCTCCTGACTCCTTATATATACATGTTTGGGGATTTCGGCATTGCTTAAAGAACTGCAAGCATATGCCATTATGTAACTTACAGTTATCATCATCATCATCATCATATATAAGAATATACAATACCTAATGGAAGCTTGGTGAGTATTAAATTATACATTCGATCGTTTATTTTAACGTTCTTAACATGTATTAATAATCATTTAACAAATATCACTAAAAAGGGAAAAAATATTAATATTTTTAAACAAAAATTTAAACCGACTTCCAAAGCAAAGTGCACAAAAAAGTATGAAATAAAACTTATTTTCTAAATAATTCCCATTTTAAATTTGGCTAAAATTTAACTATTTCTATACTCAATCTTCAAAATTTTGAAGTCGGTACCAGCCCGAACAACATCTTGATAAAAAAATATTTAAAATAGAACTCACGTTCAAGTTTATCTGTATAGATATAATATAATTAAAATTTTAGCCAAAGGAGAATGTTTAAGTATCTACGGAACTTAGTATCGCTAAAATTATTTTTGTGCAATTATCTATTTTAGCTTAGATAATAGCTTGATTATAGCTCATTCTAATACAGATGATATATAATTCTTATAACTCTCCGGAGTTAGCGGCAATTTGAATTTAAAAAACACGAGATAACTAACGTTGCGCCTCGCATTTGAGCATACGTTGGTTTAATTTTTTGTTTAAAAATACCGGTTGTCTGTAAAGTCGGTTTACTGACGATAGTTGAACGTGACAACGTCAACGTCAACAACAGAAACAACAACAACAACAACAATAACAACAACAACAATAATAATAATAATAATAATGAGGTAAAGGCAATGCGAGGTAACGCTGGTACTTGGGTACTTGGTAACGGTAATTGGTAACGATAACGGGTAACAGGTAATGCATGGGTCATGTTTTTTCGTGCGTGCAGCCTGCTCTATCGATTTATAAGACGTTATCACGTCAAAATAATTTAACCCAACTGTGCAGTTTTATCATCACGTGTGTAGCAGCCATAAATAACAAGCCGGTTTCTTGAATTAAATGAAAATTATGAACTTTTAGTTTGCCTTTAGGTTTGTTTAAATTTTGAACACGAAATATTATTTTAACCCCGGCGGCCCCGTCGCAAAAAGAGGGGTGTTATAAGTTATGTGTGTGTGTGTCTGTCCAGTGTCCATGGCATCGTAGCTCCTAAACCGAACATCTGACTTAGATGCGGTTTTTTAAGTTTGGAAGCTGACCAGACCCAGATAGATTTTTTTAGCTATAAGTCATCATCATTAGTTCGCTCACTACTTGAGAATGTCGGGGGTTACTTAAAAAAATTGTTTATGCTTATTTACTACAATAGTCTTGTGAACATTTCTTAGACCCAAATTGTCAAGCTGATGCAGCAGTCGCCTGATGGTAAACAACTACCTCCGCCCATGGACACTGCCAACACAAGTGCGTTCCCGGTCCTTAAAATCCCCGTCTCCTTTGGACCTCACTCACTCGGCGAATCGCAACGCAAGAGCGTAACGCCAGATTTCTGTGCGGGCATGGTATTTACACAATATAAATAATGTAAAGTAGACCATCTTCCAGAATCGGCGCAAGCGCACATACGCGTCATTTACACGGCCGCTAACGAAACGTCAAATAGCAGAAGTATGTAGTGTCACGACGCGCGCCGCGCCGTCAAGACTTGTCGCTGCATTGAATGAGTAACGAGTTTTAGTTAGTTGTGCCGCGATATCTGCGCACTGAAATGCCTTTGTAGACGTACCAGCCCTAGCGCTCTGCTCGGCCACGCTCAATCGTAGATAAAAATTTCAAAGACACGGCTGAGTTCCGCTACTGTACATTATTTATGTTGTGGTATTTATCTGGTCGAGCAGGCCCATTCGTTCCAATGATGATTAAATGTTGAACGTCTGTTTCAGTAGCGGCATGGCATGAGCGGTCGCGTGCGCGCGACATGCGGCGAGCGCCGCTCGCGCACCCCGCTGTTGTCTTCATGCTCTCTCTATTGCTGCGCTTCACTGATGCTGGTAAGATCCTAGGTTAGGTAGCTAAGAGACATAGATCAACATTTTAGGGTTCCGTATAACGAAGTCTTATGTTTTCGCTCTGTCCGTCCGTCTGTCAGGCCGTCCTTTTAACTTTTGTAATTACAAATATAAATGGATGAAATTAGGCGTAAGTTATAGATTGTGTCTAGGAAAAAAAATTGGCATCATAAAACAGAAATTATTTATTGGATTAAGTAAGTCTCGGTAATACTAGTCTTACGGCCTAACATACAAAAAAGAATTAAAAATTTTGAACATCAATCCATACAGTTTTACGATAGTGGCAAGATGAATATTCAAAAAACCCCAGGAGGCCGCGGGAACATAAAAGTAAATATTATTATGATATTACAAAAGAAAAGACGTTTTGCTTCATTTCACCGTCTTATTTAATCCAAATCAAAAACTTTGTCGCAGGAACTATCGTCCCAATGTCCAAAAAAATACAGTTAATTTGATTTTTGTGTCGCGGTAAAATATACAGTTTTGGAACGAAGTCGCCGGTGACCGGTAACAATTACTTTAATGTAAACACAACGTATAGACCACTTAACTGACTAATAACTGTCCAGTTTCCCTGTTTCGGTGAATTATTGATCAAGTTATCTTCATTACGTCGAAGTAGGTAATATAAACAAATGTGCTTTTAGGCAGCTAATGGATTTCCTATCCCGAGAGAATCTGTAACTCTTTGCTTTCAAGTTTCCAACGTATTCAAACATATCCTATCGTCGATTCATCCTGTAGCAAATGTAAGATTCTCTGTTACAAAATTTTTACATCGTTAGCTCCGCAAATAGATAAGAAGCAAAATGCGAAAAAAAAAACATTTGAAAAATGGCCAAGTCAAAAGTTGGAAAATACCCGATGGAATCTATTATACGGATTTTATCATGTATTTTCATTTTCAGCTTCTTTACCTACAGTAATTTTTGTGTCTAGAAGAGTTTATAGTGATCAAAAATCTTTAAAATTTATCTTATTCAATAGCCAAGTCTTAGTTAATTTTTAGTCCATACAACGAAGTAAAACAAATTTTTGCTAAAAATGTCGTAATAAACACAAAATCTTAGCTTTTTTATTGGCAATCTAAAATAAAATGTTCACATCGTTAACTACTCTTGTGAAGTCATTTTATGAAGCCCTCTGACAGCCTGATCCTTTTAGGGTTTCTTTTAGCTCATATTCTGTACAATAATCCTATTCAGTGTACATATCATGATTAATTACCTACCTCATGAAATCAGTTTAGTGTTTTTTTTTTTAAAAAAGGTGATAATATCGCTTGTTTTAATTTTATGATTCGAATTTGCTACATAAAATACTTATACGTGTGATATTGTTTGATAAAATATTGCTTAATTATTTATTGCCCTGGACATACTTATAGAAAGTGATTAATACCAGCAATAAGCACTTGCAACACAGATGTAACAATTTATACACTTCCACTTGTTTAAAATGTTACATCTTTATATATTTTTTTAAGCATATAATTTGACGCCAAACCAGTGATTGATTCACGATAACCAAAAATATCTATCCAGAGATTTTTCAATTACATTATGATATAACATTTTAATCTTAATATTTCGTACACAATTTAAATGCTAATGCCGATTTTGGGGTGCGTCGGAATTTTGACTCGCGAGAGCGATGTTAATTTTCCCCAGAATATTATTATGAAATACTATTTTGTTATAAGTTTCACACACCTGTCATTTAAATTAAAATATTTGGACATTTAATAAGGTTTGCGAGGGACAAGAGAGGCATTCTTAATTTTTCTTTCTAGGTCAATAGGGATATAATTTTTGGGTAACACTGGACATCTTAGCTCATAAACCCCATCTGACTATACCTTAATGTCTGTATTTTGAACACATAATATGTATTACAAATTAATATTTTCACTAACATGAAGCTTTCAAAATTATTAATTTGGGCTGTAAATTAGATTAATGGCCCTAACAAACTAAAAATATTTCAGTAGGACAGGACAAAAGGGGTCACATGAGTCATATATATTGGGATTAAAACGGAAATAAAATTACTCTGACCACAATTTGCGAAGCGTTTAGAACAAGTGGGGCATTTCACCAATCTGGATTTAGTTGCATATTAGGATAAGCAAAAAACGCAAACTAAAATGTATTTAGGTACAATTCGGTTTAGTTTTTAGTGGAATATATTTTGCAGATATCACGCAATTTCGGTTCGTGTTTTTAATCTTTCATCCGTAAAAATTAAGTCTTTACATATTAATATCTGAAATGCTCATTTAAACAATATTTCTAAGTGTTGTGGGCTTGTGTAATTCTAGCATTCCGGGGCGTCCAAGATCAATTTTCAATTAAGTAGCCAATAAGATTAAAAAGTGGAATAAGACCAATAACCCAATATAATATAGACGTCGTGAGCTAGTAGAAAGTTTGATTCGCACTCTTGAAAGAGCAGGTTCGATTTCCAGGCTGTGTCGTGTACCAATTAGACTTTTACAGATCTCAAGTATATTATAGGCACGCTTTATCAGTGAAGGAAAACATCGTGAGGAAACCCGCACATGGTTGGCCCCAGACGTATTGACCAGTCTTTCCTCTGAACTAGACCGACTGTGTTGTGAGAATGACGAAGACGTCACTTGACCTCAATTATCATTCAACTCTAAAAATGAAACAGTAACTAAAGTTTGAATAAGATCGTAGGTACTTTTACTATCGTCTTAATCTTCACAAGTTTTGCATTGGTTTTTGTTTTATATATTTTATCACCTCTAGTCAATGCCTCTAGTAGGCGCTAGAGCTGACTTCAAAAATAGCAATTTTCCAATTTGTCATATCCGAAACATTAAAATCAAAGAAATTGAAAACCACAAGACCAAATCAATCCTTTAACTTTTTCTATATTTACAGGTTCGATGGGCCCCGGTGTGCCCGAGAACATAACAGTGACGTTCCTCAACCCGACCACAGTTCGCGTCTCCTGGTCTACCACCGCCGAGCTGGTGGAGAAGTATGACGTCACCTACAAACCATCTGACGCCAGGTGAGATATTTGAAGTTGACTGTAGATAGTGACGTTCCATAACCCTATCATAGTGCACGTCTACTGGTCCAACCACCGCCGATCTGGTAGAGAAGTATGACGTCACGTACATACCCTCCGACTCCAGATGAGATATTTGACGTAGTAGACTGTAGGCAGTGACGTTCCATAACCCTACCATAGTGCGCGTCTCCTGGTCCACCACCGCCAAGCTGGCGGAGAAGTATGACGTCATCTACAAACCCTCCGACTTCAGGTGAGATATTTGACATAGTAGTTTGTAGGTAGTGACATTCCATAACCCTACCATAGTGCGCGTGCACCACCGCCGAGCTGGTGGAGAAGTATGACGTCATCTACAAACCCTCCGACTTCAGGTGAGATATTTGACATAGTAGTCTGTAGGTAGTGACATTCCATAACCCTACCATATTGCGCGTGCACCACCGCCGAGCTGGTGGAGAAGTATGACGTCATCTACAAACCCTCCGACTTCAGGTGAGATATTTGACATAGTAGTCTGTAGGTAGTGACATTCCATAACCCTACCATAGTGCGCGTGCACCACCGCCGAGCTGGTGGAGAAGTATGACGTCATCTACAAACCCTCCGACTTCAGGTGAGATATTTGACGTAGTAGACTGTAGGAAGTGACGTTCCATAAACCTACCATATTGCGCGTCGCCTGGTCCACCACCGCCAAGCTGGCGGAGAAGTATGACGTCATCTACAAACCCTCCGACTCCAGATGAGATATTTGACGTAGTAGACTGTAGGCAGTGACGTTCCATAACCCTACCATAGTGCGCGTCTCCTGGTCCACCACCGCCAAGCTGGCGGAGAAGTATGACGTCATCTACAAACCCTCCGACTTCAGGTGAGATATTTGACATAGTAGTCTGTAGGTAGTGACATTCCATAACCCTACCATAGTGCGCGTGCACCACCGCCGAGCTGGTGGAGAAGTATGACGTCATCTACAAACCCTCCGACTTCAGGTGAGATATTTGACATAGTAGTCTGTAGGTAGTGACATTCCATAACCCTACCATAGTGCGCGTGCACCACCGCCGAGCTGGTGGAGAAGTATGACGTCATCTACAAACCCTCCGACTTCAGGTGAGATATTTGACATAGTAGTCTGTAGGTAGTGACATTCCATAACCCTACCATAGTGCGCGTGCACCACCGCCGAGCTGGTGGAGAAGTATGACGTCATCTACAAACCCTCCGACTTCAGGTGAGTTATTTTTGTAGTAGACTGTAGGCAGTGACGTTCCATAACCATACCATAGTGTCTCCTGGTCCACCACCGCCGAGTTGGCGGAGAAGTATGACGTCATCTACTAGCGTTCTGATGCCAAGTCTGATAATTTAAGTGTGACCTCTAAAGAAAATCATATTCAAAAAAAACTTAAGCAACAGCTGAAAATATCAGACTACGTACCTACCTAGTATTCAGACAAAATCAAGAAAATTGACGAGTTGAAATAATTTCCTGGAATCTCAAAATCTGTGTGTAATGTAAGGAGTAAAGTTCGTCCGAGTGGGCCAGGAATAATGTATGGACTATGAAGTTAGCCTATGAAGTTAGCGCTAGTCCTCGTCAAATAAAAGTTTCGGGAGAAAGTCCATAAATGTTTATTTATTTTATCTTCATAATTAATTTCAGAAGGTTAGCTTGTTGAACTATTTATAATGTAATTTTTTTCGACGATTTGGAATCAGAATTTATTAAATAATTATATTATCCTTGCACTCACTATCCTTACAATCACTATAAAATATGCCTGTCTTACATCCGAATACTTAAATACTTTTTAAATTAAGATGCTCTCAAGTCTGCTGCAGGTATTTGTCATTCTGCCAAATTAAGACATTGAGGGGCCTCCCAACTTTAACAAGCGTTTAAGATTTGCGCCCTTATTAGCTTAAAAATATTAATGCCCTACCTCAAATTTACGCTTAGACAGGAATGATACATACTCATAGTATAATCAATATTCTATAATTATTATCGTGGACGTATTGTATCAATGTAATTACAAATTTAGATACCCAGAGCAGGAAGTGACGGGTGAAACACACAACACGTGAATGCTACAGCGATTTAGTTAAACTTGACAAGCCTATAATAATATTAATATTGGTACATATGAATCTTTTTCTTATGGATATCTGTGCAGTGCTCAAAAAGAAAAAAAAGAAAGAAAGAAAATTGTACACACCTACGTGATCACGCTTATTTTCTAATAGGATTACCATTAGGCAGGCAGAGGCCTTATTTTCCACGAGTGGGTAGTTTTCTCGTAGCAAATAAGGCTTTTATAATTAATGAAAGTTTGCTGTTTTTATCAATTAGGTAGCTGGTGTAGCATAAAAGGGAAATTTTATTCGTAGCATTCGTCTATAATCATCTATAACATAAACTGTTTTTAAAAATACGCTATACTGAATAGCATTCTGCCTTAACTTAAACTTTAAACTTTAAAATTTAAAGAAGGACCTTAAAGGTCCTTCTTAAATTGCCCCTCAGACATTCAACGACTGACGTATACGCCAAAGTGGATGTCCTGTCGGTGAGAATTCGTTCTGGAAATGCTTAGGAGATACCATAAAATAAGTGTACCATACCTACCTCCTTCATCAAAGAGACTTGATCGGTGTCCGGTTCCTTTTGCACGTACGACATTCGCGCGTCAACAATATAATGTCTTGGCACCATTTATATATAATAATGTGCTAAAATTAAAATTAATAGATAAACACTATACAAAGTACACCTTTAAAAAAGTAATAATTAAATGGCTTAAAGAAAATACTTATGATGAAATAGAAAAATTGTTCTTGCCTGCTATTTGTTGAATAACATAAGATACCTAAGTTGTACCTATTTACCTATCCAAGATTTACACATAACCACACACAGCCACATACACACACAACCACACACACACACAACCACACACACATACAACCAAACACACACACAACCAAACACACACAACCACACACACACACAACCAAACACACACAACCACACACACACACACATCACACACTAAAATTATTATTTTGTTCATTGTGTAATTATTGTTTGGTATCATTGTTTTTGCCTGCATTCTAAATTTAGCGCACTTCTAAGACTGTTGTTAGTCAAATAATTACATTTCTAATGTCAATAATTGATGTCATTTGTCTTCTCTTTTCTATTTCTTTTAAATTGTTTATATCTCTATTGGCATAACATGTATCTTCATGGGCGAGGACACTGGCCTCTGCAATACAGTTTACACTAGTGCAGGGGTCAGGGACTTCAGATATGTAAAACTCCTCTGTGTCAATAAAGAATTTATTTATTTATTATTTATTTAACTCCTAAGCTGCGGCGAACAGCGATGCTGTTTCTATTAAAAGTATAAGATAAAAAAGTACCTGGTTGACCGAGCTTTACTCGGTGTTGTAGCGCAACGATAACTTATTAAAAAAATATATAAAAGAAGAAGAAATAACAAAAATATTTATCTTACAGGGATTCGAACCCACCACATTCCGAATTTCCAAACAATGCAAAAATTATACGTGCGCATACCAAGCTGCCAATCGGATTGACGTAAGAGAGTAGAAATTATTATACAATATATATTGTTGCAAGACGAAATAAAAAAAACATATATGGCTTAAAAATGAGCAGTTTCTGAGGGATAAGACGTAGCTAGATCGATTTTTCTCCACCCAAAACTACCTGCATACTAAATGTCATGGTAATACTTGTAGCCGTTGTCGAGATACCGATTATATATAATATACAAGATCGTTTCGTTTAAAGTATAAGATATAAACATTTCCAACCGCTAGTAAATATATTAACATTTAATCTGTTATACATTTTAGTAAGATAGATCCTCTGTTAACTCCCAAACTGAAGTATTCATAGTTGGTTCTGAATAATGTTGTTAATTACAGATGCTATTTAAACCCACGCTTTGCGAATGACAGCCTTGACAACTTAATTTTACGGTGATATAGCAGCTATAATCTTCTTGATTGATAAAGTTTGATATATATTATACAATTTCATTACACTTTGTCAATCTTCACAAAATTTACAATTTTTTTGGTATTTTTTTTATTTAAGAGGCTAAACAGCCCTCAATGTTCAAACTTAAGAATGATATGAACTATTATGGGCGAATTTCGATCACAGGGCGACATCCAGTAGATATTAAATGATTGGAGAGTGCAACTTCATTCGATTAATATCGAGTACTCTCATATATAGCGACAGGTTGATTGAAAACTCAACTTCGAGCATTGCTAACTCCATTTTTCCGCTCCCTTTGAGCATAACTTTTAGTACGATTTCAACTACTTTCAATCCATTTAAAGTAATCGTATAAAACAGATTTTATAACAATATACGAATTTCGAGTGTAAGAAGCGTCAAAACTAAGAAAACTGCGATTTTCATAGTATTGTTGAAAATTTTTATCATTGCATTGTATCATACATTTATTGTATCAAAATTAACCGCGCACAACCTTTATTGTGTTTTCAAAAAAATAATAAATCTCTGATTAGCCTGAAAATTATGAAAAAAATGAATTAAAAAAAAATGAAAAAAATTAAAAATTAAATTTAAATTTAATTAAATTTAAATTTTTTTCCATTTTTATTATGAAAAAAAAAATTCAGCGTAGGTAAATATATACGCTGAAAATTCCAAGCGCAATTTTCGAATGTTAAACTTGAATATGAGTCAAAAAGGTACAATGCCATTAAACTAATGCTTCCCACAGCTTGTACACACGAGTTGGCAAGCCGTGAATTTTATTTTCATTTGTTTTTATCTTTATTGTTAACTAGCTTTTGCCCGCAGGAGCTGCGTGCCCTGTGCCCGTGTAAATATTGTATGTATATGACAAGTATCAAGTACCACAGTAATGCTCGGTTTTCCTACCTCACTCATGTAACGCTCGATTCAGTAACATTCCGTTGTGAGCCAAAGTTATTAAAGAAAGACGAACAGATATGCAGATACAAAGTTAGTTCATGATTTTATTGCACTACTACAAGCATACGGTGTGTCCACGATTGTGTTGAAAAATTGTGGGTCGTAGAAGGGGACGTCATATTTGGATCGTTCTTTGAAAGCTGTTTTTCTGTACGTAATTATATAGTTTCTATTCTGTGCGGGAGCGCTCTAAAAGTAAAACAAATCCCAGAGAAGTATAGTCACAATACTATTTGATTATATTTTTATTTGATTGTAACGAAATCCAATAAAAGTTTATAAAATATTCAAAATATGAGAAATATAGTAAGATTTTGTTTTATTGTTGGTTAAAACGCTATAAGCTATTTTAATAATTCTGTAACTTTGTCAAACTGCCGAGGGCATAATATGAATTTTCAGCTTTCAGAATACGGCTTAGTATTTATAGAAGGAAATGTTTTGCCTTTTGTGAGGTCAATTACACTAGCTATTAAATGTTTTGTGAGGTCAATTACACTAGCTATTAAATGTTTTGTGAGGTCAATTACACTAGCTATTAAATGTTTTGTGAGGTCAATTACACTAGCTATTAAATGTTTTGTGAGGTCAATTACACTAGCTATTAAATGTTTTGTGAGGTCAATTACACTAGCTATTAAATGTTTTGTGAGGTCAATTACACTAGCTATTAAATGTTTTGTGAGGTCAATTACACTAGCTATTAAATGTTTTGTGAGGTCAATTACACTAGCTATTAAATGTTTTTTTTATCTACTTGTTATCTACTACAAAAAGTTTTAAAATAATAATAATTTCTCTTGAAAAAATAATGCTGATTGAATAATATTAATGTCATTCTGTTGCGCCAACGTACACTTAGCCAACATGCCTTCGTTAATTACAAATTCGATATTCGAAACTGAAATTATATGTGATTGACATAGCTCTTTCAAAATGAGCGCGCCATACGTCATAACCTGGATATATTTTTAGGGTTCCGTAATACATAAGGAACCCTTATAGTTTCGATCTGTCCGTCCGACTGTGTGTCTATCTGTCTGCGGTTCTAGCTTCTGTAATTATTTATTTCTAACTTCGTCATCGTAACAAGCGATGGCATCTTGGCAAAAGAGCCTGCATCTGTTTTCCTGCGCGGGTCAATCGCATGTCAATTCCATTGTATGTACTTTTAGATCACCTACGGCCTAAATAAACAATTTTTGATATTTTTCTGATCACCAGTGCAGTTTAAAAGAAACTGCAGATATCATTTATCTACTTTCACCTGTTTTGTACCTGTAAAAGTTTGACCATTAGCATCACTTCACACCAAGACGCCACGCGGCGCTGCATGTTAAAGATAGCGATTCAAAATTGAACTTTGTTCACTGCGCTAGAAGATACACGTTTAATTGCAAGAGCTCGAATTTCGAGCTACACCGAGCAGCAAAGCAGGGTCAAAGAATTTATATTACTGACGTAGCAGAGCGCCTCGCCGCTCGTACAATGTATCATAAAAATTCAGCGCAGCGCTGCGTCACGGTGTGAGCTGACCCTTAAAGCTAAAGCGAGTAGCCTTTACCGACCAGCGAATTTTATGCTGGTATAAAAACTAGTGTAGCAAATATTTTTTTTATTCGCTGACTTATTTCATTTTAGTTGAAAAACAGTTCCACCGATGCCTTAAAAACAATACTTTTTTTATTCTTCCCATCGCTGTATGTGCCTTGTGTAGTTGAAAAACAAACATGTTTCTAAACCAATTTTTGAACAAAGGAACATTGAACGGCTAAATTGAATTTTCTGTTCACGGTAAACATTTGTTCGAAAGTTCATGAAAAAAAAACATCAAAATTGTTGCAATGAAAATATATATAATAGCTTATACCCCAGTCATTTGGTAGTTCTAAAGAAGTATTGACAATGATAACAAATTTATTTTCAGTGCAACAATTTGATGTTTTTTTCATGAACTAATCAAAAATAATTCCATGGACTAATCTGAGCTAAAGGGTACAAGAATTTAACTAACGATCAATTTAAACATTTATTTATTTTTCCAAAAACTGCATAACATTATACATGTAATTTTATATTGTCATTATTTACATATCGGAAGATCCACATGATTCAATCATAATGCCAACGATTGCACGCGGCTGTATATAACGTAATTAGCGCGGCATGTCATTTACTCGTAATTCGATAGTCAGACGTGGACGCGTAATTACTACAAATCTAAGTGCTTATTAATTTAAAAAACAAAATATTATGAAGGTGTATCCGCGGTAAGTCAGAGTGGTAAGTGTGAGTTTTTCTTTTCGCAAATTTCGCGCTGTACAAATCACATACAAACTAGTAAATGCCAAACGTGCTCACGATCGAATGCGAAAAGAAAAACTCACACTTACCACTCTGACTTACCGCGGATACACCTTCATTTTATTTTGTTTTTTAAATTAATTTATATTATACTAGATGTTGCCTGCGACTTCGTATGCGCAAAAGGTAATAACGCGGAGACCGTACATTTTTGCCGCAATAAATCTTCAACCCTCAGTGGTCGATAACTCTTTCACACCTGTAGGCTGTAAGGGCTGTCCTACACCTACTATCTACACCTAGTAGATGGTAGGTGTAGGACGGGCATCATCAAGACATACAGTTAATTATAAAAAATATCAATAACATAATTAAATTTCCCTCTAGGACTTTGCGACGCTAAAACTATCAATTTGGCACAAAAAAGCTCATAGCATAAATTATAGAGAATTGTATCTTGTTCAATTTTGTAGAATATTTTCATCGTAAAATGTGGCTGTAAAGAGATATTTCTATTGATATTATTAGATATGGCCATTTTTTTAATAGCGGATCGAGTGGTAGCAATATTGAATCTATTAAGATCACGCTTCATAAAGTGCAAATTACTCATTACTTACCTATTGGTAAGCATTAAATCTTAATTAAATGAAAAACATTTTACGTTCAGGGCAGTTTATCTGGAAACTGAGGGTCAATTCTGCTAAAAAACCTGCAATAATACAATTACAATCAAGTCCTGACACGCCGAAACTGTCAAACGTAAATTCACGTAAGCAGAAGCAGCAGCGTCTAGTGCCTCCTGATAGGTCCAAACGTCACAAAATAAGTTTATAATAAAAAGTAGCTTCACTTATAATACAATCAAATAAAAATGAAAGTCTACTTTAACTACGAGAATCGAGGTTCAGGTCAAGAGAAGGAATGCTAGACTTGCATTTTATGAGTATCTAGTCAGGGCGCAGCTATCTATCAACACACTTTGCTTGTTTCTTATGATCTTTTTTGTTCACAAACATTCACACAAATGTTGATCAATTGAAAAAAACTGCCAAGTTTGGAACCTACAGTCCGACTTTTGTGTCCCTAGCGATCTACAATAGTCCTCTGCTTGTTCTTGATGACATCCTTTTTCGACGGTGAACGCTAACTCCACAAGGAGTCTTGGAAACTACCAAGTTCGATTATTTTCATTACTCTTTTTTAACTCCTCTGGTATCACGAATACCATATTGTAATGCCACCAATAGGCGACCCATCTGTTTCTTGCAGGTTTTATTTCCTGAAAAAAAATTTTTGAAAAAAAAAAACAAACTCATTACGTCATTATTTACACTGATTTATTGTTTTAGCGAGTCCTTTGTTTAATTACTGAATCGGGAAATGTTTTAGACAAATGGCCCGATGTTGTCTGATGAAAAGTGACAGCTTCAATAATTTCCGCCGGAAAACGAGCTTTATTTATGAATTTAAATAAACATTGGATATAAATAATAATGATTTTTCATTCGAAAAAGCATTTTAGTTCGAAGTGATTAAGAGATATATAATCCTAAAGCGATTATGTACTTTACTCAGAGAAATTATCAATTGAAATAGAGTTTTAATTATTTACTACTTTCTTTTATAGCTTTTGTTCTTTGATAAATAAGCAAAGTAAACTTTTTAGAAGTAAGCTACTTCTAAAAAGTTGATAATCATCTTGATTTAAAAACAAATTACTTAGTTTTTGCTCATCTTCTTTCTTCCTCTCTTTCCTTCTCACTCCCGCTTGTTGGTACAAAACAACGAAATTGACTCATTGTGCATTAGTTACAGAGTGGTACTGGAGGTGGCGGGGAACTCCGACGCTGTGATCCTCAGCGGGCTGGAGGCTGACACGCAGTACCAAGTAACAGTTGCCGCGCTGTGGGGCGGCCACAAGTATAGAAGCAGGCCTATTGTCTTCCGCACCCTGGGTAAGTTAAGAAGTAAATAGATTAAAGTTTTCTATGTAATAAGTGAACATTTACTAAGGTAGGTAATAGGCATAGTTAATAAAACTTTGATAATTGAATTGATAAGCTATGTACTTTATCAAAAAGTCCTATCCTGCCGACTGCGCCATTTGTTTCTCATTACAAATTAATAACTAACAAACCTAAGCTATATTTTGAAGGGTACATGGCTTGTATCATAAATACCACGTATTTAACGTTGTTATAATTACTTTTAATTTATAATTTTCTATTGATGTTTTGGTTTGATTCGAAAGAAAGTTATCTATAAAGTGGTTTTCAGTTGCCACAAAATGCCTCCATATGTTGCGGTAAAATTGGTTTTGTAGCGGAAAACCGAACCAATCAATACACCATACTGTACAAATAAACTTTAGGCAGGTACAGTTTGTTTCTTTTAATTATTAAAATCATCATAATTAAATTAAACATAAACATTTTCATCGCGTTCTCTCAAAGCGAATTTAGAAAGTTTTTCTTGAATGAAGTAACGGAAAACAGCATATTTTAATATAAAGAAAAGACGAATTATTATTTTACACATCCAGTAAACACTATACCTTTGAGACCGAAAAGTAACAAAGAAATATTATTTTAAAACTTTGCGAACAATTTAGAGAAAGCTTTTTAACTTTTAAAATAGTTTTGACCCCGGGGGTGAAAACGGATTTAATTTCAATGGTACTTTGCTTAAAGCAGCACGGTTTAAATTATTTAAATGTATACAAGTAAATGCATGAATAACTTAACCTTTGTTACCTTTTATCTTTTACAACTTTAATAATATAGATACATCATCATTAGCCCGTGTCCTTTAGCTATTAGCTTCCTCTAATGTTTTTGTCTTCACATAAAATAGAGGACGAAATGTACATACCGTTCATCTGATTTTAAGTAATCGACATATAAAAATCGTAAAGTAACCGTACCGTAAAGAGGTCTTCGAAAATACCGCGAAACCCGTCGAATTGTTGCGCAATTTATATGAATTGTCCCTCTCTGAGATACTAAGTAGGTAAGTACTTGTTATACAGGTTAATAGTAAGATAATTGATTTAATATGAAAAATAACTAAATCTAATCTAATATAATAAAGTGAGTTTGCTCGCGCAAACTCGCGGAATTTGCGCGGAAAAGATTCTTCAAAAATTATACAATAAATTTCTCGCTCTCATTTGTATAATGCACTATCAGTAGAATGGCACGGCATCACAAAAGAATCTATTATACTGCGACCGAGCAGCCTTGACATACTCACAGTTTGCTAAAGATCTAAGGTATTGCCATGAGAACATACTTGCTTGCATAGTTTTGGTACATTGTCGCCAATTTCGCGCAAGTCTATTTTTGAGAGTGGCAATTTTTTTTATTTTTCTGGTTTCTTTAACATTAAGACTTTAGGAAATTCTTATTATTAACACTTTATACAACTTTTATTTTCTGTTTTCAGTAAAGAAACATTTATCACATTAAGTAAGTGGTCTTCCACTTACTGGATGGCTCTTGCCATGCTTCGGAACCGATGGGCCGGCATGACCCGATAAATACCACGGCCTCACAGAAAACCGGTAACCAGGAAATGAAATTACCGGAGGCCCAAGGGGTTGGGGATTTTAAGGACCAGAAACGCAAATTGTGAGTGTCCATGGGCAATCGCTTAGGTACCATCAGGCGATCCGTGTGCTCGTTTTCTGGTCCATTTCATAAAAAAAAGTATTTTTATTTGTTTTGTACCTGCTAGTCTACCAAAAATATACATGACCATTAAACCAGTGAAGAACAATTTAATTAAAATAATATGTACCCAATTCATTTTATCTCTCATCTAGAATAGCATTACATACAAACATTAATTTTATATACATTTGCACTTTGTATTCAAACGAAAATTTTATGTTGCATACTTATGTTTTATTAGTAGTATTAAATTAGTAATATTATTATGTATTTATTTATATTATGTTATTAGATGTTGCTCATTTCAGTGGTTGCGTTGCGTTATGTCGCGTCGTCGCAATGGACTAACGCATTGCATGCTGCACCTGCGTTGCGTTGACATCACCATGCAAAAGGTTGATAGCGCAGCGCAAGATCCATCCTCCCTCTTCGTCTCCCATCCGATGTTCCGTTGAAACGTCGAGTTCGACGACGCAAAGCATGAGAATAATGTATAAAAAACAATGCAGCATCAACGCTGCGACAACGCAACGCATTGCAGCGCAACGCACTATATATAATCATAATATTCCACCATAAAAAGTATAAAATAAATTAAATTTATCGTAAAAATGATGTAAATTGTTATTGTACATATAGCGCAAAATTGGTACATTGACTACAGAGATGGGTCTTTACCTTGTACAACATTGCACACGCTGCCACATGACGCTGCCAGACAGGCATATTATCACAAGCGGTTAGAACATGTTAATACCTCCAGCTATTGAAAGAAACAGCACTTTCGTATCTGTAGTAAAAGATATATATGTAAATCAAAACTCGCCGGGTAATTTTGACCCAACCCCCATGACACCGGGTCAATATTGAGCCCCCTTAAATGTTTTTTTTTTACATCTTTCCTCTCATTTTCTTGCAATTTGTGGAAGTGATTTCGTGAAATTGGACGGAAGTGTGTCACGGAAGCGCACGCGCGAAGTTTTGATTTGACGAATCAGCGCGCTGGTAAAGTTGGCCGACTGATTCGAATAAAATACATATTTCAGTAGTTTAGCTTTTTTAAATTTTGACTCTGATTTCTGTCCACTGCTTAATGGAAAAGTTTCCGTACTATTTTTATCATATTAGAAAATCGTACTAAGCATTGTGTTTTTTTCTAATATTTTGTATGAAAATCTATGCCAGTAAAATCGAATTCACGATGTCACACGGTCACACGGTCACCAGTCGTTACAGCCTGGTGACAGACAGCGAAGTTTCAATAATGAGGTCCCGTTTTTACCGTTTGGGTACGGAACCCTTAAAAACACATATTATTAAATCGCTATACATGTTCATGTACATCTGCAAGTACATGGCTATATTTTTCGAATTTAAAATATAGCCATGTACTGTACATGGTGTACGGACATTGGACAAGTAAACATGTTGGTAATTAATATTTTTAGTTGCGTGCCCGCGTGTGTCTCAAAGGGCAGATAAGGCCGGATATAGTTACGGCTGGCAGTTACACATACTTTTATACTTGTGTTTACCGTGGGAACGTCTACATAAATAAAAAATACAAGTATATTTAACCATTCGAAATTTTAGCTGCTACTTTCTTGCTATTTCTTTTGTGCGCTTCTTAGGGTCCGCTCACACCGAAACGAGGCGATACGCGAAGCGGCGCTACATTTTTAAAAATAGTGATTCAAAATTGAACTTTATTCAGTAGGTACACGAGAAGATACTACTCATTTCATTACAAGAGCGGTGCAGTTTGATATTCAAACTCTTACAATTAAACGTGTATCATCTTGTGTAGTGCATAAAGTTCAAATCGCTATCTTGAAATCGTCTCTTTTCAATATGAACTGACGCTTATGTGTGGCTTCAAAATACAATTAACTTGTTTAAATAATAGCATGTCAAGACTCAGGACATGTGTAAGGAGCATTAGAACAACAATCATTACGCATTACGTTTTTTTATTGATTTCAAAAGCTATTGTTCGATTTGGCACAAAATAATTATCCTGAATATATTTAGCAAGATCTGTATGGAAAGTTACAAGTTTCTATCTCCTATAGTACCTACAGAAATGATATCAATAGAACTAAGTTACTAAAATTGATCCTTTTATATTCGCAAAAGCTGTTTTATTATAGCTGTTATAAATCTAAAAATACAATTTAAATTACAATGACCTTCTTTAAGGTCCCATTTTAGGAAGTGTAATCAATCACATATTCCTTAGTATACCTAACATCACTCAGCCTTAAATATACCTAAGCAGATTTTTAATTATAAAAATCGAGCACATAGAAATTTTTACATGTTAAAATGACCCAGGTCATTTTAGTAATAAATTTAAGTAAAAACTTGCTTAGACAAATAAGAAGCTTTAAAATTAAACTATTTAAACAAGTAAGAAAAACGCTAAGAAAAGAATTATGGCTGCTTACAATAAAAACATTGCTAGGGTTCGTTATATTATTCACTGTAAACAAATAGGTGTAGAAAAAAAGTTTACTTCAACCCTTTCTATTTTAATAAATTGGAGCGAGTCAGCATTATGTATGATCCGGCTAAATAAGGGATGTGCGTGTCGGGAATAATAAGGATTACGAATACAAAATGGGTGCGCAATACGGAATTTTGTTGGGTAATAAATAATTATGAAGCTTAATGTACACAGTAGAACACTGTTTATTTCGCTGTATATTTATTTTCAGGATGTTTTATTAACAACGGTCTACATCAAAATTGCCATAAAGTCTGCTTGAATTATAGTTTTTCACTCGTTCGCTACCTTACTCTGAATATATACAACTTATAACAAAAATTAAACCACCGTAAAAACTGAAAAGTAAAAAATAACAAAGCTCTTTTTGGCGGTTTAATTTTTTGTTAAAAACTTTGTTTTTGTGGCTAGAATCTACTTATCACTATAAACTACATGCTTAAGCTCATTAATGGTTAACAAATCAGCATTAAAACCTGTGAGCGAATGATAATGATGATGAATTTAAATTTGGGAATTGCAAATGTTCAAAGATATCGATAGAATCGAAGACTATGAAAAGTACCTTTATTATCATATGAAGATGTATGGTGTGATGATGATGATTACTGTAATTGATATAGTAGCATATGCTTGCTGTTCTCTACACAACGCTGAAATTCCCAAACATATTGTATATTTATTTAAATATAAATTTCGAGGAGTTCCCTCGATTTCTCATGGAATCCATCACCAAGACTAACCATTTGGTGACAATGGGACCAACTTAGAAGTAATCCCCGGACTACACTGTAAAAAGTTATGCGTGGTCATACATAAAAGAAATATAAGCGTTGACTTGCGAACCTCCTCCAGGTTTTTCGTCGGTTAAAAACTGAATCTTAGTTTGTATTTTTCAGTAAGGGTCGATTCACACCGAAACGAAGCAATACGCGACATTGCGCTGTATTTTTAAGATTATTATTATCTATATATATATAAAAGAAAGTCGGGTTGTTACACTATTTATAACTCAAGAACGGCTGAACTGATTTGGCTGAAATTGGGAGGTAGCTTACAACCAGGAGACTGACAAAGGATACTTAAGTGCCCCGTCGAGTCTGTATATTCGCGATAATCTCAAAAACTACTGAAAGGATTTTCATGCCGTTTACATTTACCGACAGTGGTTCCTTAGAAAGATAGGGAAGGCTTAGTTTAATAATAATTTGTTAAGGTTTTGTGGAAATTGTTTGATTTATGACGATAATTGTTGAAGGTGTCGGAAAAAATCAAGCCGTCTGGGAACTTTTATCAAAAACCCTACCTTACCTAACCCAGTTGGAGATAAATAACAAAACAATTTATGGTGGGATTGTTTCTCTTTTATAGGTCTACAAAAAAGTCCGCGATGGTATAGATATGTCTATCTTTTAAGGATAGGTTACTATACCCATTCTAAGTTTCAAAAAATAATCAGAAATAATGTGGTATTTTTAGGTGATCCTTATCTAAAATATTATATCTAGGAGATATCTTAAAATAAAAAAGTACGTCTGAAAATTTATTATAAAGTATATATTTTTATTCTGTGCTATTACTATATTGCAGGTATATTTGCTAAAGAAGTTTTTTGCCACGAACACTCTCCCACGCGGGTAAAGTTGTGGGCAAAAGCTAGTTTTTTTATAATTATTACGCTATTTAAAATTGAGTTTTATTCATTACACATGAAAATACACGTTTCATTGCAAGAGTTCGAATGTCAGGTTGCTCCGCGTTACACAACGCATGTGCAGTGAATGACTGATGTCATATGGAATGTATATCTTTTTGAGTAGTGGTTAGTCTTCAATTTTAAACTGCTGTCTTAAAAAAGGAGCATCGTGTAGCGTTCCGTATCGTCGTGGTGTGAACCAACCCTTAGGCGATGTGCCTTTTTGCCTATAAATAAAACGAAGAAAGTAATTTCGGATACCAAAAAAAACTATTGAAGTGATAACTTCTTATGGGAGGGTAAACTGCTTCGTTACGTAACGCGTTACGGCGCCAGCCGGTCTGGCTTCCCTTTCTGTCACGCATACGGCAGCAGTAGGCAGGCTCCTCCTCTCTCACTCTAACCCACAGCGCTAGCCGTATCAAGATTGTATTAATAAATAACCTTTCCTTACATTATCATAATAATATACACATATTTAAGTAATAACCTAAGCTTTTCTCAAGATAAACAATTTCAATATTAAATAGTTCAACTTAGATTAGTATAAGTTATCACTTCCGTCGGGCCAGACGCACACGT
This sequence comes from Phengaris alcon alcon, assembly GCA_037179445.1. NCBI lineage: Eukaryota > Metazoa > Arthropoda > Insecta > Lepidoptera > Lycaenidae > Phengaris > Phengaris alcon. The sequence continues at coordinate 792,639 of JAYRCH010000175.1, read as the reverse complement.
TTTTTTTTGCTAAGTAATTGGTACTTATAGTTACGAAGACCTTTTTCACTATTAATTAGAGCCTTAATACTAAATGCTAAGCTTCATTTACAATTCATCCCGGCAAAATCAAAACCAAACTAGACGCTCTTGAATACTTCAAGAGGAAAGTTAAGAAGTGTCAATCCTCACACAAGTTGTGTAGATCAACTTATGTAAACATAGGTTGAAGAAACTTATAGATATGACATTTATATAAAGCCATCGAGGGACGAGCACATATACCCCAATAGAGTCCTTTTATGGGGAGAGGAATTGCATTCCTCGGTGAACATACGGGGCCTTCCTAGCTTTGGATGGCATATTTTGTTAGATTTTGCTAATCACATCATATTTTTTTCTCCTGTTCCAGTCTCTTTTGAATTACTCTGTTCTTATTTACTTTGTGCATCCATCCCTTTCTTTCTTCTTGGTATTATGTTTATTGTTAATGTTCATGTGGATGGTTGCCTGGAAGTCATCGCTTTTTAGCGATAAGGCCGCCATAATTGTACTATATTATGTTATTGTTGTTAACATAATTATATATTTATTTTGGTGTGCAATAAAGATTATTATATGGATGTATACAAGGGCGTTTTTGGTAGCATTTTCAAATGCTTCAACAGTCCAAAACGATATCGTAGTGGTACATTACCTTTTTCTTGACATTTTAGCATCTGAAACAAAATTAAAATCCAAATACGGTTGAATCGAAGGCAGGTCAAAATCGAGCCCTGACGTTATTGCGACCCAAGTGGACCTATTGTGACTATATGCAAATGAGGAAATCAGAGCTTAAAGGGCTCTTATTATAACCCGAATACCACCATTTTGAAATTGAACAAAACGATGACCTAAATCTAGGTTATATATATTTATGCTTAATGCTTATAGAAAATCATTTTAATATTATGTTTCTGATCTTTTCAGGCCGCATTACTACAAGAACTCTAAAGTATATTAATTGATCTATGTAAATACCATAACGCAATCAAAGTTATCAGAGCTCTTGCGATTCATAATTTGCTACAAATAGACATTTGTTATCTTTATTGCTAGCTAGATCACTATCGTTTGTTATCTATGCACGTTATGTATCGGCCGTTAGCGTTATGGTCTTAGTAAAGCTCACTGTGCTTTTTTAGTCACAACATATTTTGTTAATACATACAACTTTTTGGCACATCTATCCTCCTTGAATCTATGGTTTTACTCAAACTTAAAGACAATGGAAGCTTTTAGCTGGAATATAAAATGTATTACAGGCGATGCCCCTAGTACCTACCCTTATTGTGTTACCTCTATTTAATCACCACTTAAAAGGTTCCTGACCTGAGCAACGTTACGACAAGTACGCCCACAGGATTACATGAGGAATAGATAAACTCTCTAGTTGGGGAAAAATGTCGTTTCTTAGAAAAATAGGTTTAATTTCCTTATTTTGAAGATCAGAGTGACCATTTTAAGACCAAGACGGACGAATTATAAGAGTTGTTTTTAGAAATCCGTACCTCAAAAGGAAAAAAACGGAACCCCTATTAAATAACTTTGTTCCGTCCGTCTATCTATCCATACCCTTAATTTCAGGAACGCGTGGAGGTATCGACCTCGATACCTACCTAAAACACCTGATTTGGGACCCCATTTTCAGATTGGACAAAAACTGCGATGATACTTTGCATGGAACCCTCGGTGGGCGGACCCGAACAGCTCTTGTCCGTTTTTAATACTATTATTTTGTTGAAAGGCATATCTGAACTTAAATGATATTTTATATTTCAATATTAGTTCATGATAATTACATTGCACGTAATGGTAGATATTTCATTCAATTTTATTGAGTGCGTTTTAAAATTTTAGCACAACCGAAATACAGATTGATCCTCCAAAAATGTTCCTCAACGTTCACTATTTACGATAATAACTCACACCCGATACTGCAAATAAACAAGCCAGACTTCTGACATGTCTATAATTATTTGTCTAGCCAGAAAATGGCAGAGGTTAAAACCATTTCCTTATGATATTTCCGTCGGCAAACTGGGCTACGTTGTCATTTGTTTCACAGTTTATTTGCTGTTTTAAACTCTACAGTCGTAAAGTGACAAATAAGGTCTTATATCTAAGTTCTATTAAGTGCATGACATCCATGTATAAAAACAAGTAACTTGCACATCGTACAAAATGGGAAGTACTTTCAAATTCCAAAATAATATAGCTTGTCGTTACTTGTTTTTTTTCATGATAGGCAAAATTAATACTACATTAGACGTTACCTAATGAGAGCATCCATTTAATATGTTCCTATAATATTTTACTGCGGTCGGTTACTGGAAACGACCATTGTGCATTGGAAAAAAATCTATTTGCTATACGGGATGTACATGGGTCGATTTTCGCCGTGCTTCGCTTGACAAATCGCCTTGTCAGTTTTGTTGGCAAAATTGCCTAGTGCCTATACCTAGTCGAAATTGCGGCGGAAATCATGCGGCTTTATCACCCGTGTAAATGCCGCAAATTGCCGCACAACCAGGCATAAGAATCAAAATATATTTATATATTTTGATATATAAATATATTTTGCCCGCCGAATAAATTTTACCATCATTATTTACAACAAATAATAGTCACGCCTCATTCTGGGTGACGATTGAAAATGCATCTCGACTCTGACATTCTTCTTTGGCAAACCGCCAGTATACCGCTTCCGGGTGTAACAAAGCCGGTAATATCGTAATGGGTTTTTATTTGTCTTTATTTGGGTCATCAGAGGACGATACACCCATCACTTAGTATCGATCAGGAAAAATTTCGAGTGAAGCCATCACGTTTATGGTATTAGAAGTATTAGTGATCGAGTAATACAATAAACAAGTTCGTTTGTTATTGGAATTGGAATTTTTGTTGTCTTTTTCCTCGGTTTTTGCAATATCTGAGAGATATTACTCCTATAATCATATACCTATATATTATAGACGAGACATGTCGAGGTAAAAACTTTTAGAGTTGTTTGGCGCCATTTGTCATCTTAATATCCTGACATTTCCTTATCGCAGTTTAGTCAGTCCGCATATATTTGACAAAATCTTCTCAAATCAGCCATGGCGTATTCTTCTGAAATCAAGATGGCCATGGCGTAACTTTTTCTTACAAAAAAAAGTTACGCCATGGCCATCTTGATACAACTTACATACTGATACATGGACAAGTATGACGATTGGAGTTTTGCCGGGGAATTGAACGATTGGAGATTGAACTCCCCGGCAAAACTCCGATGGTAAGTACTCTAGGCAAAGATTTCAAAGCTAAGGATGGGCTATGACGTACATTTGACAGAACAAATCTTCATACAAGAAAAAGTTACGCCATCTTGATTTCACCATATTATTTCAAATGTCAAAATGGCCCCAAAAACCTCAAAAGTGGGGCCATTTATGGTGATGTTATTTATATTATATAGTATTTTACCTATTTAAATATTGGCAGAATAGCGGTTAGCTTACCATTAAATGACCTGTCCGCTCGTTTGCCTACTACTTAGTTGTATATTCAGTGTAAGTATTGCTGACTGTGTTTTGTAAATAAGCAAAACATTTTGTATACAAATTTTTAGAAACGATCACTCATGTAACCGTCACAATATTAATTAAGATGAACTTTATTAAAAATTAACAAACAATCAAAATACACATTCATAAATAATTTACTCGTCCGTTGAAATCAAAATTAAATTCGTGGTATTTCGTTTTCAATATAGTTGAACGGTGTAATTGAATATATTAAACCAATACTGAATATTGTATTTTCATTTTAATTATTCTTTAACCTATATTTCATGATTTTACTATTACTGAAAATTAGTGAAAAATTCTTTTGGCAAACGAACAAACGAACGAATAGATGGATCGTATTATGAAAGCGTTGCATGATTTACGTAGACATGGGCTTTGTATACGAAAGAACAGAAAATATTATGACACATTGTGTAGATGAAATGACAGATTTTCCTGATCAATCTACCATTTCGACTATATTTCTCTTGGAGGAAAAATATTCATGGAAGGAACACTGAAGTCAGTAGGTTTTTGTACTTTGATTGTGATTTTGGTAGTTTTCTAGTACGTCGTAGGAATTACGACTTTGATGCAATGTAAATAAGTGACATATTAAATTATTGATGAAATATAAATATGATTTGTGCACCGAAAGCTTTAACAAAAGTAGGATGTGGATGGATTGACGCCAGACTTTTGTATGAAGATAATAACTATTTGTTTTCATGAGACTTGCGAAATTCTGTTATACAAATTGTTGTACCTTTGAAAATATTAATTTATAATATACTGTTTCTTCTGAGAAGTTACTCATATTAAGGAGAACTATTTATTTATGCAATAAAAAATATTAATCAACTAGCCTAGTGTGTGAATCTAATAAAAATAATAAAAAATCTGTAATATATTCTGAATATATTCTGAAAGAAAGAAAGTTTTTACGAAGAGTTTACGATCGAAATAAATCTCCACTGCTTGAGAAAACTGCTTCAACATAAAAAGTTTCATTACTTCTGTCATAAACACAAAGTATAAAAATCTAATTTCTTACTTCGGTATAAAGTGGTTTCGTCAACCGATTCCGTTTATAGTTGCAGTAAAATGAAGCATGATTTAAAACGAACTCTCAATTCACGCCGAAACGAAGCAATACGTGACATAGCGCTGCATTTTTAAGATAACTATTCGAAATTGAACTTTATTAATTACACAAGAATATACACGTTTCACTGTAAGAGTTCGAATGTCCTGTCCTTACAATGAATACACATTACACATGCGCATGTGTAATGTGTATTCATTGTAAGGCTACGAACTCACGGAGCGGTTTTCACCCGCGCTCGCTGCGGTTGCGGGCCTGCAACTTCTGTAGAATGCAGATATGTATGTGAAAAATTAAAGCACAACTCTCGGCGGGTTTCACCCGCGCGCTCTGCGTTCGGTATGCGGGCGAAATTCAGAAATTCTATTTTAAATATGTATTTGCCGTTTTGCAACCGCGCGACCTGCGATCTTCACCTGCCACTTCGGCGTTTGCATGACCGCGCAAAACCGCGGTCTCGTGAGCTTAGAAATAAAACCGCAGTTCGACGACCGCGGCGGGCACGGGAAAAACCGCTCCGTGAGTTCTTAGCGTAAGAGTTCGAATGTCCTGTCACCTATGCGCGCATGTGTATGACTCATGTCATATGAAACGTGTATCTTTTTGTGTAGTGAATAGAGTTCAATATTGAATAGCTATCTTAAAATGCAGCGCCACGTAGCATCGCGTATCGTTGCGGTGTCAACTGGCCGTTATGGTTTCGGATATAGTAACGTTAAATTGTATTGAAATTATTTTTTTTTAAGAAAATACTAGCTTTAACCTTGAATTCCTGGATTCGCTTAACTACAATTTTTTTCGTTCATCAACTCCAAACTTGCAAGAGTGCTTTTTCTATATCTAATACGTGAATCTTTCTAATATTTTAAGTTATTTTGCTATTTGTTCGTCGAAAATGAACCCAACAAAATAATATTGCGACAGATTGTTAAAATGTTCAGTTATTCAGCCATCTTTAATGTACAGTACGCCTTTGGTCAGTCCTTTTTCGAACATCGTCTGTCATTTAAATAGAAAAACGAAAATTACCGAGGGCCATTACCAACATGGTTTTACTGTATAATGGTGTAACCCTACTTCCTTATAATATATTGATAGATATTAAATATTGTAGTAAAGTCTCTCAGATGCAGCATCTCACAAAAAATTGGTTGAACTTCACTTCAGATAATTTCGTTTAACTATAAAAATCGTACCAAACTTTCAGTTCATTATCTACTATCTAGTTATTTGACATTTGGGTTTGCTTAAAAAAAGGTGATTTTAACGAACACCAGTGCTAATACAGTAAATCATATTTAACTCTGTAATTTGCAGTTTGCGGGACGTAAACTGTTATTTACAGCCGGCCTACACTGTAATCTTATTTATACGACAAACATTGTCGAGCAGAAAAAGATGACAGGAAACATTTCTCTTCCCTTATTTGATTATATCCCAGTATGCTTCTAATTGAATATTAAAAAGAGAATATTATTTATTAATTTCTAAAAGAGTGTCCGTAGGCTTCGGGTGTATTACTTGGATTGTACATCGTGGGTGCAGATTCGATCCAGGGCCTTTAGTCAAGATGCATTCGATAACTTCGACGGTGAAGTTCGAAATCAATAATGTATGGGATTTGACGTAAGTCATCGCTAAGTGACATGTCGCTTGCGATGCCTTATGTCGAATCCCATTTCGTTTTCGAACTTCGTCGTCGAAATTATCGAATGCATCTTGACTTTAGGCGCTGGATTGTGACATGTATCGATAAAATGTTTGTCAAGTGCGATGCCCAAACAAATATTGTAGCCTATATGTAAGTAGCCTTCCGATCTATACGACTGCGACTCGAGACCGCGAACGGCACACCAGCGAATCGTTTTCGGGCTACGCCCACGGGTCGTGCGAGTCTATGAATCTCGTCTATTTGTCGTACAATCTACAAATGAATTTCCATTTTGTAAGTAGTTTAGTGTTATAGTGGACTACTGCAGACTTATCCTCCACATATCGAGTGCTGCATGATGATGATTTATCTATCCTACTACTATTATAAATCTGAAAGTTTGTGAGGATGGATGGATATATATTTGTTTATCTACTCCTTCACGCAAAAACTACGGCATGGATTTTGATGAAATTTGGTATGGTAGTAGTTTAAGTTCTGGATTAACACATAGGCTACTTTTCACCCCGAGTAAGTACAGTGTTCCCGCGGGATTTCCTTTATACCAGAAATAAAACCCCTTATCAGTTTATATTTTCCACCTGCAGTGCGCTCGACTGTGCAAATACAATGAACTCAAAATAAATATGAATTTTCGGTTTCCAAATACACTGAAAATATATTGTGAATACGAAAATTGAATTAAGGTTTTTCGTCACGTTTTGTGTGGATAAGGGTACATGAATAATGTTTGGTTAGGGCTAGAGGATCAAACGAACGTATTTGAAAACAAGGCTTCAAGGAAAACACCTATTACATTGAAAATAACTATTCACGCCTAACCATTTTGGAATCACACATGAAATTTTCTTATAATATATACAAGTGCTTCATTAAAGGGATACCTGGTACCTACGACGTCAGTAGTAGGGATTTTACGTAGAACGTCGCTTTGGAATGTCTCAGCTATGACTCTATTAGCGCCCTCCATACGTTACAGTTCGGACCGCGCATCTGAGAAACGTTCCAATCCGCGGATGGATATGTGCGGTTGGACTGCGAATAAAACTGTCGTGCTAATAAATATTAAAAGTGCGCTCACGGTTTGCACTACGGACGGGTCTGACATGAACGTACAAAACTATGCGTGTAAATGTGATTTCAAGTTGAGTTTCGACTGTTTGCCACTGGCGCATGGAACGTTATAAATCGTAAAAGTTTTGCTGTCAGTAGTAAGTCGACGCTCCAAACCGACATATTTTATTTTGCATACATACGTGAAGCGCGGATAAAACTGTGGAAAATGCGCTCGCATCGACATGTAAGATCGGAATCCGAACTTTAGGTGTGAAGGGAACTAATGACGTGTAAACGCATATTTAATATTCATCCTGAAATTGACCTTTTTCATTCGTGTAACCCCCGAATTAAATTTAATCAACAATACCTTGAATTGTCTCCATATCAATTGAGCTAACAAAGCACCTGATAACGATATGCGGGTTGTTTCAGAGCCCCCCCGGACTTCACCCCAGCAGGACGGGGGGCTGAGCCCTCCCCGCTCCTCAGTCTCACCCCCCGAGCCACAGCCCACATTCCCAACGGTAGGTAACGGCACTGAGGTTAACGGTCAAAATATCATAATGCTGAAGGTAAGTATAAGGGGTTGCAGTTACCATCTTTCTTTATATTTCCGTCGTTGAAACCCATATACTGAATTAAGTAATTACTGGTTATATGAAGATGTTTTTCTACTTAACTGCAGAATAGAAAATATTTAGTTTTTTTATATACAATAATCCCATATCCTCAGGGATTTTTCCCAAAGAAAAAGTACTTTGTTTGAAGAAAATTATATTTTAATTTTCAATCATCTACTACGACTTAGTTACTTTTTATATACAATAATGTTACATCAGCTACATTAAAAACTAATGAAAATTTTGAAAAAAAAATTCAAGAATGAAAAAATCGTCATGTTTAAAAAAAACTCTAAAATCTCACAAAATATTTACTTTAGTATATAGGTTATATTAGTTAAGAGACTAAAATATCAAAAATGATGGGAACTACAACCCCTTAAAAGATAAACATCGACAGATACGGGGTGTGGAGATCGGAATAGTGGTATTGGTGCTGATCGTGTGGGTCGGCGCGATCGCATTGTTCTTTAACCGATGGGGGAAGATACGCATGCTTCTTCCATACCAACCAGACTACAAGCAAGAGCAGCTAAAGGTATATATTTTTTGTTGTTACTAATATTCTTTATCATCAGTTGTATAATGCACAATAAAATAATCTGCTATTTCATATATTTAGTCAAAAATTTTAAAAATTAAGTTTTTTTTTCTATTTTTGGCACATTTTTTATAAAAACTTTTCGATGGATGAAATTTTAACAGGTTGAGGGATCTTCCGTCACGCCGTAGGATAGATGGTGTGTTTTTTATTTGAATTGTATTTTTTTCTATCGCAAATATTCTTTTTCTAAGCCTAATATTACTTCGAACTAACTTATTTTATATGATTTTTATAGGCTATAGTTTTAACTTTGATGGCTAAAATATACTTCAATAGTTACCGATGTATAGGGCAGAGGTTCCCAAACTTTATGAGTTTACTTACTTCAAAGTTTTGGTACCTATGTCACTCAGAAGTGTCAAACTGTATCAGTTTATAAAATCTACACCAAATTGTCACACCTACCTTGATTTACCAAAGTAACTACAATGTCAATCACTAAGATTTCGTAAATCTGTTTGGGAATGCTGTTCTTAGTTGGTGTTTGGTAGGTACTAGACACTAGCTATTGCCAGTGGTGACGAGTTCAAAGGATTAATGGTTTACAGTTTACAGAGACAAAAAAATCTATAAATTGACAATATTTTATAGCACCTACACGGTACTTTAAAATATATTTTGAATACGTCACTCTTCACCACTGTTAGATTCGAATGAAACATTTTCTTAGTTTTTACCTTATTAAAATAAAATCCCAAGACATTTAGCTTTTCTGCAATTAAATTGGAGCTAAGTTTTGTATAAGTCCCTTAAATCATCACGATACAACATTTTTCACTTGTAAAACTACGGCTACTTGGCTTCAATCAAGTGAAAATTGTTTCACAATCATGCAACGTAACAAATCGCAATACAACCTTGGTAATATATAATTTTATCAAGACCACCGATCTGTTTTTTTTGTTCTGTTTGTGTCTTTATAGGTTTTCTCTTCTGGTAGTGATACCACACTAGTGATAGCGTTTTAATTAAATGGTTTAGCGTCCTGTACTTTTGATAGAAAATGTTATGAACTATATTTTAAATGAATATCTACAGATTTTTTGGATTTGTAAGCTATAGAGCTAGATTGTTAGTATTATTAATCGTACATTCGACAAAAGTAGAAGTAATTGTAGGCGCTACTTAACTATCAAATTCAAAAATGTTTAAGTGGATTAAGTGAGAAATCTGTCCAATATAAAATTTGACAACTAAGTGACAGATTGATTTTTTTTTTGTCGAATCCGCTTTTACAAACCTTTTTCTTTTTTTCATTTAATTATGTTTGGCAGGTGCCTGGAAGCAGTGCTCTGGCTGCAGCCACCGCAGGAGGAACCTGTGGGGCTCATTCTGCCCCATCAGCTTGCTCGGTAAATGTATTTCAAACAAGTTTTTGATTATCGGTATGCACATTATGACCATCAGCTGGTTAATGTATTTAATTTTTGAAGTGAAAAGTGAAACTTCTTTAGCGGCGTTAAGACTGAAATTTCAAGGTTGCGTCGCGATTTTGGATATACTCCATCTGTCCGAAGCTACTTCATAACAACTTACCTAACTTTCTCAAAATGGCGCTATAGGTGTACAAATTTTTCTATTATTTTCTGAAGTCATGTTCATTAGGCACGATGAGAGTGTTTTTGGATTTTCAATGTTTAATGAAGTTTCACTTCTGCCACGTGTACTCTACACGTCATTTATTTATTCTAATTTTATCTCTAGATAGGTACCAAATATTAAGGAATGATATTATGCACTGTCACGAGCCATAAATACCTCAGATTAAAGCTCATTTCAGACTACGCTAAACTATTGTGCTATATAGTATAGCAAAGAAGGACCTAATGCTATACTATATAGCATTGCGTTCACATTATGCGATATTATCTCAAGCATTTATAGTATATAGCAAGCTCAGTATGGTTGTGTCGCTCGTTTCGCTTGCGGGACAGCTGGGGATGAGGGACGAGGGCGGCGTGCGATATAACACAGCATGAACTCAGCGTATCGCACTATTTTATAGCGTATAGTAAGCGTTTAATATATAGTTTGAACGTGTTCATAACAATATATGGTGCGCGATATTGTTGTGCTATGAGCTATATACTATATGCTATTATATTATAGCGTAGTCTGAAAGCCACTTAATTACTATATAGAATAGCATATATACCCAAATAAGAGCAGAAAGAAATGATACAATTTATCGTTTCTTATTAGCCTTACGACATGCTAATCTGGAGGAAAGAAATGTCTAATAATAATTAGTAAATCCACGTACGGATACACACTTACGGATTGTGTCGCGGTGCACTTTTCTTTTTCCCGACGTTTCGGCTGCTGGAAAAGTGCACCGGGACGCAATCCGCAAGTGTTTAAAACAATGAACAATATTCGCGTAAGCATAAGAAATCAATAGTCAATCCACTTTTATTAAATCCTTCAGTACACAAATGAAATTTATATTGCTATCAATATAAGAAGTCGCTTATTTCATTGCAATAAAGTCGCAATTTGTACGAGTACGTCGTATTAACATTACAACCAAAACAACAACCAAAGTAGAATTTTGACAACTATAGTGTTCCTTCCATGTATGTTCTTCTTCCAAGACAAATACTTTATTCAAATATATATTTTTTGTAAATTTTATATAAAATGTTGTTTATAATTTGAAAGGGTTATTATACTTTTTATTATTTATGTAAGTGCTCGTGACGGTGCGTATTACGCTCTTTTTCCTCCGCAAGAAAACTTAAATTTTTTAAACAGGCAGAAATTAAAAATGTTCGCCACCAGCAACTGAGTTTTTGCTGTAAGCACCGCTTTAATTAATTTTGACGCTTTTTAACGAGTGTTCTAATCTTCTTCTTAACTTTTTTTTACAAAATCCAATAGGATCACCAGATTCACGACAATGTAAGAAAGTTTCCTATACTTTTCTGTGTGTAGAGCAGACATTTCATTCAACATTTTTTTCGTTATTTGTTCATCAAGAAAAAGAGAACTTAAAAATATTTAAATATACTACATTAATTTATTCACAATCAATCTGCTTATCATAGTAACGGGCATCACAGATGGCGAAGATACTATAATATTTTATCTTAAGATATCAGTACATTTTACTGTAATATCAAAATACTTAGTACTAGCTTTTTCCCGCGGGAGCCCGTGTTAATATAGTATATCCCACGGGAATACTGTGTTTTTCGGAATAAAAAGTAGCCTATGTTTTAATCCAGAGTCTAAACTGCTACAATACCAAATTTAATCGTAATCCGTTCATTACTTTTTGTGTGAAAGAGTAACAAACATCCATCCACTCTTCTATCCATCCATACATGGACGTATGTATCACAAACTTTCACATTTATAATAGTAGTAGGATCTTAGTCATCTGTGACAGTTCATACAAACTGTATATCAAGCGATACATTTTTATCTTTACATAAAATACTATAGTATCTTGGCCGTCTGTGATGCCCCTAAGGCCTCGTAATTGTAAGTGGACGATTATTCTCAAATACAAATGATTATCAAAAAATATAGCATTTCAGTAGTTATTTGTCGCACGTTAATTTTATTGAGTTAAACTAAAGCGATTCATGTTTAGTACGCAAAGTTTTTCATATTTAGTGATAAAAGTTTTATAATTGAATAAATTGTTACTAAGATTGATATTTCTCAGGTAACCCCCGTTGCCATGGGAGTACTGGGTGTTCGAAGCCTTCAGCACTTACGCAATTGTGTGTTGGGTGGATTTCATGACACCCTTTAAGTTAATATGTGGCTGTATAATACAATATCATGATTATTATCTTCACAGTAAATAGGTCGATGCAATTTAATATTTGGCAGATTTATATTATAATATTATGTACTCCTGAATTTGGTCACATATTACTATTTTTTGGCAGCAACGATTGAAGATGCGTTACATTATAGTACAACCAAAATTTGATGACATCAAACTTTTTCTTCTGTATCTCTATAGATACAATTGAACATAACACGACATACACCACGAAAAAACAGAATCCAAAATCGTGACGCTCGTATCGTGCCGCGAACCGCGTGACGTGACCTTAAGGGTCAGCTTACACCGCCGCGATACGCAGTGCTATTTTTAAGATAGCTATTGAAAAATCAACTTTATTCACTACACAAAAGATACAATATGTTTCATACGACATTAGTCATACACTGCACACGCGTTGTGCAGCGCGACGCACCTTGACATTCGATCTCTAACAATGAAACGTGTATCTTCTTGTGTAATGAATATAGTTCAATTATTAAAATAGCTTAAAAATGCTGCGGCGCGTTGCCTATCGTTTCGTTTCGGTATGATTTGACGATTTAATTTCACTTTCAACGCGCCTAAATAACTTTGGGCGAGGCCACAACATGGCGTTGCGGCGACGCAACGCTGTACGTGGCTGTGCTGATGTAGTCGAATTTTCCGTTGCGACGCCGCAACGCAGTGTTATCGCCCTCGCCCTACTTGATTATAGAAAACCAGCGACACTAAATATCGAATATAAAACTGCGGTTGGAACTTGAACTTCAAGGCCGAGCGAATATTTTAGATTGCAATAAATGCTAGCGTGTACCTGTAGCCCGTAGTATGCCAACCGCATTGCACCAACGCCAAGGTCTAGGAAATCCTGCATCAGACATAATCGCTGTCCCTTTGTAAAACTCTTATCTAAAAAAAACATTTTTTTTTCTGACTAGCTTTTAATATATATAATCGGTATCTCGACAACGGCTACAAGTATTATCAAGAAATTTAGTATGCAGGGAGTTTTGCGGGAAAAAATCGATCTAGCTAGGCCTTATAGCTTATGAACTGCGCATTTTTGAGCAATATATGTTTTATTACTTTGTCGTGCAACAATATATCAATAATTACGACTCTCTTTCAAAAAATTTGCCCGCGGTTCCGCCCGCGTAAATACAGCATCCCTCGGGACTAAGCTAAACTACCACCATACAAAATTTCATCGAAATCCGTACAGTAGTTTTTGCGTGAATGAGTAACAAACATCCATCCACATTAATAATAGTACATTATATAGTCTTCAAAGCAAAGATGATATTTGCTATCTAAGACTATAATATAATGTACTATTACAAATTTCAAAATTTGTTGGCAAATTGATGAATCAGAGGCAAATAATGTGCATCACAAAAGAAAATTCTACCAAAATGAAACATCTTCAAACTACTTTATATGAGACGATCTTGTATATATATAATCGGTATCTCGACAACGGCTATAAGTATTATCATGAAATTTAGCATGCAGGGAGTTTTGCGGGAAAAAATAGATCTAGCTAGACCTTATAGCTTATGAACTGCGCATTTTTGAGCAATATATGTTTTATTACTTTGTCGTGCAACAATATATCAATAGTTACGACTCTCTTACGTCAGTCTGATTGGCAGCTTGGTATGCGTACCTAGTTACACATGCCAATCAGACTGACATAAGAGAGTCGTAATTATTGACACATTATAATCACGCTTTTAATCTTTTAATATTACTTTTAATCTATTATATAATATATATTAATTTTTAAAATACGGAATTTGTTCGTCACATTGTGTTAGTGCAATTTTTTGGGTGCATTGGGCTCAAAATAAGGTTTTGGCTTAGTACCGTATTTAAAAACATAATATATTAATTAATATACTTATGGGAAGCCGGCTTGTATGCACGCACATATTTTTGACAACATATTTTTGTGTTTTTTTGTGATTCTTATTATTTTTTTTTCTTTTATATTTTTTTTCATTTATTTGTAATTATTTTAACGTTCTACAAAAACACCGAGCAAAGCTCGGTCTCCCAGGTACTTATTATTATAAGGGCAAAAGTTTGTGCGTGTCGTTATTTAATTGTCCTTCGTTGACGTGTGGTAATCATCACCATGATACCTAAATGTTATGGTCAGATACCATACCTACTACCCGCAAAGCCAGAGCCAGCACGTAAAATATTGATTCTAATGCCACAAAGATGTTATCTATGATAAGAGCCTATAGTGCTATTTCAATGCCGCTGACATGAAATGGCCTTAATCTTATACTTCAAACGAGAAAATCTTGTATTTTAAAATTTTGTATGCAGTGAGGATTGGGGAGAAAAATCGTTCTAGCTAGGTAATATAGTATATATATATATATATATATATATATATATATATATATATATATATATATATATATATATATATATATATATATATATATATATATATATATATATATATATAATATAATATATATAGTATACCTGGGAAACTTATATTTTTAAGTTATATTAAATGTTATTTTCTTACGTCACGCAATATTAAGATGTGAGAGATTTCGATTTCTAAATGCCAAATCCGGTTGGTGGCTTGGTTAGCATTGGACTTTTTGCATTGAGAGCAAATTGGTGTCTCGGGTTCCTATCCCGGTGAGACGAATATTTTTGTGTTTTTTTTTTTTTTTATTTCTTTTTCTTTTATATATTTAATTATTTTATCGTTCTACTAAAACTCCGAGCAAAGCTCGATCTTACAGGTACTGTAGTATAGAATCTCAAAGACATTTATATATAATATTATTATAAAGCGGAATAAAATCGTTATCCCCTATAATCACAAGTTAAATTTAAAAAAAAATGGATATGCTTAATAATCTATATATAATAGGTCTTTACCTATGAAATTGCCGTTCTGCAGTACTGGCCATTTCAAATCAAAATAATTTTTTGTTTTGCTAAGAATTCTAATTTCAAATTAATTTTATTTTATAACATGGAATTCTTTTTCCAAAAGTAGTCATTTGTTTATTGATTAGTGTTACATTTTAGTCGCATTTCAATCTTTTTCGTCATCATGGATACGTTAAAAATTGAATATGAGAATTGGAAGAAAAATTGGAGAAAAATTGAAATGGAATATGAGTACCGTCGTGGCAGCAACGCGGCACAAGCGGCACGCAACATCAACGACGTTTACGGAGCTAACACTACAAACCAACGCACCACCTGTTATTGGTTTGCACGCTTCCGTTCTGGAAATTTCGACCTCAAAAATGAACCTCGCGGTCGTCCGAAGACTTTGGTCGACAATGACAAATTAAAGGCGATTGTGGAAGCTGATAATACACAATCTACGGCTGAATTAGCAGCAGCTTTTGACGTTAGCGTTTAAACAATATTGGTCCATTTGCGTCAAATTGGCAAGGTAAAAAAGCTTGACAAATGGGTGCCCCACGAACTCAATGATCGCCAGCGCGAAGTACGCGTCGAGACGTGACTTACACTGCTCAACAGACACACAAATGAAGGAATTTTGAACCGCATTGTTACCTGCGACGAAAAATGGATTCTGTTTGATAACCGCAAGCGCTCAGCAAGTTGGTTGGATCCTGGTTCAGCACCTAAACAATGCCCTAAACGAAAATTTACCTCTAGAAAAGTGATGGTCACTGTTTGGGGGTCTAGCGCCGGTGTGATTCTTCACAGCTTCTTACCAAACGGGGTGAGCATTACTGCAGATGTGTACTGTGAAGAACTGAACACAATGATGGAGAAGCTGGCACATCTCCGACCAGCATTGGTCAATCGCTCGTCTCCGCTGCTCCTGCACGACAACGCGCGACCTCATACTGCACAGCAGACGGTCTCCAAGTTGCAAGAACTGGGGTTAGAAGCTCTCCGTCATCCGCCCTACTCACCAGACCTTGTGCCTACAGACTACTACTTTTTCCAGAATTTGGATAACTTCTTGGCGGGAAAAAAATTCAATACCCGAGAGGCAGTACAAAATGCCTTTGAAGAATTTGTTGCCTCCCGTCCAGCTGATTTCGTTATCAAGGGAATCAATAAACTGCCATTGCGTTGGCAAAGATGCATTGATTGCGTGGGTGATTACTTCGATTAATACAAATAAAAATACATGAAAAAAATCGTTTAAATTTTTTCATACGAAACGGCAATTTCATAGGTAAAGACCTAATATAAAGGAAAGTCGTTTTAGTAACACTATTTATAACTAAAGAACGGCTGAACCAATTTGGCTAAAAATTGGCGGGGAGGTAGCTTAGAACTAGGAAACGGACATTAAGTACCCCGCCGAGTCTGTCTGTCTGTATGTTCGTGATAATCTCAAAAACTACTGAAAGGATTTTCATACCGTTTACATTTACCGACAGAGTGGTTCCTTAGGAAGGTGGGGTTTAGGTGGATAATAATTTGTTCAGGTTTTGTGGAAATTGTTTGATTTATAACGATAATTGTCGGTGTCGGGAAAAATCAAGCCGTCTAAGAACTTTTATCGAAAACGCTGCCAAACCTAACCAGTTGGAGATAAATAACAACACAATGTATGGTGCGATTGGTTCTCTTTTATAGATCTACAAAAAAGTTCGGATGGCAAATAGATATATCTATTTTTTAAGGATAGGTTACTATTCCCATTCTAAGTTTGAAAAAATAATCAGAAATAATGTGGTATTTTCAGGAGCTATTTAGACGGATACAATTTAATTATCCTTCTCTAGGTGATTATATTACGTGTACGAGAGATCTTAAAATTAAAAAGTACGTCTGAAAATTTATTATAAAGTATATATTTTTACTCTGTGCTATTAATATATTGCACGTTTTTTGCCACGAACACTCTCCCACACGGGCGAAGCTGCGGGCAAAAGCTAGTTTCTTATAATACGCAGTACTTTACTAATGGCCATGTTTCCATCTTTAATGCTTGCGACAGTTCTCACTTAGGGTAATGCATGCTTTGTAGCTATGCTCCGTGGTGTAATTGAATTTTAAATCAATCAACAGCAAAATGTATCCCCATTTTGTTATTAGTCGTATTTAGATCGACCCCTCCACTAAGTTCTACAACTATTATAAATGTGAAAGTTTGTAGGTGGGGAACGGATGAATGGATGAATGGTTGGATGTTTGTTACGTATTTTACGCAAAAAATTTGACGCAAAAACTACTGAACGGATTATGATGAAATTTGGTATGGTAATAGTTTAAGCTCTGGATTAAAATACAGGCTACTTTATATCTAGAAATTAAACAGACCGAAGTGCACAAAAAAGTATGAAATAAAACTCATGATTTAAATAATTCCCCTTTTAAATTCGGCTGAAATTTCAACTATATCTCTACTCAATCTTCATAATTTTGAAGTCGGTGCCAGCCCGAACAACATCCTGATAAAACAATATTTTATAGAACTTACGTTCAACTTTGCTTTTGGACTCACGGTATACCTTGGTGCAAAATCCTATTTTTCGGTAGCATATGCTTGCGTTACTTCAGAAAAATAAAGTCAAAGTCAAGTTCAAAGTCACTATCAGTGTCCATATAAATTTCAAGGAGTTCCCTCGATTCCTCATGGATCCCATCATCAGGCTTCCACTTTAGTGACTAAAGGACGAATTTAGAATTATACCCTTTACAACAACAAAATAATTTTCAAATAAGTACATAAACGGCAGAGTAATGTTCAAAGATATCCGTGTCGGTGTTAAATAATATGAGAAGTACCTTTTATATCATCATAATGTGATGATGTATGGTGTGATGATGGTGGTGATGACGATGATTACTCTAATCGACATAGTGGCATATGCTTACAGTTCTTTAAATAACGCCGAAATCCCCAAACATGTATCTATAAGTTGTCAGGAGTTCTGTTCGGTACTTTTGGATCCAGGGTACTTGGAGCCTTGGAGCAAAATCTTACTTTTTGGTAGCATATGCTTGGACTACTTCAGAAAAAGTCAAATAACTATATGTGTCCATATAAATTTTAAAAAAGTTCCCTCGATTCCTCATGGATCAAATCATCAGGTCACCATTTTGATGTCAAAAGGACCATTTTGGAATTATACCCTATACATCAAAAAAAAAATTTTTTAGATCGGTCCACAGACGGCGGAGTAATCGTTGAACATTAAAAAAAAAACTATATATGTATATACACAGCCGAACATATAACCGCCTCCTTTTTTTGGAAGTCGATTAAAAATACAGTGTATAATGTATTTACGCGGGCAAAGCCTCGGGAAAAAGCTAGTAATTTGTAAAGACGACTTAAGTCAATCATAACTTCGATTTATGCCTTTTGGTGTACGGAACTCAATTTATACTTGTATCATACAATTATCCGCAGAGATGGTTAAATAAGTCCCTAGTCTAGAAACATTGAGTAAAAGGAAAGATAAAAACTCTTCTACCAATGAATGTTACAAAGTGCCCATAACATTTCGACATACACACACTTATTATTCATGCTCAATCTCAGCTTATGTGTAAAGTGAGTAAGAACGTTAGAATACGCAATGAAGGTCCGCTGTCGTACATGTTCACTGTTGTACAGTCGAATGAATTGAATGTTTATCAGATTTACGTAGGTACTTGAGAATTTAGCCGTGTTACTATTTCCGGACTATGTGCGACCCACGACGGCGCCACATCATCCTACTATACTTATCTACTACTATACTATACTATGTTATAAATGTGATAGTTTGTGAGCATGGATGGATGGATGTTTGTTACTCTTTCACGCAAAAACTACTGAACGGATATTGATGAAATTTGGTATGGTAGTAGTTTAAGCTCTAAATTAAATAATATATAAACATAGGCTACATTTTATCCGGAAAAAGTACAGTGTTCCCGTTTGATACTGTATTTACGCGGGCGGAGCCGCAGACGGAAGCTAGTATTATAATACGAATAAAATAATAATAATATCTATGGGCGCTTCACACCACGTCAATCTGGCCCCGTGCTAAGTATCCGAAGAACTTGTGTTACAGGTACCAGACAACGGGAAGTATATTTAATACTTTTATACTATACATATATTTAAGATTTTTATTATATTATACACATATTTAATACACATCCATGACCCAGGAACATAGAAAAACTATTTTGTTCCTTCGGCGGGATTCGAACTCGCGATCCCCGGCTTGAGCACCAACACGCTGAACCACTGAGCCACAGAGGTCGTCGTTCAAATATTGTGAAGACTTTCAAACTTTATTTTACTGGGGGGTCTAAAAAGGCCACTTAGCAGACCATTAGATGAACCATACACAAATCATACATTAGCATAATCTTTTTTTTATTTTTATTTATCGATAGGATGCCCATGGATACAAAGTCCTTCAGTCATTTTTAAAACAACAGTATTATCTTATTTTATAGCAAATTCAAAATGTTTTACGTATGGAAAAAAGTATATGAAACATAATATTATGGATCTCACAAAGTTGCCTTTTTAGAACCCCTGTACCTACACTGTAACATCATCAACATTCGTGCTTTTCCCCTCAGACCAAATAAAATAGTGAAGACAGAGTTCCGGGAACCACACAGTGAGGCCGGTCTGAACTACGCCTCGCCGCACATACGCCTAAAATTGTAAGTCGAGCTATCGCGGTATGTGGTTTATTATATGTATATAACGCGTAACCACACGCGCTGTACATAAAAACCGACCTCAGTTCTTGTTTAAAAAAGCTCTGTCTTCACTTTTTTATTTGGTATGAGGCTTTTCACATAAAATGTAACAATTATACCTTTTGCTTTTGCATCATACCTTAGTTTTTGTAATTATTTCGTTTATTTACATAAGAAATATAGTAGTATAATATAAGAAAACACTGGAGAACAAAATAATACACAATTTCGAAGCATCACTTAATATTTATAATAATAATATCTATGGACGCCTTCACAGTCCACACCACGTCAATCTGGTCCTGTACTAAGTATCCGAAGATCTTGTATCACAGGTACCAGACAACGGAAATATATTTAATACTTTTATACATTACAGTAATATACACATTTAAGATCTTTAATATACTGTACATAATATATTATTTTAATACACATCCAAGACCCAGGAACACAGAAAAACTTTTTGTCCCTTCGGCTGGATTCGAACCCACGACCTCCGGCACCGACCCGCTAACCATTTAGCCACAAAGGTCGTCAAAAATCTTTCTTATGTGTAGCTCAAGATCTTTAGCAAATCAGAACATAATTACATAGGTGGAAGATTGAATGAATGAACGAATGAAATGAAATGAAGATTTTTATGATAAAGCTCCATTATGTTTTCGTAGGAACTAAGCGAGAGGATTACCTCTGCCTATCAAGGCGAAGAGCTTTTAATTGGCGTTAACTACGCTTCGTATCACGGCGAGAATAATGTCCTGGCTTCGAATTCATAATTCATATTCATTTTTATTATATTTTTTAAAATATATCGCTTTTGAACCTTTTTTCCATTAAATAATAACAAAATACAGGACATGTGAACCTCAATTATCGTATTCAAAGTAGACTTTCATTTTACTTTGAATGTATTATAAGTGAAGCGACTTGTTATCATAAACTGATTTTGTGAAGTTCGGACCAATCAGAACGCGTTTGACGCTGCTTTGACGTTTACGAGAATACCGGTTTGACAGTTTTAGCATATCGGGACTTGATTATTGCTTTTTGCTTGGGAGTTTTATTAAGCAGGATTGACCCTCTGGTTTCTTGGCAACTATTCATGGATAAAATGTAAAAGTCCTGTAAGGCCATCACAGTTTGACTACAGTAATATTTATTTCAATATTTTTTATTACTAAATGAAATTCCATTTGTTTTGTACATACGTTTACTAAATAATGTTTAATATGTTAAAATGAATGTAGGTAATACAAGTGTTTACAGATGCTTATCATACATATTCGGCGTTTTATACCTTTTCCAAAGTCCTTTTTACAGCCAGAATTAAGCGCGTCACAGGCAGCGAAGATATTATAATAAAAATCTTAAGATACCTGGAATAAATGCCTGCATATGAAAATATATAATATTATATATTATCTAAGCCGCCGTAAATGTATGCTAAGCATTTGTAAACACTTGTATTACCTACATTTATTTTCTCTATTAAGCATTATACGAAATATTTGTTATAGGCATCGTTGTCCTACATTCAGTAACATTCGGATGCTATCGTACTCGTATAACCAAAAGTCCCATCTCGATAGTAACGTCGTGATTGGTCAAACATAAAACGTCACATAAAATGAGCATTTGGGATGTGATAAGATTTATGAGGAAATGTGAGTTTGATGCTTTTAAAATTTACTATAATTTCACAAAAAGAAGCAACTCACCTATATTTTTAGTGAATCCATTATTTTACGAGTACCTAACCTAATAATGTGCAACTAGCATGCTTTTTTTTGATGGGTAAATGCGTTTACGCATCCCGCCTTAGATTTCCAGGCGGGTATGTGGGACTCGCTGGCTAGATGCCAGACTACCCACTAAACAAACCATCGAAGAGCCCTCTCAGTGCCAATTGGTGGGAGCCACGGGATCGCTCGCGCACTCTACCGCAACTCTACCGGCGCCTGTCCGCAGATGCAGACTCTGCTCGGAACCTTCGTCGTACTTCTATTTGGCATGTTTTGGCATGCCTTACATCTCGAGGGCCATTTGTTACCGGCCGATGGTACCCCTACACCATCACCCAGGGCCCTCACTAAGGAGGAAGGCGGCGATCGTGAGCGAGCAGCCTGCGTCCGATTCTCTTACGACGGATAGGTAGAGACGAAGGGTCGCCTTCCCTAGCCCTCTCCGTCACTTCCTTCTGTACCATCACTTCCTCGCAGAAGGAGACCATCATATTACATGACACATAACTGTCCACAATAGCCGCTACTACGGCCGGCAATGACAGGTCGTTCCCAATTACAGCAACAAGATGAGTTCACTGCTCGCTCCATCTCGGACACTCGACCAATGTGTGCCTGGCAGTGTCCTCGGCACTTTCGCAGTGGCGACACCTCATTGTAGGCTCTCTAATTGCCACCCTGCAAAGGTACCTTCTGAAGCAGCCGTGCCCCGAGAGCACCTGCACGAGGTGAAAAGTGAGAACTCCATGTCTACATGCTAACCACTGGTTCAGCACTGGCCGCACAGCCTTTATTGTTAAATGGCCGGCAGTTGGTAGCTGCAGTCTTTCTCTCCACTTTTCAATAAGTACTTGGTTACTGCTCACCAAGTGCTCATTCAAAAGTGTTCCACGCACTTCTGGTGACTGTAGTCCAGGCACGTTACGTATCTCTACAGCCATTTTGTACCTACGCGCTAGAGCCTTAGCATCCAGATCCCAAAGCGGCGTTCCTGCCATCACACAGGCCGCCTCAAAGGAGATCGTATGATGGCCCTTTATAACTCTGATCGCTATCGCCCGTTGCGGGGGCTACGCAAGAGGGTCTTGTTGTGGCGGTCAGAGCATCATCCCAAACAGGAGCTCCATAGAGGGCCATCGATCTAATAACTCCCGTATACAAACGACGGCATTGTATTTTAGGTCCACCAATATTAGCCAAGAGCTTTCCCAATGCACCTGCAGATCGAATGAGTCTGGGAGTCAGACTACGAAAGTGCTCCTTAA
This sequence comes from Phengaris alcon alcon, assembly GCA_037179445.1. NCBI lineage: Eukaryota > Metazoa > Arthropoda > Insecta > Lepidoptera > Lycaenidae > Phengaris > Phengaris alcon. Next base: position 769,518 of record JAYRCH010000175.1, on the reverse strand, counting down.
AGTTCCACCGGCTATCGAGAACTAGGCCCAGGTAACGCATAGTCTTCTCGATGCCGATGGAATCGCCACCAACAACTAGTAATCTTGTAGGCGGTGCATTTCTCGGGCAAGGACGTAGTTTAGATCTAACCAGGTTGTATCTGTAGCTTCCCCCATGGGTCTGTATCAAGCCTCTCAAGCATCTCTTTCCACGCTTGTGGCTTTGCTCTGCTTATCGCTTCAAAGGTAGCGGCACCTGGCCGCGACACATGCCTGACGTAGTTGCGCTAACTGATCAGACCACCAATAAACCTGTCACTTAGCATTGAATGATCCGGCACGGGCCATGCCAGCGTCACAGATGGTTGTCATAGCCTCATTGAGCCGTTCTGCTTCCTCGTTCGCTTCCGCGGAACTTTCCGTATTATGAAGCCATGCCTGTACTATTGCTGCTTCGAGTAGAAGTTCTTTAGCAAGCCTTTATTTTTAAAATGCCCATTTAGGTCCCGACCCAGAAAAAGACCGATTGAGAGTATTTAAAGCTGGTAATGAGAATGCTTCCATATTAAAATGAATGTACCGGTGGTCTGATAAAGTTTCCACACCGTCTAGCACTCGCCACTCGTTTACTCGATGAGCCAAGGTAGGACTTGCAAAGGTAACATCTATTATCGACTCACCCTGTCTTCTTACACATGTACTAACTGAACCCTGATTTAAAATTACCAATCCTGTTGCTATGACCCACTCCTCTAACACCTCCCCACGTGCATCAGTTGCTGGAGATCCCCACGCTACTGATTTGGAATTAAAATCCCCAGCAACAACTTTCCTTTACCCTTTCGTTTTTTCTTTTTCTTCTCCGAGACTTGTGGATGTACGATATCTCCTGGAGTATCCATTCCCGTTCTTTTGGAGGTCAAGCCATTTTTATTTGCACCTTTCCCAGACGGTTTAGACAAGTCCCTTCCGTCTAAAGCAAGTGGCGGGCGCATTCGCGATTCTGGCAACAGCCTTCCCTCCAGGGCTTATAATCTTGCATTTACCATTGTGCCAACTTGTTCCATGATGGTGCGCGAAAAAGTCTGCAGAAGGGAGGTATTTGCCTCTTGTGTAGGTGGAGGAGCGGCTGGGGAGGGAGCAACGTAAGTGTTTTTCCTTGCCAACTTGCTCAACTAACTCCGCCCTGAGCTGTGCTATATCTTCGCGAAGATCAGCCAAGTCCACCTTAAGCCTGGTATTGTCTGCCTGTAGTTTCCTCGTCTCCCATTTCCATTTCCACAGGGGCCAGTTTCTCAAGACATGAAGTCTTATTGGTCCGGTTTTTTTCGGTCATTTCTGCCACTTCCTGTTCCGCTCTTCTCTTTTCTTCCTCTTGCTCAGCATCCTCAGCTCATCAGAGATATATATTTAGTTTTTTGCTGGCTTTTCTTATATCTTCATTTACGTAGAACTAAAATGTATTCTACGGCAGATAAGAATTGTCCAATTAAGTTTAAGTACCCAAGTATTAGTCTGGACCTCAATTTTTAAAATCAACTAACACTTAATTATTTTACCATTATTTAATTATGTATGAATCGTCTTGATATATATCATACTGATTTTTGTAGTTTGGACCAATCAAAACTGGTTCGATGTTGGTTTAACGTTTATGAGAATACCACTTTGCAGTTTTAACATACCGGGACTGGATTGTAACTGTATTATTGCAGGATTTAATTAGCATAATCGACCTTCTGTTGTACTTCATTTCTCAGAAATCGGAAAAGTAACAGGTAGTGCTGGAATGTTTTACCTAATGAAGTAGGCTACTACTTCCAACCAGTCGGGTAAATAGTTGTTACGTTTGTCGTCACGATAACGAGCCAAAAAACCGCGAATGTGCTTCGAGTAAACGAAGGTCCGTGTTCAAAGATTTTGCGTGACCCAAGATACGATACTTTTGAATGGTTAGGAATACTAGTTGCTATTAAACATAATATGTCCCTATGTCACGCAATACTCTTATAGAAGCTTTCATGAAAAAACATAAAAGGGATATGCTTTTGATATTTTATCACCTGAAAGTCCATTCCCCAGTATAGCCCATTAGTCGCTTTTAATGGTTACATTCGAGATAAAACCTCTATGGATATGTCAAAAGCTCTCTTATTTAATCGTTTAAATTTTTACTAAAGGAATATATTATATTATGTTGTGATGAAATAACTTTATTAATTTAAAATCAAATTGTATCAATTTTATTGCAATAATTTTTATATTTCAGTAATCTGATAAGTTTTACATTAAAGATTTCGGGTATTAGAAAATTTAGGTAGCTATTAAATAATTCTTTTCGTCCATTGATTTTTAATTTTTATGCTTACTACAAGGAAAATAAATAAATTAAAAAAAAAATGGTCAGCTTTAAGGGGTTTCACATTTTATTTTAAAATTATTATTGTTATATTTCATATTACAAGTACGTGATATGGAAATAAATGATAATACCTCAGCCATTGATTGTTCATACAAACTGTACAGTTAGAGATATTTAACTTAACATAAAATAATATAATATCTCCACCGTCTGTATAATACCCCATTATATGCATAATATAATATTAAAGCTTCAAGTTTAGCGCTTGTTTGATTTTGAAATAGAACAAGCGATTTGCATTTTGTAAGCATAATGGAATAACGCTGATGACCGTCGAATTGCTTTATGTTAATCAATCGGATCGTTAAATCGTGTATCAATCAATCAGATATGCGATCATTTATCTTTTTGTATGTTTTTAGTATTACAAAAGATTACACTTTCTAGAATACCTACAATATTGTTGATATCTAAAACACAAGGTTATTAGAAGTATTGCGTACTTTGCACAGGTTTTTTATAATTTCAGTTAGTATTTACAAATTACACCACCGATGATTATATTTAGCTGTGAATTTGTTAGGTCATATCATAGACATGCACCTTTTCTGAGAAATGTTAAGACCTCGTTACAACATAATAATATTACTATGCACATAGATGTTCCCTGCAACTTCGTACATCGTCAAAAAGAAACCTCGGCTGAAACGTACATTTTGCTGCGATAAAAAGTAGCTTATATAGTGTTAATCCGAAATCTAAGCTACTACTATACCGAATTTAATTAAAATCCGCTCAGTCGTTTTTACACCAAAAGGTCACAAACACATCCATCTATCGATCCATCCATCCTCACAAACTTTCACATTTATAATAGTAGTAAGATAAATCCCAAGTCCATAATCTAGTTGACTGAGCTGTCTGAAATCGTGTATATTACGCTAAACGTATTAAGATAATTTTCAATATTTATGCAAGAGTATAAGTTCGTTTGTCGATATATGATATTGATAAAGAATGCAGTTGATATTATATTATTATTATTATGTGTTTTATTTACAGCGTCCAAATCACACAGCATCAAAATCCGTTCAGTAGTTATTGCGTGAAAGAGTAGCAAACATCCACACATCCATACATATAAACTTTCTCATCATCAACATCAATATCAACATACATAATATATATACGTAAATATATATATACATAAAATCTCACGAGAGCACTGTACTTTTTCGGTATAAAAAGTTGTCTATGTTTTAATCGACGGCCTAAAATACTACCATGCCAAATTTCATCGAAATCCGTTTTGTAGTTTTTGCGTGAAAGAGTAACAAACATCCATCCATCTTCACAAACTTTCATATTTATAATATTATAAGTAGGAAGTGAGTTATGTGTCAAGTAACGACATAACTTTACAATCTTTCACACAAACCTTTCGCCATTTGCTTCCATGAGGTGTGCCTACGATATATCGTGTACTTTCTATAAAAATTTGGTACCTTTATACAACCTGAAACTCTAGTTAGTACTGACACATAGTAGAATTTTCGGTAACCACATGAACGACGTGTCTATTCTCGCTTCCATGCTATTTTGGAACTCGTAATCTCGATCGGCTTCGGCATAAACAAAGACATTGCATTTCCATTTAAAATTGAATTTGACGGTAGTTGGATATGTTCCAAATGGGGAATGCACCCGTTTACGTGCCTGTTAAATTGTTTTCAACAGATCCTGTTTAAACTTTGAAGTTTCTTTCGGAACATTATGGTTTTGTTTCTGTAGTAGTTCCTTTAGGCGTAGTAGGTTCGTGTGGTATAAAACCGATAATATTTATAATTGACATTATGTTTAACTATAGTTATTGACATACACTACAAAAGGCGATAATTTTATTTTTTTGTTAAAGGAGGCTTGAATATTTTTAAGGAATTGTGGTATTTCAGTTTTTAAATATAATATTGACAAGCCATCGAAAATATTTTAAATTCATTGTGTATAATGTGAACAAACGCCTAGTCTACTCATATCCATGCTGATTATCTGATATATATACAAATATTATAAAGAGTTTGTTTGTTTGTTCGCATTGAATAGGTACCGAAACTACTGGACCGATTTCGATGAAATTCGGCACATACATAGAGTAGACTACGGGAAACGACATAGGCTAGTACGGTCTCACGGTTCCATCGGAATTCCTTCCGGGCAACATATAATATAAAATAAATTTACGCATATATTTTCCGTCAGCACTGCTGCTCGTATCACGTATATATTTTGCTTCTATCATAACTATTCCAACATCAAGCACAAATCACAAATTCATAATTCATAGTACTTAATAGTTCTCATAACATTCAGCAATATCCATTTGTACCGGATTCCTATTAGCTACAGATGGTCAGTACTGTATTGTGTTCAACTCAATACAGAGATAAAATTAGTTCGATTGTTCAATCACGAATGTTGTAACTCTGAATTGGATATTACATTAATTTTCATTCAACGCGATTTTTACGTATCCAATTTCGTTTCGGTTCTAACAAATCCTACTAATATTATAAACGTGAAAGTTCGTGAGGATAGACGGATGTTTGTTACTCTTTCACGCAAAAACTACTAAACGGATTTTGATGAAATTTGGTATGGTAGTAGTTTGAGCTCTGGGCGCATAGGGTACTTTTTATCCCGAAAAAGTACACTATTCTCGTGGGATCCTGTATTAACGCTGGCGGAGCCACGGGCAAAAGCTAGTTATAAAATAAATCGGAACCTCTATTCTCGTAATTTTACTTTTATTGAATTATAAATGAATCGTCTTAATATCACAAGCTGATCTTTGGAGTTTGTACCAATAAAAAGGCGTAAATCATTACCCTTCCTTTTGGCTTCGCCGTAATCGGGTAAAAAAGGCACACATTGGCAATTTGTTTATATTTCAATTTTATCAAAAACGTCAAAGCAAAGGTGCTATAGTATTATAAGTACTCGTAGGAAAGAAGATGTAACAGTGCTAAGGAATATCACGTGTCAAATAAGTATAAAAGAATGAAAGAATTCTTTGAATGTCCAATTTTCTGTTATTCTGTTGTGCGTTTGGTTTGATCGTCCCATTCTAGGGACTAGGAACATGTCGAACGCGTCCCGACCTGCTCCCACGAGACGTAGGGTCATGTCACGTGTTATATTTAGATTTATTTGAAACAATACGTGTGAAGGCGTGTCGCAAGTACAAAAGTAGGCAGGCACTAATGGATTAGTGAACACGTCATATGCCATAGCGTTGGGTCGGGTTGATGTATTTCAGTTTTAAGGGTTCCGTACCCAAATGGTAAAATGGTATTACTAGGACTCCGCTGTCCGTCCGTCTGTCACCAGGCGGTATCTCATGATATTACAATTGACTCGTAAATGGATGTCAGCTGAAGGCGACCAAATCGAAACTCGTATCTGTGATTGGTTTTGTCAAATGCGAACTGTTTTATCTGAAGATTTTTCCTGTAACAAGAGTATTTCATTTGAAAAATCGAGATTTATATTTCGTTACTTATTTGAAGACAACTCTTTGTTACATTTTTATACAGAAGAGAAATAGTAAACATAATATTAAGTATTAGAAATAACTAAAACCAATCTTATCTGAATTACATAATTAGATATCCTATGTTCAGACCAAATTTCATCTTCTTCTGAACAAAAACAAATAATTCGACTAAATTAATGAGGTTTTTAATGTACATAAAGATGTTAATTAGTTATTATAGTATACTACTAATGTCTCAAATAACCACAAATTTTATAAAAACGTTAATTATATATGTCCTATGTTACCCGGGCTATTATTACGAATCTACTGACTGCTCATTCATTAAATTACGATCAGTACTTAAGGGGCTACGGTGGGACAAACATAATTCATACATACATACATAGATACATAGACTGCTAAAATCATTACCTTTCCTTTTGGCTTTGCCGTAGTCGGGGGAAAAATAACTTTAACCAATTATACTAACATTAAAGTAGGTAAAAAGTATGTAACAAAACTGACACTAACCAGGGGGTAGTGAAATAGGACGTTTGTGTTGTATTTAAGAATAAGAAAAGAATTATTTATTCCTCTCATCTGAAACAATTACACAACCACGAAAAAAATATATATGTACAATAAAAAAACATTAGTAGAATATGAAACAAAATAGGGTTAATTAAACAAAAATCATTCTCCATAATATGGCAGTGCAATGCCCAGAAAAAAGGAAAAGGGGATCCCTCAGGCTATGACAGCGACTATCGCCGCTGCCCCTGGTCTTCCGTGATCCCCGTATTACATTGGAAAAATGGAAAAAGTACATAGGACAGTGCCATAGTAAATTAAATAAAAAATTCTTACTCAAAATTATTAATGTTATTTACAACCAAACACTATCACACAATCAACCGACGTGTCGATAAAACCATCAATTATGAATGTTGCCCTCGAATCTCGATTATTGATTAAGGAACGACAAAAATAGTGATCATAAAAATATAACTGGAGCGTGTCCCAGTTTCGACGGTTTGACAATTGTGCATCACGCCATCCTTTCATTATGTTAATAAAATATTGAAGCTTTCAACATTAATTGCTTCTAAATGCTCCAAATCTAGGATTCTTATTGATTTCTCATTTATTGGCACAACAAATAAAGATCTATACTGATTATAAATTCGTTCGCTATTGTCTGAAATTACATTATTATTTTTGATGTGAAAGCACCATTTTAAGGGCGGGTTTCGATCTTGTATCGCGCTAGAGACCGCGGTAGCAGAATTTGCCGCACGAGGCCGTCGAGAAGATTTCAAAACCTAACCAAAAAATGTCAGGACATGTCTAAAGAGGGCTACGTAGCTGTCACTTCCCAATAAGTTTTTTTCAAGTTACTTCAAAATGTAGTGTCCGAATTCACTCAAATTTAATTTTCCTATAATCCTTTACCATTCTAAAAGAAGTCATGTATAAAACCTCACCTTATTTCGTCGACACTTCGCGTGGATGAAGAGCCACCCCTAAAATTCAAAATTATAATTATTTTATGGTGCAAAAAATAAAGTCTATTATCAGGCAATCTATAACTGTACCAAATTTCATACCATTACTCACGTTCATATACATACCCGTTCATATACATACCCCTTCATATACCTACACACCATTCTCACCATATCTGCAAATCCTTATGTATAAAAATCTCAATAGAGATTCATAGCATAAGTCTTTTTCTGTAATTTGTTCCTTTTGAAATAAAGAGTTTTTTTTTCATTTTTCTATTTATCTATTTATATTCACAATTAGCGGAGGACGGCCAGGCGGAAAGACGGACAGACAGACAGAGACACGGGCGGACCGAGCGAAACTCTAAGTGTTCCTTGTAATTACTACGAAACCCTAAAAAGGGACACAAATGGCACCACTTCATATACTATTTTGCATAACGTGCTTCTAAAAATTGGAATACCACTTATATATAAACACTTGCTTAGCCATATTTGCTAATTTCAACACCTTATAATTTACACAAGAGCCGTCTACAAAATGACATGAAAAAGGCGGTTTAATTTGGGTGCCAAATAGCCTCGTTGTAACGAGTTGCATATTCTGTTTACAAACTCCTCCATAACATTTGATTGAATATGTCCAACATCCAAGTGGAACTAGTTTCTGAACCCAGGACTTGTCATGGGACGTCGTCTAAACAGACACATACACTACTCATCACATACTACACACCGCACACACCACGCACCAAACTGGGATCCGCGCTCCGGTATCCAACTAAATAAGTATCTTAGTAACTTAGGTATGAACATTTAGGTCTATTATTAACTAAACGTTTGTATAAATAATATTTCAGAAAATAGTGTGTGCGTTCGGAATTTAAAAAAAAATCCTAAAATTTTATGTACAAATTTCAACCGCTTTTACAGCGAGGTTTTCTGTTCTGAATCTATTTCGTATATAAGAGTTCAGTACATTGCGACGCCTATTTTGTACAAATCATCTGTACCATCGGTGCCAACAGTTGTAATAAGGACGATTTGAACAAATTTATAATCGCAATTTATGGACTGAGATCTCAGGCCCGCCACACTACCGATATATTCTTACTGATAAAATGTATGTCGTACTAATGTGTACACTATACAATTAACGTATACATACCCACTAGTTTGTGCAGTGGGCCTATTCTCAGGTAGAAGGTACAGTTATAAAAAATTATACTGCAGGTCAAAAAACCACATCGCGCAATATTTCAAAAAGTAAATAATTTGCAGCATTCCTTGCAATTTTGCTAAAAGTTGGTAATATTTACAATTTTATAGCAACATTGCAGTAATTCATTTCATTTGCAGATTCATATTTGTCAGTTGTGTTGCTACATGGAAAAATTATATTACCGTAATCAACCGAATAACCGCATATTCTGTATTTGTGTAAAAATACTAGTCTTAGAGGTTAATCTTGAAGAACTTTTTTAATACTTGCAGTTTGTAAATAAAAATTCCTAATAAGTACATTAAAATATTTATATTTAATGTACTTATTAGGATTAATAAAGTATAAAAATTTCGTGTTAATTTCTTGTTCCTCGACTGGCAACTCGTTGACGTCACGCTGGGTTTTTTTGACGTTTCAAGTTTGTTTATAAACAATGGGGCTCTCGAAACCAAATCGATTTTATGGTCAAATGCGTAGAATACCTAAAAATAAAATAAAAAACTAATTACTAATTGGTAACCATCCTACTATATTACAAAAATGTCATAGAAAACTGAGATGGTTATATTTATTAAATTGAAATAGTCGTTATAAGTAGATACATATTATCTTAAGATAGTTTACTCATTTATTAAACGTTTACTTACTTTGGAGGCAATACTTTCCAGGTTCTAACTCTTGTATGAGTGACACAAGCCTTTATTGAAGCGAAATAGTCCTACAAATTCAGACTTTTGAATTTCGGAATCAATGTCCATTATCTATTTTGCGAAAATACAAACTTTTTCAATTAAAGTTTTCACTCACACGACTCAAACTAACACTGAAATGCTCTCAAAGTTTTTCATATAGTTCTAAATTCATTGTATTTATATAAAACACAAAATATTTATTGCGAGAGATTTATTCCTAACTTTTTATGAATCTGCTATTTAATACTATTTGACACTAGAACAATTCTTCTTCTTCTTCTTCTTCTTTTGGTATAGCCTTACCTGTAATAGGAGTTGCCAACGAAGCGGACCATTTTAGGTATTATCATAGAAAGCTGTCAAAAAAATGTATTTTTGATTTTTGATTAATGATGTATTGTATCCTAATCAAATTATGAATTGGCGGTCAAGTGGCCGTTGTACGATTTTTGGAGTAATTCATAAACAGAATTGAAAGCGAATCGCCGAAAGCGGCCTTTTTAGACCTGCTGACTTTTCTTACGGCTTAATTATAATAAAATATTATCAAGTTAAAGTTTGAGACCGATTACTGATTTATATGTTGTGGTTTTCATAAAAAAATGGGAACTTTTTCTCGTACAAATAAAAAAGCATTAAACTTGCTTACCTTTATAATATCTCTGTTCATACTAAGTTTAGAGAAAAAGGACTTTAATAAGTTTTGTTCCGTAGGTTATTCTAAAACCAAAAAATTTGATTGATACTTTATCGGAATGTAAGTGAAGTACAATTTTCCGCAACTTTAACGCCCTGTAGCTGAAACTTGGCCCACCGTACAAACTAAAGCGTATACTTTCATTTTACACACTAATACAATAAAATAATGTTTATCATAATATTATGATAAATATTTTATCAGTAAGAATATAAGGGTAGTCTGGCGGGTTAAGGATCTCAGTCCATTATCTTTCATCTGATTTGTGATAATCTACCTCCGCGACTCATTGGCTTATTACGATTTTTAAAATATACACACAGGACGTATGCTGCCTCCTGGACCGTTGCTTCTTATACCCGCGGCGCAGCGCCCGGGACTGCGGCTGTCAGTTTGCCTTGTTGCACGCGGCCTCGGACGACGCCAACCAGAACAGCTAGCGGAGTCCTGCCCGCGCTAAGCCGCGGGCATGCTCCTGCCAGTGCCGTTGTGACCAAGTAAGCAGTACCACGCTTACTAGTGTGTTCTAAATTCCGGTGGTCAAGGGCTCCTTCACATTGCAGCGTTGCAGCTTCGAATGCTATGCTTTTGGAGGTCTTTGCGCAATTGCGCGTAGATGCGATGCGATGCGACGGCTGTGTAAAGGTAGCCTTCCGTTTTATGCAACAGCGACGCGAGACCGCGACCGCAACCAGCAAACCGGCCAATCAGGTTCTCTGGCCACGCTCAACAGTCGTGCGACGCTGGTCGCGGGGATCGTTAAGCGTTTTTATGCTCCATATAAATTCATACTAAGCAGTGGCTCCGCGACCCTATTTTGGTCTCGGGTCGCTGTCTCGCGTCACGCATCGCGTGCATTGAAAGGCTACCTTTAGCGAAATATGTCACGTCGCTCCGCATCTACACGCAATTGTGCTAATGGGCTGCTGCCCCTTGAATGTGGAGAAAGTCTTCTGCACCGTACACATGCACGCTCGAGCACAGGCGAATCGCCTACGCACTTTTGGTTTGAACTAACACACAGTAACGTGTTACCGCTTTGGGTTAACAAGCTGCTATACACACGTTTTTTGATTATCCACGAACATTTGTAAATATTTTTTGACTCTTGTTTATTACAATTAAGAACTATACCTATTGTAAACAAATTATTGTTTAACAGTATTATTTACTTGAATTCTGCTTATTTTTTCGAAGTGTTTATTCGTCCATTAAGCGGACGAATAAATATTTTTTAGACATCCCCTAAACGGATGACTAGACAAATATTTTATTTTTCCATTAACGAACGACTACCACGGTCTTACTTTTTTTGTTAACATTTTCGTCAATAAATACTGAATGCCTTAAATATTTTATTTTATAGCAGAACAGGTAAATTTTATATGGTATTAGCTGTATATATACTCGATAACTAGATCATTGTTCAATTACGTGTAAATAATGAAATAATGATTCCCCGCACCCATTTATTTATCGAACCGTCTCCAATATTTGTAATGACTTCCTACTACAGCGCATGAAATTTTAACGAGAGGATACCACGAACACTCGAATTGGTGATCCATTAACATTTCTTGATCACACGTTGCCTTTTTCATTTGTATTATGAGTATAGATGCCACATAACGAAATAGAAGGAAACATACTAATTTTGTACGGTCGAGAAAATTGAGCTTGCAGTAGTTTGATTGTCTTTGTAATTTCATCTTAATATAATAATGACATAATTTCGCCATACTCTCGGAAATTATCCTTCGAGTAACGCGAAGTATCAAATTTCGTAGACTGAATTGGTCTTAAAAACAACAAAGCGAAACTATAACGGTGTCTTGTAGTTACTAACAACTACAAGTCACCCTTATAGTTTCTCTTTGTCATACAATTATAATTTTGTATTTTAGGGGTACACATTGTGAGGTGTGGATGATTTTTTTTTTCATTCCATCCCATAATGTAAAGTATCACCGAAGAGATCTTTTTAAATAAAAGCGAGGTTAAATACAATATTTTTTTATAATATAAACCATTTTCGATGAATAGATTTCAAAAGTGGTTTACGAGTTAGTGCCTGGCATTTCTAAATATGAGACATAGACACTTGCAATTTTCCATCCTAAAAGATTATGCTAAATATTCTTTAAGAAATTATTTTGAACGAAATCGGATATCTTGTAAAGTAATATGGAAAAATTCCTTAGACCTGTTCTGACATGTTCTTGGTTAGGTTAGGTTACCTGACATTCACATTCAGTCTGATTTGGATTGCAGAGTGCGGATGTCGAACTTTTGAATTTCAACTCAATACCATCTCGTTCCCAAGACAAAGGGTTTGGATATGGGTTTGACAGACAGGTGGACAGAGGGTAGCGATCGCCTAATTAGTTATTGCTTTTGTGCTTCGGAATTCTGATACCAATTTTGCATAATAATAGGTCCCCACACCGATTTCGGTGGCGATGACCGGTTCAATTGAAACTAGACCAGCTACATAGGAGTTATTTTATAATTTCCAAGTGTAATACACAAGACCACACTCACTCTCTTCGTTTGCTCTCGTAACCCCGGACGGGGAGTCGTGTCGGTCATCCGTCCCCCGGGGACTAGCGAGCGATCAGGCGCAGGACCGACCTTTTACATGCCGATCCGACGCATAGATCAGATAAATATATAATAAAATAGATTTCTTATCAGACAATCAGGTGATCAGCCTGCATTGGAATCAACATTTTGACAACCAGACTTGAAATCAACATTTTTTTTCTTCCCATTTTCCTCCGGTTGGTTAGATATGGTTCTAATAATAATAATAATTAACGAAAACAAATTTACTATTCACCGAAAAGGGATAAGCCAAAAATTACGGTAGCCTCACAACATTAATTTTAATTAATGTAATTAAATAAAACATTACATCATAAAATATACGAATTGCCTCGGTTTGTTTTTTCGACACATGTTACATGCTTTACTTCAAATGGCATTTTGACATTTGTAAATTGGTTTCCATTTTAAAAGATGCGTTTCACATTAAAAACACGATAGTTTTGCAAATGTAGGTACCTAAATACCTACTTAGTACAAGCTTTAAATAATGTTTTAAGGGTTCCGTAATACTCTAGAAACCTTTATAATTTCGCTCTGTCTGACTGTCGGTCTGTCTGTCTTTTGTCTGTTTGTATGTCTGCCTGTCTATATGTCTATCTATCTGTCCATCCGCCCTCCTTCTATCTTCTAGAAAGATGAATATATATTATGGTATAGTTATATATTTGCTATAATTTTTTAGGAGTGACTCTACATACTCCATCTTGTCGACTAGGACTTTTCAAATAAAGTAAATTTTTTTGTCCATGGCTATTTTACAAAGTCAACCATATTCGAGTCATCGGCCTCCAAATTGGTTTATAAGTTGCCCCCCCCCCCCCCCCCCCATGGCATTTCTAAACTATAAGAGATAGAAACTTGTATGTTTCCATGATAATAAGTCACGCTAAAAGCTCTTTAGGAAAATTATATATTGAGCGAAATGGGACAGTAACTTTTGAAATAATTTAAAGAAGTTTTTTTTTATTGCGCGTTGACAGATACGGATGTTTTTCTAATATTGCTCTATGAATAATGGAAGTTTTGCATGCAATTATTTAACAATTATAATTGAAAGCCCTTGTGTAATCTACACTTCGTAATGAAGAGATAAAAGATCGTAATAAAAATACTTTTGTTCTTGAACTTTTACATTGCAACAAACTTAACATCAACAGCTAAAGAAAAGAGTTCATAAAAACACAAAACTTCACGGTAGACGAAAGAATTTTCTGTTTTCTACGTTATTTGTTGCTCTTTTTAAAATCGAGTACGGCACTTTGCTTTCACCGCTATTCAATGTTTCACTCCATTGTTGAATTTTATTCCAATCTCATTGTCATCAAGTTGAACAACAAGCAAAAGTTTTTTTAAAGAATCACAATGCAGTTGATTCACTAGGCACACAAAAAATTGTATTTTGAAGTTTTTTAAAACAGTTTTTATGTGTTTGGCTTTCTGTTTAAGAAATGAAAAATAAAAATTCTATTTGTGTCATTGTAAAACATTACTGTAATGTGAAAACGTTGGTTATCAATCTACATTAACGTAAACCATCTGTAACGTATCCAAATTAATTAAGGGTCAGATGACACCACCTCGATATGCGATGCTACGCTACATTTTTAAGATAGCTAGGTACTCAAAACTGATTTTTATTCACTACACAAAACATACACGATTCATATAACATCAGTCATGCACTGCACATGCGCTGTGGCCTGTGTAGCGCAGTGCAACCTGACATTCGAACTCTTACAATGAAACGTGTATCTTATTTTGTAATTAATTAAGTTCAATTTTGAATAGCTATCTTAAAAATGCATCGCCATGTCGCGTATCGTCTCGTTTCGGTGTGAATTGACCCCAATCATCAAAAAAGCAACACATTGCAATCCTTTTTATAACTCGCTAGATGTTTAATTAAGCATTATGTAACGAGCGCGAAAACCAGAACATTAACAAATGAAAGTGAAGAACACGAAATAAGTAATTAAATTAGAAAAGCGATTGAAAATTCTGATACTATCAAATTTTTGCTACATGTAACATTTGGCCTTAATGCTAAATCACGAATTGCGTGCCAGGATCATATTCTAAGTTAAAAATCAGTTTACTCAAAATCATACCTTTTGGTGAATGCAGAAAGTAAGTTTTCATTTAAATCTGTAACGTCAACAGAAATAAAAAATTTAATATCCTAAAATTATTATTAATATAGCCCTCAAACAAACGAGTACAATAACATTGGAAGTTCTTGTCTGTCTACTTTGAAAATCGGACTCTGAAAAAGTGAAATTGTTTTCTACGTACTTCTATTCCATGGAACAATTATAAAAACCATAAAACGACTACGTAAATTATATAGCCTACGTTGCTGGGCTAATATTACGAATCACCTAACTTATTAAAATCGGATCAGTAGTTTAGCCGCTACACGGGAACAAATATTTATAGACTGCATATTCATTACCCTTCCTTTTGGCTTCGCTATAGTCGGGTAAAAGTAGGTAGGATAAACCAAAGACATACAGGCTAAACTAAACTTGCAATTAATCATAGACTACAGCTAAGATAAAACTAATATAGAATTGTTTTATTGCGGCTAAAAGGAAAAGGTGTAAAGTTACGAAAAAGAGCAACAAAGTCATGTGACATATCACGCGATAAAAATTATTTATTTAATATCCAACAATTTTCATAAATAAATTACACCAGGTGCAGTGGCGTGCATAACAGTAATTTTAATAATCAGGTAAAAGTCTAAAGGAATATTATGAAGGTGTTGCAATATTACAAGTATTTATTAGGTAATATTGTAATGGAATATTATGAAGGTGTTGCAATATTACAAGACGTATTTATTAGGTAATATTGTAAAGGAATATTATAAAGGTGTTGCAATATTACAAGAATTTATTAGGTAATATTTTATTTTAACATGATTTTAACAGTCAAAGTGTATTCAATTGTAACTATAATAATAGTTATATTATTATAGTATATATCAGCTTTTGTATTTCATAACATTCGAAGCCGTGTTTTGGAGAAATCAGAGGAACTTTTCAAGACTTTCAAGTCTTTACTATATGTCACCAAAGTGGAATCAATGTGATTTAAGACCCAACATTTTCATAATATTATAATCCAGAAATCTAAGATATCCCATATAATATATTTCACACGATAAAAGATAAATATCTAATCAACGAACCGCGAAAACATGGTAACAATAGAAATTATGAATCTAAAACATATTTACAGAGAAACCTATCTTTTGTTTCCAGCACATGCGTTGGTCGCACACACACACGCAGAGTCTGGAGTGCGAGGAGCACTTGTTGGCACGGTGTAATCGACCGCGCGTGAACTCCGCTATATTTGTCTCCGCCGAGCCCACCGGCTTCGCGGGATTCGATCCCAGCGAATTCCTCAGACGACACGGCTCGCAGTCCAAATTGTGCCGTAAGGCGAGGTAATTTTGATATTTTCTTGGAATTCATAGTACTTAGATTAAAAAACACATTGTTATACTAACTAATAAGTAATGAATGTTTACCTTACATAAAGGTACAAGTACTCAGAATATAAGTCTATCTAAAACGTGCAGAATGACATTATCTTTTTATTAGATAAAACTAAAATGGATTAAAAGATCTTGCATAATATCAGGTATCAGGAGGTTACATACCTCGATCGTATTAAAAGAATTTCACTAGATTAATTCATAATTACATTTACAGATCTGCAGATAATATACCACTAACGACGATGAGTGATTCATCAGAACGCCTGTGCAAAGCCAAACCTCCAAGAGAAGAAACAATCAATGAAGAAGGAAAATCCGATGACAGTGGCAGTGTAGAAACTGTCAAGCATTTTGGCTTACCAATCCTCTCAGTTTCTGGACCGTCTCCACCTGATGAGGACTATGACCAGATAGATGAGTACCTGTAGCATTTTCATACCAGTTTCCAGCTCAAATACGTGCTGGAAAAGATGAGGCCACCCTGGCCCAGCCCTGCACAAAGCCCTTCAACTGAGAAACTGAGTTACGTCATTTTGCACTGAACTTTACGGTATACCCTGCAAGTGTCTTTTTCTTAAAAGTGAACTTTCCAAGTGATTTTTGGGATAACAATGCATAAACTCTTAATTAGATCTATAGCTCTTCAAAGTGTGTCTTGATGAGGGACCATAGTATACGGATGGTTTTCATCAGAATATCTTATCTGTGAGTTTTACGTTTATTGTGTGTCTAGTTCTAGCTAAGATATTTCAACTTTATAGAATTATCTATCCCTTAGAATAAGAAATGCACAAAATTATATCAAGATTTATTCGACGAATGTGGTGCCACTTAACTTCTAATGTGTCTGATAGTTTTAATCGTGTAATTTCAATAATTATGACTCGGGATTCTGCATCTTTAAAATATTTAGATGCTAGCTTTTATTCTCTTAATTCTTAGGAAATTCGTGTGTCTATAAGACCTTGTACATTGTCTTTGCGCTATTATAGTGTAGAATCGAAGGTTGAACTTTGGTCCAATGAATCGTATTATCACGTGCACACATGGTGTTCTAGGTTAAGTTTACTGAAATATTGTA
Source organism: Phengaris alcon alcon (assembly GCA_037179445.1). Lineage (NCBI taxonomy): Eukaryota > Metazoa > Arthropoda > Insecta > Lepidoptera > Lycaenidae > Phengaris > Phengaris alcon. Next base: position 752,324 of record JAYRCH010000175.1, on the reverse strand, counting down.
TGTCCGAGAACTTCTGGAAGAAAGTATTTTGTACATATTCATATCAATAAATCTAAAATATCCTGTCGCAATCGGCAGTTCTCGGTTTGTTTTAAGTCAATTAATTTCGATCCTTGTAGACGTATTTAAGATAGCCTATGGCACTAATTAAGTAATTAACTTTAATATTCTAAGTATCTTTTTATTCTTAACTGGTGTTAAGGGACCAGACGAGAGAAAAAGTCCGGTAGGTATAGAAGCTAAGAGATTGAAGACAACAAGAATAAATATCCGAACAGAAGCGAAAGTTCCTATAATTAATGCAAGGATTCGCTTAGATTTCAAAGGAAAGCGGAGGACATTTAAAGCACTTGTTCGAGGTACAAGTAAAAAAAATATATTCGGTTAGGATTAAGAGAGAATAACTTGAATTAATACCAGTTTTGAAGTTAAGACTATATTATTCCCTCCACTATTTATAAATTATTTTGTGGATTGATATGTGATTCATAAGTCAGACTTTATTTTCGCATCGTAACGCTTTTCAAATGTTCTAAATCATAATCATATTGACGTTAAAAGTTGCCTTAGCTTCCAAGAACAAAATTATTGTAAGTTGCGTCTCCATGCGTGAATTAAAACGTTGGCAACAAGTTTTTTTTTCTCACAGGTAGGTCGTCACAATTAAAAAAGACATTTAGAAAAATTTTAAAGGTGCATAAATTAAAAATTAAACATGAAAATATTATTTTGAGTTTGAAAAGTTAAAACAGCACTGCCCTATACAGACGAGAACAATTTTAAATTATTACTTGTTACACCAATAATTATGTACATTTTTAAAAGCTAATACAGAATGGCTATTGTTATTGGATCATTTTAAATTAAATTAACGACTCCTAAGTCCTAGACATTAGTTAATTAATTAAAGTAGCATTGAAAGAACCGTGTTTAACAATTTCTATATAACTACTATTATCATACATATTTACCAAACATTATATAAGGCGTGTGACTAAATATTGGTGAAATTATTAATTCATGTTTTTTAAAAAAACCATTTTGTTTCGAAATTTATTTATTGTCATATTATGTTCATCGCTCGAAAATAATCACTTCATTCTTACCGAGGCGAATTATGTACAGACTGCAAACTACACTTTTAACCTACTATTTGTTCTAAGTATGTCAATTAAAGAATCAAAATTTTGCCTCGCCTTTACGAAAAATATGGTTCTTTCATTGCCTAATGTAAATTAATAATCTTAATTAGGATACTTTCAAAAATAAATAAGCCAAAGATGTATGTTATTATAGTGCACCAGTATAATATCTAGCATGAGTGAAGTGAGTCTAGTATAAAGTAGCCTTATTATAAATTAAATTTATATAAATATCTCATTACCTTTAAGTATAGTGTCATTAAAATCATCTATTAGTTAAATCAATGTATTTTAGATTATCTTGTGCCAACATTGCGCTACGTACTTCTACAATGCTCAGTAAAAACTGAATTTGCAATAATTATAAACTATCCTGCAAACTTATATTTATAGGGTTGTTCAAAAATAATTATGGATATTTTGGGCATATTATGATCTACTGCTTACGTAATGACTTTAGGCGGGAAAATAATTAAATTTCGAAAAACAATTATTATACTCTCTAAGGTACTGAGGTCCTCAAACCTCAAAGAAACAGATGATTTTAAGTGGAAGCAGTCTTTGCGTATATGACATCAATAAAATCAGCTGTATGAGGTTAGTTACCTTAACAGTGCCGTAAAGCGAGTAATTTAATTTACACTATACCTATTGATATTTTTTAATTTTAATTATTTTTCTGCTTAAACGTCTTGACATAAGCAGTAGATATTATATGCCCAAAATATCCGTTTTTTTTATTTTGAACAACCTTATAAATTATATCTATTTTATCAACCAAATTTGTGCTGTTTAAAAGATTTAAAAAATACCTATGTACCTTACTTTAATCTGTATCATCGCTATGTAATTTTTGAATTAAATATCAATTACAACTACAATAACAATATAGTGCTTGACATATCGTTTATTTTATTTAAAATAAAATATCTTTTGCTCTCAGCGGTAGGCAAGGTATATTTTGACTATGGTTCTCCAAATTGTTGTTTCTATCTATCGATTTCCTTAATTATTTAAGTGGAAACTTCTCAAAGCTCTATTCAATTTAATAAAGTCGAAACCCTACTTAATCAAAGTCAATCAGAGACCTAAAATAATTAATTAAATTAACGTTGAGAGACAGGACGTTTCTCAGAACCCTACTAATAGACTTAGGGAACCTATTTTTAACTAAGGGACATTTCTAGAACTTTACTAAAGATTTCAAGCGCTCTTTCAAACTCGAAGAAGTTGCGAGTAATTGTTGAATTCTTTGCACAATGCGCTTATCTACAACAAAAAAATCGATATGTAGGAATGCCTTTTATGTTTGTTTACTTGAGTTCATTGAACTTCCATGTAGAGCAACGTTACGGTAGCTATACACCATGCTTATTAATTCCTATCGTCTAATCGGCATGGCATGACGCTGCCGATTGTATCAGTTGGAACTGTGTGTTGGAACCATTCATGGGCGTGGACTGGCATGACTGTGGTGTATTCTGACGAACTGCAGATGGGATCAAGCCTGCGGCGTCATGCCGTTTGGATGCCAAGAAGTATGATTTAAGCTGTAAGGGTACCGCTCACATTTACGGAACGGACGGAACCAAATATTTAAATTGCTACAATACCGCATACAATAAATACAATTTAAATCTTTTAAAAATACCGGCCGGTTTTCGTCATGAGGGACCGGACTTTCAACTAGAATAGGAGGCACTCCGACAACCTGAAGCGCTACCCTCGACGCCGGGACTGGCTAAGCCGAGGAACATAGCATTATTGCGCATAATGACTATCATTATCACACATAATTATGAAAATATTTTCTAACACAACAAGCGAAGTGTTTCTGGATATCGGGCCTGTTAATAATTTAAATCTTTGGTCAATATGAAAACTTAAAAATGTGTCGATACAGATGTGTAAATTATTTTCATATTATCAACTAGAATACAAATCCAAATCAAAATATTTTAATAAAACAGTAGTTTTAAATCCTCAGAATGTTCTTTTAAAATCATATTTTAATACTTCACATTAAAATATAATTTAACTTCTAAATTGTATTTCTTGTAGCTTTTACATGATGTAAAATATTTTAATAGATGTTTCAAGTTGTACATATCTATCTGCCAGTCATATATTAAGGCTCATAATATTTACACCGTAAATTACTTGTATCAGGTATAATGTGAAATTTATTTATCTATTTACTATCACAATAAATAAAATATAAATTTTCTAAGTTGTTTTATTCCACAGTAAAAATAAAACATGAATTACATAAAAAAATCTTACTTGATATTCTACTGGAATCTATACAGAAAAGTAATATATGAAAGCAAGGCATGTAGGACGTAGGTTATAGTCTAGTAATCTATACTCGTATTATAAAGAGGAAAGATTTGTTTGTTTGTTGTATTGAAAAGGCTCCGAAACTATTGGACCGATTTTGATGAAATTTAGCACAGATATAGAGTAGACCACGGGGAAGGATATAGGCTACTTTTTATCGCGGCGAAATATACGGTTCCTGCGGGATTTCCTTTTGCGCCCACAGTATCGTGGGAAATATCTATCTAGTTATTATTATTATGCTAGCCTCTTGTTTCCCACTGCTGGGCAAAGGCCTCCCCTCTTTTCCTCCATAAATCGCGATCCCTTGTTATGGTCGGTCAGTCCTTATCAAAGGCAAAGTTCCGCCGACCAGTCGATAACCTCTCCGAAATAAGATGTGCCCATCTATCTGGGTGCATGCGAGACACATGCCCCGCCCAACACCATTTTAAGCTGGCAGCTTTCTTTCCCACGTCAGTCAGTCCCGTTTTGGAGCGCAGAGTGGTGTTTCGCATTCGGTCGATCCTATTGACACCTAAAATGCTACGCTCCATGGCACGTTGACCGACCCCGAGCTTAGATTTCTGTGACGCGGTCAAAGACGGTGTGTGCACCGTAGTTTGCGTAGGACATGAGTATCCTGCCGACAGGCAGAATACACATGTCTACGAGTTTTCGTTTTAAACAGACGAGTAGATTTCCATTTAACACATGTTTCATAGAACAAAAGCTTCGCCATGCTTTTTCTATTCTCATGTCTACTTCTTTATCTTGTCGGCTCCTAAAAGACTATTATTTGTTATAAGATTATAAGTTATCTGGCCTAAATAAACGTCCTCGTCGACATATTATATCTCATACCCACACCACAACACTACGCTTCGTGCTATTAGTCATGATTTTAGTTTTTTACCGGTTCATCTGGAGATCTGTCTATGTAGTAATAGATAATAATTACTAAAAATACGCCTAGTGACCGCTTACACAAAGTATATCCTCCAGTAATTGTGTACCGACACGCAATACTATGTTTCCAATAAATTAAATAAATTGATCGACAATGTATAGCACTTTGTGGCAATAAAATATGTTTAGTCATTATATACTTTAAAAGAGACAATCTTGTATTTATATAATCAGTTTATCTAAAACGGTTGCAAGTATTACCATTAAATTTAGTATGCAGAGAGTTTTGGGGAAGAAAAATCAATTTAGCTAGGTCCTATCCATGGGTAATATCATTACCTGCCGCATATAGATATTTTGCAGTGCCCGAGGGGTCACAAATACGTTGCTGATTTTTAGGGTTCCGTATCCAAAAGGTAAAACGGGACCCTGTGATTACTGAGACTTCGCTGTCTGTCTGTATGTCTGTCTATAAAGAAAAATGATGATCAGTAGGTACGCTAAAAGTTTTTACGACTTTCAGGAAGTATTTTTCGTTTTTTAATGACCTATCATGGATTATCAAGGGGTCAAAAGTGCGTGCCTTGGCCCTTCTGCACACTTGTAGAAACGCAGCGCTATTTTAGGCCTGTTTTCCTGGTGGCCGGGGCATATCTGCGGTAGAGTCGGTATATTAATGCCGAAGTGTGGCTTTTTTTGAATTGAACTAGGTTTATCCCGCAGCTCCGCTCACGTAAATATAGTATCGGGTATCCCACGAGGATAATGTATTTTTTAAACGTAAATATGTTTTAATAGGATACTTATTCGAAAGATAACCTAGATACAGAGCAAAGCCACTACCATACCAAATTTCATCGAAATCCGTTCAGTAGTTTTTGTGTGAAAGAGTAAAGAACATCCATTCATCCATTCATCCTTACAAACTTTTAAATTTATAATAGCAGTAGGATGATCTTCGTGGACGGAAAAAGCTTTAATTGAACATAGTTTATCATCGTTAAGTCAATTCGCGAGTGATTTCCATAAATCAATAGTAATCCATTAACCCGCCGGTAGAAACAATAAATCTAAATATTCGGGGATCGGCTTACCGCATTTGTTCGCGATGATAAATACAAAATAAAAGCCGGCAAAATGGAAATTTTAAATTTGGTTCACGATAAACAGATATTATTTTATGATAAAATAGATGTGTTGACTGTAGTCATCACACCTATTTTATCATATAATAATCTAAACTATTTTATTTCATTAATATTAGATTAGATAGATCGGATATATTGAGGCATCACTACCTGGTAAATGTAAAAAATATATATAATAGGTATAAAAATAATAATAGGTATAATATAGGTATAATATAAAATAAAAATATATAATAGGTATAATATATAATAGGTATAATATATAATAGGTATATAATAGGTATAATACCTATGAAATTGCCGTTCTGCAGTACTGGCCATTTCAAATCAAAATAATTTTTGTTTGGCTAAGAATTCTAATTTCAAATTAATTTTATTTTAAAAACATGGAATTCTTTTTCCAGAAGTAGTCATTTGTTTATTGATTAGTGTTACATTTTCATCGCATTTCAATCTTTTTTGTCATCATGGATACGTTAAAAATTCGAGTAATTATGGAATATGAGTATCATCGTGGCAGCAACACGGCACAAGCGGCACGCAACATCAACGACGTTTACGGAGCTAACACTATAAACCAACGCACCACCTGTTATTGGTTTGCTCGCTTCCGTTCTGGAAATTTCGACCTAAAAAATGAACCTCGCTTTCGTCCGAAGACTTTGGTCGACAATGACGAATTAAAGGCGATTGTGGAAGCTGATCCACAATCACATCCTGATACACAATCTACGGCTGAATTAGCAGCAGCTTTCGACGTTAGAGTCAAAACAATATTGGTCTATTTGCGTCAAATGTGCAAGGTAAAACATGGGTGCCCCACGAACTCAATGATCGCCAGCGCGAAGTACGCGTCGAGACGTGCCTTGCACTGCTCAACAGACACAAAAATGAAGGAATTTTGAACCGCATTGTTACCTGCGATGAAAAATGGATTCTGTTTGATAACCGCAAGCGCTCAGCAAGTTGGTTGGATCCTGGTACAGCACCTAAACAATGCCCTAAACGAAAATTTACCCCTAGAAAAGTGATGGTCACTGTTTGGTGGTCTAGCGCCGGTCTGATTCATCACAGCTTCTTACCAAACGGGGTGAGCATTACTGCAGATGTGTACTGTGAAGAACTGAACACAATGATGGAGAGGCTGGCAAACCTCCAACCAGCATTGGTCAATCGCTCGTCTCCGCTGCTCCTGCACGACAACGCGCGACCTCATACTGCACAGCAGACGGTTTCCAAGTTGCAAGAACTAGGGTTGGAAGCTCTCTGTCATCCGCCCTACTCACCAGACCTTGCACCTACAGACTACTACTTTTTCCAGATATTTGGATAACTTCTTGGCGGGAAAAAAATTCAATACCCGAGAGGCAGTACAAAATGCCTTTGAAGAATTTGTTGCCTCCCGTCCAGCTGATTTCTTTAAGAAGGGCATCAATAAACTGCCACTGCGTTGGCAAAGATGCATTGATTGCATGGGTGATTACTTCAATTAATACAAATAAAGAATACATGAAAAAATTCGTTTAATTTTTTTCATACAAAACGGCAATTTCATAGGTAATTTCAAGACCTATTATAATATGTATAGTTTAGTAATACGATACATCTAAAAAGAATCTTAATTTTTTTTGCTAAATTAGTAAACCAAACCTACATCATTAGTTTACTTTCATCATATACAAAAACATTTATTATGGTAAGTATAAACTGAAACACATAATCAATATGTACAAATATCGGAGATATTTACAAATATGTTCCTGCAGCCGTATACTTCACACACTTTAACCTAGTTGTGACGTCACAGCTAGGTATGACTTAATATGGAGCGTTTTCACGAGACTTGCGAAATTTTGTATACAAATCGCTGTACCTTTGAAAATATTGACTTTTTATATACTGTTTCTTCTGAGAAGTTACTCATATTTAAGAGTACTATTTATTTATACAATTTAAAAAAAAAGTCATCTAGCCTATTATCTCCGAAGGTGTCTAAGAACATAAAAAGTAAATCATTGGTTTTGTAATAAATTCAAAATCTTTTATCTACTCGTATTTACGGAATGTAAGTAGGTGTAACGAGTACTTTTATATAGACTATGTCTTTTTTCTTTTATTTAATGAAATCGAGCAGGAAACGGACAGACGGATCGCCTGATAGTAAGCGATTACCGCCGCCCATGGACACTCGCAACACCAGAGGAGTTACACTTGGAACTCCTCTGGTATTGCGTACCTACTTGCGTTCCTAATCCTTCAAATCCTTGGGCACTCCGGAGTCCGGTAATCTCATTCACTCGGCGAAACGCAAACGTTATTTCACACCGGTTTTCTGTGAGGCTGTAGTATTTATCCGGTTGACATTGGTAAATGTACGTTATATATACAAAATATTATGTAGTAATAAAGACATAGAATTTTTTCCTTAATATTCCTTATCAGAAGAAGAATAAATGAAGTTCGTAAATCAGTCAAGAAATTATCGCTTTACTTTCAAGTCTTAAGATTTTCAGTGTTCAAAATATTAGGAGATTACGCACGAAAGAATTTTCGAGAGCTCCAAGCATCATGTAATGATTTATAACATTGTGCGGCTAAAAATATATTATGAGAGCAAATTAAAAACTTCACACGAACAGCTGTTAGAAAAATGTGAAGTTTTAATGACTGTGTTGTAAGCTAGGAAGTAGGTAAGTAAAAAACGCACCTGTTCGTAAGTAGACGCGTCGCTTATTTGTATTTGCAATATGCTTATTCTCTTATTCGCTGCTTATTCTCTGATAGTACCTCGAACGTTTTCATTACGATTATAATTTTTCTTTGCGCACAGTGCTTTTGCTTTGTTGGAAGATTCAAAGAAAAAATGGCCTAATATAGAATAAATGGTAAATACAAAACTGGAGCTTAGTCGTAAAAGTTTAAGTGGGTAATGAGGCTTAATTTATTTATTTGAATAATTTATTTCATTTTCTCAACCTTCGAATTCACGATAGAAAATTATTTCTTTGTTATGTTAAATAAAAAAAATAAGTGAAGCTGGTGAAACAATTTAAGGCTTTTTCTTTATGTATGTTGATGAAAGTCGTAAAACTGGCTATTAAGACATGGTTTATTTAATCTCAAAAACATATATAATATCACAGCTTCTTAAAATAATTAAGTTCACAATTTGAAACCGAAGTTAAAATAACAAGAAAAAAACAAATATAATCGCTTACCATCAGGCGTTTTATGAAATGATCCAGGCAACGAGCACGTTTCCTGGTTCATTTCATAGAAATAGTCTTATTAAGTAATCTTGACTATTATAAATGTGAATGTTTGTAAGGATGGATGTATGTTACTCTCTCGCGCAAAAACTACAGAAGAGATTTTGTTGAAATTTGGTAGTAGTTTAGGCTCTGGATTAAAACATAGGCTAGTTTTATCCCGAAAACGTTCAGGTTCCCGTGAGACACTTTATTTACGCGAGCGAAGCCGCGTGAAAAATCTAGTTAGGTATATTTTACAAGAATATTATTCTGTCGTATTTCCAATGTAAAAATTGTTAACATTCAGCCAAGTGATTCAGAAAATAACACAAGTATTAAACTTTTGTGACAAAAGGCTTTTGTGTAAAAAGAAGTTTTTAAAGAAACGCTTCAGGGCGGGTACCAGAATGTAATGTATGTAATTTGCTTACTTTGTGGCGAAGTTTTGTAATCTAATTTTCAGAGGGACGAATATTTACCTAATATGGTTCTACGTTGAACACGACGAAAATAATATTACTTTTTTGCTTTTGTCTTATCACTGTAATATTATTGTTGTAAAGCAGCCTCCGTGGTCCTGTGGCTTAGAGCTTGGGGGATGGGGGTCTCGACTTGGAGGTCGTGGGTTCCATTCCCGCATTGGAACAACAAAACATGTTGTTTCCATGTTTGGTTAGGATAATGCAGGCTGATCCCCTGATTGTCTGACAAGTAAGATGATCCATGCGTCGAATGGGTTCGGAAACTAGCTAGGAAAATTGTTCTTTTCAAAAAATATTTTTACAATGTTGTAACTTAATCTATATAACAGAAGTAATAAGTACATAGAGCATACTTAAGTACATAAAATGGGCCTTGCAGGGGGCCATCTTATTCCCAAGGTGTGCAATCGTTAATGAAATCACTAACTTTATAATAGATTTAGTATACAAACGTTCTTTAACCACCTTTTTAAATTCATTAATGGTAATAAGATTTTGAACGTTTTCTGGGCTTCTATTGTAAAGGCGTATACATGAACCTTTCAACGCTTTACTTACTTTGCTAAGTCTGATCACCGGTATTTCTATCTTGTTCTTATTTCTAGTGTTCGTACAATGGTTGTCGCTTTTCTTTTCGAAATTATTTAATATTCTTTCTGACATACAACACATTGTCCAAAATGTATTGAGAAGCGACGGTCAGAATACCTATTTCTTTATCTTATCTCTCAGAGATTCAAAACATGACATCTTATAAATAGAACGTATAGCTCGCTTCTGCAGCACAAATATTGTGTTAATGTCCGCAGCATTTCCCCATAGAGAGATGCTGTATGACATTATAATATAAAATAAACTAGTCGCACTGTGTCCTCATCGGAAATTTTTATGTCTGCATATGCTGTAGAACTGAGCCTATCTGTCAGATTTGCAATACGGGGACCCCAGTCAAGACATCAGTTTGATTGGCAGCTTTCTACCTATAGTTTTTGCATTGTTTGGAACTTCGGAATGTAGTGGGTTAGTATCCCGGTAAGATAAATATTTTTGTGATTCTTATTATTTCTAAAAGCGACAACCTTATATATATATATATATATATATATATATATATATATATATATATATATACTAATCTTATACTATATAATATATAATATAATAAAGAGGTAAAGTTTGTGAGGTTGTAGATGAAAATCTCTGGACGTACAGAACCTATTTAAACCTAAAAATTCTTTTACCAATAGAAGGCTACGTTATTTGTGAGTGACATAGGCTTTCACGCAAAAACTAACGAACGGATTTCGATGAAATTTGGTATGGTAGTAGTTAAAGCTCTGTATTAAAACATAGGCTACTTTTTATCCCGAAAAAGTACAGTATTCCCGTGGGATACTATATATACCGACGCGGGCGAAGCCCCGGGCAACAGCTAGTGTACAATACTTTACCACAGATTACTAACGCCCCATTTCAATAACCTATCTACCAATAACTTTTTTGTTAGAAACGTCAAACTTGTATCGCAAAAAACCGTCAAATGATTGAACGGCGACGTTTTTAACAAATAGTTATAGATAGATAGGTTATTGAAACTGGCCGTAAATAGTTACACGTTACGCTCTTTTCTTCGGCGATTGACGTCACGGTATGTACATTATTATAAAGTATAGCTGCTTGTATGAACTCCTTAACATGCGTTGAGCGGTTCAAATTTTATTTTCACCTACCGTCGCGAACCGCCGCGCTGTCATCTACGCACGACGCACATTTGCAATATACATACCCGTGCGCGCGCGCACCATCGCGTTGCTTATCGTAGCTACAAATTACAGTGTTTTGTAAAGATACAATAATATGTAGGGAAAAGAAAGATCGGGGTTGAAGAATGGCGCTACAGAAAGCAGTTTCCAGGCTTAGAAGACATAAAGGTCCATGCTTTTGCGTTATGTTTTGTTTGTTTTTGAGTCCCAAGATCAGCATACTATAGACATAGCAACTAATCAACCAGCCCCCAGCAAACATATTATATTATTGTTTATAGCCAAAGATAATATGGACTTTTGCCTTGGCCTACGTACACAAAAAAAATCGACTGCTACTATATTATTAACATATTACTACGACCATACTATCATATTGTAAAGGCTAGGCGTATTTTATATTAATTATGCTACTCCACGGTTCACAGAAATTAAGCTGTTAATCTAGATATGAAAACAGTTTTATTTCATCCCTCCCTACGGTTGCGATAAAAATTCATAGCAAAGATAAAACTAATTGAAACGGTAGGGTAAGCTCGGGTAAAAGCTCCGGCGCCAATTAAGTTCATTACGTGCTAAGCTTACAGTTGAAGCGTGAGACGGACTTTTATTCAACCAGAATATTGAAGTTTTTGAAACTTTTTTGTACATAAACAAGCTTTTCTTACGCTGTGTTGCTTGACAGACAAAACCAAAACCTTGTATAGCTTATCAATTGTGTAAATATTTTTTATTAGTAATTAGGTTCTTTTATAGACAAAGAACCCAGTCCTATTATACTGTATTTTAAATCAGGGCGCGACCGAATGCGCGTAATGTCGCAAATAAGTCACTGTCAACCGAGCCCTTTCTGTCCTTTAAAGTGCTATTTATATGAACCCGGAGTTATTAACTTACCAATGTTGAGTTGTTTATCACCTGGGTGTCGATAAATTGAATTAACTGATAATTTTATTAATAAATATCCGTAACTTTAAATATAATTAGTTTCTGAGAAACAATATTAGGTAAAACAATATAGTTTTAGCCTATTATTTCTCTACAATAGGCTAGGTGATGATCGCAAATTCGTGCACGCAAAAGGAAATCCCACGGGAACCGTAAATTTTGTCGCAACAAAAAGTAGCCTAAGTCCTTTCCCGTGGTCTAGTCTATATCTGTGCCAAATTCCATCAAAATCGGTCTAGTAGCTTAGGAGCCTATTCAATGCAAACAACCTAACAAATATTTTCCCTTTATTATATTTAGTAGTGTGCTAAGTATTTTGCTAAATCAGTTTAATTTGGCTTAGAAGGAGCACTTTTGTAATATTACGAAAAAACTAACATACAGACAGAATATAAGTACGATTATAATAATCATAATATAATATACCTACTACAGTTATTAAATTCAATTTTTTTAAACACACATAATAATATACAAACATATTAAAAATGTAATATAAATCACGTAAGTTAAAACAGACTATTTGTGATAAGAAATAAGTCATTCAATCATGCGTGCAATTTGCCGCAATAAAAAGTAGCCTATCTCCTTCTCCGTGCTCTACCCCATATCTTTGCCAAATTTCATCAAAATCAATCCAGTAGTTTCGAGCCTATTCAATGCAAACAAACAACTATATCTTTCCTCTTTATAATATTAGTATTGATGTTAATATATTATATGTAATATATTATATACACATGTAACATTTAATGTTAAAAATCTGAAACCTGTCAATATACCGATATTGTCGGTAATTCTAAATGAACATTGCAGGCTACAACTAGTTTACTTTTTGATGACACTATTAAAGGTTTTGACTCCTACGTGAGGCTACAATGTACTTTACGAGGCCGATCTCTGAGCACTTAAGTTTTACGGCTGCCACCGTTGACGTATCATATATCTGGACGATGCATCCTACTATCTAGTACTATTGGCCTCTGTTTGATGACCTCTGTGGCTCAGTGGTTCAGCGCGTTGGTGCTCAAGCCGGGGGTCGCGGCCGTTCGAATCCCACCGAAGGAACAAAAAAGTTTTTCTGTGTTCCTGGGTCTTGGATGTGTATTATATATAATAAAACTCTCAAATATATGTATAGTATAAAAGTATTAAATATACTTCCCGTTTTCTGGTATCTGTAACACAAGTTCTTCGGATACTTACCACGGAGCCAGACTGACGTGGTGTGAAGTGTCCATAGATATTATATTATATTATATTATATTATATTATATTATATTATATTATATTATATTATATTATATTATATTATATTATATTATATTATATTATATTATATTATATTATATTATATTATATTATATTATATTATATTATATTATATTATATTATATTATATTATATTATATTATATTATATTATATTATATTATATTATATTATATTATATTATATTATATTATATTATATTATATTATATTATATTATATTATACTATATTATATTATATTATTATAAATGTGAAAGGTTTGTGAAGATGGATGTTTGTTACTTTTTTACTCAAAAACTACTGAACGGATTTAACTGAAATTTAGTATGGTAGTAGTTCGAGCTCTGGATTAACATATTGGCTACTTTTTATTCCGAAATAGTGTTCCCGTGGGATATATTAACGCGGGTGGAGCCGCGAGCAAGAGCTAGTCCTATATAAACTCTGTAATGAAATTATGTGTCGTAGCCATTTGGTTAAATCAGTCATTTACCTATTTAATAAAAAGCTATAACGTGTTTCAAAATGCTAGGTGCACTTTAATTCCTTGGTATATAATATTTAATGAATTGATCAGTAATCATTCAACGTTTGTCGAATTGAAGCAGTGATGAAAATAAATAAGCGTAGGTTTAAATGTAGTTCGGTATTTCGCTTAGTAATCACAAAGACGGGTTGGTTTTTTCAATAATCAATCATTAATTATTTAGAAAGCTTCGGGTTTTTAGTCTTTGTTTGGTCTTTTTCAGCAATTAAAGAAATCTAACATTTGCTGTTCCATCTTTAAGCCGTTGCCTCGAATTTTGCAGTGAGCGGCGCGGCGGCGGTGCGTAGGCGGGCAATGCCAGCGCAGCGCGCGCACTTGAGCGCCAAAACGGAGTTCATTTCTGATAAGCGGTGACTATGGCGCCCGCCTTCGCGCGTCGTCGGTGCTGTCACTACCCGCGGCCGCGCCGCTTATCGCGAAATTCGAGGCCGCGGCCTTATAGTGTAAGAATTCGATGTTCATTGTTGAGGTTCATCAACGGGTGCCACGTACAATCTTTGATTCCTTTCGAATGTTCGTTATATACCTTTTTTATGGCAAACTTATTACTACGTTTCTCGTGTCGTAGTTATATTCGTGTTTAGTATATGCAGTTAATCATTATCACTCCGCCTACTGAGTACGGTAATAGGCCAGTGTAACACTTATGAAAATCTTATCGCCATAGTTATAAAGTCAACAGTCGAAGTTAGTTAATAATGTTGGAGCGGCATACCTTATGCAATGCACTGAAATAACATAAAGCTGAACGTCACGTGATCTTGGGGGTTAACGAGAATATTTTTTTCCCCTTTGACCCCTCGAGTGCATTGCATTGCATTGCATTTAGCGTCAACTGATAATGCTTCGGGGGTCAACTGGAGACGCATCAGGGGTAAACTGGCCATGCATCCGGATTCAACTGGCCATGTATCGAGGGTCAACGGGAATAAAGGGTATTATTTTCTGTGGATATTTAAGTGCTCGAATACAATTTTAAAAATATTTGCCTTTGCGGGGATTCTCAGAATCCAGTTAGTGCTGCCTTCGAATGTTGTTAGTTAAATTGGTAAAAAGTTACACAAAGGAAAATATTACTTTAAAATATTAATAGCCATAACGTGGAATATAATACCGGATTTCTAACTCATAACAAAATTTAAAGTTATTTAAATTTCGATAAATTCAGAAAGTAATTAAGTACTTTCAAATTGGGTTTTATATATTTTTTTTATTATGTACTCGTTTGCTTACGAAGCCGGTGGCGTAGGAATAAAATCTTTCTCATGAACCGTACATTTTGCTTTAATAACATATAAATAATATATAAATATAATAAATAAATCAGCCTATATAAGATTATTCAAAATCAATGGCGGATATTATGTTTTTTACATTTGATCTATTGTTTATGTACGTATGGCAGAAAAGTAATTACAAGAAACGAGCGAGCCTTTACAGTAGTCGTATATTATGTGTAACATTTTATGAAAATATTAAAAAAAAACTCAATGCCTAGTACGATTTTCTAATATGTTAAAAAAAATATGGAAATTTTCCCACTCAGCAGTGACAGAAATCAACGTCAAAATTTAAAAAAGCTAAATACTAAAATAGTTGATCGAATCTAACGGCCTTAATCTACTACCGCATGCTCATTCGTCAAATTAAATAGCGCGCGCTTCCGCGACTTTCTGTTACACACTTCCGTCCCATTTCACGAAATCTCTCCCACAAATTGCAGAAAGCGCGAGGAAAGTCGATACACATCAAAAATTACATTGCGCTCTCTAACTCGTTGAGTTATTACAGAGACAGCTGATTTAAAGATTTTGCCTAAATAACATTAATACAATCAGATGTGTATGGTCAATGACCTTAACAATGCCTTAAAGAGCTTACTGTAATTCTATTTATTTTAAATGTTTTTCTACCTTTTTCTACCGTCTTTACATAAGCAGTTGGTCATAATGTGCCCAAAATATCCGTTATTGGTTTTGAAGAACCCAATATACTAATATGTGATTAAATTTTCTTCTCTTCAATGGCTTATGCGTAAAATCAAATAAAATAAAAATAACAAAGAAACACACATAATAAAACATTACTAAGGATATGCTACTACTTTATGCTAAAAAGTAGTAATATTACTAAAATGACTACATTTTAGCATTTGCGGCAAGTAAGTAGATACTTGTAATATGTAAATTTTATTCGTGAAGCATAAAAGCAGGAGCGCCTGATACTGAATTTTATATTTCGGGTTCCAGGAGTTGATTCTATGAAAAAAGAATGTGGACAAGTGTAATAAATGTATGTGAATAATTTTTAAATCGTTACATGTACTTGTTGGAACGAAGTTCCTTATCGCGCGTTGCGAAAGGGGGCTAGACGGAAAAAATAAAGACTAAAAGTTGTAACGACACTTTTTGCTATAGTTGTAAGCCGTGTGGCGTGCGTGTGTTTCTCTGTCTGTCTCTCTCTTTTGAGATTTGAGCTTACTGATTAAGTTTATATTACATTATATTTGTTAATAATAAAAAATATATTATTATAATAAAAAAAAAAAAATTACAATTCCTTCGCTAATTAATCGAAAGGAACTTCGTTCCATCCGGGTGTCACCTTGACACCTCTCAAGTTTTTGTTAAATAATGAATAATAGCTATAATTATTTATAAAAAACCGACTGCGTCAAATCATTTTGGTGTACCCAGTAACACCTTCACGACCAAGACATGTAATGATACCTCTCAAGCTCAAATGCGATTAGCCGATTAGGCTCTAGAGCATGCCAAGCAAATATACATACATACACTCGAATAACATACCACTCCTTCCAGCGCAGTTGGGGGAAACATAGCTGTTCTCACCAGGATGGCGCCATCAGTGCCTAATTGTTCAACGGTGGTTCAACGGTGGCTGGAGTATCTAGTTTAGTTGTTTTGGGGAAGAAAATTGTAACGGTATTAAAAAAGTCAGTACTTAATAACTTGAAGTAATTAGTAATGAACATAGAAGATTATTAATGGTTTGATTTTATAGCTAAAGCTACAAAGAATTTAACCAATTTCCACCGTTTGGTTAATGATCGCCAAGAATTTAAGCGCCAGTAACTGGATTGAATTGTCACTGTAATGTATTATTGACGTACGGGCCACGGGCTACGTGAAGGAATTTTTGATGTGAACAGTTACCGACAGTAAAAATCGGTCGCCGGTAAAAAAAAATTACGAGGTGAAAAGTAGAAACGGTATACATTATTTAATTTTTATTTATAGGTAAATTTAAAAAACTAATTCTGTAATAATTTAGGTAAAAGTATAATTTATTATTTTGTGTAAAAATTTTTTTTTTTTTAGTTTAATTAGGAGTTTAATTATTGTATATAATTGTAAACGCTGAGTGTCCAACAGTTATGTACCACTAGCTTTTTCCCGCGGCTCTGCCCGCATAAAAACAGTACCCTACGGGAACACTGTAATTTTTTGGGATAAAAAGTAGCTTATGGTAATCCAGAGCTCAATCTACTTACTATAAAATTTCATCAAAAATCCGTACAGTAGTTTTTGCATGAAAGAGTAACAGACAATCCATCCAAACATCCATTCATCCTCACAAAAAATCACATTTATATAAGTAGTAGTATATACCTAATTCAATATAAATATACTTCATACTAATTCAATTTCTAAGTTCAAAACCAATTTCTGACCTTTCATTCCAATATCTTTTTCCCTTTGTTTCAAAACCTAACCCTTGTCTGTATTAGACATTATGCAGAGTACTAAGAAACCAAAACGTTTGCAAAACTTTACAAAGTGAAATAAAAATATTTAAGAATAAATTTTACGTGTGCGTAGTATTTTAATATTTATTCGTTCTAATTTTACTACGTGTGCCTACCTAATAAATTTTATTATTCGTAAGACAGACAATTTTTTGAAATTGTTACTCAAATACACACACGCTACATCTACTTTTCATATAGAGATGATCATTTTTTTCCATAAAATTCTAATAATTTTTTTATATCCACAATAAATAATAGTTCTCTCGCCATTTCATTTCAACGTCAACGATAAACATAAAATATTATAAACTAGACAATCTAAACTATAAAATGGGAGCAGAATTCAAATAAAAGTCTATTACAATATTGTCTATCAAGCTGTAGCACTTCGTGGCTTTGTGCTACGACGTAGCGTTACGGCGTAGAGCTGCTACGGCGCTACGAGCATAGCTTTGATACCGATCTTGTACGAAGATGTAGGGAAAATAGAAGTGAATTGAATATTAGTAATTTGATATCGATGAAAATTATATGAACTAAGATTTAAAATGGTGTTACAATAACATATTTTATTGCTGTTACAGATTTACAGAGTTCAAAAGAACAAATTTCCATCTTTTTGCTAAAAGATGGCCCCGTGCGAATTATTTACGTCGGTTCTTGGCGTGTTAGAGTGTTAGGTTGGAACCGGTAGGAGGTTTTTCTGTTGATTCTCTGAAAAAATATTGTTTAAGTTCATTTGGAAATAAAAAAATCACATCAATTCAATTCATTTTGGATTAAACAAATAACTGTCTACCATTTTATTTTGTATGCACTATCAGTGAATCTAATTTATAAGCAGGTAGTGTTCTCACATTTTTTTTGTATTATAATGACGACAGAAGTCACAATGTAATTGTTATTGACATGTCAGTTTGATATCATAATGTTATTATTCAAATATGAGCAAATTATGACACCGATCAACTGCTTATAAATTAGATTCCCATAAGGGAATCTAATTTATAAGCAGTTGATCGGTGCTATAAAGCACATCGCACAGTTAGTGATAACGATTATTCAGATCAGATTATAAATTATTAAGATTAGAGTTAGGATGTGCATAACATAATATAGTATTTATATTATCAGAAAAAATCTCCAATGCACGGCAAAAAATAGTTTCGTGAGTCAGTCATTGAAATGTTATTGTAACATAAATGTTGCAGATATTGTATTATTTAAACTGTAAATAAATGAAAAAAAAATAGGTCATTACATACGAAATTGGCGTTTTGTAAAGGAGGAACATAAAGTATATTATTTAAATAAAACAATATATTTATAATATAAAACATAATACAGTTATATAATCAAAGTATATACCATTGCTATCTATGCACTTTTGCCATCAATATGAGATGCCTTTACTAAAAAACCATTCGGATGGGAATCAATAAAATCTTTGGGGGCGCTTTGGACTGCCGCATCGGAGTTGAATTTTTTCCCTTGCTAGAAGTTATCCAAGTTTTGAAAAAAAAAAATGGTAATCTGTTGGAGAAAGGTCCGGGGAGTACGATGGATGTCTTAGATATTCCAATTGAAGCTCCTCTAATTTGGTAGCCGTCTGTTGTGCAGTGTGTGGTCTAGCGTTATCCTGAAGCGGCCTAAAGCGAATGACTAACCTCGGTTGTTTAGCAGCTAGCTTTTCCATCATGATTTGCAGTAGCTGGCAAGAGACATTTGCCGTAATCGTCCGGCCAGATTTAAGAAATGTAGTGAACGACACCGGAATAATCCACCAAACGCTAACAAGTAACTTTTTTTTAATTCAATTTTCGCTTGGGGCAGGCTTTGGCTGGTTCGCCAGGGTTCAGCCATTGCGATGAGCGTTACCGATTATCGTACAATCGAATCATTACATGTGATGAAAAGTGGATTACTTTTCATCACATGTAATGATTCGATTTAAAATAGCTTCATTATTGTACCAGTTTAATAATGTAACGCAGCAGTCGACACGCGTTTGTCGGTTTGCTGCACTCAATTAATGCGGTACCCACCTTTCAGTATTTTTCACCTTCCCAATTTGCTTCAAGTGGATTAAAACAGTTTTATCACTAACACCGCAGCCTGCAGCTAACTCAGACGTGGCTTGCGATGGATCCGCTTTTACAATAGCCTTCAATTCTTTATTATCAACTTTGGTCTCCGGCCGTCCACGGGGCTTGGTTCTGCAGGTCGAAATATCCAGAACGAAAACGTTGAAAGCAAAAACGCACTGTGTTTTCTTTTGCTACACCGCCGCCATATACATTATTAATCCTTTGAGCCGTTTCTGCACCACTGGTACCACGGTGGAACTCGTACTCGAAAGAAATACGATATTTCAAGTTTTACATTTTGTAAAAATAGTGACGCAAAGAATAAACTAAAAGAGGAAAAAACAAATGAATTACGGTTTTCGAAACACAAATGCATGGGATTCTATTGTATACATTGACCCTTAAAAATCCATCCATACATATAATCCAATTTTTTACCACGGGACCGGATTGATGTGGTGTAAAGCGTCCATTAATAGTGTGTAGATATTATTATTATATAATTATTATACATCCATCCTCACAAACTTTCAAATTTATAATAGTAATAGGATGTCTCTTCCAGGCGATGTACATCTACATTTTCCGGTATATTCAATGCGTGTCACAAGACTCATGGCATTATTGAGCATATCTGAAGAAACTCATTCAGTCCATGTATTATGAGAACGGCAATTTGGTGTAGATATTTACATTAGTACGGGTTGTGAATAAGTAAGTATCATTGATTAAAAATTTTGAACAATATTGCCTGCTAGATTTTCCCGCGGCTCTATCCGCGTAAATACAGTATCCCACGAGAGCACTGCACTTTTTAGTATGTGTGTTAATCCAGAACTTAAACTACTACCGTATCAAATTTCATCAAAATCCTTACCGTAGTTTTTGCGTGAATGAGTAGCAAACGTCTATCCATCCTCACAAACTTTCACATAATTATAATACTAGTAGAATATTTTTCAGGGCGAATTTTTCAAGTGGACATGGTGGTTGAATTCCGAAACTTATAGAAAAGGTAAAAATGCTGAATAGAGCAGTTGCGAGCCAGATTTTGACAAAAACTAAAACTATACCGTTTTACTTCAATTTTTTTTATCAAAAATCTAATGGCATTATTAGATTTTTGCCTAGCCAGGAAAATAACCGACTGAATCTTGAAAATTATCTCTTATTATAATTAGTGTAGCATTCTACATAATATCTGGAGACAAACTGTCAGTCGTCAGTGCGCCCAGTGACGTAACGTGATCACTGGACCAGCATGAATTATTCAACCCCGACACGTTATTTTAGCAAACTGTGAGCCGTAGGGCTGGTACTTAATATAAATCAGCTACAAACTCTTATTCACTGGGAGAAATCAGAAAATTATTGTTCATAGTGGCTTAGGCAGGCAGTGGCTTAGGCCTATACTTTAGGCAGTGCGTGTCTGAACGAAGCACAGGAAATTGATCTAAATTCAGGTGATCGTGTTACTTATTATATAATAATAAAATACATACGTCAAAAAAACTTAATCTTTGGTTTTAAATTATATTCGATCAAATTAAACGAAAGAAAAGAGCCGATAAAAATATTGTAGGATAGACAGGAGATGGCCAAAAATGAGCAACTATTACATTGCTGACGATTCTTTTTTTTTTTTAAAGGATTTTTAACCATCTCCTTTACTATCTGGTTATTGACTATAATTATTTGAAAACAAATATAACTATACAATATTTCAAATTATAATATTTCCTGCTTATTTGTGTTATTATAATTTTTACACTCTGCCAGCTCTGACGTAATATATGCAATCCCATTGCGTCAAGACAGACAATAATCGAGCATACGAACACTGGCAGCTATTCACTATGTGACGCTTGGGTAACTTCCTACCTAAAAATATGCATATATGATATTGAATGATGAATCATATAATATTACTAGCTGACCCAACAGACCTGTCTTAACTATGAAGTATGAACTGGAATAAATAAAATATAAGTACCTATAATCTACATACTACAATTTATATTCCAACGACTACACCTACACCTACTTACTACACCTTCGAAACTTCTCCTCCACCTACAACCTTCACCCACAACCTACACCTACATCCAACACCTACAACCATGAAGTAATTTGAGATTAATAACTGTACAATAAAATTTCTCTTGCAACAATTATTGTTTTCGATTGCCATCTTGCATGATGCTACTGATTTGTGGATCAAAAGAAAAAATATTAAAATTGCTATCAAAAAAATAAGGGTTGGTGGTAGAGATTGGTGAAAATGTAGGGTTGTATGTATTTTTAATGCCACATCATATAAAAATAAAAAATAAAATAGCATATTCATGGGTTAACAATTAGATTACGACCGATTCTCAGACCTACCAAATATGCAACAAAAATTTCATAAGAATCCATCCAGCTGTTTGGGTGGAGCGTCCCCGCTCTTAACACCATGACACGAGAATTTTTTATATTATATTATGAAGATTATGTTCTAGGGTTGAAGGCAATTAATCGGCGTATGAATGTTTAGATGTTATCTGCGCTAAGCAAACAGACATATTCTATCGATTTTAATTTTTGGAAGCGTTTCGAAATATTATTCCAAATTTATACACAATTGATTCAGTTATCATATTATGCAAAAAGTATTTTAAGTTACTTCTCTGTGCTGCTATTTAAGTAGTAGTTAATATGCTTAGCCACTAAGCGCACTATGTCTTAGTGCGTTGTAACAACACGTGGTAAAAATATTATGCTTGTAATATTA
Source organism: Phengaris alcon alcon (assembly GCA_037179445.1). Taxonomy (NCBI): domain Eukaryota; kingdom Metazoa; phylum Arthropoda; class Insecta; order Lepidoptera; family Lycaenidae; genus Phengaris; species Phengaris alcon. Next base: position 729,911 of record JAYRCH010000175.1, on the reverse strand, counting down.
TACTGTGAATGAATCATACAATAGTAAAATAATCGTTACTTCTATTATAACTTTGAAAATAAGTTTGTTTGTTTGTTCCTCTTTCACGTAAGAACTACTTAACCGAACATCATGAAATTTGGCACAGATATAAAGTAGACTACGAAGAAGGACATAGGCTACTTTATGGCGCCAAAATGTACGGTTCCCACGGTACGGTACGGTACAAGTCGTGGGCATCATTTGAATATTTTGGCAACACCTTTTCAACGGCCCACAATCGTGGACAACCCGTATGCTTGTAGTAGTGCAATCAAATCGATAGCTAACTATGTTGCTGTTTCCTCTTTATTTAATCTGTGGTAGAGTAGTTAGCTGGGTCTTCTCGGCGGGTTAAGGATCCGATGATAGCTTTTTCTGTTGACATTCCGAAAAAAACTTGGTAAGTTTCATTTGGAATTAAAAACAAATATTTTGTGGGGTACATTCTGAAATTTTCAATAGACCAATATAATAATATTAAGGGAGATTTCTGAGTGAAAACTATTGTTATTTATACTCGTGCATATACATTCTATTATTTTTACAGACTGGCAACTCGAAACTCTTAGGGTGTGGCGGTGACCACGAGTGACGGTAACCCCTTACTATCAGGCGATCTTTAGCTTCGTATTCCATAATAACTACAATTTTTGTAAGAAAACTATCAACGTAAATTATAAAGCTTATGTTACCCGGGCTACTATTATGACTCTATTGATACATCATTTGTTAAGGTGCAATTTGGTAAAGCAGTTTAGGTGCTACGATGGAACTAACATACATACAGTACATACATACATAGACTGCCAAAATCTTGTTCAGATTTAAATTTAATATGAATTACTAGTAGTAACTATTTATAGTAACTATTTGTAACTATTTACTAGTAGTAGTAAATATTTTCTATCTAGTAAGATAAAAAATATTTTTCGATTTTCCTCACACATAAGTGACCTTTTATTTATCCAGAATAAATAAGTAGAACTTTGAATGTTAATTTATTTGTAACTAGATGTTTCCCGCGACCGCGGGAACAGTACATTTTGCTATAAAAGTAGCCTATGTCCTTCCCGTGGTCTATTCTACATCTGTGCCAAATTTCATCAAAATCGGTTCAGTAATTTCGGAGCCTATTCAATGCAAATAAACAAACAAACCTTTCCTCTTTATTATATTAGTATAGATCATTTCTTTTGCACATCTGGGTTAAAATTAACCCTGGGTTAAATATCATGTTATTGCTGTGCTCCCATTCTTTGTATTTATGAAAGATGATATTATGACGATATGATGATATTTTAACCTAGGGTTAACTTTAACCCAGATCTGATAAGTGGGCCTTAGAATTAAAATAATTAAAAATCCCACTAATATAAATTCAACATAAATGTGAAGGTTTGTGTGGATGGATGGATAGATGGGTGGATGGATGTTTGTTCACGGTAAAGCCACTAAACGGATTTTGATGAAATTTGGTATAGTAGCAATTTGAGCTTTGGATTAACACATAGACTACTTTTTATCCCGAAAAGTACAGTGTTGTGAAAAGTACTTACACAGGCGGAGCCGCGGGCAAAAGCTAGTGGATTTATAATATATGTTATTAACCTACTACCATTTTTACTTCATAATATTTTAATTCTTGTCGCTCGTTTGCTGGAACAAAGGAAAAGCCAAACTTTTAACAAATCTAGTTTTATCGTTATCATTTAAAAAATGTTTCAGAGTGTAGGTATGGTGGCAATAAACTTTTAACAATGTTACTGGAATTGTCACAAATACGAATAAAACTTTCGAATAAAAATTGTTTCTTCCATAAAACTGGAAACTGAATTATATGTATTTATTTAAATTTTAACAATATATGACTATTTGACAGTTCAGTTACATTACAAAATATTATATTACATTATAAAATTCTCGTATCACAGTGTTTGTTAGCGAGCCAGCTCCTCCTAAACGGCTTGACTGATTTCATGATATTTAGCAGGTGTATCTGGTAGGTATGAGAATAGGTTGAAAGCAATTTTTTTTCTTTATTATTTAATGATTCGAATATATCTTCAATATCTCATTAATTAAAAATAATACCCTCAATGTTCACCCTTCTAACACCGAACTCTTTCACACTTCACCTGTAGGCTGTAGGTGTAGGTAAGTAGGTATAAGTAGTATAATGTGAAGGTGTTGGTAGGTTTAGTAGTAGGTAGTACGTGCTAGATTTTAGTATATTTTTAGCGAAGGTATTTTAGTTATTTAGTAAAAAAGTATTACAACAAAATCATAACACCTTATCTTGTAGGTAATGCAAACACTAGTATGTGTGGGAGTTTATCGTTATTATCAAAATATTACGTCACTGTATCATAATTATGACGTCACACGTCTGTATTTTTCTAATGTTTATATGGTGCCCACTGCCCACACATCAGTTTTATAATGTTACATAACATTGTTAAGCACGAGAACATTTTATACCAGTGTATTACTTATTACGTGTTTCCACAGTCAACAAATGTCATGTAATATTATCTTTTGCATAAGAATATTATACCTTACGCCTCATTAAATTCGGTTTTTTAAAGCCGATAAGTGAAAATCAGATAGCATCATATAGCATACATAAAATATATTTTAAATTTATAATATTATTTTACATGTGTGAAAGCACCTTATATTAACGCAACTTCAAATAACATAATAATATAGTTTTTCAGTTCACGTAATAAATCATAAATTAATAGATGCATATTTCATAATTTGTAATAAAATTTCTTCTCTATTTGTGGTAATATCAGATGAATACGAAAAGTTTTTACCTTTTGTATAAAATATCTTACGCAACTTGTAAATATCACACTTAAGGAATGACAACAAAAAGCTTCTAAAAAGTAACGGAATAAGCCGTTCAATTGAATAAATCTGAATGAGGTTTTAGTATGGAATTATTATTTTATTATTAAATGTGTATTATTATTTAAAGCAGTTAATGTGGTTGATTTATCTATACTATAGAACAATATTGTTAAGAGGAAAGATTAGTTTGTATGTTTGTTTGTTTGCATTGAATAGGCTCCGAAACTACTGAACCGATTTTGATGAAATTTGGCATAGATATGGGGTAGATCACGGGGAAGGACATATCATGCTACTTTTCTAATGCGGTGAAATGTACGGTTTCATCGTATTAAACGTATTAATAACGTACCGCGAGATTTCAACTTCAAGTCGCGGGCAGCATCTATAATTATATAATATGGTCTGTAACGTGTTATTTGGGTATTGATAATGACGACAGCGACGAGCAGCAGACAGAAGATCACTTTCCATCAGGGGACCTAGCAGGAACTACTCGCTCTCGAGGCGCTGTCATGATTTTGACAGATTTTCATAAAATCTCATTCGCTAGTGTTACGTTTACGCCGCTGTCAAATGTTCCTGCTAGGCCCATAGGTAACCAAAAAACGAATGCATGTGCTAAGGCATATTAAAAATGGGTTTTAGGCTACTTTAAGCTATTTTTGCTTTAAATTCTAGGTAAAGTACAATATTATAGTTATACGAGTATTTGCAGTTTTATGTTATGTTTTCATAATGTTTGCCATATCATTATATGGCGATTTTATTTTAATAGCCACTAACGCTTTATACTAGATTTTAACGCTTAAACGTCCGCGCTGAGCATTTATGAGCATTTTATGTTTATTTTTAAAACTTTCATATAAGTAAGTAACTCTTAGCTTAGACATTTTTCTTATTTTATCAAATTGCATTTCCGTGTTTTATTATTTAATAAGCATTAAGCTACTTTTATTATTATCAAAAGATATTTTCTTTTTTCGAAAGGGTCTACGCTAAGGGTCGGGTTAAGACCGCTGTAGCTACATCGGACTATAACTAGCCTGGTGGCTAGTTTATTAGGTAAGAGTCGATGGGAGGGTTTGACCGTCCCTAACATCACCCGGGTGATGTTCACACCGGATATTGGGGACAGCTACGGGTTGTGAGCTATTTTTATCCGAGGAGAGACGCGGGTCTCTCCTGCTAAGGGGTCCGACCCCTTCCTCACTCTCTGAGGAGTGAGGTTGCTCGGGCGCGGTTTTATCGCGATAGAGGAGCTCTTGTTTTTGTCGGTATCGGTACTGAGAGGGCCGTCCCTCTCCCCTTCCGCGCACGGTCGGGATGACTCGCGCGCGTAAGTCCTAATGTCGATGAGGTTCGCGGTATTGGTAGAGCTCTCTACATCAATATCGCGATCGCGGTCACTATTATGAAGTGTACCTATGCTACTAGGATGCGAACTCGAGCTCGGGTTCGGGTTTGGTCTCGTGTTTGGGTCGGTCTGTACGTCTGTACGTGTTGTCGTGTCGGATGTGGGACCTCGGGGTAGGCGCCGGCGTCGACCCCGGTGCGATACTAACCTCGCGGGTGCGTTTGATTTGTGTTTACGTAACTGTACACAGTACGTTACGTATTTTGTGATCGGGTCAACGGGATCGGCTAAGATATGCTTAGGCCGTTTGTACGGGTGTTGGAAAGTCAGTGCGTCGTGGTTATAGTCCAGGGCCTTTTGGATAAGGGGGTTTGGGTGGTTTTTGTCTTCATCAAAGAATCTCTCTACGAGTTCCTTAATATAGGCTTTAATAGTGATGAGCTCGCAGTCCCTATGCAAGTCGATGTTACGCATGTACCAGGGGGCGCCTGTTGCCATGCGTAGAAACAGGTTTTGGACTCTTTGCAAACGGTCCAATTGAGACTCGCTTATCTGTGCGAAAGAGACGCACGCATAAGTGAGTATCGTTCTAATGCAAACTTTATACAATGTAAGCTTATGTCTTAGGGACATTTTGCTTCGCGAATTAATTAATGGTTATAATTTGGAAAGTACAAATTTCGCTTTACGTAATCTATTACTGATGTGACTCGAAAACGTCATCGACTTGCTTAGTACTACGCCTAAATATTTGACCTGAGTGACCTCTGGGATTATGTTGCCGTGCAGGCTTATAGGACTCATTAGTTTACGAGGGGCAAGTACGCTTCATTGCACTTTTAATATCAAATTGGATGGCGTAACTTTTGTCGGGACTGACTTCGATTCTCCATTTGGAGAACCATTTACCGAGAGCGGTAACTGACTCCTGGAGGACTTTTGATGCAGTACAGGCATAGATGTGGGAATAATAAAGGGCTGTGTCGTCCGCGAACATAGCTAATTGCACCTTAGCGTGTTTAGGGATGTCACTAGTGTACAGGTTATATAGGGAGGGCGAGAGGACCGAGCCCTGCGGTACTCGCGCCTACATATATCTTGGCGACGACAGTGCGCCTTCTACGCGGAAATAAAACTTGCGATTTTTTAGAAAGTTACTAATTAATAAAACAAGATTATCGGGTATGCCCATTTGATAGAGTTTGTATAACAGTCCGTTATGCCAAATTTTATCAAAAGCTTTTGCAATATCAAAGAATACGGCGCATGTCGTCTTCCTGTCGTTTTTGCTAGTAATTATGTACTCCGTTAGGTGGTGTACTTGAGCGGGACAGCTGTGCATTTCGCGGGAGGCAAATTACTGGCTCGTCTGGAAGGAGTTTTTTGACGGTTATGACATCATTGAGGCGCCTTTTAATTACTTTTTCATAGACTTTTCCAAGGGAGCTAATGAGACTTATTGGACGGTAGCTACCAAGCGCCTTCCAGGGGTTTCCCCGGTTTGTGGATACCTATGACAATAGCTACTTTCCAAATGTCTGGAAATGAACATCCTACTATGAGGGCGTTAAAGACGTTCACTAGGAGTTGAATTAGCTCGGACGGTAACATTTTAAGTATTTTTTTTGATATACCGTCAAGGCCTGGGGCCTTTTTGGCATTCATACACTTAATAATGTCGTTGACCTCCTCCTAGTCCACCATCCTCACCCTATCTACATCAGGTGGCCTCGAGAGTCGGCTGTTGACCTCGCTATTCATTAAGCTAAGGTGCACGGCATCAATCGGTAGAGTACTCGGCTGGCACTGTTGTTCGAAATTATCAGCTAAGCATTCGGCCTTGTCTATGTCTTCGAATGCAGGAGGATGGTTTGGTCTGTCTAACGGAGGCATGTCGCTCTCCATGTTATTTTTGAGGGCCTTCGCGAGTGGCCAGTACGCCACGTGTGACGGTTCTAAATCGCTGAGAAGTCGATTCCAACTCTCGGCTTTGTGCTGTTTAATCTTAAACTTTACTTCCCTCTCGTAGTGACGGAGGGCTTTCCTCCACTCTTCCGATGGGTAGCGATCATATGTGCGTTTGACGGCATTCCGGAGTCTGATGGACTCCTTTATGTCCTCCAAGGGCCGTTGGCCCATCCCTAGATGAGTTTTCTATGGTCGCTACCAGGTGATCGGTCAAGTGGGAGGCGGCCTCTATGGCTATCTCTTTACTATCTATAGTATCGGGGATTTCATTACGCTCTTACTATTACAATTGGTCCGTGATCGGACATGCTAATGTGGAAAATAGATGTCTCTAAAGTTAATAGTGGTGGTGGCTCTAAGGGAACACAATGCAAGGATTTCTTTGGTAAATAAGTGCTTCCGAGCTGGGATCGAGTTCTATCGTTTCTGACTGTTTTGTAGTTTGCTATTTTAGGGCTCCTCATACTAGGTTTTAAAAACGTCTCCTGCACTAAAAGAATGTCGACATTTTGGCTGCTTACAAAATCGCGAATTTCGCTTATGTTATTCCTAATGCCGTTCGTGTTGAACGACACTACGCGTAACGAGTGCGGCTTTGTCCTTCCCCAAGGCTCCATTAATTACAGTCGGAGGAGAGCGCCTTGATCTGACGGATCAAGACCTGATGGTCTGACAAAGCTTGGATGCGGTCTGTGGCCGACCCTTTTAGCTTTGTCGCTTAAATAGAAAGCTCGATCGGGTCAATAGGCCCGATGTTGCTAAAGAACTGCGTGACGAAAGAGAGGTCTGCAGTGAAACTGGAAGTCGGGAGGGGGCGTGGCCTTAGGCGCTTTGGGCGCGGAGGGCTTGACCTTATTGGGAAGAGTGGGGAAACCGCTAAATGTGAACAAATATTCTGCGTGGGCTTGAACCACGCAGATTGGGAGGGTAGGGGGGCAGGGACGAATCTCTGCTTGGGGGGGGGGGGCACCTATCGTATGTGGTGCAACGCGCTTTTTTACTTTGGGTGCTTTTTTGCACCCTTTGTAATTGGCGGGGTGTCCTTGGGACTTACAGAGAACACAGCTGGGGGGTTCGGACTCGTCAGCTGGGCGGGGACAGTCAGAGGTGCCGTGGTCTCCCAGGCACTTGCCGCAACGCGGCCTAGCTTGGCAATTCCGTGCCGAGTGCCCGTAAAGTTGGCATCGGTGGCACTGGCCAGGGATGCCCCTTTTACGGGGGGGCTCGACGCGGATGCCCGTAATGTGACAGATGGCTCGGATATTGAAGATATCCTTACCCTCTGGCGTAAGAGGAAGTGTTACGAGTACCATATTGTGCTCGTGTTTTTTAATCGGATGGTACATACGATGTACCTCTGTGGCGGGATAACGCTGAGACTGGATGTCCATGAGTACCTCTCTTGTGGAGAGGTACTTATCGACACCGGTTATGACGACGCGCAGAAGGCGCTCGTCCTCGAGAGCATAGGTGTGGTAACCTATGTTTTTGGTACGTAGGAACGCGGTGAGGAGGTGGTGATCCTCCGAAATCTTTACTTGCACTTTAATACCGATGGGGGTCGTATGTGCAGAAGAGTAACGAAGCTTATGCTCGTTAAACGCTTCGCTAATGACGTTCCATTTTGCCTTCACCTGTATGATTACAGGAGGAGGCATTTTTGGAGAACGAACGGTCTGAGAGGCTCCGAGGCCTGAGGGGCCTGGGAGGCCGGAAAGTAGGGAGGCCGGAAGGGCCTGGGAGGACCGGGGGACCTGGGAGGCCAGAGGGGCCTGGGTGGCCAGAGGGGCCTAGGAGGCCAGAAGAGCCGGGAGGGCCGGTGGGGTTACGGGGGCCGCGGAGCCATGAGCCTGCACGGTTTTCCTACTTTTAACGACCGATTTAGTCGGGGAGGATAAGACTGGAGAGGAGGTGCCCTCTGGGCGCTTCCTCTTCTTCGTCTTCTTGTATTTGACGGTAGCGAACTCGCCTTGTTCACTACGGTCGGATTCTTGCTCCGAGCAAGACATCTCTGAGGGAGATGATTGGGCTTCTACCGATATCGGGACGACGTCGCTATCGGGCGACGCCGGTGAGTCTAAGTCATGGGAGCTTACGATGCGCTCCCATTTTGTCGCGCCGTCTGGGAATTCGTTCTTAAGGAACATCAGGAACTTCCTGATTAAGGCGTCTGCCATAATTAGGAAGTTTTATCCTGATTGTGGGGGATTCTGCTCTCTAATTATTAAATGGTTGGGGGTACAGCCCCTCCCGGCGACCGGGCGGGGAGGTGTGTAGGGAGGAAAACTCCTCGTGTAGTGTGCCTAAACGTGTCACGGTACTTACAATTGTTCCTCGGGCGGCTGGAACTCACTCATAAGCGTTACGCTAAACACTAGGGCGCTAGTATTCGCGAACGAGACGCAGCGAAGCGCAAGCAGAAGGCTCGCGCTAAAATCGAGACCGGACGATGCGACCGGTCGCACGCTCGTCCTGACGCAGCGGTTACTACGCGGCGGGGGTGCGAGCAGAAGGCTAGCACTAGAGCGCTAGACGGACGATGCGAGCGGTCGCATGATCGTCCGGTATGCGGCGGTCGCGGCGAGGCGCGAGACACGGTACGGCACGGGTCGGGCGGCAAAGGCGGTTGGGTCGCGCCTTGTCTTCACTCTTGAGTCTTGACTCTTGAGGCTTGACTCTTGAGTCTTCGGTCTTCTGTCTTCTTTCTTCAGGTTGTGTCTCTTTCGCGGACGATGGCACACGCGGGAGAAAAAGAACGCAATACTGCGAGAGCGAGAGCGCTTAGTGAGCACTATCGACGGAACGACGACAACGATCGGAGCTGTTGATCGGTGTCCGAGAGCAGAATGCTCAGATATTTTATAAAAATTATACATGTTTTATAGTTGGAGCTGTAACTGGATAACACCACGCTCGCGCTACACAGGCTACAGGCTAGATAGAGACGCACTGATGCGCTGCTATGCGTCCCGCTCACACACCGCGTCACCGTAGGACAAGGATGCAACATCGTGCTTTCTTCCTCTTTCACCACAAGACAAGGATGCAACATCGTGCTGTCTCCCTCTTTCGCCGGTGTAATACTTCAATTGTCCACGTACGCATAAACCCTTAAAAAAACTGGATAACACCACCTCCGTCACCCCCACAGCGAACGCTTGCGTGTACCGGTGTACCGGTACCGGTGCGTGCAGCGGTACCTGGCTGACATGAGCGAGTCCAACCAGGTCAGCTGGTACTCGTACGCGCTGCCCCAGGACCGCGGACTAAAGGTAGGCATCCACGGCCTACCTGTTAACACACCCACAGAAACGATAGGTGCCGATCTCACCACCAAGGGTTTCGAGGTGGAGCACGTGTCCCGAATCCTCGCTAGAAAGGACCGCCCCGGGTCCCCGGGTGCGCTTACTTCGTGTGACTGAAGCGCACCCCGAACCTGGTACCAGGCATCTACCAGGTAACCGAAACATTTTCGAAACAACATCTTAACATGCCGGGCATCAAGGTGGAAGCCTGGCGTGGGAAGAGTGGTCCTGCCCAGTGCCACCGCTGCCAGCAGTTCCGGCACTCTAGCCGAAATTGCCACCGTAAGCCGGCGTGCGTCAGATGCGGCGAGGAGCACGCCGCCTCCGACTGCCCCCGACCTCTAACAGACCAGCCCACTTGCATCAACTGCAAGGGGCCTCACCCCGCCAACAGTCGGAACTGCCCGGTCTTCCGTCGGGAGACCAAAAGCCGTCACGCGGGTCCCATAGCCCGCACAACCCGGACCACAAACCGGGTAAGTCACGCCCCCACTATTTTGGAAAGAGAGGTTTCCCCGCCGCCCCCTACCGCCACATCTCTAATGGCGGAGGCAAATGGACCCCCCCCTACCCCCCCCCCCCCCCACCTGCCTAGCAGCGGAAACGGACCAGGACTAGGACCAAAAAGAGGGACAAATCCGTCGCGACCTACAATGCCGCCACGGACTCGGAGTTCGAGCCCCTCGCCCTCCCCCTCCCCCCTTTTGTAACCGCCCCGCCGGTTTATGATGCCATTCAATCGCCCCCCCCCCACTTCAGCGCATCCGCGCCCCCCTCGCGCCTCGCGCACCAAACGTCCCGTGCAGCCGGTCACCAAACCCGAGGTGACCGAGGTCTGCACTGAGCCCGCAAACCCGGCGCTTTCAACCGCCACCATGCCCTCACGGGCCCCCCCTTCTTCTCATCGCCGTGAGTCCCCCAGGGCCACGGCTCAGCTTATTCAAGCTTTGCTCTCCCTGGCCCTGGATGTCTTTAATAGAATCCTGGCCGGGGTAGAAATCCTCCAAACCCTTTTAAAGGTCCTCCCCGAAGGGGCCTCCCTCTTTGCCAAACTGATTTCCCAATGGCTTCCCACGCCCCAATTCGTTTAAAGGTTGTCCACTGGAACGTCCGGGGGGTCCGCGGCAAGGTGGCCTCGATTCACCACCTCCTTCGCGTACGGTACGAGGTGGATGTCGCCTTGCTGAGCGAAACCCTCCTGTCCCCTCAGGACCGTTTCAGTGCCCCCGGCTACCACACATACCGCCAGGACTTTCTGGGGGGTGAGCGGGTGTGCAGAGGCCTCGCCGTTCTGGTCGGCAGGAGAATTCTGCACCAACTCCTCCCCCCACCCTCAGTTAGGACGTAGGGCGTCAAGTCCGGCGTCAAGTAGTCAAGGGCGTACAGCGACGCTGTACGCCCTTCGAGTGGAAGTACTCCTCGTCTCGCACCGCACTCACCTCTATGCGTGTTATAAACCTCCGGGGTCGCGTTTAGATATCTCCGACATCCACATGGTCCTATCAGAAGAGCCGACTGTGATTGCCGGAGATCTGAACTGCAAGCACCCCGGATGGGGCTCTCGTGCCCCCAACTCGAACGGCAACCGTCTGCACGCTGACTCTGAACGAGTCGGGTATTCAGTGGTGGCCACATATTCCCCCACCCACTACCCCGAGAACCCCCGTTTCTCTCCTGACGTTCTCGACGTGGCTATTACCCACCAACTCCCGGGTGACCTCCACCAGGAGGTCCTCGATGTGGCCCACGGCTCCCCCCTTTCCCAGCCCGCGACTGGGACGCCTTCTCATTGCAGCTGCACGAGTCCACGCCCAATTTCCCGGTTGACTCTGCAGAGACCGTCGAGTCTATGACGCTGCAGATCACCAAGGCGATAACAGCTGCAATGAACGCGGCGACCCAGCCGCCCACCCGCCGCCAATTTAAGCGGCCCCCGCTCCCTCGCCACATCGCCGACCTCTTGGCGGAGAAGCGGCGCCTGCGCCGGAGATGGCAACGCACGCGCTGCCCCACGCAGAAGGCACAGCTTAACCGCCTTACTGCAAAGATAAGAGCCGCGCTCGAGGAACTACGCGCCACGGAGTGGACCCGACGCATGCAGGAGGCCGGAGAGGACTGGCCCTCCCTTCACCGCTTCTGCCGCGCCCTTACCGGAGCCATTTCCCCCGTTCGCCCCCTGCTCCACCCGGACGGCAACCCCAGGTACCGTGCGGAGGACAGAGCAGACATTCATGCCGAACACTTAGAACGCCAATTCTCGCCGCTGCCCATGACCGCAACGGAACACGCCCAAATGGTCTCCGAGGAGGTAAAGGTTTTCCTACTTTCCCCCTCCTCCCCCCCAAATTTCTCCTTCTCACCGAGGGCGGTCCAAAGGACCCTAACTCGCCTTAAGCCTTGAAAGGCCCCCGGTGCAGATGGTATCCCCAATTCCGCTCTCCGACACCTTCCCTTCCGAACGGTGGCCGCCCTCACTCGCCTCTATAACGGTATTGTCCGTATGGCCGAGGGCTACCGGCCCATAACCCTCCTATCAACCCTATCCAAGGTCTTTGAAACCCTTTTCCTCAAACACCTTGCTCCACACCTCTCTCCTTGTGAGGAACAATTTGGTTTCAGATCCCAGCTGAGTACCACCCTCCAGCTGGTACGCGTGATCCACCACCTTTCCGTTGCGACAAATGAGAAGGAAGCCTCGGTCACCGTTTTCCTGGATATGGAAAAGGCGTTCGATAGTGTCTGGCATGAGGGCCTGCTCTGCAAGCTCATTCGAGCCAACGTACCTCCCCCGATGGTAAGGCTTGTGGTCTCTTTCCTCTCCGGCAGGTCCTTCAAGGTGCGCGTGGACGGAGCCCTCTCCGCCGAGCGCCCCATCACCGCTGGCGTACCACATGGTAGTGTGCTTTCCCCAGGGCTATACAACCTCTACGCCAGCGATGTGCCTACGCACCCTGGCACCACCGCGGCGCTGTACGCTGACAATACAGCGTTCATCGCCAGTTGCTTAACAGGGACCACGCAGCCAAATAACTTCAGAGGACGCTGGACCTTCTCCCGGACTGGCTGAGCAAATGGAGACTATCTGTAAATGCAGGTAAGTCCCAGTCTCTATGAGAACAGGTTTTCCGGCTCCTCTGAAGATCGGAGACGCCGAAATTCCATGGGGTAAGACGGCGAAGTACCTCGGGGTCATCATCGACCGCCGCCTATCCATGGTTGTCTAGTGCTCATCGGCGGTGGCGAAGGCGAACTCAGCGGTAGCCCAGCTGCGTCCGGCCTACGCGTCCCCGCAGATCCCCCTGAGGATGCGCATCGCCCTCTACAAGACGTACGTACGGTCCCGCCTTACGTACGCGGCACCCGCGTGGCACCACCTGCTCTCTGCACCCCAGAAAGGGTTGTTGCAGAGGGCCCAAAACCGGGTGCTGCGCCGCATGACGGTTGCGGACGTACACCGGTGCGTCCGCAACTCCACCATAGCGAGGGACCTCAGGGTGGAGAGCGTGGAGGCCTTTGTGGCCCAGCTCTCCGCGAAACTGCTCGCGCGAGCGGATGCCTCGCGCCTGGTCGAGCTGACCGACCTGGCGCCGTGTCATGCCCGCCCGCCCGACCGCCACCGCCTGCCAAGAGATGCCGTCCCTCCAGAGGACCCAGCGGAGCCAAGCAGCCCGCCCCACCGCCCCCGAAGAGAAGGAGCCCTGACGCGCTGATGCGCCACACCCAAGCGCAATGATGCTCCCCGGCGCAACAGCGCCCCACCCATCGCGGGATCGTATCCCCCCACACCTTTCCTTACGCCGGCAAACCAGATGCCGGTGTAAATCTTCAAACAATCACCTGGGGCCTGTCGGAGTGGCAGCCCTCTTGCCACCCCGTCGCCTCCTTGGTGCACCTTCCCCCCGACATTAAAAGTCGGGTACCGGAAGTTCACCTTCTCCCCCCTTTCCCCAGGTCGCTTGCTTCCGCGGTCCGGTAAACGCGGCGCGTGAGGGTGTGGACCCAAACACGTTTCTCGGCCCCTGGGTCGGGACCCCCACGCGCCGTTTGGAGCCGACCGCTGGTCCCGGTTGTGCCTGGATTGGCAATCGACATTCCCTTGTCTTTGTTGTTGCCCCCCCATGGGTTTCCCCCGCGTTCTGCCGCGGGGGGTCTTCCCCTTAAAACTAGACTATATGCGCCCAGTATTAGTACTAGGCGCGTCTTCCCACCCCAAGTAGAGGGGCTTTTGCCCCTGGTTTTGGTTCCCCGCCCAAGGCCCTTTTCAGGGGCCCGGCGCGCGGGAAGAGTCTCCCTTCTCGAAATGGATAACACCACGCTCGCGCTACACAGGCTACATAGTAAAGTGTTGGTTAAATTAGTTTTGAATAATGTTTAGTGATAATACAATATCAATCATTTGATGTATTTTTTTAATCATAGGATAATTGCCTAATCCACGTTTTTAGTTGGTTACAAAACTCTAGTTTACCATAGAACATTTATACCATATAACATGACAATTGTTGCACTAAGTCTACTCCAGCAAATTAAAATCTCGTCTATTTTTTAAAGACAAATTTAGTTTTGCTGAATGAAAAAGCGTTGGTACTTTCAACTCCTAATGACTTTGCAGATTAAATTCTTTGGTAACAAAAAGTACAAAAGGCTTATTATAAATTACTTCAATAAATATTCTTTGCGAAAAATGAATATTTTATTTCGGTATTCATTTAAGAGTTAATTTGGATGAAGTTGAAATATGTTTTGGAATATTTTTGCTACGGATTAGCACGTTAACTGTTTTATAATAGTGTATTGTCTTGGGATGTCTGTTATTTATTATATTGTATCGTATTTCTTTTTGTGATTCGCAAAACATAAATCAATATTTTGAAAACATTATTCCATTCTTGCAATCTGTTCACAAGGACCTCAATAAAAATTGTTGGACGAGTTTTGCCTACAGTTGTAATTGATCGAATACCATTATGGAATTCCGTTTGACGATCACGCTAAACCGTAGCAGCACGGCAGTGCAAAAACGTGAAGGTTGCGAGAAAATAAACATCATTTAGAAATTGAAAATAGCTGAAATGAATTTAAGGAATGGTTAAAATAATAAATTATATTTTTTAGTTATTACTAAACTGTTTTAATTTTATTTGGATTTGATGAAACGCGAGAGACAGTTTTTGTTACATGGTAATGCCGCACTAATCTATCTATTATGCTATATTTGTATTAATCTGTCTATTAAGATAAAGTTGCACTAATCTAGCTATTAGCAAAAGATTTGTTACGCTAAAGCTACATTAATCAATCTAAAAAGGTTCTAATAATTAAATCACTCTAAAAATCTGTGCGCTCGATAGAACTCAAAATTGTAGTTCTTTGAAACCTTTTATCTCAGGCATGGTCGTATTGAAAAATCCCAAAAAAATATATTATGTTAATCTGTATTAAGCCGAGGATTGTATTTTTATAAATTGAAATTTTTATTTAAATATTGATTAAAATGTGCTAAGATTTTTGAAGACCTTTTTTTTAAGTTAAAACCTTTTTTCTCTTCTTCTATAAGTCACGTCACACTAGTATGAAAATTATCTCAGTATTTTAAGTAAGCCAAGACTCAGGGGAATGCCATTTCAGTTTTTTCGATTTTTTATCCGATTTCAATACTCTCCGGTCGGCGCGATACGCCCTTGTCGCCTACAAAATTAGTATGGGACTTGATGCGTAAGGTCACTGCCGTTCATACTCAAACTCAATTTTTCTTTAAAACAAACTTAAGCTAATCTGCATTCATCTATGTTATGTATGGGATTTATGTCTGTGAAGCAAAAACGGGATGTAGCTCGCTGAGAGCGACATCATGATATAAATATAATCTAGGAACTATTACAATATCAAAATTTATCCTAAGTTGTAACTTATGAATTTATCTATTCTCTCAAAACTAAACACCAAAATTTGGTATTTCTCCAAGTTCAAACTCGTGTAATAAACTATGAAACCAATAATTGAATAACTAAGTTCTCGTCCGAAACTAATGAACCTCTGCCGACAACTTGTGAGAAACTACAGCTAATTAAGATAAAAGATACAATTAGTTAACAAACTATGTTGGACAGTGATGAAATAATAGGTAAATATATCGTAGCGAATTACCGTAACGATCTGCCCTACACACAATCGATAAAACTGCACAGATCGGCATACACCGTTAAATCGTTACAATAAAACGTTAGGTGTGGAGCGGAGGGCACCTGGAGTTGAATATGTGTTCTCTTGAAGAAAACTTAAGTGATTTGTATGAAATACTAGCTGTCCCGACATACGTTGTTGTTGAGTATAAATAATAAGCTTCACCTACATCTACACCCACAACTACATCTGTACACTGTGCCTAAATCTACACCTACCAAGGTTGGTAGGTGTAGATTTAGGCCATATAAAAGCCCATAAAACGCCCATATAAAAGTCGTACAAGTAGGTGACGTCATACGAAACGAAACGTTGCTACGAAATGTATGGCCGTATGCGAAAAATTTCTGGTATCTCCGAAGATTGCGGGCTTATGTTCGTACATACCATAGTAAATCTTTTTGTATTTGATGTAAGTAACTTAATTATGTAGGTTTTTTACACTAATGGTGTAAAAAAATATTTTAACTTTTTTGTGACTTCGAAATGCAATTAAATTACAAATAAATAAATAAAACTAAATATTCAAATTACAAAGACTTACACTTGTGTGAGTTACACACAAAGACTTACAAAGACTTACACTTACACTTGTGTTAAGTTGTTATAACTAATTATTTCTTAATTTATTTAAGAAAAACTAAATTTTTACGTGTATGAAAATACTCAATTATTTCAAGACCAAAATTAACTAAATCTGTTCGCCTGTACTCGAGTTTTAAAGAGACATTGAAACTGCAATCCATTTTTATTTAAACAGAAGATTACAATTTTATAAATAATTATTTATAACAAAAAATTAAAACCGACTTACAATGTAAAAATGCACAGAAAAGTATTAAATAAAACTTATTTTCGAAATAATTCGCCTTTTAAATTCGGCAAAAATTTTAACTACTTCTCTCCTCCATTTTCTTTCTATATAATATTTTATAGAACTCACGTAAAATTTGCTGATACCGACTTCAAAATTAAGACGATCGAGTATCGGAGTAGTTTAAACTTTAGCCGAATTTAAAAGGGGAATTATTTAGAAAATAAGTTTTATTTCATACTTTTTTGTGCATTTTTACTTTAGAAGTCGGTTTTAATTTTTATTAAAATAATATATTTTTTCTTTTTAGTTAAATTTATTATCTATATTATAATTATGAACACATTTTTAGAAAGTTATAAATACAAAAAGCCTCCGCTATTCTCACTCTTTCGGCAAAACAAGCTCAAGCGTTATTTCATGCCAGTTTTCTGACAGGCCGTGGTATTTTCCCAAATAAGCATTACCGATCTGCGGACCTACTAAACAATCACCAGTGATGATAATGATTAGATACTATATATTATTATCTTTTGTTATAGTGGGCGGCAAAAATGTAGCAGTAAGAATTAAAAATATACTATAGTGCAATACGAATATATTTTCGGCCATAGCAAAATTTCAAAGACATTGATATCGGTGCATAAAACTGATGAGAAGTTAGTACCTATGTCATCATAATAATTGATATAGTGGCATATGCTTGCAGTTCTTTAAACAACGCCGAAATCCCCAAACATGTATCTATAAGGAGTCATATAAATATAAGCAGTCAATAGAACTCCTGAGTTCTATTCAGTACTTTTGAATCCAGGGTATACCTTGGTGCAAAATCTTACTTTTTGGTAGCATAATATGCTTGGACTATTTCACAAAAAGTCAAAGTGATCATATGTGTTCATATAAATTTCGAGAAGTTCCCTCGATTCCTCACGGATCCCATCATCAGATCACCACTTTGATGTCATAAGAACCAATTTGGGATTATACCCTATAACATCAAAAAATGAATATTGAAAGTCGGTCCACAGACAGCGGAGTAATCGTTGAACATACAAAAAAAATAATATACAGCCAAAATTATAATCGCCTCTTATTCTTGGAAGTCGGTTAAAACGCTTTAGCTGTCAAAATAAGTTTTATTTTATGACTAGTGAAAAATAAAATGACTAAAATGTCTGACACTCATTGCAATTTCAACATGAAAATCCACAAAAATAATTTAGTTTAATTTATCATTTCACAAAGACAAATCCATATTGTAGAACCCTTGTACGTGAGTACAATACGTCGTGTAAAAAACAAGACTTGAGCTTTACAATCCATGACCTTTAGATGGAGATAAATTGCGATTCCCAACGTAATGGCTTCACGACTTAAACGGATTTATATTAATCATGGTGGACATAGTAAAATAGCAGTAAAAGAATTTGCGGTAATGCTAATAAAAAGCGATAAATAAACGTTGGCCACACTTGAGAGGAATATCGTTGATCATCTGCATCGCCCTGATATTTTAAATAAAAATGTTCGAAAGTTGCAATTAAAAAATATTGACAGTTATAGGGACTGCCGATAGAAGTGAAAAAATAAAAATTATGAAATCAAAAGAATAAAAGGAGTATGACCGAGATTCGAACCCGTGATCAGTTGTACAAAATCCAAATGCCTACGTTAACTGCGTTACGCGTATCTGGCATTAGTATTCGAAATTACTCATATCTTATTTGTATTATATGACGAAATAAAAAAACATGAGAAACTAAGATCCTTGTGTCGTAGGCATAAAGGTCAAGTCGGTGGTAAAATAATTTGAAACGGACTTTCAACAAGTCAGCCATGAGCATGTCGGTGACGCGAACCCATAAGATTTTTCCTACCAAAAAGTGGGGTATGCAGACTTATGACAACAAAAAAACCAGTAAATACTGTAAAGAAATTATTTCAATCGAACCAAAAATGACGAAGATACAAGCAATTTTAGTGCATTAGTTCCAAACGAAGCGAGTCGCTGTGACGTCATCTGTCGTCATCACCTCTCCTCTAAACACAACTAAAATATTTAACGTTAACAAAAACATAAAAAAGAATTGGAGAATGAATACTTATGCAATACCTATGAAGTATGAGAACAATCGAGCCGTTGTAGCACGGAACCCGACAAATGACGTCATAGTAACCAAATCAGCGGAAGCGCGTGTTTCAAACTAGCCATTCAGTAAAACTTTAATTAATCCACCATTTCTTGACAGATTTTAATAATTTAATGTATATAAAATGCTCAGTAAAAATCAGATTTGCTACTCCAACATTCGACAGCAAAATGTATCGTCGTTATCAATATTTTCAGTCAGTATGTCCCCAGTATAATAATAATCAAAAGATAAAAACTATATCCTGTGTTACCCGTGTCATTATTACGAATCTATTGACATCTCATTCATTAGAATCGATTCAGTAGTTAAGGCGTTAAATTGGTAGAAACGTACATACAGACATAAACTGCCAAAATCATTACCATTCCTTTTGGCTTCGCCGTAGTAGGATAAAAAGTCAATAAAATAAGTACAAACTTGTTGATTAAAGCCGTATAAGGATAATAAATCCCATCTTTATAGACACAGTATAATAATTAATATTCGAGTATGAGGCGTAAATTGAGGGACTTATGGGACATAAACTTAGCAGTGACATCTGGCGGTTATGGCTGAGTAATGAAAAAGAAATAAAATGAATACTATTTCCATAGGAAATAATAGACATATTACGTATCGCAAAATATCTTTTGTTTATAAAAATGTAACAAGGTTGGTTACCCAACACGATGGGGTAGATTGAAAAAAAGTCGGCAATGCTTTCATAGGAAAACGAAAGAAACCATGACTTCCAACCACCATAGAAATACATTTCAGAATAAGGATCATAACTCATAACTGTTAGGTATAGACATAATACGATATTTTACGAGCTATATTATTGAGCGACATACTGAGAGGTCTTCAAAGTTCGCGATGATTTGATTAAAGCCCTGTCATGTTTTATGGCAGCTGCTGGAGGCCATTAATGATGTGAGGAACGAATAAGGGTCAGTTCATACCGCGACGATACGCCACATTACGCGGCGCCGCATTTTTAAGATAGCTTAAACTAAAACTTAATTAAATTTGAACTTTATTCACTACATCAAAATATACACGTTTCATATGACATCAGGACATCAGTCGTACACTGCATATGCGCTGTGCAGCGCGGTGCAACCTGACATTCGTACTCTTACTAATAAAATGAGTATCTTCTTGTGTGATGAATGAAGTTCAATTTTAAACAGTTATCTTAAAAATACAGCGCTATCTCATGTATCGTTTCGTTTCGGTTTGAATTGAACCTAACACTCGTACAGAGGTAGCCCGAGAAAATGTGGCGCGACGAGTCGTACGTGCTCTATAGTGAGTGGTCCAAAACAAGAAAGCGACTTGTGGAAAGAAAGAGAAGAGCCTTTGTCCATCAGTGGGACACAGCTGTTAATATAACTAATAAGTATCTGGGTAACCGAGCTTTGCTCGGAGTTCTGATGAATAAAAAAAATAAAATAATCACAAATATATTTATCTAACCGTGATTAGATCCCACCACATTCCGAATTTCCGAACAAAGCAATAAACGCATACTAAACTACCAATGGGACTGACACTATAATAGTGTCAAAATTACTCGTATAATGTTGTTGCATGACGGAAGAAAAAACATGTTTAGCCTAAAATTAGCATGTTTTCCAGGGATAAGAACCAGCTACATTGATTTCTTTTCCCCAAAATTCCTTGCGAAGGTACTAAATTTCATGATAATACTTGCAGCCGTTTCCGAGATTACGATTATATTATATTATTAGCAAATACCTAGTTTAAAAATTTATAAAAAAAATAAGCATCACACAAATCGCGACAACAATTTCATTAAAATCGAATCTAAATATGGCTAAAAGTTATAAAATTAGAAACACTAGGATTTATGATAATTTAAATTTAAGAATAATAATGGTAATAACGGTTATTTATTTCTCTCACAATCACTTAGCACATACAGAAAAGTACAACACAAGGTAAGTAGCTAATAAACATGTGAGAGACTGGGGTCGATACTAGGGGTACCTGTGTTACAGATCCCCAGGCTCTCTCCCTCTCATTACAATTACAAAATACAATGTGTCTGAAGATTTACTAATTCAGTAACAATTGTCTACGCAAAGAAATAAAATGTATTACAATAATAGCTAGTAGCGATATAATAAGTGTGTGTGTGTGTGTGTGTGTGTGTGTGTGCATGAGTGTGTTATATGTGTGCAATATATTTAAGCTGGTCATCGTATGCCTTATATTATGTTGTATATACATATAATAATAATGATGTAAGTTATAAGTAGATAGATAGTTATCTAATAAATGTTATGAACTTTTCCGTGGCCTCATAATCTAAT
This sequence comes from Phengaris alcon alcon, assembly GCA_037179445.1. Classification (NCBI taxonomy): domain Eukaryota; kingdom Metazoa; phylum Arthropoda; class Insecta; order Lepidoptera; family Lycaenidae; genus Phengaris; species Phengaris alcon. The sequence goes on along the minus strand of JAYRCH010000175.1, from coordinate 708,933 downwards.
TCCCTTAGCCAGTCCGCAATTATTAACTTACAACGGTAACTACATTTCGGGTATATGTTTAGCAAACTATTAATTTTATTGTACATATAATAGACTTTATAATAGAAGAACCTCTGAGCAAATGATGTCTTGACTTTACTTAGTTGACATATACTATTTCGTCGTTTACTACCATCGGTCAGCGTTGGGTCAAATTGTACCCGGCGGTGGATTTTTAAAGTGGAGTGCAGTCAGGACGTTGCATGTTTTATACAAGGTTACTGTGGGGTATAAGAACGGAAGTTGCCAGCCAACTTTCAGAAGCATCCTCTGCGTGCGCTCCAATTTGATCATATGGGATTTAATTGCTCCACCCCAGGTGCTTATGCAATATGATAATAACGACTGACATAGAGCTAAGTAAACTGTTTTTATAATTTTTTTGCTGGCTGAGTTTCGTAAAGTCTTGAGCACAAAGACTAGTTTACGCAGTCTTGAGATTAGAGCGCTTATGTGTGAATAAAATGTCAATCTTTTATCAATTATTACACCTAGATATTTAATTTTATCGGTTTTTCGTAACCTAGAACAAGAGCAAGAGCTGGACAATGTTGAACATGAGTGTGCTATTATATCCTCATGCGGCAGAGTGGTACTAGTTGGTTGCGTGGCTTCATTTATAGTGAAGGTGATGTATCGTGTTTTGTCAACGTTCAGAGTAAATATGTTTCTCTCTAACCATTTGGATATAACATTGAACGTAGACTGAGCATTTTCAAAGGCTTCTTCCCATCTTTTCCCTGTTAGTATAACCGCTGTATCATCCGCATAGGCAAACATCCTACCACTCAAAAGCGGTAATTGGCAGAGGTCGTTCATGTAAATTAAAAACAGCGTAGGCCCGAGAATACTACCCTGAGGAACACCGTAACTTATACCACGCTCTTCGCTACACCAATTTTCGATCTTAACCTTTTGTCGTCTGTTGGATAGGTAGCTGCTTAATAGCATAAGTGGCGTCCCCCTGTTTCCGATCCTCTCTAGTTTTGATAGAAGGATTGGGACTGATACCGTGTCAAATGCTTTCGCCAAATCGAGAAATATACCAATTACTTTTTTCTTACAATCTAAATAATTATAAACGACATAGTCAGTAAGTTCTTGAACCGCATCATCAGTCGATTTTCCAGAACGGAAACCATACTGAGATTGTAAAAGCAAATTATTTTTTTCTAAATAATGATTTAACCTTGAATTTATTAATTTTTCTAAAATTTTGGAGATTGTCGGTAGAATGGAAATTGGTCTGTAGTTATTGACACAGCCTCTGTCCCCTCCTTTATGTATTGGCGTGATTTGAGCTAACTTAAAATCATCAGGAAAAGTACCAGTAATGAAAGCTAAATTGCAGATATAATTTAGAGGTGGTATTAAAAAATTTTTGAAAGTTTTTATAAAGTTACTAGATAAGTTGTCGTTACCAGGTGCGCAATCACTCTTGAGATTATCAATAGCTGATTCGATCTCTGACTCATCACATGGCAATAAGACGAAAGAATTATGAGGATCCTCAAAAGATCCGGAAATGAGTGAGTTAGTTGATATGAACTTTTGAGCCAATGATTGGCCTATATTGACGAAAAATGAGTTAACAATATTGACGGAACTAATAGGATCACTATGGGATATAAGTTCTATTGCGCTTGACTTATGCTGTGTAGTTTTTGTAATGTTTTTGATTGCTTGCCATATTTTTTTGTTGTTCTTTCCTGCATTATTAATTTCTTTCTTTTCAAAGTCTGATTTTGCTTTTCTTAATATTTTATTACAGAAGTTTCTATATCTTACATAGGTAATTTTTAAAACATCATTATTTGGAGCCTTTTTTAATTTTAAGTGTAGCAAATCTCTGTTTTTCATACACCTAAGTAATCCCGCAGTGATCCACGGTTTAATGATTTTTTTTCCTGCTTGTTACATATTTTTTATGAGTGTGCAATTGTACTAGATTTGTTAGAGTTTGAAGGAGGTAGTTTGTTGCAGAATTTGTGTCCTGTATGGTATAGAGATGTTCCAGATCTACGGCGTGAATATCTTCAGTAAGTGTTTCATAATTCAGTTTATTAATATATGCTTTTAAGTTTCGCGGTTTTTTATGTGTCATCTGTAATAACAAAACGACACTGTCATGGTCAGTAAGAGATGAGTTTATTATATAGTTAAAAGCCAAATATCTTGTTCTTATGATAACGTGATCTAAGCAAGATCGTTTTCTTGTAGGCAGAGTGTGAGCAGGGAGCATCCCGTGCGCTGCTAACATATTAAGATAGTCCATAGAACGATTATCTGTACTACTATCAGAGATGTTTATATTGATGTCACCTAATAAAATTATGTTTTTGTATGTTCTATGTTTATGGATAAGTTCGTTCAATGATACTAAAAAGTTTTGAATGTTGTATTCAGCTGGTGACCGGTAAATACATATTAGTACAATGTCATTATCGAGAAGAATTACGAGGGCGTTAGCATCCTTAAGTTCGGGCTCAAACATTGTGGGATTATGGTGCTCATTATAGTAGGCTATCACACCCTCATTTTGTGACTTATGTCTACTCGTGTTGAAGAAGCGGTAGCCGTCAAACACCGGTATGATTGGGGCGTTGAATAGCCAACATTCCGTCAAAATTATAAAATCCCAGGTAAGTTTTGATCTTTGTAACAATGTATGCAGTCCGTCCACGTTACAATTTATACTTCTAATGTTTTGACTGAAAATCTTTAAGGAATTGACATGTTCTAAAGAGTGTGTGAAACAGTCTTCAATGAGACAAGTTGATGATAGGGCTACCGAAATTGAATCTAATTGTGTATTTATATTATCTATTTGATCGAATTTTGAAAGCAACAAGTCTCATGGGCTTAGTTTGTAGTGTGATTTCATCGAAAGTAATAATAAGTTTAATATAATTAGAGGTAGTAATTAGGGCTTGTGTTGCATTAAAAAAGTTCGACTTTTTTATTGCCTCGTTCAGTAAGAGTCCATCACAATATTTAGCAGGTATTGTGTGTAAGTATGTATACATTATGGTTACAGTGTGATTGTGTATATTTGTTTTGTGTGTGTTTATATAATTTAAGTGTGACTTTAGTGTAAGTTTATAAAAAGGTAGTATACACAGTATCCCATGTGTGAAAAATATACCATACATTGAAAAATTTGTAAAATAATACATGTATAAAAATGCAAGTCTAGGAGCTAGTATTGTGTGTAAGTATGTGCACATTTTGCACATAATGTAATTGTGTATAAGTGTTGTGTGTGTGTATTTATACTTAGAATGTAGTCTAGATGTAATACAATTCACTGCTGAGATCATCTTACTTAGACTGTTCCAGATCGACTGTGTTCAGATCGGCGAGACCACCTTTCTCTATGAGTCGGGAGTGGGGAATCCGTCGTGCTCTGCTTAAATACCTGTTGTTGTTTATGCAGTGCACGTGCAATGATAAGCACGCCTGCGAGACACTGCTGCACCTGCACCTGTTAGTACAGGTGTTGTTAACATTGCGCACCTGCAGTCGCACGTGTTTCTATTACTTATAAATTACTCGTAAATTTATACAATCAAAAATAAGTTCAATCTACATAATTCAAAAGTGGATATAATTAAAAACTCTTAAATATTGAGATTAATTCTAAATAAAACCTAATAATACATTATACAAGATTGTTTCGTTTAAAGTATAAGATACTACATTTAATAGCATTTTTCACATCACTAGGGCTCTAAAATCATGTTCAAAATTTTACATTCAGCGATTTCGATTTAGCCCGAGAGTACAGATAGTAAACGATAAAAAGTTATGACAAATCGCTCTACTCATCTTTCCAAATGCTTCTGCTAGAGCTGAATCATGTTTGAAAAGTGGAATGACAGAACATTTGTTTTACTAATGCCCCGAAATCCGTTTGAAGTATTATTGTAATAAATTTTGAAACTACATGTAGATATTATTCTTTTGTATGGACTTGATGAAAATTTTGAAAAAACCTTGAATATAGTTAAAATAGCTGTCTCGTCTCGTTTTACGAAAATGAATAATCCAAATCGTCCCAGGCATCTTTGTGTTATTCGCGGACATTACAATATTATTGAGAACCTCCTCTAGTTTAGTCTTTGTTTTTAGTGTTTCTTTAAGTTAAATAGAAAAAAACCTATTCAACTTAAATAAACACTAAATATATATATAACTACAATATTAGTAAACGTTTGCTTTTAAAACTGTTCAAACGCACAAAATTGGATTAACCAAAATAGATTAAAACATACAATATGATTAATTTATAATCAACTGTTGACCTGAAAATAATGGACGAAAACAAACTACATAATAGCAATAGCTTAGAAACATCGTACTCATAAACTGCGTTGTAAAAATGGAAATAAAATTTTACAGTTCGTCTGTTTAAGTTCTAGGGAGGTTACTTATAGAATACTTTACTTCAGTAAGATAATTTTGTACAAATTACTTGACTGATAGAATACTTAACTTGTAGAAAATCTTGACTTGAGCAAATCAAGCTAGGCAAGCTTGTTAACACACATAGGCAATCTTACTATAATTAAGTCATGAAAGGTTATCAAAATAACTATTACTATTCTTTTGTCTGTGTTGCATTGAACTTTGAAGGTAAATTAATACATTAAAATACAATTAACGACGATAAGGACCATGTTAAAACGACCCCATCGTTAGGCGTTTCGGACCGCGAGGATTCGTACCGCGGTGTGAATCGCCTCAGCACTGATACTGAATGGGTCGATTCGGACCACTTAACAATTCTGGTGTGAATTGCCTCAGATATTTTTTGGAAAGGTTAATTCGGACCATATATTAAAATATTCATTTCAGAATATTTAGATATATATGACTCAATATTTTTTTTAAACAGATGAGTAGAAAAATAGTCTGTGAAAAAATGGCAAATAATTATTATAATAAAAGTGATTATACCACGCTTAAATACAATTTAAGTAAGTACAATTTAAGCGTGCCACAGATTTAGTATCTACTATCTATCTGACTGATCCACTATTTGGACAATGTTTTGTATGTCAGAAAGAATCTGAATAATTTTATAAAGAAAAGCGACAGCCATTGTAGGATTACTAGAAATAAGAACAAGCTAGAAATACCGGTGATCAGACTTAGCAAAGTAAGTAAATCTTTTACAGGTCAATGTATACGCCTTAACAATAGAATCCCAGAAAACGTTTAAAATCTTTGTATAAAAAAATTCTTTAAAAAAGTTTAATAAAAGTTGTTAAAGAACGTTTGTGTATAAGGTCAGTGATTATTCATTAACGATTGCACACTTTGGGAATAAGATTCCCCCCTATAAGTTTGCTTCTATGTACTTAAGTATGTAGTTATGACATAAGTACATACTTAGATTAGGGTACTACATTGTAAAAATGTTTTTTTTTGAAAAGAACATTTTTCCCATCTTTTTTCTAAAAGGTGGCCCCGTGAGTTTCTTACGCCGGTTCTGAATGTGGCGACTTCTCGCCGGGATAGTTTCCGAGCCGGTGGTAGGCATCATGTAGACCGACGTTCAGAAAGTGTACAAAAATACCAATTTTGAATAAAAAAAATTTACTTCGACTTCATGAAAGGTCTTGATCAGTTGAGCAAAATTCATAGCAATAGTACACATCTGTTTTAGATAATTTAAGAGTTAAACAAGATTGTGTCACAAGTTTCGTTCAACCTTTGATCGACTTTTTTTTCGTAAGAGGTTATTATGTACACTTTAATTTACTTATAACTATTCTTTAGTAAAAAGAACGGGTGACAAATAAAATTCTCAATTTTCGCCTTGCCCTTTTTTTTTCTGACAGTTATGGGTTATTTGAGCTTTGTAAATTGATTAGTAAGGAATAGTTTAAGTCCATTTAATCATAATATTTTGATTAAATTATTATTTAAAAATAATGGTAAAGTTCAAAAAGTTTTAATTTTACCTGCTGCTGGTGTGCTTTTAATTTTTCTTCGTTTCAATCCAAAGCCAATAATCAATGTTTAGGGTACTATAGAAGCGATATCCACTCTTAATTAAATTACATCCTTATTCAGTCTTCGCGTATTAGCCAGTGATTTTTCGTCTTTTTTGTGAAAATGTACTCACAGAAGGTTGCAGCCAATGTCTTAAAGTCCTAAAATGAGTATTCTAACATTTCAACAATCCTGGTTGCGATGTCCAAAGATGGGTTCCATCAAACAAACCTCTGATTTCTAAAGAAAACCATGTACACAATTATGGCATGATCGTATTATTGGGAGTCAATCGTTACCGGAATCGCAGATTTTACCAATGGAGTAATATTGCTTACTATATTAGCTTATGTAACATATTTTGTACTTTTCTGTTAGTTTGTGCATGATTGTACTATGCATATTTTACCGTTAAAATGTATTCGTCCAAAAAAGGAATGTTTTCTACTGCGGTTCGAATCGACCCATTCATAAACAGTGCTGGGGCGATTCACACCGCGGTTCGAATCCTTGTGGTGCGTAACGACTAACGACCCGTTAATTGTAGACCCAAATACTGCAATCGAATTGGTAATGTCGTTTTAATGACTCTATGACTCAAGACTTTATTGTAGTCATAAATTACAGCACTGGATACATAAAATTGCAAATCAATAACGTATTCACCGCATGCAGCTATTTGCATTGTGCGGTATATATCTTACCGTCGCGTCGTCTTTACTAGTATTATAAAGAGAAAAGATGAGAAATTTAGCTCAGATATAGTGCAGACCACGGGGTAGGACATAAATTCTCCTCCCTCCCTCCCTCTTCTCCTTCTTCGGCTCCCTCGTGATTTCCTTTTGTGCGTACGAAGTCGCAGTCATAAATAAATACAGTATTAAATAAAGTTAAAGATGATGAAAAATCCGATATAATAAGCTCCCCAAAGTAACCCAAGCGGTTAAAAGTTTTGTGCTGTGTAGATACACACATAGATAATGTATGTGTGATGGCATCGTAACTTTATGCTTCTATACGATTCGCTTCGTAGCTTAAAGCTCGCTAGTTTATTGAAACAGCATTTAATGCTTTTTGTATTCGAAAGCATGTGATCGATACGGTTCTTAGCAATTACTCATCATTATCAGCTTGCTTACTACTTGACAATGTCAGGGAAACTTGCAATTTTTAATTTTGTTTGTCATCATTAATTAGTTTATTGTGTCCGTGCAGACAAACTGAAAAACAGTTTTGTTGGTCTACAATTTATATTTTGTGTTAATTGGTATGCCATAATATATAAATATAATATATTATGCAGTTCCGTTTAGTGAAAGACTAAAAATTTAATGAAAGACAGAAATATTATAATGATTTTATTTACACAATATAAGTAAGAAAACAAAACATTTCGATACAACAAATACAATATAGACGAGCGAAGTACACCAACACATATACCATAATAAACCAGTCGAGTATCCTTACTTTTAATATCCTACTAATATAATATAATAAACTAATATAATAAAATGTGAAAGTTTGTGAGGATGGATGTATGTATGGATGGATGGATGGATGTTTGTTACTCTTACATGCTAAAACTACTGAACGGACGATGAAATTTGGTATGGTAGTAGTTTACGCTCTGGATTAAACATAGGCTACTTTTTATTCCGGAAAAGTACAGTGCTCCCGCGGTATACCCGATAGTATATATACGCGGGCGGAGCCGCGATCAACAGCTAGTTATAATATGTGAATGTGAGTTTGTTTGTTTGTAACACATTCACGTAAAAACTACTTAACCGATCATCATGAAATTTGGCACAGATATAGAGTAGATCACAGGGAGGGACATAAGCTACTTTATATCGCAGGGAAATGTGCGGTTCCCGTTGTATACTGTATTTACACTTTCACGTAAAAACTACTTAACCGATCATCATGAAATATAACACAGATATACACCCGTAACATTATTTGTTTCCTCGAGATTTCTCTATCGAGAAAGAGAGAGAGAGGAAATCTCGAGTAATTGAAGTTGCTCAATCCACGAAAATTGCATCATTAGTTGAACAAAATGTCCTCGACTTAAGGAATTTCCTTACGCGAGTCGAGGAATCAACTGTCACGCGAGTCGAGGAATCAACTGTCAAACTTAAGGTACCACAGGACGTACCTTGAGGCTATCTCGAGCGTCTTTTTTTACGACATTTATATCAATTCTATTTATAAACAGAGTGGAATTATTTGAATCAATTACGCAATAAGCAATAATAATTACAGAGGGCTACTTATTTAAAGAGAAGCATGGAGGTTTTTTGGAGTTTCTGGATTACATTTACAAAAGTGCGTATAATTATGCAGCGCGTAAATATTTACTAGACGTTCAAAACCCCTTATTAGAGCGGTATTGTGTCGAGAAATTTAAAAAAATATTTAGATTCAGAAAATACACTGTGGTAGAAGTAACTTTGCCACTTTTGAACCCACCAATTCGTGGAAAGAACAGGGGACTACCAATCCCCCCCCATTATACAATTACTTAAAGCGTTGCGAATACGACAATACAAGTTGAACGAAGGGTAATAACATCATTCTGACGAACTCTGCGACTCAGTGGTCCAGCGCGTTGGTGCTCAAGCCGGGGGTCGCGGGTTCGAATCCCGCCGAAGGAACAAAAAGTTTTTCCGTGTTCCTGGGTCATGGATGTGTTTTAAATATGTGTATCATATAACAGAATTTTAAATATATGTATATTATAAAAGTATTAAATACACCTCCCGTTTTCTGGTACCTGTAACACAAGTTCTTCGGATACTTAGCACGAGGCCAGATTGACGTGGTGTGAAGCGTCCATAGATATTATTATTATTATTCTGCCAAATTCGGATCGTATTTTAATGGTAACAATCGGGCGTAAACATAACAAAGTATATTTTTCTATGATTATCTATGACGTCATACCCCTCCACTCAACCTTACTGGAGGAGCTGAGGTAGAAATTACGTTTAAGAATACCTCAGTTGAGGTTGAGTAGAGGCAGATCTGAGGAAACAACTAATAATACGGGTGATAGAATAGACTATAGGGAAGGACATGGGCTACTTTTTATCGCAAAAATATTCGGTTCCTGTGAGATACTGTATTCACGCAGGCTGAGCCGCGGGCAAAAGCTAGTATTATATAAAATGGATTTGTGCTACTCACACGCTAGGCAAGCATGTCCCGTTGTACTCCGATCCTTTCTGAGATTCCCTATCCCCCGGGACTTCTACTTTCCAAGCTGCTTGCCTAGCGGGCGCCATTAGAAAATGTAAGATTAGAATTTATAAATTGTCCAATTATTTTTTGGTAGAACGTAATCGGTATAAATTATGGCAAGTAATAAAAGATTAGCTTTTTGGTATTTTCAATAAAATAAGAAAAAATATGTCGTCTAAGAGCAATAATATAATAGATATATATATTTCATAATCATTAAAGTAATTGATAAACATAATATTATAAGAACCGTAGGTATAGTTTTTTATTATGTATTAATATTTTCTTTTTATATATTTTAGTTTCGTTTTTAACAACGTTTTAGGATGACGTTTTTTTGCGTTTTTTTAAACTCATTAACTGTAAGCATTTGGTGTACAAATTTGACATATTTTCGAATTCAAGACACACAAAAGACAAAACTCTACAATATATGGCTTTGTGTTGTGTTGTGTTGTAAGCGTCCACACTCCACACAGCAAACATAAAGTAATTTGAATTTTATTGCGAAATTGCAACCCTATGGCAATATCGCTAAGTGTCAGATTATACACTAGTACTTAAACAGTACAGCTACTTTCTTACCGTTCCTCGGAAATCATTGTATTTCTATTTCAGTTTCAACCCTTGTATGAAAAAGGAGGATTTTAGAAAGACATCCGCGTCAACTTTACACGTAAAGTTAGGACCCCAGAAATCAGCCCGCGCTGTTACAACCCTGACTTCGCTCCGAAACGAGCATGTAGATGAACGGGACGGTTCGATCTGGCAAGTCGATACGAGCGCATTTTCCACAATTTTATCCGCGCTTCAAGGAGGAAAGTAAAAAAAATAAATGATGCAAGACAGTTCGATCCGCAATCGAAGCCGCACAGGTCCATCCGAACCGAACTTTACGTAGTTGTACTCGATCGACATTTGCGTCCAGTACCTATCTCTTCATGTACCCAGGCTATTGGTGCACACTGAACAATCTTCCTAAAACACTGTTAACAACAACCTTAATCATAACATACAACTTACAAAAATACATTTCGTATAACATCAAAGACACACATACTTCGTATAAAAGGTACATTCAAAGATACATTAAGTCTCGACGACAAGGGATCACGTGAGATTATCATACAGGCACATTTAACATCATATAGGCGACCAAGTCGGCAAACTCAAGGTGCCATCGTAATTCAATATAATAGAATCAGCTGCAGTCAATCCATCAATAAAAATATAATATTTGCAAACAGTCATACGACATAAATCGGTTTTCAAATTCGAACGCAGAATGCGTGAAGAAATTATATTACAAACTGTTGAGTTCTGCAGTAAAGCAGTGCGCGCACTGGAAACAACATTGTCTCCTACCTCCACCATTTGTATTCCAATTATGGACCTTAGCGCACGCAAAACAGGGTTAACTATTACCCAAAACATGACTGTATAGGAGTATAATCATGTTTTGCGGAAATGTATCGTATCGAAAAGTAAAGGAGATCATTTTGTTTCCAGTGCGCGCATGCACCAATCAACATTTTGATAAGTATTAAAATGACATTTTAGATAAATCAAAGAAAACAGCCCAATTCACTGGCATCGATTCTTAAAATAGCCACGTGGCACCCAAGAATCTTACAACATTTATATGGTTTTTTTCGTGTTTGTAGGTACATAGGGAAGGAACACAAATGTGATTTTGAAATTTAAAATTGTAATAGATAATATTCTAAAAGTTAATGATTATACATAGTATATACGAATAAGTGTAATAATAAGTATTAAACAAAGCTTTAAATAAGTTGGTACTTGCAGGTAAATAGAAACCACGTGTTAGTGAATTATTGTTATTGTAGTTAATATTCAACTTAATTATAATGAAACGTAACAGTAAGTGTTTTAACTTTTTACAGAAAAGCAATACAATTAAAAACAAATTAAAATCCGTACTAAAAATGAAATAGAAAAACATAACTATAAAATACTATTGATAAATTATAACTACAACAAGACTTAAAATAATTTAGTTATGAAGAAAAAGATCTACTTTGAGCAAAGATTTTCAGTGCTCACTGCACTATAATATACACTTTGACCCTGAAAAACACGTATCATTCTTTATACCTATCAACAATGACAAAAATACATTTTATCCAATAATATATTTATTTAGAAATATTAAATCTGACAGATTCAAAGTACAGTGAAAAGCTTACCTGTCCCTACATTTCATAAGAGCATACGGAAATTCATTAAAGATTCGTGAAATCTCAAATTTGCACATTCCTATCTAAGCTATGCTAGCTTTTCTAGAAAAATGGAGAATAGCGCTTTTTTACCTCGAGTACTCCTATCCACAATCGTGGACGCGCTTAGAGGAGGTACTCTCATTGGTCTGGTCGATCAAACGAAGTATTAGGTGTACTTTCTACTTTCTTCAAGACGATTTTGAAAGAAAACGTGTGCTTTGGTGATGCCGACGCAGGGCGTGGTGTATCAGGTGAACGCGGTGGGGGATCAGGTGGCATTTCCGATCGCGTCCGTGTTCGTCTCGGAGGATTCCCAATCACTGGGGCAGACATTGGTTCTTTTGTGCGTTGTGGTGACAAGCGACTTGGAGATAGACGACCCGGTGATAATTCAGGCGTAGCAGAAGGCAATCTCAGTGGTGGCAAATTGGCACAAGGTGAGCCTCTAGAACCACGACGCTCCTTCAATCCCATTTGCGGCGGAGGCGAGGACGGTGTATCGTCTTCTGCAGCTGCCACTACTACTACTAGCTCTCCACCAGAACCTAAGCCTCGTGGCCCAGGTTTAGGTTCTGGTGTATCAGATGTTATTGATCTTCTAAAGTAATTCAATCCATTCTCTATTTCAGCCAACGCCCTCCTAACGAACGGGAAACTTTCTGATATTTCAGATGTCGACTTGCGTACTGGAAATTCAGTTTCACTATCACGTTTTCTAGGTCTGCATCTTTCAAAAGTCGGATCAACTGTTGCTGCTACTGTTTCAGATACTTGTCTTGTGAGTGCTGCGTGTTTAATGGAATCAGATTTCGATCGGGGCTCTCTAGTTTTAGGTGTGGGTGATCGGCGATCGCCGAATTTTTTGCTAGCGGCACGTTTTATGGAAGAGAAGAGGCCGAGTTTTTCAGGTGGTTTGTCTTGAGCAGTGGAAGGTCCAGGGACAGGATCAGGCGCGGGATGGGGGACGTTCCCCTCGCGTTAGTTGTGCCGAGAATCGGAAGATGGAGCATCGCTCGATCCGGTCGAGGAGAGGGTGGTATTGGAACCGTACGGATCGAGCGATGACTGGACAGACATGGAGCGACCCGCGCGGCGAACTCGAGCTGGGGAGAGCTTGCCTGGATCTACGCTGGCCGGGTCTGCCTGCAACAGTAGTGTTTTCAACACTCTACTAAATGAAACTAAATTATTGATTAAAATGAAAAAAGAAAGGAGAAAAATTATCAACTTTTTCATAGTAACAAATGTAAAGTTAAAAATATTCTATAACAACAAAATTGTTGTTTCATCGGTTATAGTGCAGACTAAAGAAATGAAGCAGAGAAATATTATTAAATTGTGAAACTGCGAGTAATGTAAACCAATAAAAGTTTGTAAAATTCAATCATATTGTTATATAAATAACGCTACGCACCTGATAAGCTAATGCGTTCATGATAATGGAATACGGCACTAGACCAAGTGGATGGACTTCTCTCATGAGAACGTTAGCAGGGATCTTGTGGAACTGGATGTATTCCAAAAAATTGCCAATCACATCTTTCAGGATCATGTTCTGATTCGTATCGCAGTATTTCTTGCTCCACATCAAAGCGGCCTGTAAAATATTGATTTTTATGTTTTTATTTCGGTTGATATTTATTGTATAAACAGTTAATATCGACAATAAAAAGTAAACTTGCTTTAAATCGCACCTGTCACATTTTTATTGTATATTTATAATCGGAAAAAAAAACTGTGTCGAATGGTCCATGGACCACACCACCTCTATAAATTTTTGTTTTTATTCTTTGAAATTTACTTTATTTTCCAAATTTTGTCTGAAAACTTGCTGTAAATAACATTAAAAACAGCATTTTCCTATCATTTGGCACTACATACATAAAGTAATAAAAACACGGCTGAATATCGGTTATATATAGAATGTGTTCAAAATCTATTACGTATATTTTGGAAATTTAATCTACTGCTCATATAAAAACGTTTAGGCCGAAAAATAATAAAATAATATAAATTACATTGCGCTCTCAAAGGCGTTGCGGTCATGATTAACCTCACAGAAACAGCTGACTTTGCCTAAATAACATCAATACAATCAAAATTTTGAAGTCAATGACTTTAATAGTGCCGTATTTTTTCGAAATGTTATATTTATTTTACTGCCATTTTATGGCAATCTTATACTTTAAACGAGACGATCTTGTATATAATATATAATCGGTATCTCGAAAGCGATTACACGTATTACCATGAAATTTAATATGCAGGGTGTTTTGGGGGAGAAAAATCGATCTAGCTAGGTCTTATCCCTTGGAAACTGCGTATTTTTAAGCAATATATGTATTTTTATTTCGTCGCGCAACATATCGTCAGTCTGATTGGCAGATTGGCATGAGTATCCACGTCTACCTAAGTTATGAATTTTTTGGAAATGTAGTGGGTTCGAATCCCGGTAAGATAAATATTTTTGTGATTCTTATTAGTTCTTTATCTCATTCAATCAAATCAATCAAAATAATATTTTTTATTATTTTATCGTTCTTTTAAAACACCGAGCAAAGCTCGGCCTCCCAGGTCTCTCTCATCATAATATGCCCAAAATATCCGAAATTGATTTTCAACTCTCTGTTATGTCAGTTGAGCTGGTTGTGACCCGAACCAAACTTGCTGTGCAGTCAAGTGAAATATTTGTTTGCGTATATCCCATTAATTTTAAGCTTCATATAATAAAGCACTTTTGCGTAACAGAAAGAAAAGTGCAATAACACTTAACAGAGACTAAAAGTAACTTCAAAAAGAAAGTTTTTAGTATCGATTCGACTTGATAAAAAGTTTAAAATTATCATCATCATATCAATCATTTTGACTCTCAAAATTACATTTCTATGCGTTATCATTTATAGATGTATGATTATTACTGAATCCTCAAAATTAATGGGCTCTGGTAAACACTTTGTATTTCATGTTGATTTGTTGACAGCACATAATATGTGACTCCTTAATAATATTATGCTCTGACATATCTTTAGTACTGCAACAAAAATAATTTGACACATTTTAAAAAATATTTATTATATTTTTTGTGCCTACTCGTTGAAATTAGACGATTTTGGACGGTAAACTTTGTAGCCATGACTAATTTGCCAGTCATTTGCTACAAAATAACAGTCAAAGATAATATATTTTTTGCGTCAGTGTGACCTAGTAAAGTACAAAGTAATACTTACTTGGAACTTGGTGAATTCATCAGCTCTCAACTCATCCCTAGCAAGTATGAGCCTGACCACGTGTTGAGGCAGTAATGTGAACGAGCCAAGGTTGAGAACCTCATTCCCGTGCTCGTCGACAAACTCCAGAACCTGAAAATGTTGAAGACAAAGAGTAAATATTTTAAATTTGTATAGTATTGAATAAATTCAAGTCAAAAATTAAAATTTATCTTTTTAAGCAAATGGATACCGTGCACTATTAAAATAGCTAACTAGCATAAATTCATAAAACAAGAACACTAAAAGAAGTACCTATTACAAATATGAAAGTGATAAAATATATAGTTTGTTTGTTACTGTAGCTAAAATGATTGATTCCACATTTTAAAGCCTAATGCAGAGGG
The DNA here is from genome assembly GCA_037179445.1 of Phengaris alcon alcon. NCBI lineage: Eukaryota > Metazoa > Arthropoda > Insecta > Lepidoptera > Lycaenidae > Phengaris > Phengaris alcon. The sequence continues at coordinate 693,789 of JAYRCH010000175.1, read as the reverse complement.
ATAACCAGTTCCTAAGGAATCGAGATCTTTCCCTGGGTATTTTTTAATATTATTAAATAATTTAAAGATTGTCCGGAAGAATACATTATATCTACAAATAAGCTACAAATAAGCGCTCTTACTGCTTACTGCTTACAACAGTAAGCAGTAAGCAGTAAGAGCGCTTATTTGTAGAGTTCTTGTAGTTTTGTAATTATTGTTATGTGTTTTATTATGAGTGTGCAAATATGTAGCTTTCTATTCTAGTCTTCACTTTGTTAAAAAGTAGTGAAATAAATTTAAACACATTTTATCGAATATTTACCTTCTGCACCAAGGATTTTGTGCACTTATACTGGATATATCTCTCGGCCGATGCCAGCAGAGCGCATACCGTGTCTACAGTGATGCAGCATTGGACAAAACCTGCGCAGGCTCGACGTAGCTCGTCCAGGCCGTAGTAGTCCGCTGCGTTCATCACTCCTGAAACATTATTGTTATCGTCATCATCATCACCATCATTATCATCATCACCCCCATAACATCATTTACGTGATGTTAGTATTTTATCATAATAAAAATAAGTTAAATAATAATTTTATCATAATAATGCTAGTTGACTATAAGAAGTAAAATATTTACTTTAATATAAAATAGACGTATTATTACTTAATATTTCACATTTAGTAAAAAAATATAACATTTTATGTGTAGTTTTGTGATTACGTGTATTTCAGAGTGACAAAAAGTTGCAAATATTTTTTTACATAATTAGTGTAAAAAAACATGCTTAATAAGTTTACTTACATAAAATACAAAAACATTCATTATGTATCATATTATTATCATTCATAGTAATTATAAACTTATACGAAATAATTTCGGAGATAATATTAGCAAATATGTTTTTGTGACCCATATATTTCATGCAACTGCAGGAACACGTGACGTCAGGCTTTTGTATGGAGCGTTTTCACAAAACTTGCGAAATTACAAATCGCTGTACCTTTGAAAATATAATATATATAATTTCAGCGGAATAGCATAATATTCATAATTGCTATCCATGCTTAAGATCAAAATACTATGCATCAAACCATAAACAGACTTTGTATATAATCATTGTCATTCTGGATGTTCGCGTCAATCATCATTGATCGCGATAGAATCGATTATTGTGGAATGAGATCCTTTGAATATTGTAATTCTTTTTATTTTTCTTTCATTTTAAGTTCATTAAAAGTTGTTATATAAGAGACTAACGTCAGTGCATGGTTTAGGTTGTTTTTTTTCTTTTTTGAAGTCTTATTACTATATATATACGTTTTTTTTGAAGACACGTTACATACACCGTAGTCATTTTATCGCTTTGTAAATTACGAAAACATTTTCGGAATTACGAATGCATTTTCGGAATTTCACATTTTGTATTTCATGTTACAAAAATTTTATCGAACAAGACAGAAAAGAACAGGACATAGGTATAAATATAATAATACAATACTTTATTTGAGACCGCAACAACGAAATTTCCTGTAAGATGGTAACAAATTCGATCAGTCTCGTGATTCTCGTATTATTTCGCGGTGATTGAATTCATATCCTATACAACTGATTAGAATAGAATATACATGATATTAACTATACAGTAAGAAAACGTTTCACTCAAAAGATCGAAAATTCACCACCGCTTCATAGTATAAAATTTTACGGTGCAAATAGAGGATGCTCAGAAATGCAAGGGAAATTCGCCTCACGTCTATGTTAATGAACACCAGAGAAAATACGATTTGTACACCACGAGGATACGTTTTAATGCAATTACTTACCAATTCGCCTTATAACGTAGTATGGGAATAAGCGTGTTATGGCCACATCTGATGCTTTTACTTTTTAGCATAGAAACGAAACAAAATGCGGAGAAATAAATGTATAATAATATGTGCAATTTTGGATGTTACCGCGACTTTCTTTGCGCAGACATACTTCTGGAACTCGCGGGAGCCATTAACTTTCCGAGAATAGCGTAATAAAAACAATGTACAACGAAATTTGGATACAGATCCTTGAACGAGCTTTTTAATTTATAATATCACTTCGGTAGAAATTGATACTGAAATCTCAAAGGAATTTAACATCGAAGGCTTAGGAAAGGAATTAATCCCGATAAGTGCATAGATTTTTATAGCATGCCATAAATAAGACGTAAAAATCAAACATACAATTTCTTTTTACGACTAAGTTCATCAAACTCACACGTTTCTCTGACAACTAAATATTATACTTGTTAAAGTTTAGAAATTTTGGCGCTGGAGGTCCGGCACCGCTATCTGATTATATATTATGGATTTCGCCATGTTTACCGCCGGCGCTGCAGCGAAAAATACATCCGAAGTGCGTTTTGAAAATATGTAGATGACATTTTTTATATAAATATTTGGTGTACACTTTGCGTAGCTAACTTTTCTATTTGAAGTATGGCCGCTAATGTGTTGTGCACTGTATTTTTAGATTAAAGTTGCTTGTTAATTTTCCTTTTTATATGTGTGCACAATAAAGAATATTAATTCATTCATTTATTCATTCATTAATTCATAACTGATATTTCTGAATGGTTAAAACTTTGGCAATATACACTTATAATATACCTAGCACAAATATACTCAATTAAGCAACATAGTATGCAAAGTATTTAATAGCATAATTCGAATATTTTTGAATTACTACTGCGAGGAAATTCTTTATAAAGTTTACTAGCAATATTTCCAATATGGCGTCGAGAAGCGCTGCCAGTGGAAATTGGAACGCGGCTACATTTTTACTTCCATTCAAATGAACAAAATCCAATTATTGGACCTTTCTATTTGTAATAGGAACTGAAAATAGTTCTATGCAAACACAAAATTAGGGACCGTTGACGTTTTAGGAATAGAATACAAATCTCTGAGAATCGAGACTTATTTATGGTAATTTTCTTATCATTTTATTGCTTTATGAACCTTAGGGTCTGATCACACCGCGACACGATGCACGACACGTACGACGCATACCACGATGCATTGCATATCAGAGCGAGGATCCATTAGTATCTACGTTGTACTGTGTTGCGTTGTCGCAGCATCGACTCTGCGTCATTTTTCATAGATTTAATGTCATATCCCATTAACCCCGTTGCGCGTTGCGTCGTCGAACGCGACATTTCTCGCCCTCTTGCACTGTGATGTAATGCGTTGACGCAGACGCAGGTGTCGCATGCAAATCGTTAATCCGTTGCGTCGCCCCATGTCCTCAGCCTTAAACCTAATACAGGGTTTTTCAATGTGGACGCCGAACTGTGACAGCGTATAACTGCTATCTTGCTTAAGCTATTGTTATAAAACTATAATTTTTTATTAAAATCAGAGCAATATTTTAGGCGCTACGGTAGAAAAAATATTAAATCATACAAATATAATATATAATTAAAAATTTTTTGCCCTTCCCTTTGGCTTCCTTCGGCCCCTCCCTCGGCTTTGGTCGTCGGGTAAAAATTCGGCAAAAATATATACTTTATACTAAAGTTGAATACATACTATTTAGTTTTAAGATATCTCCTGGATAAGGATAATTAAATTGTATCCGTCTAAATAGGTTCGGAAATTACCACATTATTTTTGATAATTTTTTTAAACTAAGAATGTTTTTTTTAAACTAACCTATCCTTAAAAGATAGTCATATCAATACCATCGCGGACTTTTTTGTAGACCTATAAAAAAGAAACAATCCCACCATACATTGATTTGTTATTTATCTCCAACGGGTTAGCTTAGGCAGCGTTTGCGATAAAAGTTCCCAGACGACTAGATTTTTTCGACACCTTCAACAATTAGGGAACATACCCAAATTACGTGACCTGTCTAAGGGAAGGGGTCTTTAAAATACTACGCTTAGTTACCGTAGAATTGGTGACCGTGTAGGAATGGGTAAAAAGTCATCACGTAGTTTGGGTACGTCCCCTTATTGTCATAAATCAATGAATTTCAACAAAACCTTAACAAATTATTATAGACCTAAACCATCCTAAGGAACGACTGTCGGTAATTGTATACGGAATGAAAATCCTTTCAGTAGTTTTTGAAATTATCGCGCACATACTGACAGACAAACTCGTCGGGGCACTTAAGTATCGTATATCTCCTGGTTCTAAGCTACCTCCCCACCAATTTTCAGCCAAATCGGTTTATCCGTTCTTGAGTTATAAATAGTGTAACTAACACTTTCTTTTATATATATAGAATAGATAGATTTAGTAGACCTATATAAAAGTGGCGTCTGTCAAAAGGTAATAAAAAAGAAATTGACAACATCAAAATACACGATTCCAACTACTAGTTCTGTAATCAAACAAAAACGATTGTATCTGTATTCATAATAGCTTTACTAGTGATTTCACATACCTAGGAACGTACTTCATTAATAAAAGTTAGCCTTAAATCGCCATGTAATTATTGTAGACTTCATGGCTAAGGTAGTAAGCTAGGACCTTACACATACGATAAGCTAGGACCTTACACATACGACTTTGAGCTGAGGGAAGTAGGTATATAGGTTAATGTGAGGGCTGGAGAAATCTGGGACTGACCTTATTGTTGAGCTGGTGGTTCTGTATCTGGGTGGAGGTTTCTTCTCACTACACTACACAGCTTTTGAGCGGATTATCGATAGATTTATCGAGGTTCGCCGGCGAATTTGGTATTATATTAACGAGCACAAATAAATATGCGCACACGCGCTCGCGTTCACTAGGTTTCGGGATGAGCTGAAAATGCATCCGGCGCGGATGGGGATCAAAATGCAAGTGTTCGTCACTCTCTGACAGCGCCCCTGAGTCGGTCGGCCATACTTCACGTAGTGATGTTCTTTGTGTTTATTCTAAACGTCGCGCCAGTGTTGGCGCGAACATCCTGGGGGGCCCGCACAGGCGGCGAGCTGAGGGGCATCCTGAGCAGAATCCAGTGGGAGCCGGGCAATCTTGCCGACAGGCCTCCGCAGCTGGCCTTGAGTCGTGTCCAAGTCCACAACTCTGATGACTCCATCCTTCCCAGGTAGCAGACGTAAGATTCTTCCCATCTTCCATTGTAGAGGAGGCAAATTGTCCTCCTTGAGCAGAACCAGTTCTCCAATTTTGGGTGGAGAGGAAGAGGAAAGCCATTTGGAGCGGATTTGAAGGGTATGGAGGTAGGACTTGGTCCAAAGGTTCCAAAAGCGCTGAGAGAGTGATTGAATGAGCTGAAAGCGTTTGAGCGGAGATATTACTCTTTCATCTAGAGTCAGCTCGGGGAGAGCTGTGAGCGGACGGCCAATGAGAAAGTGGCCAGCAGTAAGGGGCTGATAGTCCGTGGGATCGGACGAAAGTGGACTGATGGGCCGAGAGTTTAACACAGCTTCGATTCTAGTGAGCAGAGTTAAGAATTCCTCGAAAGTGAGGTGTTGCTCACCGATAACACGGTATAGAAGTTGCTTTGTGGATTTAACATTAATCTCATGGATACCTCCCATCCATGGGGCTTTAGGCGGATTGAGTAACCAAGTTATATTTTGAGTTGAGAGTTTATGAGAAATTGCGTCGTTATTGTCATTGAGAAATTGTTGTACCTCTAGTAGATGATTCCTAGCTCCTACATAATTTGTGCCACAATCCGAACGTATCAATACCGGAAGTCCGCGACGTGAGCAGAACCTTTGTAATGTTGCAATAAACGCTTCGGCAGTGAGCGATGAGACTGGTTCTAAGTGAACCGCCTTTGTAGTGAGGCAAACAAATATGCAAAAATATCCCTTAATTAACTTAGCATTACGTAATTGACTTGATTTGAGCAGAAACGGTCCGGCGAAATCTGTTGATACGTGACTAAATACGGGCTGAGGTATGACTCTATCAGCTGGCAGGTCAGCCATGATAGGTACTTCGGGCTGAGCGCGGCAACGGAAACATCTTATGCATTTAAACGTTCTGTGCCTTATAATGCGGCGGGCAGATAATATCCAAAATTGCTGACGTAAAATAGCATGTAGCGTGTCCGTGCCAGGGTGGCAGTGTATGCGATGATAGTGATCTATTATGAGGTCTACGAGCGGACTAGAACTAGGCAAAATGAATGGGTGTTGAGCATCGTATGTGAGTTCCGAACGAGTGAGTCTACCTCCTACTCTGAGGAGACCGTCTTGCGTAAAAGGCGACAGACGTTGTAGTCGTACTGTGCAGATTCTATCGGTTTGCAGGCGGTGAATATCTTCTGCGAATGCATTTTGCTGTACAGAGCGGATCCAGAAAAGTAATGCTTCTCTACGTTCACTTACAGTTAGAGGGCCTAGTTGTCGCGAGTTTGAATTTAGTTTACAGTTACGAATGAATCGCCTCATGTAGGCAGTGACACCAGTTAGTTTTTCTAAAGAGCTGAAGCGAGTGAGCAGATCACTATCGACACCAGGTATCGAGAAATTGCATGGTACGTATTTTGGTTTGAGCCCTGGCAAGTCTTGTCGAGTATGAGCTGAAGGCATCTTGGGCCAGGTATCCTCTGGCAATTTGAGCCAAGGAGGAGACCACCATAAATCATGAGCGGAGAGAGCTTGAGCTGATAATCCTCTGCTTGCACAGTCAGCAGGATTTAATTGGGAAGGTACATGACGCCACTTAAGTGTGAGTGAATTTGAGTTAATTTTTGTTACTCTATTTGATTCAAATGTTTGTAAACGATGGGGCGGAGTTTTTATCCATGCAAGCACTATGGTACTATCTGACCAACAAACGTGATGTGTAATTGTGAGATGAGCAGACAATTGTTGGGAGACACGCAACATGAGCTGAGATAATAGAGTTGCAGCAGACAACTCTAATTTGGGGATTGTGAGTTTATTTTTAATCGGTGCGACTTTAGATTTAGCAATTATGAGGTGAACGTTAACAAATCCGTTGTGAGCTGATTCTTGTAAATATATCACTGCAGAAAAACCGCTTTCCGAAGCATCTGCGAAGCCGTGAAGTGAGTATGTTGATTTGAATTTGTGTGGAGCGATATGTCTGGGAAAATGTATATCTGAGATGTGTGGATGATCATGATAGATGCGCTGCCAATCATCTGTAATATTATTTGGAGTGGGATCGTCCCAGTCCAATTTAGTTAACCATAACCTTTGAAGAAGTATTTTTGCGCGGAATATGACGGGTGTAACCCAACCGTTTGGGTCATAGAGAGAAGCTACTGTGCTAAGAATTGAACGTTTTGTAATGTGGGTAACTGGTGGTAATGAGATGTGATATGTAAATTCATCAGACCGGGGAATCCATCTAATACCCAAAACCTTAATTGATGGAGACTCTGCGCTGATGTCAAAGTCTTTAGGCATTTCGCATTGATCGTCTGGAAATCTTTGCAAGAGCTGAGGTGTGTTTGATGTCCATTTACTAAGTTTAAATCCATCGAGTGATAACAAATCAATGAGCTGAGTTTGGAGTGCTGATGCTTCTTCTATGGTGTCATGGCCGCAAAGTACATCATCCACGAAAACAAATTTACGCAAAATTTCGGCAGCCTGAGGATAGCGATGACCTTCATCTTCAGCTAATTGTAATAATGTGCGGATAGCATGATATGGACTTGAGCGCAATCCGTATGTAACAGTGCTGAGTGCATATGTGAGCAGAGGTCGATCTGGAGACGATCGCCAGAGTATGAGCTGATAGTGTCTTTGGTCTGGTCTTAAGAGAATATTTCTAAACATCATTTTTATGTCAGTGCTGAATACTATACGATGTGCGCGGAATGATATAATAATATCTACAATGTCTCGTTGAAGTGCTGGACCTGTGTGCAGGCAATCGTTTAAACTGACTCCATTGGATGACTTACAACTGCCATCAAATACTGTGCGGAGTTTGTCAGTACCTGATTTGAACACGCCATGATGAGGAATATAATAATGAGGTTTATGAGTAAATGTAGACGGATGACACGGTGTCATGTGTCCTAAGTTTATGTATTCGTTCATGAATTCTATATATTTTTGTCGCAGTGTGTGATCGGATTGCAACCGTTTTTCTAAATTGAGAAATCTACGTAGAGCAATAGCATGAGTACTACCTAATACGGGTGCATCTGATAAGAAGGGAAGAGTCACCATGTAACGGCCTGAATCGTCACGAATGGTGGTTGAGCTGAATATGTGTTCACATTGCTCGTGTAGCGGGTTTGAATGAGCAGAACGAGGCTGGGGTTCTTCCGACTCCCAGAATCTTTCCAGGCTTTTGCAAATATCATGAGTAGAATGAGCAGAATGTGTAGAGTGAGCCGACTGAGTATAATGAGTATGAGTAACATGAGCAGAGCCAACTTGAGCTACAGGTGAATCGCATGAGTGCTCAACGAGTCCTATGAGTGCAAAATCAAAAATCGTGCCGAAGGCTATGGGCTTCCCCGGGCCCAAAGCAACCTTAGTACCATCCAAAACGTGACCCAAAACGTCTGAGCCTAAAATGAGATCAATGGACGCAGGAGTATGATAAGCTTGATCCGCCAATGGAATGAGCTGATGAGCTGAGTCTTGTATAAAATCTGGTATTTTTTGCAAAGGTAAATAACCTGTAACGTCTTTGAGAATATGAGCGGTAGTAGTAATAGATGGCGTGTCACGGTGTGTGGGCCTAAATGTTATTGTGACCCAACCTTTAGAATTTTGTATGTGCTGATCACCTACACCTGTAATTTTTAATGAACATTGTTTTGGTTGCAAATTAAGATTTCTAGTCATGCGCTGAGTTATGAGCGTTATCATGCTACCACAGTCCAATAAAGCCCGAGCTTTGTGATATTCTCCGCATTTATCAGATATATTTAAAACGACTGTGGGAAGTAACACTGGAGTTTTTAATGGGTTTTCTATGTGCTGAGTTGAATTTACTTGGGCTGATTCTACAGAATATTGGGCTGAACTAGATTTAGATATTTTATGAGCTGAATGTGATGCAGGTGTACTATGAGCTGAATGACATTTTAAATTATTGGGTTGATCTTCTAATTCTATGTGCTCCGTGATTGTAGGTAGTCATTGTTTTTTGTTTTGATATTGATGAGTTGTAGACGGTGCATGATCAGACGATTGGTTGGGGTCTGATGATGATGATTGATGTGCACGCGTATGTTGTGTGTAGGCCGTGTAGGTATGTGGCTTGTCTTGAGCACGCCGGCGGGGCTGTGCACGTAAATGAGGAGGAACCAAATGCGCTGACGACACCGGAGAATTTGGAGTTCCGTGACGATGAAGCGAGGTGTGGTGATTTGCACTTCCACACTCTTTGCATGAGTTTGTCGAACGACATTCATTTTCAAAATGCGGACCTAGACATTTACGACATCTGTCGTTGGCTTCTATGAAATCCCAACGACCTTGAGTGGGCTGATGATTATATTTCGGACACGCGATAAGTTTGTGTTCTGTATTCCTACAATAGGGGCAGTAGAATCGCTTGCGTTTATCTGTATTCCGGGCTGAGTACTCGCGCCGCTCTGTTCGGGGGGAGGGGGGCCAGTAGCGTTGAGGGTAATGAGGAACTGGGCTGACGTGATAGCTACTTAAAGTGTGAGCCGATGGCGAGCGCTGAGTATTACGAGGATACGCGGGACTAATTGGTCTAAAGCGTGGACTGCGCGGAGAGTTTGCGGGGGGTGTGTGTTGACGAGAGGGCCCAGTTTGTGGTGAGTAGGTAACACCGCGCGTTGCATTAGAATATTCGGTTTCGATACAGCGCGCGTGCTCCTCTAAAAAAGAAATCAAATCACCTAAGGTGGGCAGAGCGTCCGAGATGCCGTATCTTCTTTCGAACAGGGTGCGGAGCTCGCCTCGTAATTTTCTAACTACAATAGACACAAATACGTAATTACTATCCATAGGTAAACGCAGATTATTTAATGCGCTTTGTGCGGAAATGAGCGGAGTTAAAAACGTCGCGCGTATGCTTGATCGAATATGAATATTAGGTAGGCCGAGTATTATATCAACAAACCCATCTATCAGAACACGGCGGTTTTCATACCTACGTGTGAGTATATCGAGCGCGACGCTGTAATTATCATTTGTGATTTTTAAATGCGCAATCATGCTGAGCGCCTCCCCCGATAGGCAAGACAAAAGATAGTGCAGCTTAACTGCATCTGTAAGTGACGTCATGTCGTCTGTAAGACTCCTAAAAATCGTAATAAACGATGGCCAGTCCTCAACGCGTGAGCTGAATTTTGGCAGTTTAATTTTGGGCAGAACGGCAGAAGTGAGCTGACTTGACTCTGAAGTAGAACTTATATTTTCCGCTGCAGTTAAAATATCATAATATTCGGATAGCGCGTTCTCGTAACCGGTTGTATAAAATTTTTCAATTTCTTCTGTAACACTGCCGTCGTCTAAAATTTCGCAGTATAAATTTTCTAATTTTTGTTTCAAATTTTGTAGGTCTTTAAAACGCGCTAATATTAAACTCCGTTTTGTTAGACTTTGAGTCACCTTTGTGTAATGCCAATGCGATCTCTCTGAGCCGACTAATAGATTTTATAGTTTGCCTAAATATGGCCGCTTGCGATTTTGTAGGCATGTTTCAAAATATATGCGTGTAACTAAGTTAAATATTTAAAAGTAATGAGCGGAAAATACGCGCGCAATTAATTAAAACGCAGAAAATAGATTTTAATAATGTGCCGACAATGTATACAATTTTATCATAAAATGTGTACGAGTTAATTAACAAATGAGCTGACCGATCGCCTGATGCTAATATAGTATTAGTGTATGTTTGATGAGCGGAGATTAATGCGTTAGAAGTCGTCTGTAATATTATATTAATGTCCTGAAGTTTGAATATAAACAAATCTTAGCGGGCGCGTTAGAAACAAAATAACGTAATGAAAACAATGTAAGTAGGCATGAGCAGGCTCAATCTCAACAGCGTGCCGACTTATTCAAAACAGCTGTAACGTAACACCTATAATATATTTGTATAAACACAGAACGTCGATAATAATTCTTATTTAAAACAGCTGTAACGTAACACCTAATAATATTTTTGTATAGACACAGAACGTAGATAAGATATGAATTAAATGTGAAGGTCACTATTTATTCTATGAAGAATACCTAATTGAGAATGAATGTAACAGGTGTTGTTTACACGGGCGCCGTGTAGCCTGTACCTTTTACCTACAGAATGCACACAAATCAAGTTTTCTGTATCGAAGCGAGCCGACGATGTTAGTATGGGCACTTGGGATGTTATGCAACCCGTAACTATTAAAATAATGCTAAGTTAATTAATATTGTGTTTTAAAATTTGAGAATATGAAGATATAAACGTTATATATAGATAAAATACTTAGTAATGCAACGACGATTCACAATTCTGTTATGAGCCGAACGTAATTCACAATACGCACTAGTTATTACTTATTTTATATGCGAATCAAACATTAAAATATTTCGTAAGTAATTAAGAGCTGAGAAAATTATTATATGAGATATTATTGGCACAAATTATGTATTAGGTACCTAGGGAAGTTCTGGAATGTTCGAGTTCTTTGTTCGACAATAAGCCGACAACCTACCCACTATTTTTTTTTTTTTTTGGGTTTTTCCTATGAATTTATGGGCCGAAATATGCACAAAATAATTTAAATAATTAACATATAGGTTAATATCAAAGTACAGAATAGGGGTTTAATGTTAAATGTGCCGAATTGATAATGGTAGTGGACTGTAACTTGGTTTTAAAATGGCGGGGCGGCCTGGCCAGAATTAATTGGACAAAATATAAATAATCGAGCTGATTTTATGTGCAGAATTGGGCGGAGTGGAACTGTAGGTGCTGGTTCTAATCAGGCCCAACGCCGGTAATAGGGAGAAGGGCTTCACGAAGGCTCGATGGGCCAAGAAATGTACAGAATAGGGACTCACACATACGACTTTGAGCTGAGGGAAGTAGGTATATAGGTTAATGTGAGGGCTGGAGAAATCTGGGACTGACCTTATTGTTGAGCTGGTGGTTCTGTATCTGGGCGGAGGTTTCTTCTCACTACACTACACAGCTGTTGAGCGGATTATCGATAGATTTATCGAGGTTCGCCGGCGAATTTGGTATTATATTAACGAGCACAAATAAATATGCGCACACGCGCTCGCGTTCACTAGGTTTCGGGATGAGCTGAAAATGCATCCGGCGCGGATGGGGATCAAAATGCAAGTGTTCGTCACTCTCTGACAGCGCCCCTGAGTCGGTCGGCCATACTTCACGTAGTGATGTCCTTTGTGTTTATTCTAAACGTCGCGCCAGTGTTGGCGCGAACAGTATTATTTAATTTTTCTAAGCTTACCTAGCAACGTTCTCGGTTGTAGCGTGACACAGCCGGTGTGGATATACTCGATGAGCTGCCGGAACACATCAGGTTCGAACTCTTCGATTATCAAAGTCTGATGCTGCTGCGATGATGGCTGTGGAATGGACAAAATAATTCAAAAGGATAGTCACAAACCTGTATCATAACATTGCGCCATGTTATATTATTGCCTCTGTCGCGAGCACAAACGTAGGCTACATTTATACAAATGTTGTTTGTTGTGTAAGATTACAAAATGCACGTTTAGTAATTGCTTTGTCCAAAGATTTATTACAAAAACAAATAAAAAATTAGTGATCAATTTTATCGTTGTAAGTATTTAATATGCTGCGGTGCTAGAAAATAAAAACTCTTTTTTAATTTAAATCCCTTTGTTACATAAATATCGGTTACGAAAATAATTAATTTTATATAAATTTGACTATTTTTTACAAGAACCTAGTGAAAGTGTCAATTAAAAATATATATGTACAAGAAACCTATTCGTATATATACAAAATTTTCAATCATAAATCAGGGTATCTATAGGTCGCAGATAAATAAAAAAATGCAATATATAATAATGAAAGAAAAGATTAAAAAAAAAAAAAATATGTATTTTACAATTGATAATATAACTAAGCATGAAGTGACATGCCTTGGTGAGCTCGTAGACCGAATTTGTGAAAATATTTCAAAAATTTAGTATAAAATTTGTACCAACATGACTGATTTAGAAAATATTATAGATTTTAAATCTATGATAAATGCATTGCGAGGTCCATTTTAATACCAATCGTTTTTTTGATAAGGTTTTCCCTTACCTAAAAACGATTCGTTTTGTAGTTAAGTGATTCTTACTTATTATAGCAATTTGAAACTTTACCTAGAAATTTATTTCATATAGGTGTTATTAAAGTTATCCTTGTACCTATTATCGTTAAACTTAACAAAAAATGCTTACAAGTAAAAATATTTGACTATTATTATAAACACACCGGCATATTTAGCGGAACACAAAAAAAGGTCCATAATTAAAAAAAATATGGTTTTATTTTAAAATCTACTTACTACACTTCTTTTGTTATTTAAAGTTTCATTTGTTTTACTTAAAATGAGAACACATTAAGAAAAGATTTTGCGACTAAAGGAAAAATTGTACATTTTTGAACTTTTCATGTAACCGGGAAAAGTGAAAATGAATATTAAAATAACAATTAATTAAATTAGAAAAATGGTGATTAATATCGCGTATTTCCTCCACGTGCTCTTATTAAAGTTTCTACCCGTCTAGGCATACTGAGAATGATGTTATCGATGGTCTCCTGGGATAGTCTCCGCCATTCCTCAACTACGGCGATTCGCAGTTCACCCACGTTGGCAGGAGCTGGAATTCTGGACTTAACTTTTTTTTTAAGCAAGTCCCAAACGTGATCTATTGGGTTCATATCCGGTGATCTCGCCGGCTACTCCATAACAGTGATATTCATATCATTAAGATAAGCTTGAGTTACCCGAGCGGTATGCAGCCGAGCATTATCCTGCATAAAAATAAAATCGTCACCGATATATGGGGCAAACGGTACGACATTTTCTTCTAAAACTTCTCTGATATAGCGGTCTGCAGTCAGGCTCCCTCTGTCAATCACTACCAAGTCTGTGCGAGCTCCCAAACAAATGCCCGCCCAAACCATTATGATCACCACCGTATGCAACTGTAGTTTCAAAACTGAATGTATCGTTCTCCTTTGCGTCTGTATATTCTTTGCCTGCCGTCAATTTGATTTAAGAGAATTCTGCACTCATCACTAAACAATACCTTACTCCATTGGTCCGCGTTCCAAAGTCGATGTTCCTGAGCAAAAGTTAACCTGTTTCTACGATGATTTACCTAGAGCCTTGGAGCCTAGGCGGGCAAAAATGAACCCAAACCAGCTTCTTCGAACCTTCTTCGTACCGTACGCACACTTACGGTTACACTCCGCACTGCTTCTAACTCATGTCGGGCTTGGACGGCCGTCAAACGGGGATTCCTACGTACACGAAGCCGAATGAAACGATCATCCCTACTCGAAGTGCGTCTTTTTCTGCCTTGTCCTGCTCTTCTCACATAAGTACCGGTCTCCCTGAACCGTTGAATACTGCGATGGATCTTTAAAACTGGTCCACGAAGATCTCTGGATATCACTCTGTAGGTTTGACCATTTCTTCGCATTTCGAGTGCCCTGGCAATCTCTGTTGGGGCTAAGTCAGGCATAATTCAGTCCTCAACTCCAAAAAGATACGCGATTAAAAAAAAACTAACAAAAAACAGTATTTCAATGAAATTTTAAATCAAACTCAGAAGGAAGAAATACTCGAAGTTCGCTCCAGATAAGGTGTATTTGAATAAAATTAAAACAATCGCATAAAATGTGATGTTCAGTTGTTTTCTTAATTTGAAAATATTTATTTTTAAATTAAATGACGTATAAACCAGCCAGCAACCTTATATGATACTGATATCAAACCTTTATTTTATGTTCCGCTAAATATGCCGGTGTGTGTAGTTTTTGTAATTTTTTACAATTAGGTACCTACTAACAAATCAATCATGTTGGTATTTTAGAACATCCAATTCGATAATAAGAACATAGACAACAATAGCAATAAGATTACCTGTAAAATAAGTTGAGACCATAAATAAAACTCACGATAGTAAAAAGTAATATAATATAACCATAATAATAAGTCACGATAGAAATAACCATGCATACAAAGATTTGTTAACAAAGTTTTAATGAGATTGTATCTACAATTCTAAATAGAAAGTGTAAATGTACGAATGAACATCGAATACTTAAATCGATTCAAAAATTCCTACAACATCGTCAATTTTGCCTTTACCTCTTGTATTGGAGCCAATTGCTGCGCGAAAGCAGATCTCTGTTGTGAACATTAAAAAAAATGTACATTTGATCATTGATCCTAATAGTTTTCCTACAGCTAAAAAAACTAGACATATAAATAGTCTGCCTACTTGCAAACATTTATCGCAACTGTGAGTACGCTACGTTCGATCAGAAATCTGGGAAAGTCTGCAGATTAGCAATTTTACGGATGAAAGAATATGAAGACGCAATTCGGGTCTGAGCTTTTAGGAGAATAATGATTTTCGCTTGGGCGATTCTTTTGAATTAACATACCTGCTGCGCAGCGTTTTGGAGGTTTAGAAGGGGTTCCGAAGATCTTTTCAGGAATAACCGAAGCTTGTTTTCTCGTGGTGCCGGCTCTTTTTTGCGCTGAGGACTCGGGGCTTGATAGAGCATTTTTTGGAACACTCTGAAATAGAAATGCTTTATTAAAAATCTTACTACCGTTATAATGTAGAATGAATTGAAGGTTAACTCAAATAAAGTTAAGGTGTGACACACAAAAGTAAGTCGACGCTACAACTGAAAATTATCTTTTTTTTACCTTGTAAGCTTTTTATTTCTGTAAATATTGCAACAAGAACACTAAAAAATTCAAAATAAAGTTTTCAATAACTCCAATACATGTTGATCAAATTGTAATTCAGTAAAAACTGTATTTTTGCAACAATATTGTTTAAAAGGGTTGATTGAGGCTACGCAAACAAGGACTGCGAGGTAGGATTACAGTTTTTAATTTCGAATAATGCACGTTGATTTTTTAATTTCGCATTGCAATATTCCTTTGATGGAAAATTAAGTTATGAAAATAAAACAGACAGGATTAAGGTTCGCTTTGTGATTGTATTGTGTTTTAACTTTTTACTCGTAACAACAAAAGTAGGTTCTGTGATAATATTTCAATTATTTTTAATGTAGGTTACATTAAAATAATTTTCAACTAGTTCTTTATTATTCAAAATATTGTATTTTACTGTAAAATAACGCATAAAGTGTAACATTTCTCAAAATTTCTCAAAATTAAGTAAATATAATTATATACTTAAAAAATTTAGAGAAATGTTACACTTTATGCGGAAACGTCTATAATATTAAATGCTCTCAGGCAACTTTGTTTTCCGCTAAGAAATACATTATTTATAGAATAAGTAAACAAAATTAGCGGCAAACTGCAAACACCAGTAAAAGGCAGCCATTTTGCAAACAACCCTTTTCGCTTCACTGAGGGCCCTTTACATTTTTAGCATAGAATTCATGCCTGCCACATAAGTGAGCTTCCGAAACATTTTAGTATGAGATACCTTATTTACCATGCAAAGTGTCTTCGTCTTTGAAGACAACCTCGATTCAATTAGGTCATATTGTGTACGATCCTCCGTGGTCTAGTGCTTAGCGCTTGGCACTCGACTCGGAGGTCGCGGATTCGATTCCCGCATTGGAACAATAAAAAATGTTGCTTCCAAGTTTGGTTAGGACAATGCAGGCTGATCACCTAACAAGAGCGATGATCCATGCGTCGGATGGGCATGTAAAAGTCGGACCTGCGCCTGATCTCTCGCCAGTCGTGTCGGTTATTCCATCCAGTGGGTTATGAGAGTAAAGGAAGAGAGTGCTGTTGTATACACACTTGGGCACTATAAAATTACTCTTGTGCCGTAAACATCACCGAAATCGGTGTAGGGGAGTTATTTTACTGTGTACGAATATTATTTTTATACATCAGGATATTACTATCTCGTTTTGAACCCCCGACGCCAGAAGAGAGGTGTAATATGTTTGTCTTGTCTGTGTATCCGTATGGTGTGTATATGTCTGTGGCATCATAGCTCCTAAACGTATAGACACATTTTGATTCATTTTTATGCAAATCTGATAATATTATGATCGAGGCGGATCGCTATTTTCATTATTTATCAGTTAGTAAAGACAGAGTTATGTGTCGGTTGTCATTTCACTAACTGAAATTAAAAAAGAAAGTTTAGTTCGATGTTATATTTAACTAATTGAAGTCTTCTGGCGTGCTTAGTAACATAATTTCACAACTTATCAAAGATCACACTGATTGAAATCCAATATTTGACTCTTTCAGCCCTCTACTAATGAAAGCAGCCTTAAATTGACATTTTAATTAAATTCACAGTTTTTCTCGCCTATTCCAAAAATGTTTCAAGTATCAAAGAAATTCCATTTAACGAATTCTAATCTTGTAACGTAAACAAAAACACTTTTAACTTACTATTTTTTCGCTTGATTTTTATGCACTTGCTTTTATATATTTTTCTCACAAACTATCACAAGGAAACAGGTTCCTGGCATTTATGTAGATTTGACCTCTAATGCAACATACTTCTATCGTAACTTTAATTAACTTCCTAATAAGCTAATAAAGAACTGTGTCAGCCATTTTCCTTAACCAAAATTGCATTTGTTGCTCATAAGTATGTGCTTATAGAGAGATTAATACCGCTTTATTATACGGATGCTGTATAGCGATTTTTACTTATTTCTACTATATTCTGGTGAAGAAATGAGGCCATTGTCCTGAACTTTGCTACTCACGATAATAAGTCATAAGAATGAAAGATTGATTTTTTTTTAATTTTAAATATTTAGACTTATCTGAATTTTGTAATGTAATGATCGAACTAATGTTAGCTACCTGCTCCTAACCACCAACACTGCTTTTACAGCGTAAACCGATTCTCTTGTGTCGCCGACCAGGAAACTGCTGTCAAGAAGTTCTTGCATGCTCGCCGAGAACTTCATGTCACCTGCTAATCCCGCCTTTACATATAACGAGATATAGGCAATCATATTATATGACGTAGTACATACCTGCCCCTAATCGCCAACACCGCTTTCATAGCGCACACCGGCTCCCTTGTACGGCCAACCAGGAACGTGACGTCTAAGAGTTCTGGCATGCTCGCCAAGAACTTCTTACTGTCTTCTTTCAATCCAGCCTTTTTAAATAACGAGATGTAGGTAATAATATTATATGACGTAAATCATACCTGCTCCTAGCTGCCAACACCGCTTTCACCGCGCACACCGGCTCCCTCGTATCGCCGACCAAGAACGTGACGTCACAGAGTTCTGGCATGGACGCCAAGAACTTCATGTCGTCTGCCAGGCCAGCCTTGTTGTCGAAAATGTTGAAGTCCGGTTCTGCCTCCATAGCCGCTAGCGCCCCGCTTCGCATTGACGCCTAAAAATAGACTAAATAAATAATCTAAAAATAGTTCATCATCATAATAATCATTGTCACCAGCCTCAGCAGTCATGCTAACTGAATTTACCTAATTTAATCTTTCATTTTAAAATCTGATCAAAATCAAAATTGAAATGCATTCTAAGCATTTTTAATGAATGCAATTTTAACTTGATCATTTTTGTTATATTTTTACGCTTTAGAAAGCCTTTTTAATAGAGATATGATTCAGTTTACAATGTTAATTATTATAACTACATCACTAAAAAGCAAAAGAAGTTTTCGAATTTTCAAAAAGAAATGTTTAAATTTGATTGAAAAGCTAACCAATCTCATGAAAGCTCCTTAAACATAATTAAAAGGTACTTTACTTTAATAAAAGATAAAGGAATAAAGCGTACGTTTGCTATTTTTATTAAAATGAGTAGGCACACTAAATGTTAGCAATAAGCTTTATAATTTGTAATTTATATAGCAGCATTATTTCTTCTAAGCTACTTAACTTATTAATATTTTTCCAGCTACGTATTATTTTTGTAACTTAAACATTTTTCAAGGTTTTTTTTTTAAACGACAAAAGATCAAACAACTCACTTCGTCTAAACTGAAATGTCTAGTTATGGTACTATCCATGGTGTATTTTTTTTTAAAAAGAAAACCAACACAACCACTTTCTGCCGCGAGTACGATCAAACTGTTACTTACAATCTGCGGAGACAGGCTTTAAAAATGGCGTTTGGTGTATGTTACTCGTACTAGCGTTTTATAGAGATGATAATGGGTATTAATATAATTATGACTCAGAACTTTTTTAATCAGCAACTTTTAATCAACAACTTTCATGATTTTATTGAAAAAAGTCCTGAAGATCATGTATGAAAACATTTTTGGCTCACTATTTCTATATATTTAATAATTATTAAAATTTATTACCGTTCTTATTATTATTTATTGTTCCGTAATGGATTATTATTTATGGTATCATGCTTTTACTAACTATTTGCATATTATTTTCATAGTGCGCCTAGTTATTTGCTATATTCTTAGTTTAATGAAGCAAATGCCTAATAGAAGTTAATCTAATAAGCGTATTTCAGCGGCTAAATTAAACACAGCTACATTATCACAATACGTACCGCAGCTGTGTGCATTTTAATTATTTATATTTGATATTTTTTATCCATCATGTCGAGCGCTTACAAAATTCCATAATTTAAAATCACTCGAAATTCTGAAAACATATTTTAGTAGTACTTCATGGTTAATAATATTATTGTAGTAAAGCGTTTAATCCAAGCTACTAATTACTATTTCGCGTAGCAGTGCTACGAGCTAACAATGAGGTCGCGTAGCCGTGCTACGAGCTAGTTTAAAGGTCGCGTAGCAGTGCTACAAGCTAGCTATAAGGTCGCGTAGCACTGCTACGACTTTACCAACAGGTCGCATAGCAGTGCTACTCTATGTATATCTAGACTCTCATATATAATAGGTCGTTAGGCGTTTCGGACCGCGAGGATTCGAACTGCGGCGCGGTGAGAATCGCCTCAGCACCGTTGCTGAATGGGTCGACTCGCACCGCTTTACAATTTTGGTGTGATTCACCTAGATATTTTTTGAAAAGGTCGATTCGGACTATATACTGAATATATTATATTATATTATTATATAATATATATTCATATTCATATATTCATATCAGAATGTTTAGGACTCTTTAATTTATTTAAACAGATGAATAGAAAAGTGGTCGGTGAAAAAAATGGCAAATGATTATTATATTAAAAGTGGTTATGACACAATGGTGACAAAGAAAATTACCAATTTTCGCCCTTATTTTTCTGATAGTTATGGGTTATTTGATCTCCTGAGCTTTGTAAATTGATTAGTAAGAAATAAATTAACTCCATTTCATCATAATATTTTGAGTAAATTATTATCGAAAAATAATGGTAAAGTTCAAAAAGCTTCAATTTTACCTGTGCGCTAAGTAATAATATTAATAAACATTTATATGACGTATAAAAGGTGTGCTTTTTATTTTTCTTAATTTCAAACTAAAGCCGATAATTAATGTTTGGGATAGAGCGATACCCACTTTTAATTAAATTACATCCTGAGTTAGTACCTATTGGCCTTCTTGTCATATTAGCGAGTAATTTTTGATTTTTTTTGTGGAAATGTACTCACAGAAGGTTGCACCAAATGTTTTGTCGCTTAAAGTCCTAAAATGAGTATTCTAACATTTCAACGGCCGTGGTGGCGATGCCGAAAGACAAGTTCCATCAAACAAAACTCTGGTTTCTAAAGACAACCATGTACCTACCGAACTACGGCATGATCATTTTTTTAATTATTGGGAGCCAATCGTTACCGAAATCGCAGTTTTCCCCAATGGATTAACTTATAACTTATTTTGTACTTTTCTGTTATTTTGTGCATGATTGTACTATGAATGTTTTACCATCTAAATTTATTCATCCAAAAAAGGAATGTTTTCTAGTGCGTTTCGAATCGACCCATTCAAAAACAGTCCTGCCCTACCACTGTTTTTGAATCCTGAAGGATTTACACCGCGGTTCGAATCCTCGCGGTGCGAAACGACTAACGACCCGTACTATTACTATACTACTATACTATACTATAGTAATATTGTTATGTCGTTTATTCGTGTATAACGATGTTCGCAAGCCAATTACAGGCTACGTTGGACTTTTTGAGGTGTCCCAAGTCCCAACTGCCTAGTAACGGAATAAATGTTTTGAAAAATAGTTAATATTCTTCTTCTTATAAATAAAAAATGTATTGCAATTGTAATGCTATTTCGCTACTTTTGGTTTTGAAATAATCGTGGAAGTTCAGGGCAGGTTAAAATGGTGAGAAATATTGTAAAAATTGCGGGGAAAGTATTGTAGAAGTAGGTGGAGTCTGTAGGTGTAGATCTGGGAGTAGCTTGCAGGTGTATGTATAGTTATTTATTTACTCCAGTTTATAGTTGAGACAGAACAACGGGTGTCGGAACAGCTAGTATTATTATATTCTATGGTGGTAAGTAAATCTCAACATTCTTTAAAATTATTCTACGACATTAGATTAATTATAGACAATAAATTAGTATAATAAATAAAAATTTAAATGTACAAATGAGTTCCGCTCGCTGTTGTGGTACAGGACTTAAAAAGGAACGAAGTTTTAATGAAATTCCGGAGCACATAAAACTACTTTCAGCAGGCTTAGCATGCGCACCCTAGAAACACCGAAGAATCGACAAAATGACAGATTGAAGAAACATTAATACCATTCGGAGCAAAATAGGTCTTATTGTAAGGCAGCATGTTCGACGCATCGTCGTTATGAAAAACATAATTTATTTTCTTCCCGAGCATGAGCTCACAAAATGGCCTCTTTTGATAGCTAAAGTAGAAACGTTTTCTTAATTCAATGTCAAATAGTCTTACAGTAATGTTAACAGCTACTCCACATCATGGCGCTCCTAGACAAATAGTTTCTTTACGTTCAGTCATTTACTTGAATATTTGTTTGTTTTTGACAGAAGATTTACCGGTAGCCATTTTAAAAATATGGCTATTTAGGAATGTGGACTTCTATTGACAAACTTGTTACCATGGATTAATAACTATTTTGCAACAAAGTATTTGGATAGAATATTTCTTCTTTAAATTTATTTCTTTGGATCGCCATGCTAAGCCCGCCGATGTTCTCCACTATCCACATTGCCAGGTTAATTTAAGTTTTATCATTTAGGTGATAAAGTTTATTTTTATGTAGACGTTTAAAAATGATTTATCTAAGAAGAATTATTATAGCTTATTAAAATTCTGTTAAAAATTTTAGAGTATTTAAAATTTGTTTGCACAGTATGAAAGACTTTCTAAATTTTGCCTTTTATCACTAGATAAAAATAGTTATTAACATACAACCATAGTATAAAAATAAACTAGAACGTCCATTGAAACATAATCGAATTTTTGCAACAACCTCTACACGAGTATGTATAGGTTATTAGCTTGAACCCGATATAGATGAACAAATATTTGGTACAGAAATTGATGGATCAAGCTTATACCCAACACATATATTCACGGTTCATCCTGCATCTTACTTTTCGACAAAAAAATCGAAATTACAGGTACATTTGAAATTCGAGACAAATTCAGGGTAAAATAGGACATGAAAGTTTTAAATTGTTATAAAGATATCGTTTAAAAACTAATTACACACGGGCAAAGCCCGTGGGCTGGTGCTAGTCGTTTATAATGAATCCCTAAAAATAATATTCTACTAATGTAATTTTTAATGAACTATTAATATTATAAAGAATAATTTTAAAGACAAAAGGTTTAAACAAATCAACTCAAAAATATAATTTTAACGATATAAAAAGCATTTAATGTTTTCATCTTAAGCTTTCGTTAACCAATAAAGACTACACAACACAAGACTATAAAAGACCACTTGAATATAATCTACAAAGGACAAAGAATAAAAATCCTTTCAAGGAAGTGATCTTAAGCCCCATTTACACGCTGAAAGCATGCAACGATGGACATAATAACCGTGAAGTGCAAAAGCCTTAGATGAGTGGACGATAAGATTTTATTACATAATGTAAATGTCAAAGATAAAGGAAAAGCAATAGGTTAATAGCCTCATTGGGAATAAAATATATTGATGCGTAATTCAGGCCCGTATTAATAAACCGTTCTCAAACTCGTACTCAAGAACTTACTTGACTGAGACGGTCTCAAGTAGTCTTTAATTAATAGTATGATTTCAAGACCGTATCAGTTGATAACGTTATCGAGATCACGTACTCAACTTTTGAGCGTCATCTACACGACAAAGAACGAATGAAATAACGTTTCCTTTACACTTTTAAAAAGAGCGGCTTTATTGATTAAACATTCTTTAAATAGTTATTTTGAAAAATGTAATATTTAATAATATAAATACCAAAAATGTATAATCTGTTTTTCATTAATTTTCAAGTAGATATTAATATTTATTATTCTCTAACATATTAATATCCATATTTTTATAACAACTACGTAAAACGGAATGCGGATCATTGATATTCGAAATAAAGTTCTTCTTCCTCTTTAAAATGGCTCCTTAGTGATTCGCCAATGTCAGAGTGTATTGACGAAAACTCTGCCTTATGAGTGCGTTTTATGAATAAACATTGGCACAGTGTACTGGAGGAAGTCTGTTGAATAATCTAAAACCTAGAACAAACATAAACATTTAGGGTTAGTACCACAGTTTTATTTTGTTAGTAAGAATATAATTATGTACTTCAAGTTTCAATAAAAGGAGAGGAGAGGAGGAGAAAGATAGGGCGAGGAATTGTAGGAGGGAGCGGATCATATAATGAGGAGTGGTTTTTTTGGACAGCGAAAATCAAGTTCTGCTGACAAGTGTCAAATCAAGTCACTTTTGTTTTGACTTTTATCTTTGGTATTAAGTGCTATCATTATAAATCAAATACGTAATTCAATCAATATAAATAAACAAATAAAATTGAAAATATTTCTATAAATCGAGTATTTATAGAAATATTTTCATTGGCAGAATGGTGCAAAACCTTTGCAACCTTGATTGCCAAAAAAAGAAGAGGAAGACAAAAATCAACAAGTATCTTTTTATTCATATCTTTTTTGTGTTGAGGATGTAGTATTAATTCTGAGTTTGTCTTACCGTAAGATTTAAATTTACATAATCGTAACACAACCAAAAATACAACAAATACGAGTAATATTGTACTGTACATGCCGTACTCAAGTCAAGGCTTGAATGTACTCACGAAACAGTCTCTCAAAGTGTCGTTTATTAATACGTTCGCACTCACTTGATACGCCGTACCTGAAGCTAGCTGTACTTAATTACGATCTATTAATTAAAACATCGTCTTAAATAGTATATTTTTTGTGGGAAACTGCTAATTGTTTGTTAAAGTTAATTGTTCAAATCTATACATATAATAAACTCGTAACTGGTCGCTGTCTGTACATGGAACATATATAAGAAGAATTATAATAGGGGGTCTTTATGAACAACATAGAACCCAAAACAATGGTTTTTAGAATTTTTGTCCGAAACAATTGTCCGTATGTCTGTTTATCTTTACGTTTGCACGCGCTAATCTCAGAATCTACCAGACGGATTTTGATGAAATTAGGTAAGTAGTTTAGACTATGGATTAACACATTGGGTACTTTTTATTGCAGAAAAATGTACGGTTCCCGCGATATTTGTTTTTGCACGTACGAAGTCAACGGCTTAACCGATTTTAATTTTTAATGCAGTTTTCACTTATGCGTTTTGGTTTGCCCCACTTAAAATTTTATGTTTGTTTCATTTCAATGGGTTCATAAATTTAAAAGTTATGTCAGTTTAAAGAATATAACATATAAGATGCTATAGAATAACTAATCAATTGAACTGGCTGAAACTTTACGTAGGTATTACCTAATTATTGATACTCCTGGTAGTATATATACTACCAGGAGATTTAAGTGAGAAGTTCTATTATGGTCGTAGCGCTAACCCATGTTAAGCAACGCTGGTCGTGGATTCAACTAGGATGAGTGACCACAATCCCAAATATTTTTAATGTCAAAATCTATACACCTAATACCTACTAACGTTTTCCAATTCAAAAAATTTTCGAAACAATTAAATACGACAACGAAGATATCCTTACTTATATTATTATAAACACGAAAGTTTTATGTATGGATGTATGGATATTCGTTACTCCTTCATATATCAACAACTGAATGGATTTTAAATAAATTTGATATGGTAGTCGTTTAGTGTCTGGATTAACACATAGGCTACTTTTATTCGCAGCAAAAAGTACGGTTCTTTTAGGATTTCTTTTGCGCGTACGAAACTAATATCTGGACTACACTAATATTATAAAGAGGTAGTTTGTTTCTTTGTGAGTTTGTGACTTGCCGAGATTGTAAGGGATTAATCTCTGGATCTATATCAACCGATTTTTTTAATTCTTTAACCCGAAAAATAATGTATTTTCCGTGGTAGTCGGATTTGCATAATAAATCGAAAAAATAAATTCTGACTTCCAAAGTAAACTAGCACAAAAAGTATGAAATAAATCTTATTTTATAAATAATTCCCCTTTTAAATTCGGCTAAAATTTTAACTATTTCTCTACACTATATAATTTTGAAGTCGGTACCAGCCAAAACAATATCCTAATAAAACAATATTTTATAGAACTCACGTTTAAGTTGCCTGGTAGAGCCTGAAAAAAGTCAGCGACAGCATATTTAAGTCACAAAAAGATGATTTTCTTTTTAAAAAAAAATATATTTTAATCGTAAGGTTTTTGGGTTTATTGGTCATATTATCAACAATTATGATTTTTTATCAAAATAAGATAATTTATCGTCTCAAGTGTTTAAAACATGAGATCTTTTCCTTTTATTGCACATAATTTGGACTAATCGTTAAAGAGTTAGGACTATATCATCCGGAATCCGGAAGGCCGTAGAAAATTCAGAGCGCTAAAAATAGCACGTCTATTGTATTAGCGCAGTTTTATTTTCAGGGCTCTGAATTTTCTCCGTCGGACCGGATGCTGGAGAATATTATAGTCCCAGCCAAAGTTTGTGTTAAGTAGCGTGGCGGGTCCGGGCAAGCAGCGGACTTTGGAAAAATTAATATTTTTGAAACGCAATACGCACACTTTCGACTTTTCTCTCAAATTTATTATTAGTTCAATTTTGCCCACAGTTTCGCCTGCGTGGGACTGTTCGAGTGTAAAAATATATACTTTGTAATAAATTTATAATAAAAAACTATTACGTAAGTAGAATATATTTTTACTCCGTGCTATTATTATATTGCAGTGGGTATAAAGCTTCTTAAGCAAATGCTTTCGAAGTTTTTTACCACAAAAGCTAGTAAATAAATAAAATACAGAGGTATGAAATATGAATTTTCATTTTATTTTACTTTCTTGAATTGATTCAAGAATGTGTCACATATTGAGGTCTGAGTGCTAAGTGTGAGTTTTTCTTTTCACATTCGACCGTGAGCGCGCTTGGCGTTTACTAGGAATTTGTATATCTAACCTAGTTGTAAACGCGACAACTAGGTCAAATCAGATACAAATTCCTAGTAAACGGCAATCGCGCTCACGATCGAAGGCGAAACGAAAAACTCCCACTTCGCACACGGGTGGCTACGATGTTATTAGGCGTTACGTTTACCTGTCACAAAATGACGTTGACCACAATAATATATTCAGACAATTTATCGTTAAGGTCAGCTCACACCGAGATGAGACACGGCGAGCACTTTTCAAGATAGCGAATCAAAATTGAACTTTATTCACTACACAAAAAGATACACGTTTCATTGCTAGAGTGGCGCTGCGAAGCAATTCGTGCTCATACAATAAAGCGTGTCTCTTTTTGTAAAGTGAATAAAGTTCAATTTTAATCACTATTTAAAAAAAGTACGCGCCGCGTCACATCTTGGTTTGAACTGACGTTTAGAGGATTTACTCAGTTGGTGGGGAATATTCATAACATAAATTCTTGAAACTACTTTCACACATTTTTCATATTACTTCTTTTTTAATAAATCATCTGTAAGCCTGATCGTTAGCAGATGAGACCTATCACAAGGTTTTGATTCCGTATTTACCTATGTTAGGCAGCTTACATTCAATGACAGATAATTAAAAAAAAATGGAAAAATTCAGGTATAGTAAAAATTATCTTAAATGTATATTCTACTTAGGTACTTTCTTAAACAAAAAGGTCTATAGTAAATATTTAAAGCTTTTACTGAATTTTTTGTTAGAAAAATAATGTTATCTTATCTAATATTTCATATAAATTGCGAATTATTAGTCTAAAATATTGTAATATTATGTCTACGTAATATCCCTCTCGCTTCGTGTGTAGGACATGAGCGTTCGACTGAAAACACAATACTTAATTGGCATTATTGATTTATAGTGAAAACGCCTATCAGTGGACTGTGACCACATAACATGATAAAACTAATTTAAATTAGAATTCCAACTTCACTTTGAATATTGAAAATTAGAAAAATCTTGAAAGCAATGTTAAGAAAAAAATTAAGAACTTAGGAATGTTTTAAAATTTGGGAAATAAAAAGTTGTTGTCGGGATTTTGGATCAGACAAAGTTGATAACAATTATTCTGTCAAACCTCTGACCCACCCACGCGAATTCGTCTAGCCTGACGCCCACATAGCCTTCAACTTCATTTTAAAATCATTCTACGTAAACATGTACATACCTGTTGATTACAACACTATCACTAAGAACCTAGCACTGAGATAACATTCTCTTAGAAAATAATCAACAATTAATATTTAGATATATTTCAAGTTGTGTATATTTTTAAATGGATTTAAACCAAACGGTATAATACCTTGTATAATAATTGTATACAATAGAAAGTGAGTTTCCTATACGCGAGTGAAGTTTCGTATACGCATGCGCGGCTTGAACGTCAATACAAAATGGCCGCCTCAAGGTTGGCTTATTCAATAATGTTTGTAGATGAATGAGACTCGTTTTGATTCAAGCGAATAAAACCTTAGCAATGACACTGGATTTCGCTTTCGAGCTGACGAATTGTGCTTTACAAACTTTTTTGTAACTTTTTCTAAGTTCATAGTAAAAAAAATAATATACATAGTTAATTGTGACGGAAATTATTGTATCTTTTTATCGATATATCTAATATGGATATAATACTTTAAATACTCAACTAATATTTTAAATAAATATGAAATAATTATTAGTATCAAATACTGGCTTATTTCTGTAACTATTTTTCAACTAAATGCCTGATAAAAGAAAGAAATAAATTGTATGAGAGAACTTGACCAATGTTTTTTTGAAAAGTAATAAAAATACTGTAACATTAAAAGATATATACTACATCTTTGTAGTATCATTTCGTTCGGGTAGGTACATTGTCTTTTATAATATCTTAATTAGAAATCATTTTACAGATGTAAATTACTCCTTATAGGAAGTGCCCTCTGCTTCTAGATGGTTATGTTTAAAAAGTGATAGCCCTAGATTTAAAAATATTATTTTCATTTCTTTTTTGGGCTTATTAGCATTGGATCTTAAAAGCAAATGCAAGGCAAATACATGAAATGATATTTGAATATTACGTAACTTTACGTATAAGTAAATATTTGATTACTTTTTTTCAGTTTTGGTCATGTTTAATAATGGGGACATCTGTCAAAATGTTGCTGAACTATCAGCCACGAGCCTTAATGTAGGTAAGCATATAACCTTGTATCAGAAGGAACCTTTTTGTGTATATCAACAGTATTAATCCAGCCTGATAAATGTAGATGGCGTTAGTAAAAATGAAAATACAGTTTTCTAACTTCTAATCCTTCCTTTGTGGTAATTGTAATCATTTTTTTCTTTGTATAACTTGTTTTTTCTCTGTTTTTATTTCATTTTAACGGTATTTAATATAATTGTACTAATTTCGTGAATAAGGATCTACAAGCGCCTGGGCGCGACCCGATGACACGCGCTCATGACCGCGTAGAGTAGAAATCGCCTCGTGAACGCGCAGATTCAGCGTCGCTATGCTGTCACAAACGCGTTGCGCACGCGCAGAGTCAGAGTAATAGTAAGAGTGTATTTTTGAATACAGTTAAGTCTTTGTTGTGGAGAGGGGAGTGTTGAGGCGACGCGAGCCATGGTCGTGCGCAGCGCTATCGCGACTCCTACGCGACGCTGTTCCTACACGAGCGCTGTGCCAGCGCCTGTATTTTATATAAGGTCTAGAAAATTCAATTACGGATATTTCGGGCACATGTTTGACGTAAGAAGTTTACGTTATGAAAAAAATATTATTTCTTTATATGGGCGAGTTTGCGTTTAGCGGAGAGTCATCTTTGTCAAAGTAAAAAATGATTTTTACTTTGAGTATGACAAATATTTTTACGTTTAGGCATAAAAATATTCGTCATACACACGCAACGAATCATGTGTCCGAAGTATCCGTAATAGATTTTCGGGGACGTTATATAGCGGTACTTTTAACTTTATATTACAAAAGATAAGTATTAAATCCCAATGTCACTAAAGACGGGGCGATTTTGACTTGCCGCACGCACTGTGTCGCGCTGAAAAAGATCTCGCTCGTATGAACACGCTCTAATACAGACCCTTATACAATTTTTTCACAACTTTAGCGCCTTGTACCTAAAAATTGGCCCACGGCACAATCTGGCCGCAAATCAATGCATACGTTCATTGTACACATTTATAATACTATAATGTGAAATACATTTTACCAGTAAGAATATAAGGGGAGTCTGGTGGGGCTGGGATCTCAGTCCATAGAGTTTTGTTTATTATCTTAATGAGTTATCTACGAGATCCCGTATTTGATTGAACAATATAAACTCAAACAAAGAGCTTCCTTGCAGTATTCTATAAAGTTATTTAATTATCATAGTTGCAGAATAAATAATCCCACAAAAACATTACCTAAATGAAAAAAGCCAAGTATTTCCTTTTATAAAATTCCAAAAAGTTATGAGATGTCGTACAGACCAAGTGAAATTCAAGATAGTCCATTTAATTAGTTAATCATAAAAATTTGTAACCGTATGCGGAAAAAAATATTTTTATAATTAACTATATTATTAACTCTTAAACTATGCACTCGTTTTTCCCCGATATTAGGTGAAATAACAAGGAGTTTCCCCTCGCACCACACTGTTTTCGAGATGTTAACTAGCGCACTCTTAATACTTGGCGGTAGCGCTGCCGCGCTATCAGATATATTGATCTTTTAAGTTTTAGCAATTAGTATTGCCAGATAGGGTAAGATGGTAAAATTGGCCAGTGCCGTATATAATAATATGATCTAAAGAAGTTTTACACCACATCAGTCTGGTCCTGTGTTAATTACTAAGAATATGTGCTACTCCTACCAAACAACCGGAAGTATATTATGTTATAAGTACATATATTTAAGATTTTTATTTTATTATATACATATTTAATACACATTCATAATTTTTTTACCGCTGTCGGGGCTGGGCCGGTGCCAGACCGATAAGGCTGGGATTTTTTGATCCGGAATCATCGGGTCCGGGAAAATTCAGAACACTGAAAATAGAAATCTGCGCTAATATAATATTATTTAAGTGTCGAATGTCGAGCTGTTATATATAACATTGACATTTGACTCGACACTTGTGTGTTTGATTTTCAGTTTTATTGTATTAGCGCACAGTTCTATTTTCAATGTTCCGAAATTTCCCGGGCCAGCCAGATTCCGGGTCGTAAAGTCCCAAGCCTTAGTGGAAATATAGCTATATTTTTTTATTGTTTGTAATAATACTATGTTCATACTGAGATCTTTGCAATTTACAATTAATATCAACTTGTATACCAAAAATGATTTGAAGTGTCGAGTGAAAACCAGCAATTTTAATCAGGTTTTTATTAACTATCACCACTATGGTGTAAACACTGTACAAACAATTGTAACAAAAATATTTTTTCACAACTACATATTTTAAACTCACTAATAGAGTGAGATTGAATCTCATAAAATGGAAATGTTACTTTACATTAATCGTAGTTAAATATGGCTGTATAAATCGTGGGACGCTAAGTTTCAGCTTACCTGCAGTTTCGCCGTATTTCCGCATGTCTCGCCTCCCGGCTATAATGTACGGTATGGTATGCATGAGTGTGCCGTGTGATGTACCTATGTGTTGAAATGATATATTTTCATAAGCTAGATGTTGTCCGCTACTTTGTACGTGCAAAAGGAAACCCTGCGGGAACCGCGCATTTTGCCACGATAAAAAATAGCCTATGTCCGTCCCCGTGGTCTACTCTATATCTGTGCCAAATTTCTTAAAAACGGTCCAGTAGTTTCGGATCCTATTAGATACAAACAAACAAACAAATCTTCCCTCTTTATAATATTAACTTTCCTCCATTCAACGAGAGTATTTAGAAATACAGTTCTCATCGCCAGTATTTACTACTGATGTCAATAAAAATTGTCGTACAGGTCACTCAATGTAAGGTAGATTAGAACATTGTTCATTACGTAAAGACAGCTTACTACGCTATGGCTACACAATATTATAATAATATAGTTTTTGGCCATACAGTAAAATTAAAAAATATATAATTCTACCAAACATTTAATATGTTGTGTTATCGTTGTAGCTTAGATGAAAAAAAGCAAAATGAAATTATAAAAAAGCAAAATGAAAGTCACGCGTTATAACGTCTAAAACTAATTTAAAAATAAATTATTTTGAGACATTAAATATGGCTCTATAGATTCGGGACATCATCTCCCTGCGGTAGCAGACGGATCCAGCCTTTGTGGTGAAAGATCTCCATAAGCTGCCGGTAGTAACGATGGACCACGTCGTCGTCTCCAGCCTGCTGAAGAACTTTAACAGTATGAAGGCAAAGCTGAACGAGATGCGAGGTGGATTGGATGCATCGAAATCTATCATCCGTGACTTGCGTAGTTAATTATTACAATTAAAATGTAATAATTCATTAAATAGGTCACGATGCCCGATGAGGCAATACGTCAGCGGGGTTGTCGTAGTTATAACAGCTCCCATGTCCCCTCCAAAAGCGTGAAGAAGCACATCGGGGGGTTTAGTTAATAAACCGGTCCACTTCGGAGTCCAACATAACCCTGCGGCCCTCCTCCGGGGTCGTGGGGTATGCATAACGCATTTCCCCTCGGAAAAAGGTATATGGAGATACTAGTAGGTGCATAGTTATTAGTTAGGGATAATTGCATCGTAATCAAGTATCCAAAGAACAATAGACGAATCTATTGTAAGCCTATAAGCCGAAATGCAATACCTAGCAAGGTATCCTAGCAGCAATCTCTAAACGGATTATTGTTCGGATCTAATTAAGTTTGAATTTCCATTATCGCCCTTATCACAAGTTTTCTAGCTATACTTTCTAATATTATACTTTCAACGAGCAATTCTTGTATATATGTAATTACAATCTCGAAAACGGCTTCTAATATTTCCATGGTAGTATTGGGGACTGGGCGACAGGGAGTTTTGGGGACGAAAATCGATGTAGCTTCGTATTATCACTAACCGCAAATTTTTAAGTTATACTGGCCGTCCCGACACACGTTGTTCTTAAATATGAATAACATTAAATATGAATAATGTAAAATATAAAATATGAACTGGAATGAATAAGTAACTACACCTACAATGCTAGTCCTAAACCTACATCTACTCCTACAATCTACAGCTTTACCGTTATTATCTCACCGTTTAAACCTTCCTTGAACTTCCACAATTATTTCTAGACCAAAATTAGCCAAATCGATCCAGCCGTTCTCGAGTTTTAGCGAGACATTGGAATTACAATCTATTTTTACGTCCCTCGGGAACGGGATAAAAAGTATCCTATGGACATAGGATAATTTTTATCCCTTGGTTCTAAGCTCCCCAATTTTCAGCCAAATCGGTTTAGCCATTCTTGAGTTATATGTACCTATAGTGTAACTAACACGACTTTCTTTTATATATATAGATTTAGTTTTTTCATTCGTCGTGCAATGTGTAAATAATTTCGATTCTAATAATGTCAGTCCGAATGGCAGTTTGGTATACGTACGTATAATTTTTGCTTTGATGTTTCCGGCTCGAATACCGGTAAAAAGTACGATTTTGAATCACTGTCTTAAAAATAGAGTGCCGCGTACCTATAATGCAATCCTGTTTTTCCGTACTATGTACCAGAACTCCGAGCAAAGCTCAGTAGTCTCCCAGGAACTATATTATTATATTATTTAATATAATATAATATAATATAATATAATATAATATAATATAATATAATATAATATAATATAATATAATATAATATAATATAATATAATATAATATAATATAATATAATATAATATAATATAATATAATATAATATAATACAATGTAATGTAATGTAATGTAATGTAATGTGATGTGATGTGATGTAATGTGATGTGATGTGATGTAATGTAATGTAATGTAATGTAATGTAATGTAATGTAATGTAATGTGATGTAATGTGATGTAATGTAATGTAATGTAATGTAATGTAATGTAATGTAATGTAATGTAATGTAATGTAATGTAATATAATATAAGGTTCTTCAAAACCAATTACGGGTTTTTGCCCATATAATCAACTGCTTATGTAACGTTTAGGCAAAAAATAAATAAAGATTAAAAAATACATATTGAATAAAATTGCATTGCGCTCTCTACGGCGTCGAGGTCATTAACCTCACAGAAAAATCTGGTTTAAAGGGGAAGCAACGACTTTGCATAAATAACATCAATAAAATCAGATAAGTATGTGCAGTCAGTGACCTTAACAGCGCCGTATAGAGTGTACTATAAATTTTTTTCGAAGTTTTATTATTTTTCGTGCCTAAAAGTATTTACATATCAGTAGAGTTTATCAGTTTATCATATGCCCAAAATATCCGTATCAAGGCAGATTAGGTTTTTGAACACGAAATAAGGTACGATAATTTATAATACTTTCATTATAATTACTAACACAAGATCTTATTATCGGATTAAAACTGAAAAAAGCAGACACAGTAAAATGTTGCTTTAATAAATGGGACTGCATTTCTAGTTTCGGATGACTACAGTTTTACAAGAAAATGAATTGAAAATGTCATGAAGCGGAAATTTTTCCCATCCCACGGGATTCGGGATAATTAAATTGAGTAAGAATTTATATCCCTTACTCACCAGTTTGTAGTTTTTCGCCCAGAAAATGTCTAATTGCATTACGCCTTGTAAAACAACTTATATAACAGCTTGGTGCAATTTTAAGTGAATTTTAAGCCTTTTTATAAACTTTTTTCATAAGACATAAAAATACATCGCTATTTAACTTTGTAAGAGTGTATGGCTGCGTGGATGTTTGTTACTCTTTCACGAAATTTGGTAGCAGTAGTTTAGACTCTGTACTAACTTAATAATAGTATATGCTATTTTTAAAGCAGCAAAATGTACGGTTCTGGCGGGATTTCCTTTTGCGCGTACAAAATCGCGGATAACTTCTAGCTTATTATAAAGTTAACATTATTAATATTTATTTCTTGCAATAATTATAATAACTTAGTTACTATAATTATTGCAAGAAATAAATAATATATAACTATACAACTAACTATAATAACTTGTGAAAACGTGTTATTAGTGTTAAGAATTTATATTGTATTTAAGATGTTTATATCTATCACTGTATGTTTTCCAAATAAATTAAATTAAAATTAAATTAAATTTAGTATAGCTAGGTTACAATGGCCGCCATTTTGCACATTTTCTCCAGATATATCGCACTGTATGTGTATCTTGTAACTGTGTAAATAAATTATTTATTAATTTTACTACTTACGTATAAATAAATATTATTAATGTTATTTAAATCTAATACTATCTAGGTGATATTAGATTCAAAAACATAATAATATTAAAATATAAATCCTTCACATAATATTACTGAATGTGGTGTAGATTTCAAAGCAAATGGCATTAGGGTCAGTTCACACCGCGACGATACGCAACGCTAAGTGGCGCTACATTTTTAACGTAGCTATTCAAAATTGAACTTTATTCACGGTACAAATAAATTCACAACTCACATGACATCAGGCATACACTGCACATGCGCAATGCAGCGCATTGCAACTTGACATTCGAACTCTTACAATGAAACGTTTTTTTTTGTCATTAATAAAACTCAATTTTGAATATCTATCTCAATAATGCAGCGCTGCGTCACGTATCGTTTTATTTCGGTGTGAACTGACCCTTACAATTGATAAGGGTCCGCCAAAAATCAGCATGCAGCCGCCACACGCTGTAAACACATCCTTTAGCAACGGAAAAAAACATTATTCAAAAGCGAACTAGCGTTACAGTTACAGGAACCCAAAAACACCCCTCATTATAATTTCAGTCACGATTTTAAGATCGAGCTAATGTGACAGTGAAGAATGTTCGAACCCAACCTTTATTATATCAAACAAATCGCTAGGGACATTAAGATTTACCCGTTATACAAAGAATAATAAATAAGTTAAGGATTGTACTTTATTAATACGAGTAACTATCTAGTTATTATACATCATTACAACATCTGTTGCCCGCGACTTTGTGCTCATAAGTTGATCTTGCGAAAACCGTATGATTTTTCCGAAACAAAAAGTAGCCTATCTCCTTCCCCGTGGTCTACTCTATATATCTGCCAAATATGATCAAAGTATGTCCAGTAGTTTCAGAGCCTATTCAATACAAACATACGAACAAACCTCTTTATAATATTAGTATAGTTAGGTGAAAACAATTTCTATTAACTATAATATTGTGCACCTACATTATTTTCAACGACTCGCAATAGTTGAAATAATATCAGGTATTAGCTGGTTAACTTCTTTATGTGTTAGGTGGTTATTCTCAAATAATGTATATAATCAAAAGATTTTAGATACTTAATGTCATAATTTATAGGTGCCTTAGACTTTTGTTACATTTAAGCAAATATATACAAGTTTTTGAAAAACGGGCGTTGAGTTGATAAGAACGGTATTAACAGATTCATCTAGTTTTGTAGTTATTTGGTGGGCATTTTGTGATCTGCTTAAAAGCTTATTAAGTATTCATCAAAATAAAAATTATGAACATGTAGTGACATAATAATTTTATGTGATAGTCCTCAGAGCTAGCAGCCATAGGTATACACTTCGACGCCGCAGGCAGCTCGGCGTTGCAAAGCTGCGCCGTTTCACCGGCGGCGCCGACGCAGAAGCGTATGCACGTGAGTAAACACACATAAGGGCCAGTTAACACCGCGACGATACGCGACGCTACACGGTGCTGCATTTTTAAGATAGCTGTTCAAAATTGAGCTTTATTCACTACACAAACAGATACACGTTTAATATGACATCAGTCATACACTGTACACACGCGCTGTGCAGCGCGGTGCAACCTGTCATTCGAACTTACAATTAAACGTGTATTTTCTTGTGTAATGAATAAAGTTCAATTTTGAATTAAAAAAAACTGAGGCCTTTTAATTCGGTAATGGACGATTTATACAGTATTCTCCGAGCGAAGTAACCACTCTTGAAATACTGTAGTGCCTGGTACAGTTGGTTTTTTTGACGTGATAACGTCTTATAAATTGATGGAGCTGGCTGCACGCACGAAAAAACATGACTCATGCGTTACCTCGCTAAATATGACACATTGCCGTTACCTCAGCTGGCCGCGCCTTAGGTATGTGAGCGGTGGGACGGAGAGGCTGTGGCGCTTGATGTTATTACTCACTTCGGCGCCGGACTTCGCGGCGGCAACACGCCTACCTAAGGCGCGGCCAATTAGTTCCGTGCGCACTATAAACATGACAACCGATTTTTAAATGTCGTATGCCCAAGCACATACGGCATACTCACAACACAGTCAGCCTAGTCCAGGAATGACTGGTCAATACGTCTGGGCTCAACCATGTGCGGGTTTCCTCACATTCTTTTCGTTCACCGTTAGAGCGTCCGTATAATGTACTAACTTGAAATCTGAAAAAGTCTCATTGGTACACGCTACAACCTGGGAATCGAACCCGCACTCTCTCGAGTGCGAATCAAACGGTCTACCAACTAGGCCACGGAGCTCTTAATTTGAATAGCTATCTTAAAAATGCAGCACCGTGCAGCATATCGTTTCACTTCGGTGTCAATTTACATCTGGCAAACAAGCCGTATAATTTTTAATAACCATGTTTCAAGGTACACAAACTTCTATAAGTAGCTATTTGTGGAAAACTACTACAGTGAAAACTGAAAGCTTTAGATATTGAAATTACTGTAGCAAACCTTTAATCTAAAACGGTAAAATGGGGAAAATTTGACGCATTTGAGTAAAATAAATTAAATAGCACAAACTGTTTCTACGAAAGCAGTTATGAAATTCTATTTGAAATTAATTTTATAAGTAAGCTATCTGATGTACAGATGAGTGGTCTATATTATTTGCCACTTCTTCACGTTTCTGGAAACTGCTAAAGTCGGTTAGTCAGCAAAATAGCAGATGCAGTTGTATTTTTTTATATTGAATGTTTTATTACTCGTAATATAATCTGTTACAGAAATTACAGAAATAGTAAGAGAGTTAATATTGTAACTTATTAAATTTAGGTAGGTATGTTATTTTAATCTTTTGGTCAGTTCACACGAAACGAAGCCCGACGGGACTCAGTGAATCGCTATCTTAAATATGCAGATATTTAAGATAGCGATTCAGAAAGATGATCGCCGCCTCAGATGGGCATGTAAAAAGTCGGACATGTGCCTTTTCTGTCGCTAGTCGTGTCGGTTATCCGTCCCACTGGGCTATGGAGATAAGGGAAGAGAGAGACTCCTCTTGTGTACTAATAACTCCTTTTCGTGGTTGCAACGAATCGCGACGGAAATCGGCGTGGGAGCTACTATATGGCCGGTACCGCGATGTTCATTTTCTCAAGTTGTAGGGATAAATTGAGTTGTCCCGTAAATCTACCCTATGTTTGCCTTCATAACGGTTTACATATATCTTCCATTCAACGCAAACGCACACCACAAATGTGCAAATAAAATTCTATTTTATGGGTACTTTAATTGAGTAATTGGTGTTTTATCCACACATTTATATAACTAATTGGCGTAATGAATGATTTGATGCGTTGAATGGCGTTGGTAAAACGCAAATTGGAGCGCTGCGGCTTAATGGTGCGGTGTAATCAGCTTGGTTACATCGCTCATTATGCCATCCGCCATTTTGTTATACAGCGTGTCTCGCAACTGTTAAATGTGTTAATGTTAAACATTTTGAACTAGCAACAGTAATGGGACTATTATTTCCCAAAACAGATACGATAATGTTTGGTTTTGACTAGGGAATAGTAGTTCAGTAGATTATTGAAATTTATTCACATCTATATATATATAAAAGGCAAAGCTGATTGACTGATGTATCGACGCACAGGCCAAACCCTTAAGGCTAGAAATTTGAAATTTTGCACACGTATTTCTCATATGACGCAGGCATCCACTAAGGAAGGATTTTTCAAAATTCAACCTCCAAGGCGGTAAAATAGAGGATGAAAGTTTAAAACCTAAGTTCACGCGCGAAGCCGCGGGCAGATAATTTGATAGATAATCCTTATATTGCGTTCAATAAAATAATAACAATTAAAAGAAGATATTTCAAATTGCAGGTGGTAATGAAATGTGTGCTTCAGTAAATGGATAATAAGTACTATTCGCTAGCTTTCTTCATTATTTATTTATTTGGCATATCAACAATATAAACACGAGCTTACATACTTGTCATTTTGGTCCATTAACAGTATTCATATCAATTAAAGACATGCACAACTTTATTTTATAAAACACAATACAACATATTTTAGTAAAATTTACAAAGTTAAAATTTACTTACGTTAGATTATAATAATATTAAAACAAAATTAAAAATCTTTTAAATTCAGGTGAGTAAAAATGTAAGTTAAGTTATTAATTATTATATGCACAAATTATTATTATGTCATGGTTCCGATTGGGACAATCATAGAATATTAGCTTTTTATTAATATTAACACAGAATACAATAATAATACACAAGCAATATAAAAAAATATAAGTACAAATTATATAGGAGATAAGATAAATAATAGGAGATAAGTACAAAATTGAATTTATTAACTTTAATTCTGAGTTTATGTATATTATCATTATTTCAACAAAAATGTCACACATAACTTATGGATTTTAAGGCCATGTTTCACAATCGCCGAAAAAGTGACGAATAGCTTATCTGAAAGTTTTGTCTCTGTCGCTAACAGCTAAAGTAAGCAGCGACAAAACTTCCGGATAAGCTATTCGACACTTACTAGGCGATTGTAAAACAGGCCCTAACAGTAATTTTCGTTCTTCAATCATAGAAAAAAAAAGTCCTTTTTAGACCTGTAACTTTTAAATTTAGCAACTGATTACTGCGCTTTTTGCATTTTTCGGTTCATATTTATGATGCTTTTAGTAAAATATAAGAATTGTGCTGATTTAAAACTAATGGATGTTCGCTATCATAACGTAGATCCTGCACAGCAAAAATAGCAAAGTATTATTTTTTCTTATCGAAAATGCGTTCTTCCACGCGAGATTTTGACATATCCAAGACAATTCGACTGTCAATCTTCTGTCACTGTGAGTGACGGCAAATAGGGAGTGTGCTCAATTGACTGTCATTACTCAGGAAAATATTGGATTATCATGTATGGGGCTTTTATTTTACAAAATAAAATATTATGATTTCACTTAGCAAACCATTAGCTCACAGTTGCATGGCATAATTTATACACACATAAAACAAAAACGTGTCTAGGCTATTAGGTTTTAAGGACATCTAATAAAATTAAAGTTCTTGCGATACGTCCAAAGTATATTCGACGAAGAAAAACTATAAAGAAGAAAAATACTGAAAGATCTACGTTTGCCGAACATCTAAATAGTAATGGACACAACTTTGACCCTGATAAAAATATAAGATATTTACATATATTACCAAAAAGCAGGAAGATGGACGCATTAGAAGCGCTTGAAATTAACAGACACAAAAAATGTGGGATCTTACTAAATGACCAGACATGCCTTTCGAGTTCCATATTATTGCAAGACATTTAATTTAATTATTATTTATAGGTTATACTATGTTCTTTTGTTGTGACCTTTTGACGTTGGTATTAATTTTGGATGAATTTTTGACATAATTTATTAATTTTAATTTTGATATGTTTTAATTTCATATAATTTATTTGCCATTATTTATAATATCTTAGATTCTTATGTATTAAGGACATTTTTAATTTAATTGAATCATTGATGATAGTAGTACTTTTAATTTTATATTCTGACATCCATTCTATATAATTACATAATTCTATGAAATTACAAATCAATAAGTTATTAATTTATCAATCTAATTTGTTATAATTTTTTACTAGTGTTAATTTGTGATATACAGTAGAAAATAGAATAAGTTGGTATAAAAATTTAAATTACGTTGCACAAAATTGTAAAAATTTCATGATGCTGACAACCCTTTGCACAATGTTTACAATTTTTTAAAAATTTTAATCTACCTACACCTGATGATGACTTTGTCGAAACCGGTCGTGTAATATATTAAAATTAATGTAAAATACCTATTAAAGTGGAAATAGTGCAAGAAGTCCTGTGTGTTATTACTGTGAAACATGAATTTCCACCAAGAACCTACAGTACAATCAATAACATATGAAAAACTATAAACAAAAGGAAGGGCTTGTGTATAAGTATAATATAAAGTATTGCAGAATATTCAATTACAAGATATTAAACGAAGTACAGAATATTATAATGTGTAAAGTTAGTAGTTTCCACACTGTGAAACTAATCTACGGGGCAAGAAACGAAGGATATTGGTAACCAAACGTCTAAGGGTCAGTTCACACCGCGACGATGCATTTTTAAGATAGCTATTCAAAATTGAACTTTATTTACTATATAAAAAGATACACGATATTCATTTAACATCAGTGCAACCTGATATTTCGAACTCAGACAATGAAACGTGTATCTCCTTGCGTAATGAATAAATTGAAATTTTGAATAGTTATCTTAAAAATGCAGCGCTATGGCACGAATCGTTTCGTTTCGGTGTGAATTGACCCTTACGTCGCAAGTCGCGTAGGACATACCTACACACTTTTTAAATCAAAGTTATTTTCACAAAGATCAAACTCATTAGCCAATGAAAACTTTTGGAATATTCCGAAAAAACAAAGGGAGTAAGTAAAAACAAAGGAAAATCGGAAACGGCCACGCAAATGAGATTACCAAGCCGAATTTTATTTTATCCAATAAACCCACAAATGGACTTTCTCACCTTATTCTGGCTTCATTTGAATCAGTCAAAGTTTAACTATAAAACGTGTACTTAGATTTTTACTTTGAAAGCTGAGAATTTTGATTGACTCACGGTCGAATACTGAAAAGATAGTTAAATTAAGTGATTCTCAAGTCACAAGCTATCCTTGTCATTTCGGCTAGTAGAGACAGCGACAGCCTGTGAATAGGAGGGCTCTTAATATTGAATAGCGTTTCAGTATTCGGCCGTTAGACAGTTTTGTGGTTACAAAAATATACAAACAATGCAATCCAAAAATTAAGATTTTAAATTATGTTGTATTTTGGGAACTAGCCCAGCCACTATTTCAATTTTGAATTGGATTCATCATATATCCTCATAATAAAGTCACAAATAAATAAAGAAATACTTTCATTTTGAACTTCACACACCCAAGGAACCATCCTTCCTTCCAAGGATTTTGAGGAGCAGGAACACTAGTGCAAGACACAAGAGGAGTTACGAGTGTAACTGCAAGTGTCAATGGGCGGTGGTCCTGGTTTACCTTCAGTTTTTTGAAAATGCTAACCGTCTAGCTATCACGGTTCACGAGATACATACAGCCTGGTGAAAGACGGGCGGAAGGATGGATCTACGGACGGACAGACAGACAAAGTCCAAGTCCAAGCCAAGTCTCAGAACTCTTTACCCTTAAACATACAAAGACGCAGACAATGGAGAATAGGAAAAAAAATACATTATATTTCCTCATATTTGTATTGTTTCATACAAATATGTTTTGGTATTAGGAGTAATACCGAAACATCTTTGTATGAAACATTATAGCACAAGTGTGACACAAGAGCTACACGACGTTATCGGGCTTAAGTGCGAAATAAACCGTGGTTGTCTGGCTATAAACTTTTATTATCCGAAATGCACATTTTTATATTTTTTTCCTTGACTATAAAAATGTTATTTACCCCCGGTCATTTGTTGGTAATTTGATTTATTTGAAGGAAGGAAATTGATACATAAAATTTGTAAGAATATGAGTGTGTCTCTTTGTTTACACTATATTAAAAAAAAAAAAATTCTTTATTTCAGACAATTACAGTCCATATTTGTTAGTAGGTAACATAAATCTTAACCTATGTTAGTTCACATTTTAAAAGTTTAATTAAAAAGAAACAAAAAGTAACAAAAAGTAAGGCCAGTGACAGCAGCCTGAGTCAAGTCACCCAGTCGCACCTCTCACATGCAACTCAGTGAAGCGACCCAAAACTGCTGAGTCCAGCCTCCCTGCTATCATTTCCAGGATGCTGTTACAACTACCCCTTAACCTTTGTACTACAGAA
Source organism: Phengaris alcon alcon (assembly GCA_037179445.1). Taxonomy (NCBI): domain Eukaryota; kingdom Metazoa; phylum Arthropoda; class Insecta; order Lepidoptera; family Lycaenidae; genus Phengaris; species Phengaris alcon. The sequence continues at coordinate 650,914 of JAYRCH010000175.1, read as the reverse complement.
CATGTTTTCTTTCTCATGATAGCATAAAAATCATCAATATGAGCATCTGCAAACATATTGACTGATAGCTTTTATTAAGGGATAATAAAAAAACCGAGGCAATAAAGTTTTTATGCTAATTTTAGACTAAGATGTGTTATTTTTAGTGTCCAACCGAATGTTCGGTCAAACTGACAGACGGACGGACAGAGCGAAACTATAAGGGTTCCTTGAATACTATGGAAGCCTAAAGACTGGCTGATTATACTGACGTTTTCTTTATTATTCCCTCAATACATGATCCTTGTAAGGAACTTTCAGTTTCGGTTTCGGCCGAAACTATGAATTTTGCGGAAATTCGTTTTCGCTTTCGGTTTCGTTCGTAAAAACCAGTTTCGGTGGGACGCTAGTTATTGTCAAATAAACGAAACAAAAATATTGATTTGATTTGATTTGATTTGAAAAAATACCAGATCCACGTGAATAGGGAATTTCTAAAAATCTATGTTAACAGTCACTAGTAAGTACAGGATTCTTTTGGAGTGACGTTAAAAAAAATTATTTCGGATAAAATATTTCTTTAGTTTCTCAATCATATTAATATCAAGAAACCTTACCCGGCGAGAAGAAACCATACCATAACGATAACCACCATAATAATTACCTAATGGCTTTTTTCTATGGAAGAAAAGACAAAATGACAGATTGATAAAGAAAATCTGCCATTTTGTCTTCTCAATTTGTCAATTCTTGTGTAGAAAAATTCAACGGCGGTGTTCATGTTCCGCGTGCTGGTGTTAGGCCTGTGAACCGGCGGTAATGGTATTTTTGATGTGTAACATCTTTCCTCTCGCTTTCTTGCAATTTGTGGGAGTGATTTCGTGAAATGGGACGGGAAGTGTGTAACAGGAAGTCGCGCGGGCTATTCGAATTGACGAATGAGCGCGCGGTGGTAGAGTTCGCCGTCAGATTCGAATAAAATATTTCAGTATTTAGCTTTTTTGAATTTCTGTCACTGCTTAGTGGAAAAGTTTCCGTATTTTTTATCATATAAGTAAATCGTACTAAGCATTTTTTTTGAAATATTTTCATAAAATGTTTACACATCATATTATGCGACTGTGTGGCTAGCTCTTTTTTTTTATTTGATTCTATCGACTTCAGAAAAAATGGTTTTACTTTGCTCATATATTATGTCCTTCAAAGCTAAAGAGTTTTCACTTTAACCCTACATTGCATACCCTACGTAGACATTATTAAGTGTCGTGAACCGCCACGGCTATATTACCGCGGTCACGTTACGATATGGAGCGCCACCTGAATATTAAAGTTAATGAAAAATAATATTCCCCTGCGGCATTGTAATAACAATAATTAATTACTTTCATGGAACGATAACTTTAATTGAGGTGTCGGACACCTCATTTGGAAGTTCTATTTTGCTATATATATACATATATTTTGATTTTTAAGTAACTTTATTGTCTTTTTACCCGACTACGGCGAAGCCAAAAGGAAGGGTAATAGTTTTGGCAGTCTGTGTATGTATGTTTGTTTCACCGTAGCGCCTAAACTACTGATTGAAAATTAGGTGTCAATATATTCTTAATAACAGCCCTGGGTAACATAGGATACATAATAATTTACGTCGTTGACTTACTGTTTTTATAAAAAAATATAGTTATTAAAATATATTAGACACCTTAATGTATAGAATATGTGAAGTCAAACATTCATATTTTGGCTTCGTATAATTTTTTTATCCTTTACAAAAAGTGTACACGTACTTACGTAGACTATGACGAGTAGAATCACGAGGCGCAAAAACTATGGAGTGGCTACTTTATTTGCTAAATTATTTTCATCAGCTTTTACCAACGATGTGTTCTCAGTTTTATCCCATTTTATAGGGTAGGTAAGTATTTAATTTAATCACTGATGAATAGAATTTATGTATTCAATGCCTATATTTTTTTAAATTAATAATTAACGGCCCTAAACGTAACGTTGTCAAAATAATTAAAAAATACTTAGTACAAAGTTATAGCGTAATTCGTAAAGTTATAACTTACTTAATTAATATTGCTTTATTCCGTGTATTCTTGCTAATTAAGCTATGGAGTGGTGTAGGGTGGAGTGCCTATAGGAGGAGGTCGAGGGTCGGATCGGGTCAAGAGGGGATAAACAAGAATGTCTGGCCCTTTTTACACTTTTTAATTTGTTTCCATACAATTTTAAGTAGGTACATAGTACGTGTAGTTTGTTTTGTGATAAATTAATACCAGCGCGTATAGACTTATTTTATATAAGGGTCAGCTTACACCGCGACGATATGCGGCGCTACGCGGCAATGCATTTTTAAGGTAGTATTCAAATTGAACTTTATGCACTACACAAAAAGATACACATTTCATATGACATCAGTCATATACTGCACATGCGCTGTGCAGCTCGGTGTTACCTGACATTCGAACTCTTGCAATGTTTCTTGTGTACGTAGCACATAGTATGATTAAAGCAAATTTCTGAATATCTAAACACACCGGCATAGCGGAACACAAAAAAAAGGTACATAATTAAAAAAGTATGGTTTCATTTTAAAATCTACTTACTACACTTCTTTTGTTATTTAAAGTTTCATTTGTTTTACTTAAAATGAGATCACATTAAGAACATATTTTGCGAGTAAAGGCTATTTGTGAAAAATGGTACATTTTTGAACTTTTCATGTAACCGGGAAAAGTGAAAATGAATATTAAAATAACAATTAATCAAATTAGAAAAATGGTGATGAATATCGCGTATTTCCTCCACGTACTCTTATTAAAGTTTCTACCCGTCTAGACATACTGAGAATGATGTTATCGATGATCTCCTGGGATAGTCTCCGCCATTCCTCAACTACGGCGATTCGCAGTACACCCACGTTGGCAGGAGCTGGAATTCTGGACTTAACTTTTCTTTTCAGCAAGTCCCAAACGTGCTCTATTGGGTTCATATCCGGTGATCTCGCCGGCCACTCCATAACAGTGATATTCATATCATTAAGATAAGCTTGAGTTACCCGAGCGGTAACCCGGCCAAGCATTATCCTGTATAAAAACAAAATCGTCACCGATATATGGGGCTAACGGTACGACATTTTCTTCTAAAACTCCTCTGATATAGCGGTCTGCAGTCAGACTCCCTCTGTCAATCACTACCAAGTCTGTGCGAGCTCCCAAACAAATGCCCGCCCAAACCATTATTGATCCACCACCGTATGCAACTGTAGTTTCAAAATTTGTCTGAATGTATCGTTCTCCTTTGCGTCTGTATATTCTTTGCCTGCCGTCAATTTGACTTAAGAGAATTCTGCACTCATCACTAAACAATACCTTACTCCATTGGTCCGCGTTCCAAAGTCGATGTTCCTGAGCAAAAGTTAACCTGTTTCTACGATGATTTACCTCGAGCCTTGGAGCCTAGGCGGGCACAAATGAACCCAAACCAGCTTCTAACTCATGTCGGGCTTGGACGGCCGTCAAACGGGGGTTCCTACGTACACGAAGCCGAATGAAACGATTATCCCTACTCGAAGTGCGTCTTTTTCTGCCTTGTCCTGCTCTTCTCACATAAGTACCGGTCTCCCTGAGCCGTTGGATACTACGATGGATCGTTGAAACTGGTCGACGAAGATCTCTGGATATCACTCTGTAGGTTTGACCATTTCTTCGCATTTCGAGTGCCCTGGCAATCTCCGTTGGGGCTAAGTCAGGCATAATTCAGTCCTCAACTCCAAAAAGATACGAGATTAAAAAAAAACTAACCTCAGAAGGAAGAAATACTCGAAGTTCGCTCCAGATAAAGTGTATTTAAATAAAATTAAAACAATTGCATAAAATGTGATGTTTAGTTGTTTTCTTAATTTGAAAATATTTCTTTTTAAATTAAATGACGTATAAACCAGCCAGCAACCTTATATGATACTGATATCAAACCTTTATTTTATGTTCCGCTAAATATGCCGGTGTGTGTATCTTAAAAATGCAGCTCTTTGTCGCGTATCGTTTCGTCTTAGTATGAATTGACACTAAAAAATTTAGAAGATGCGACCGGCCGTTAAGGTTAAGTGTTAAAAATTAGCCATTCAAAAGCATTAACGTATTACCTTATAAATAATAATAAATAAAATATTACTAAAACACGGTCAATTAATTAAAACATAATAATACAAAACATTCAGAAGGCAGCAAATTTCATGAAAATAATTATCACACGTCCACGAAAATCATTAGTATATTCCCAAAACCGTACGTTTCATTTAAAAATTAATTAATCAATGTCGTGTCCATGGATGTTTGTTACCTACTGTAATTAATGTTTCGTTACCAAGTATCCATTTGGTTACCGCTGGTTTGTCATTTAATATGCAATTTAATTAATATTACATCTAGCAATGTCCCGCGAAGATATACCCCATAACCTGCAAGCAAAATATGTGAGTGCACGAATAAGCATGCGTAAAGGACCTCCCTCCTCCCACACTGCCTATGCGTACCCTCAGCAACAAGATCGTGCAAATACCACTACCACACAAGCAACAATGTCATCAAGATCGTGCAAGGCCCCGCACAACCATGCAGGTTGCAAAACTCGACGATTGTGTTGAGAAATAGTTAAAATTTTAGCCGAATTTAAAAGGAGAATTATTTAGAAAATGAATTTATTTCATACTTTTTTGTGTTTTTTACTTTTGTTTAAATTTAAAATAAATAAAATCGGTTTAATTTTTTTGTTTACAAAATAATATTTTTTCCCTTTTTAGTCATATTTGTTATATTATTATTAAAACATTTTAAGAAAGTTTAAAATAAACGATCAAATGAATAATTGAATACGCTCCAAGCTTCGATTAGGTATTGTATATAAGATGATGATGATGATTACTGTAAGTTACATAGTGGCATGCAGTCCTTTAAACAATGACGAAATTTCCAAACGCGTATCTTTAAAGACTAAGGAGTTCTGTTCATTTCTATCTACTTCGTCACACACCGGGCCCTTGACCCTGGGCCTTGGGCGGGGAACCATAGTCAGGGGCCAGAGCTCTTCTACGTGGGGTGGGGAGTGCTTTTGGATCCGGGGTATACCTTGGTGTAGATTCTTATATTTTATCTCTAGCATATGCTTGGGTTATTTCAGACAATGACAAAATCACTATAATATGTGTCCATATAAATTTTGAAGAGTTCCCTCGATTCACCATGGATCCCATCATCAGGTCACCTCTTTCGTGACTCAGAGACAAATTTCGAATTATAACCTTTAAAACAATAAAATAATTTTGCATATAGGTTCACAATCGGCAAAGTAATGTTCAAATATATCCGTGTCGGTGTAAAATACTATGAGAAGTACCTATTATATCATCATTATGTGATGATATATGGTGGAATGATGGTGGTGATGATGATGATTACTGTAATGGACATAGCTGCTGTTATATGCCAGCATAGTATGCTGGCAGTTCTTTAAACAACGCCGAAATCCCCAAACATGTATCTATAACGAGGCAGGAGTACTGTTTAGTATTTTTGGATCCAGACGCTCCGCCGTCTGTGTACGTAAATCGGTACCCAGACGGCGGAGTAATCGTTGAACATACAATTATATATATATATATAAACTATTTTGTTTGTCGGTAAATACGAGTTTATTATAAGTCGATATCAAAAACATTACTTTTAAACAAACAAAAAACTACATTAAATAACATATTATCATACCTGTAAATACGAGAATTATGTTTATTATTATTCCTCCAGTATGGTAATAAATTAAAATCTTTTGTACATCTTTATATTCTTTGCTTTTAACTTTTTTCCATTTTAATGAAATTTCAATCAGACTTCAAAATAATTACTTCTAAAAATATTTAAATATCTAGCACATAACACTACTTTAGATAAAAACTTACTTTATTATTTACATCTCCCCCCTTCAAGGGAAAAAAAATCTACTTTTTTTAATCTCACCTCTATATAAAGTAAAATCCTCTTTTTTTTGTTTAATTCCTCTAAATCGAATACAGGTACAGGAATCAGTTTAGTAACAATTATTTATTATTTATTATTCGTTTATAATTTTTTATTACAAATGGCTATATCTGTCCGTTTCTCAAATTAAACTTTTCTAATTTATTTTTTATGTGTGTGAGTTTCTTGTCCTACTGCTATTATAAATGTGAAAGTTTGTGAGGATAGATGGATATGGAGGAAGGACGGATGGATAGATGTTTGTTACTCTTTCACGCAAAAACTACTAAATGGATTTTGATGAAATTTGGATTATCTATAATATAATATAATATTATCTATAACTATAATATGTACATTATCTTATAAGTATTTAAAAAAAAGTCTTAACGCTCAGTATCATATTCTCAATGAACTCATGACTAGTTCTATCACATAAGATCGTTGCAGTTTAGTTTCAAGGCGGTAAATGCGGCCATTAAAGTGTATCTGCAGCACTCGCTAAATCCGAAGTCTATCTGCCATTGTTCGTATCTAGCCAGGAGAGCGTGGCAAATATGTAGTGGTGTATCATCATCCACCAGCTCACTTGACATGCTCAGCAAATTTTGGCATTCTATATCGCGTTTTATATTGGAGTCGATATAAAATGCGATATAGAACGCACTTAAAACTCCTCTGGTTTTACTGGTTTCCGTGGGCGACGGTAGTTTATATTCATTAGGTGATCTGTCTGCTCGCTGGAACTATATCATACAATCGCATTTAAACAGCGCCGTACCTAAGTGGAGTCCTCCTTTTGCGTAGAATATTATTATTATTAATAGTAATAATATCTATGGGCGCTTTCATTCCACGTCTATCTGGTTCTTGAACTTGAAAGAACGAAACGAAACGAACGAAAAGAAAAGAACTTGTGTAACGGGTACCAGACAACGGAAATATAGTTTATACTTTTCATATTACACTTATATTTAAGATTTTTATTTTAATATAATACATTTCATATTCCATGACCCAGGAACACAGAAAACTTTTTGTTCCCTTGGCGAGATTCGAACCCGTGACCTCCTCCTTCAATCCCAATGTTCTTACCACTGAGCCACAAAAATTCGGTGTTGCTCTGGTGTTGCGGGTTTCAACCATCAGGCGATCCGTCTGCTCGCTGGCCCTATATCATATAAAAATCGCATTAAAACAGCGCCATACGTAGGTGTGGTTCTCGTATTGCCTAGGATATTACCAATCAGATACTCATTACACATCTCACTTAAGATAAATCCAGGATCGTATGAGATTGATGTGATTCAGTGGCCACCGCTAGACGGATTATTGGTCAAAGTAAGATTAATTATCCGGGGAACTAATGCGAATCCGTTCTAAAGGATATTAAGCACCCACCGACGTTGTAGGGTTAACCTTAGCAGAAACTAAAACACAGGAGTTAATTTAACGATATCTTTTATTATTTAAATAAAAACATTAATTATAATTATTGAATAACATAATATTTTATAACTTTAGGAATAGATTTATTGTCATACTAGCTGATGTTGTCCGCAATTTCGTGCGCGCAAAACGAAAACCTAGCCTTAATTAATAGTAGCCTTTATCCTTCCCCGTAGTCTACTATATATTTGAGCCAAATTTTATCAAAGTCGGTCCAGTACCAACAAACGAATCTAACCTCTTTAAAGTATTAGTATAGGCCAGAGGTCGCGCCGTGGTGGAAATTCGCCCTTAATAATTCATATTATTTTAAGTTTGAGCTTTATAAGGGTTCTTTTGTTTCTTGGATAGAAAAAAATAAAAAGTGTAAATAATTGTAACAGATTAACAAACGTCAACGTGTTACATAATTGTATCTATCAAACGCACAGAAGTGTGCGTTAGGCTAAGAACTCACGGAGCGATTTTTAGTCGCGCCCGTCGCGATTGCGGGCCCGCAGCTTCTGTTAAATGCAAATATTTAAGTAAAAAGTTAAAGCGAAACACATGACGCGTTTTACTCGAGACACGACAGTAAGGATTTGGATGAGGGTCTTCAAAAGGAAATTGCTAAGTGTAGCCGATAGGAATGGAGTTATAGGAACGCCAAGCCACTGGTAGGCATAAGCTATACAAGCTCAAGGCTCCACTGGAAGCCGCCATAGTGCAGTGCCCATAGTGCAATTTTTCACTTGAGTTTGCTCAGAAATCTCTTTGAAGGATACCTTTATGCTCTGAAGATGGCTAGCCTGTAAACAAGTTTTATTAATTCTAAAGCCTATATTGAATGCTTCGTATCCTTTCAAGCAAGTATATAATGCGCCTCCACGAGTCCGTATTACATTAAAACGTAGTTACCTAAGTGGAAATTCTGAATTACTCGAGACGAAATAAATGAAGAATGAAAATTTCCACACATTAAATTCAGGAATAAGTTTATTCTATTCACTTAATTTTCTTACACGGGATTTCTATTTAAAGTGAAACATTTCTATTAATTGACGACCTCGAGTTTAAGAAGCCTTTTGAAAAGTATCTTTTTCAAACTATTCCTACCCTAAAAAATGTTGTCTTTTTGTACTCTTTATTTTTTTTTTCTTCTAGACTTTAAATATTTCGTCCACACCCGCTACATAATAAATTAAATACGTCAATAGCTCTATCGCACCGCTCCGCGATACCGGTGACAAACGGTCGCCGGTGACGTATGGACAAAGCGATTTTTGTCCGCCATTTATTTCAGTGTGCTGGATATTTCAAAGTGGAGAGAGTGAATATCTCTCGCCAGTCGTGTCAGTTATTTTAGTAAGGAAAATGGGCATGGGGGACGATATTTTTCACCTCGGAGGAATTTTCATCCCCGTGGTCATCACAAGAAAACACACAACAAGAAACAGGAGGTGTACCTATTAACGGTTTTATAATATTATTATGGCCGTTGAGTTATTATAAAATTTAATTTTACAGTACCTGGGAGACCGAAGCTTTGCTCGAAAAATAATTAAAACAAAAAAAATAAAAAAAATAAGGAGCACAAAAATATTTATCTTACCGTGATTAGAACCCACTACATTCGGAATTTCCAAAAAATGCAAAAACTATACGTATCGTACAAAGAAACTATTCAGACTGACGTAAGAGAGTCGAAATTATTGATATATTGTTGCACGATGAAATAAAAAAACATAATATATTGCTTAAAAATGCGCAGTTTCTAAGGGACTTATCCCTAAGAGACCTAGCTAGATCGATTATTCTCCCCGAAAACTGCATGCATACTAAATTCCATGCTGATACTTGTAGCCGTTGTCGAGATACCGTTATTTTCTTACCTACATTAAATATACAATTAAATAATAACAACATTTTTGTAAAAAAAAAACTATAACAAAGCCGGGTTATAGTTTAAAAAATATATATATATATATATATATATATATATATATATATATATATATATATTAAATATTAAATATATTATATATATATATATATATATATATATATATATATATATATATATATATATATATATATATATATATATATATACGACTCTATTGATTAAGAGTAAAATCGAATCAGTAGTTTGGGCGCTACAGTGGAGCAAACTGTGCCAAAATCATTAACATCAAATAAAATCAAAAAATTCAACAAATTTGTGATTAAAATTAAACTTCTTTCTTATTTTAAAATTTACTGCTGACTGTAAAAAACTATTATTTACTTTCGAGATGTAGGTAAAATAGTACCTAACAGTACCAATCAGGCCCCGGCGAGATTCGAACTCGCGATCTCCTGTTTACTAGACAGGCGCTTTAACCAACTAAGCCACGGCGCCGATGACACTATTGCAGTATGTTTAGGAGGACTTGCGTATAAGATCCGATATAAGAAATATATACCCTCATCTGTTATTTATTAGTGATAAGAAATAAATGATAGATAATATTCACATTGACACATTGCCAATAGGTTGCCTAGTTGTCCGAAATGTCAGCGGTGCGGCGAGCAGCATAACTGCCTTAATTTAAAACTTTATCTTCATTACTATAAAACACAGTTTCGTTTGAGACAACCGCCACCGCTCACGCGCTAGCGGCCATCAGCGGCCGTAAGCGGCGGCTACCCGATATGCGGCTGGAAAACCCGTATAGTTTCGCTCTGTCCGTCCGTCTATCTGTCTGTCTGTCCGCGCTTCTAGCTTCTGTAATTATGAATGTAAATTTATGAAATTTGGTATAGTTATTGATTGTGCATAGATCTCGGTTTAAGCATTATAAAATAATAATAATTTTATATTTTATGTGTGGCTTTCCATACATGTGAAGTGGGGATGAAAAATACTTTTTCACCCTACCCCATCGTGTGGGGTATCGTTGAATAGGTCTTGAAATAAAGGCAAGGTTTCATACATGACTTTTACAAAGTCAACCATTTACGAGTAATCGGCCTCCAAAGTGGTTTATAAGTTGGTTGGCATTTCTTAATTATGAGACTTGAAACTTGCAATTTTCTATGCTGATGGATCATGCTAGAACTCTTTAGGAAAATTATTTTGAACGAAATCGGGCAGTATTTTTTGAAGTAATTTGAAAAATTTACGCGGTTATAGTTATGGAACCCTCCTTAGCCATATCCTGACATGCTCTTGGTTAGGTCAGGTTTTGGCCTAGTCAGGTCAGGCATTACCTGCTCATCGCACCACTAAAATGAAAAAAAAAAACTTTCATAATATTTTTCTTACTATTACCTAACCAATAAAACGGTCTCCATTACGCTCGAGGAACGAACTACACATTAGGATCATGGACACTTAATGGAATCTCTATGATTGTTATCTCAAAAACTTTGTTACTGACGTTTCCAGATCATTAAACAAAATCTTCTAATCTATGAAGGTGGAACTTGCAGCAACAAATTGTTGTACACGACAACATGACAACTACAATCAACGTTTGTTTTATCCAAAGCCTACCATATAAAAATTAAAAGAGACCATAAAAAAGAAATTTTAACCTTTTCTTCTACGCAGACTCTGATATTCCCAGTCAATTTGCATAAACGATAGTAATCCACTAAAATTGAAGTTCAAGCCAAACTGTAGCATAAATTCGAAGATCTTATAACATATCTGTGAGCCCTCCAATTTACGCAGAACCTTTCAAACAATACTAACCTTTGCTGCTTTGTGTTTAGGGCTATTATTTAATGCAAATTAAAGGTCTCATTTTCCGAGCGCGTTGCCGAAACCATTTTTCTCCATCCCTCCAATACTTTGCGAGGAAGATAAAATTTACAATATATCTTTTTATGATATTATACAAATCAACAAACTGTCAGACGCATTATTTTCAGTTTTGAAAAATATTCTTCTGGTGATATGGTAGGTATAAAAAATTATGAATAAACTGTCGAATACTGAAATGCTTCTTAAATTGAGTAACTCTCAAATCACGTGCTGTCTTTGTCAGTCAGTCAAGCGGAGACAGCAAGAATCTTACTACCACTAGGTGTTGACCGCGACTTCATGTGCACTTTTTCCCGAAATCTCGATGGACGATAAATTTTGCCGAGATAAAAAGTAGGCTACGAGGGCGGCACTGAAAATTTCGGGAATCAAGGAAGTAACACAACATTACTATTTAAAAATGTATTTATTGCTTTTCGAAGTATTCTCCGCGAAATTTGACACATTTTTCCATACCAATTATTGAAGCAACCATTCCATTCGGAAGTTGGGGTCTCCAAAATGGCCGTTTTGTAGGCGTCCACAGCTTCTTCAGGTGATGAAAATCTCTGACCACGCAATTTATTCTTTATTTTAAGGAAAGTATAGAAATCATTAGGTCTTAGGTCGGGGCTGTACGGCGGATGGTCTAATAATTCTATGATTTCTTGCTCTAAAAACTCTTTTCTTCTGTGCGCGGTGTGAGAACTCGCATTGTCGTGATGGAGGATGATGCGGCGGTTGCAGTTCTCTTTACGGAGTTCAGAAATGACCTGTGGCAAACAAATGTTAGCATACCATTCTGCATTAACCGTTCTTTGTCCCTCAAGAGGAATAGTCGCAACATGGCCGGTTTTGGAGACAAACGTGGCCACCATTTTTTTGCAACACTCCGTGAACGAACAATTTTTGTTGGCTTTAACTCATTTTCGAACACCCAAACTCGTGACTGGTTTTTCGTTTCGGGTTCGTACGCGCATATCCAGGATTCGTCACCTGATACGATGTTGTATATAGCATTTGAGGATCCTGCGTGGAATCTTTCGAGAGTTCTGACGCACCAAGTAACGCGAGCCGCTTTTTGCTCTTCACAGAGCAAATGCCGTATCCATCGGGAAAACAACTTTTTTACACCTAATTGTTCATGCAAGATTATTTGTATTTGACTCATGCCAATGTCTAAACTTGCCTGAATTTCGCGGTATGTCACATGTCGATCTTCCTCAATCAGCTTACGCACAGAATCAGCGTTTTCTTGGGTGACTGCAGTTTTTGGACGACCTTGACGGGGATCATCACTGAGCTTGACACTTCCACGTTGAAATTCAGCAAACCAGCGATACATTGTGGTTTTGGATGGGGCTTCATCACCAAACGCAGAAATCATCCGGTCAACACACTGATTTTGTGTTAAACCACTTCGAAAGTCATAATAAATCATCGCTCTAGAATTTTCTCGAGTCAATTCCATTTTCTCAACGACTAAACAAGTTTGACAAAACCTTGTGACAAGACCGAGAATCTTTTTTTAAATAAATAAACGGTATTCGATTTTTAAAACCAAGGAGTTTTAAATTAATAAGATTTTAATATGACAGGAACAGTGGAAATATTCCATTCCCGATACTTTTAGTGCAGCCCTCGTATGTCCTTCCTCATGGTTAGATCTATATCTTGGCACAGATAATAGATCTAACCAATGGGAAATTTCATAAAATCGGTATAATAGTTTCGGAGGTTATTCGATGTAAACAAATTAAAACAAATCTTTCGTCTTCATAGTAATACTAGATGTTGCCTGTGACTTCGTGCGCGTAAAAGGAAATCTCGCAGGAACCGTACATTTTATGCGTCCTTCCCGGTGGTCTACTCTATGTCTGTGCCAAATTTAATCAAAATCGTCCCAGTACTTTCGGAGCCTATTCAATGCAAACAAACAATCTTTTCCTCTTTATAATATTAGTATAGATTAGTATAAGCTAAGAGTATGATAGATGATGATATCGATTAATTTGGCATTATAGGGTTGGTTGTTATAATAGGGTCAATTCACACCGAACCTAAAAATTACGCGACGTGGCGCTGCTTTTTTAAGATAGCTATCCAAAATGGAATTGAATTAATTACGCACGCATGAAGATACAGTTTTATTGTAAGAGTTCAAATGTCAAATTGCACCGCGCTGCACAGCCCATGTGCCGTGTTTGACTGACATCATATTATCAGAGGAGTTTAATTTTGATTAGAAATCTTTGAAATGCAGCTCAGCATAACGCATCATCTCGTTTCGGTGTGAACTGACCCTAACGGCGAAGAAGAAACAGAAACTATTGCAGGACATAAAATATTTAGCTTATGTGAGACAATATACGCCAAACCCAGTTCTTGTTGTGTCTTCTAAAGCTAAGTGCAGTTTAAACTTAAACGCGTCTCAAGTGATAAATGATCCCCCTTAATTAATCGCGCCAACTTACCAGATGGTACTTTGTGTATTTAATTGTACAAATAAAATTTAAGGCTCACGGAGTGTAGGTTAAGACATTTCAAGTGTTTGATAATTTGGAATTTTTCGGAATGTTTGACGATTTTACACATTTTTTTAAATTTATCACGCATTCTATCAACGTTGGCATTAACCATAGACAAACCTTTGGTCTCGCCGGGCGCTCTACCAGACCGAGCTGACGTGCTTGTCAAATACTGCAATAAATACTCAGCTGAGGTCGGCTTACCCGAGCCAGTCAAATTGAAAGCTTTATGACAGATGTACATCCCGAATATTTTATTTTATTTAGGGATACTGTATTAACGCGGGCGGAGCCGGGGGCAAAAATTAGTTTTTAAGTATTTTCTTAGCTACATTTGTAACCAAAAACTTAACTAATAGACCACAGCATAAGATATTTTCCCCATGAAATCGGGCAAAAGTTGAGTAGCTGGCATCACAATTTTTCACGCACACTAGAATTTGTCACAGTCATGTAAGTCAACTTTACACACTACAATAATAGCTAAGCTAAGCTGCCGCATTTACGAAGCTCTTGTTGTTAGGTAGTGCGTCATCTAGTCGAGCGTCAGCGAGACAAATAATTCATCTATGGCCATTACAAAATAAAAGCAGATTCACGTATCCTTAAAATATAGAATTAAAAAAAAGTACATAGTTTATTTTGCGACATAATATAATTATTTATAACTTAACATTATTTTCAAACTAGCACTATTAAAGAATATCATGTTAGATGTTCTTTTCATGAACGTTATTAACAAAATATACGCAATTCCAATTACAAAAGAAAAAGTCCCTTTAAATAGGGAATAAATTGTTCTTAAACGAAATATAAAAGTGGAGTTCTTGTTTGGCACGAGGGCCTTTTCATTAACATTTGAATACAATATTAAAAATACCCTCAGTTCCAAATGACAACTTATAATCATTTACAGATATATTTTCAGGTGTCATTTATCACGCTCCAAGGAAAAATATTAAAAGAAATTCAACAAAAATAATTTCTTCTTATTTTTAATGCCTACAATTAAGTTAAGCCAAAGCTTTTAGGATTTAGACCAACAAATTGCAGGTAATATTTTACTTAACGTATTCCACGGTTCGCTGTTTTGTCATTTAATAAGATGTCGTATTCGAAATATGGTGGTGATGTATTTGGATTGTCTGTGACGTTAATAAGCTCAAATGTTTAAATATTATACTAATCGGTGTATTGCTTTTGATACATTTCTGATATTAGAGAAAAAGAAAAATTATCTTTATATTTGTGGCTATGCGTACTTAGACAATAATATCATAAATTAATACTTTAACAACACGTCTTTTCAGATGAGAGGGTATTTATCGCTTTAATGTTGCTATGTATCTCCAAAACTACTAGTCCGATTTTGATGCGGTGCAGTGATACCCTAAGGTTTTTACTGGGCTTATAAGTTCATTGGAAGTTATGTTACTGCCGCATTTTTATTCATTCATCATTTATATGACCGGTTCCGAGAGAGATCAACCCTACTGATAGAGTTTTTTACATTTATTACATTTCGTTACATAAATTATTATTCAAGTCGAGGAGTTTTAATTATTTTAACTTTTCAATTGCGTTTTAACCGTCGTGAGTTTTTTCAATGTTTTATTTAATGCATCGTATCAATTTTTTGTTAATAGTTTTTGTTGGTCTATTTTCGTTTGTTATTTATTTTTCAATTAGCCATAATATTTTAACTATAGTATTATGTCGTTGCCTAACAATTGATATATAATTAATATCCCCAAAAAGTTTGAAATAATAATTGTGGTCTCTATTTACATTAATTAGCTTATGACCCAAACTTGGGTGTGTTCTTCGTAACACCTCTCCGCTATTATTCGACGACTATCATTGAAATGAGCGTTCTTCAGACATTTTTTTGTTACTACGTGCCGTAGACGCCTCGTCTGAAAATAACAGTAAACACTTTTAATTAAAGAATCATTCGTTTCAGTGCCTACATCTAATCTACAACTTGATACGTCCCATTCTCGCGCACTATAGTCAATACCACGTTAATTATAAGATAATATTTATAGGTATATTTAAAACAAAATATATGTACCTTATTTTCAAAAATCCACTTCTGCGTGTCAGCGTATTCTCGGCAGTTTGTAAGCAGAATCGTATCATAATTATAGTCGAGGCATTTGTCATCCCGCTTGATTTTATGCTCCTTAGTATATTGCCAAAACTGAAGAAACATTACTAAACTAGTTAGTAACTGTTTAAAAAAAAGTGTGTTGTTCTTATTTTACTTTCAAGGGTTGATTGGCATAAAAATAATGAAAACTCGAAGAACTACAACCCGACTACGCAAATTAAGTAATATGTTGCCTGGACCATTATTACGAACCTATTGACACCTGATTCACGAAAATAGGATCTGTAGTTTAGATGCTACGGTGGAACAAACATACATACATACATAGACTAGACTTCGCTGTAGGCGGGTAAAATAAACTTGCGCATATCTGGGTTATACCCAGGGTTAACTTTAGTTAACCCTGGGTTAAAATATCTGCCTTCTCTTTCATAAATACGAGGAAATTGAGAGATTACATGACATTTAACCCAGGGTTAACTTTAACCGAGATCTGCGCAAGGGGGGCTAAGTAATATAAGATAATAAACAATGCAAATACTTTAGATACTAATAATAATAAAGCCCTTTATTCTCAAACAATATTATAGAAAATTGTATGCCATTTCTAAAAAAGGATACAATTTTTTACAACATTTTTTGATTTACTACTAGCTGTTGCCCGCGGCTCCGCCCGCGTAAATATAGTACCTATCCCTTGGTAACAGGAGGATAAAAAGTAACCGGGATAAAAAGTAGCCTATGATCTAATGTATACTTTAATCCAGAGCCTAAACTAGTACCATACTAAATTTCATCATAATCCGTTGAAAGAGTAACAAACATCCATCCTCACAAACTTTCGAATTTATAATATTAGTAGGATAATTACAGAATATCTCTAATCTCAGTACGTGTTTTGGCATAGCCCTACTCTAACAGCTTCCATTACGGTATGTCTTGGGTTATTCACTTCCACTTTGGGCCAGCAGTTTTCACATCATCCTCCGAAGGTGGCCTTAAGGTGGCCTTCCGATTCACACGACGTGCGAGACCGTGACCCGAGACCAATATAGAGTCGCGGAACCACGTTAGTTTAATGCTCGAAGCCAATGCTTAGTATGAATTTATATGGTGCACTACACAATCCCCGCGATCCGCGACGTGCGACCGGTGAGCGTAGTCAGATAACCTGATTGGCTGGTTTGCATAGATCGGAAGATCTTAACGTTGTTTTTCACGGTTTCATTACCTTATGTTTTAGAAAGCTAGTGCTATAGCAAATGATATCGATGGTTACCTGATTACCACCATGCCCATGACAGGTTTCGGGGTGAACTGTACCGAGCGCGTCCATGGGCTTCACTGTAGAGTCTAAACAAACCCCATGCGTATCGTGGATCTGAAACAACATTATTTTTATAAAAACTGGCCAAGTGCGAATCGGGCTCGCGCACTAAGGTTTCAGAACGGCAAAAATTCACGTTTTTTTGTATTGGAGCCCCACTTAAATATTATTTTATTCTGTTTTTAGGTAATTGCTGTTATAGTAGCAACCGAAATACACCTTCTGTGAAGATATCAACTTTCAAGCTATCACGGCTAAAGAGATGCATCCTGGTGACAGACAGACGGATAGACAGCAAAATCTAAGTAATAAGATCCCGCTTTTACACTTTGGGTACGGAACCTTAAAAACGAATGATAATTACTCATCCGAGAGATATTTATGCAATAAAATATAATTATTTTCATTTTTATTAAAATGTTTCCTATAACAGTCTCCGTGGTCTAGTGGTTAGAGCTTGGCTCTCGACTCGGAAGTCGTGGGTTCGATTCCCGCATTGGAACAACGAAAAATGTTGTTTCCATGTTTGGTTAGGACAATGCAGGCTGATCATCTGATTGTCTGACAAGAAGGATTATCCATGCGTCGGATGGGCATGTAAAAAGTCGGACCTGCGCCTGATCTCTCGCCATTCGTGTCAGTTATCCATCCCACTGGGTTATGGTAAAGGGAGTGAGAGTGCTCTTGTGTACTGCGCATACACTTGGGCACTATAAAATTACTCCTTCGTAATTGGCCTGGTTTCAATGAGACCGGCCACCGTCACCGAAATCGGTGTGGGGAGTTTTTTTTATTTTTATATGTTCTTCTTGTAATTGTAACTTAAAAGACACTTAAATAATATGGCATAAAAATAACAGATACTCGTAACATCTAAATGAAAATAACCATCCCTGGTTTAAATAATCAGATTAGGAAAGTTTTACTGTAGTAATCAATCAATTTAAAATATAACAACGTTTATTTGGCAGGATCTTTAGTATCAAAGTGAGTGATTAATTGGTGTAAAATTACTAATATTTTTTATAATAAAAGCAACATCCGCTTTTATTATGATAGCTTACTTGTCCATATGCCTGTACATCTGTAGGTATTTCCAGTTCGGGGTAAACATTTTTTAAATACCATTCAAATGACTTGCATTTTAATCTGCGACGTAGTTCTCTTCTATCCGAAACGTCACCAAAATCCTCTCTTAGATTACCAATCCTTTGGTAAAAATATTTCGCATAATCGTCCATCCAAACCTAGAAAATACAGTTATTATAAATCAGAAAATTTCGACTTTTATTATAATTGATATTAAATTTCGGAAGACAATTAGTAAAAACAACATTCAACAGCCTTCAGTCCCGAGGTATTTTCGTTCAGTTCAGTTGCCTTGCCAGAGATGAAGTTTAATAGAAATATAATTACATAATGTCATAGTGTTTGAGCCAGAACTTCTCCGAAAGGGCTTGACCGATGTTTGTAACATTTTCAGGTGTATTCGGTGTGTATGAAAATAGGTTGTGAACTATTTTTCATCCCACTAATATTATAAATGTAAGTTTGTGAGGACGGATGGATGGATGGATGTATGGATGTTTGTCTTTCACGCAAAAACGAATGAACGGATTTCGATGAAATTTGTTATGGTAGTAGCTTAAGCTCTGGATTAAAACATAGGATACTTTTTATTCAGACAAAGTACAGTGTTCCCGTGGGAACTGTATTTACGCGGCCGGAGCCGCGGGCAACAGATACTCGTAGCACTTGAAAAAAAGTAAAAAAAAACATTTATTATTTTATTTTTTTTATAAAGTAAAGCATTAAAAATACAAAATAGTATCACTAGCTATCAATGAGTATAACTCTCAATTTTCACCCTTCTAACACCGGTTGGTGTCATTGTTCAATAAAGATATTATTACTTTAATAATCTTCAACCCTAAGTTGTCTATAGGTGTATGTAGATTGTAGGTAGTTATTTATTTATTCCACTTCATAGTTAAGAATAAGTAACATCTGTTGGATATAGCTAGTATAATATATTTCACATTCAATTCGAATAAGAATTTTGTAAATATTACAAAAGTAATTGCATTTATTTAATATGATCTAAAACGATTCACTTAATGTGATATGGCCACTTAAGACTTGGGTTTTATAATTTCCTGTAAGATTTATTTTACATTTCAACCAGGCTCAGAAAATATTTGATTAAATGTCCATGTAACTAATTTATATCAAGTTCATTCGATATCAAAGGTTAACCAACCTCTGCTAGGCGCAAAAAATTTTTCAGCATCGATCTTCTCATTTTATACGGAAAAGATTTTCTGAAAACATGTCCGACGTGTGAACACGGAACTATATCCATAGATCCACCACACATCCATGTTTTGAATGACAATTCCAAATTTTCCGCTCCCCAAATTTCAAAGGATTCGTCGTAGTAACCGATCCTTCGAAAGAATTCATTATTAATTGCAAACAAACCACCCGCTATACTGGGAGTTTTAATAGGGTCGTGTTCTCTTCCTTTCAATGTATGTTTCGGTATATGCCTCCAAATAAATTTCAATTCCCAATTAAAACCACCAACTTGTACATGTTTTTGAGCTAAGTACTGAAACGTATCAGCGTCGATGTGGTCTATAGTTGGACTAACAACTGTAGTAGGGTCTTCTGCTAAACGTTCAAGTAAAGGTTCTAGCCAACCTGAAATATTGAATCATTATTTTTATTTAGTATTAATTTCATTAGCAGCAGCTTGAACATAAATGAGTTTGCTTGAAACAAAGAAAGAATAATATAAAATCACACTTCAAAAGATCGACGCGGAAACTGATGTAAACAAATAAAATTACCTTCAGTACATTCACAATGGCTGTCGAGAAAAATTAGAACAGGCGAGTTGACGTATTTTGTACCCAAAAGGCGAGCTCTTATCAGTCCCTCTCGTCGCGTCGTCCGTATCAGAGTAACTTTCGCCACCGCTCCAATATATTCCCCCAGATGGTCTTTAAGGTGATCTACAGCGTTAAATGGTTATGAAACAAATATTTTAATAATAATCTCACATTTCCTTGATAAAAGAATAATAGAGCCTTTATTTACTTATGTAATATTACTTCCTTTTGTGGTCTTTCAGGAAGATAATCATGTCTGTATCGATTTTCCTCAGCCGAATGTTACTGAAGAATCTCATAAAGGTTATACGATAGCCTTTTTATGATAGCTATTGAAAATTTAACTTTATTATTTTCACAAAACGATACATATTTTATAATTTATTACATCAGTCATACACTGCAAATGCGCTGTGCAGAGCAATTTAACATGACATTCGAACTCTCACAATGAAACGTGTATCTTCTTGTTTAATTAATAAAGTTCAATTTTGAATAGCTGTTTATAAATGCAGCGCCATGTCCAGGACCGTTTCGTCTCGGTGTGAATTGACCCTTAGTTGATTTCAAAGTGTTAGTTGCTAGCGTTCATTTCCTTATGCCCGGTTTCTGCCACAAATATTTCGGTACTTTATCTATTCAATAGCGCTTTTGATTGGATGAAGCAATTGCGTTAGTTAAAGTAAAATTTAGTTTTAGTGTAATTTTTTTTAATTCAGAAACCAGTAATTATTAGTCTTTGTTCACCAATGTATTGATACGACATATAACGCTGAGCTTCGGGTTAAGATCTGTCCGTCCCGTTCTGACATTCAATAAGAGGGAGAGATCTAATTCGAGTTTAGCGATAAGCGCGTTTAAAGAGGTTTGGTGAAATCGGGGCTTACAGCCGCACTTCAAGACATTAATGCTCACTTAAGGAGCTAATTAGTACAAGCTTTGACATAACGTCCATACAGTTTCTGTCAAAATCTCTACTAAATGACTCCTGAGTAAGCATTAAATGACTCTAGCGGCCGCACCGCTAGTGTTTCAACGTCAAACATTTCTATACGCATAAAAAGTAACAGAACTTACGCATTGTTGAATCATCATCAACTAGTACGACCTTCTCTAGCAAATGCCTGGGTGATCTATTGATGACAGAATGTACAGTTCTTAGTAAAGTAGACCATGCTTCGTTGTGGAAGGTGATGATGACTGATGCTTTAGGTAAACTCCTTGAAAATTTTCTAAAACACCTGAAATCGCATAATATAAAAAATGTGCTTTAGATATTTTATATAATTTTAATAATATTAAAAAAATATTATCTGTTGACGCTTCCACACTACGTCAATCTGGTCCTGTACTAAGTATACAAAAAACTTGTATAACAGGTACTAGACAACTGAAATATATGAAAGGGCCGATGCGTTAGCCAAATTAAAATCAATATTGATTTTAATTATAATATATATATAGGTATATACCTAGTACACCTAATCAGATATTATTTATCTTTTTAATTAGCGTCCATACCTTATATTTCTCACATCAGGAAGCTTTCGGTCAAGTGGGATCAAATCACTGACGAATTGGTTGAAATGATGTTCCCTCCATCCTTTTTGAACTTCCACTTCTAACAATCCTGGCATTATGGATTTTAACAAAACCGGTAACCCAAAATTTCCTGAAAATACATACCAAAAATTATAATTATTACAATAAGTAAATAAATAAGTTAATAATAAACTAGCTGATGTTGATGCGTTGATACATTGCATAAGTACAGACTAAAATAGAAGGTGCATTTCATATTAAATAGACAAAAAGGGGATTACCGGTACTCGTACCCTAAAACTATTGATTTTACAAAACTTTGCTGGGAAGAATTGAATTTTAAGAATGTTTATTTTTACAATACATGTTTTATAGTAAAATGAGTCGTAAAGTAGATAGCACAAAAACGAATTTAAAATGCATTTTACTTTCAAGATAGCGGCGCTAGTAAAAAATTCGGAAAGAGCACGTTTCTTACGCCGCGGCCGGTCCTGCTCGCCGGGTTAGTTTAATTATAAGTGTAATTTAAAAACCCTCTATCGAAATAAATTTTGTTTTAGTTTGAGTTTGCACATGAGAATCTATAAAATTATCAATTTTCAAAACTTCCGGAGTGTCTTTTTTTCCAAGTGAAACTACGAAATTACTGAAGTGATAACATCTCTAAGTTTTATGTTTTATTACCACAACACTATCCTCTCTTATGACAACATAAATTAGTGTCTCTTATTGCAAAACAGGATAAGAATTCTAAGACAGAAACAGAAATATCACGGTTTAAAAAATTTGCAACAACTTCAGTACCTACTGACATTTTCATACTTAAGACCTGTTTTACAATATTCTAATAAGTGTAGGATAGCTTATTCAAAAGTTAAATCTGCTTAATTTATATCGAACGACAGAGACAATGTATGCAAATAAGCTATCTGACACTTATGCGTAGATTGTGAAACATGCCCATAATTAAATAGGCTCTTAAACTTCAAACGGGGTCTTGCATCTCGTTATATCTGATACGAAATAAATACGAATAAGGGGCTTGTTACTGATTTACCTGGAGGAGAGTTCTGATTCCGTACTGCTGATAGCTTGTATTTATAGGATGAAATATATTTTGTATCACCAATCAGATTCCATGCTTTAAAATAAAAGAATATCTAAGATAAAACGAACCTTATACTTAGTAACATCAGACATCTCACTAACTTGGTAATAAAATACAATAGCTGAAAATCCAATGGCACAATGGAACAATGACTGTTCAATTCAAGTTGCACATTTTGAAAAATCATTCTCACAGATTCAAGTAAGCGAGAGAAAAGTTGTTACACATAAATAAAACAATTAATAATCATCCATAAGAAAGACACCTGTGACCATTCACATACAAAATAATAAGAGCCATTTGTTTTACTTACTTTACTCTATACCTACTTAAAATTTACAAGCATGCATACAATTATTTTTGTTACTTACAAATTTTCATCAAAACATCTCTCTACTTTTGAAATAATAAAAGTAATTCACTTTTCACAAAATGAATATTAGTTCTATTATTTATATGTCAACAATCCCACGTACAACAGCTGGTATTCGTGTAAACGTTGCCTAATAAATTATCCTTACCTCCGCGCTTTTGACTGGCGTTTCTCCTAAATTTCTTCAACGCATTTTCATAGTCTATTTCGCCCTCCTCGCGTATATTTTTTATGAAATCTCGCGAGATTCTTATAAAATAAATCACCCAAATAGCTAATAATAAAACGGCCCATTTCAAATACAATTTCCACGTCATTTTTCTTTTAGTGTCTGAAGACTTTTGATGAAGTGTGGTGATGAATGACAACATCCGCACATTGTTCTCATTGTATACGGTAAACGTGGCTACTATGAACCCGGAGAAGCTATAAAAATGATGAAAAATTAGAACGTTTAATTATTGTTAAAAAAAATATGTTATTTCAAATTCACTTTCTTGAATTCCACAATCTTATAGAATAGAATAGAATACGTTTACTTTATCGTCACACAACATACATCAAAATGAAATACAGAATAAGCTTAAATTAGGTACATTTTGATACATACTATGTATGTTGTGTGATGCCAAAATTGACCCTAGCTCAGCTATACGCAGCAAGCAGGCCTGCTGCACTGGTATTCTGCAAAAGCCAAGGAGTGACTTCACCACATAAAAACATACACAAGACAATGATAAGGAATTATGGCGCAGTCGAGTAATGGCTATGCATGCGCCTTACCTATGGAATAAGCATAGGAAAAAAAAAGACAAATAAAAACAAAAGATCTATGGGTATTTTTGAAAAGTGAAATTTGACAGATATTCCACTTCAATATGTACTATTAAAAATATAATATTTAGTTTTTTTTTTTCAATTCTTGTATTACAGGTTCATATATTTTTACTTACTTGTAATTTGACTACGTTTGAACACAATATACGCTTATACTTTTTTGTACTAGATTATGTAATAAGCTTAGTGTAGCAGCTATCAGTTGTTACTTTAAGTTGAACTGAGTGCCAAGTGTGAGTTTTATTTTTTCGCATTCGATCGTGTGCGCGTTTGACGTTTACTAGGAATTTGTATGTAATTTGACCTAGTTGTCGCGTTTACAACTAGGTGGCGCTGTACAAATCACATATAAATTCTTAGTAAACGCTAAACGCGCTCACGATCGAATGCGAAAAGAAAAACTCACACTTAGCAGTCTGAAACCAGTTGATTTAAATTCATACGTCTTGACTCTTGGTATTTAGATACATGATATATAATATTATTAATTCTAGAGGTCGCGCTGTGGTCGATTTTCATCCATAAAATTCATAATATGAACTTTAAACGGGTCATTTTGCCTCTTAGATAGAAAAAAAAAAAAACGTAAATGTTGTGACAGATTGACAAACGTCAGCGTGCAACAAAATTGTATCTATCAAACGCACGGTGGTGTGTGTTGTTATTGTTATTTTATTATTTGATGTGTTTTCTAAGCATTGTTTAAAATAATATTAATTAACTTTCTGCACACCTTCCTCCACATAAACTTAAATTTACCGGTCAAATTTAATACCCCTCCGTTCTCACAATTCTCTTAAAACTGTACTGAAAGTTTTTGCTTCACGTATAATATAACTAGCTTTTTCCCGCGGCTCCGCTCGAGTAAATATAGTATCGGGTATCCCACGGGAATACTGTACTTTTTTCCGGATAGAAAGTAGGCTATGTCTTAATCCAGAGCCCAAACTACTACCATACCAAATTTCATAGAAATCCGCTCAGTAGTTTTTGCGTGAAAGGGTAATAAGCATCCATTCTCAAAAACTTTCACATTTATAATAGTAGTAGGATAACGATGACGATCTTGAAACTGTCAAACTTGATGAATTTATTTGTCCTTGTTTCACGACTTACAAGTGTGTAGGTACGTGAGTGTCTCCAGGTTACATCTATAAATGACTTCTTTTTTGTAAAATTATGGCACAAAGCTTCAACATTAATACCTATGCAGGTTACATTTTTAAATTAAATACGCAGCACTGCATGTTTTGCATATTATAACAGCATCGTCGCGTCGCGTCTCTCCTCTCGGTATGATCTTACCCTAAGAGTTAAGCAGTCAACATGAGCGCGCCTAATTAGTTCTCAAAAGCAAAACGTGAAATTAGTAAGAGACACTTAATTGAATCAAATGTAAATTTAGACGGAATTTCAAGTTTTTCACTCGCAGCTAATGAACGTTATTGCGGAGTTCCGTAGTTTTTTCCATTAGTGACCCCTAATTGGGGGCTGAAAAGTTTTGTAAAAGAAAATGTACCAAAGTCTGACCGGGTTAATTTAAAAGAAGTTTGCTTTGAAAATGACTATATATTTATGCGGGGAAATTAGCACGATATTTTACTTACACTACAAAACTTATTTTGTATTTGTTTATCTTATTCTTATAAATAAAATTTGTTTATTTTGGTCTTGAAATAATTGTGGAGGTTCAGGGAGGGTTTATACGGTGAGAAATGTTGGAAAAGATATAGATTCTAGGTGTAGGAGTAGGTGTAGCTGTAGGCGTAGATATACGAGGGCTGATTGATATGTTTCCGAAACGACAAAGAAAAACTTCAAAAATCTATTTAAAATAAATTTATTTCTCAACGTAGTATCCTTCTACCTCGATGCATTTAGTCCAGCGCTTCTCCAATGCCGTTACACCAGTTTGATAAAATGTTTTCTCCAACCCCTCAAAATACTCGTCCACGGCAACAATGACTTCTTCATTTGATGAAAATCTCTGGCCACCTAACCATTTCTTCAGGTTTAGGAATAAGTGGAAATCGCACGGGGCCAGACCCGGGGAATAAGGTGGATGCGGTAGCAATTCGAACCGCAATTCATGGAGTTTGGCGACTGCAACCATTGACGTGTGTGCAGGTGCGTTGTCATGGTGGAACAAAATTTTTTTCTTGGCCAAATGTGGTCGTTTCTTTTGGATTTCTTCACTTAATTTTTGCAGCAAGCTTGTGTAGTACTCTCCATTTATTGTTTTTCCTTTTTGCAGATAATCCACTAAAATAATCCCTCGAGCATCCCAAAAAACAGTCGCCATCACTTTGCCGGCCGACAAAACCGTTTTGCTTTCTTCGGCGCAGGTTTTCCGCTCTCAGTCCACTGCTTAGATTGTTCTTTTGTCTCGGGAGTATAATGATGTATCCAGGTTTCATCGACTGTTACATAACGCCGCAAAAACTCATTAGGATCTCGGTTAAACAGCGCCAAACACTCCGATAAATCGTCCACTCGACGTTGCTTTTGGTCTACAGTGAGCAAACGCGGCACATGGGTGCCGCGCGCAAACCTTTTTCATTCCCAAATGTTGGTGCAAAATATTAAAAACGCGTTCAGATGAAATGCTCACCATCTCTGCTATCTCTCGCAACTTTAAGCGCCGATCATTCAATACAATTTTGTGAATTTTTTTGATCATGTCCGGATTCGTGACTTCATTTGGACGGCCAGACCTGTGGGCGTCTTCGCAGCTCTGTCTTCCACGTTTAAAATCAGTTACCCAGGTGTGAATTGTACTCAATGCAGGAGCGGAATTACCTAAAACACTGTCTAGCTTGGTTTTAATCTGGGTTGCTGTTTTCTATTTTAAAACGTAAAACTTTATCACCGCACGAATTTCGTTTCTTTCCATTGTTAAGAAAATTTACGACAGAGAAAGTTCTAAGTCCTCTCAAACAAATTCCATCAGTTCGATTAAATTCAAATTTGGCGTTCTATTTTCAAAAAGATGCCAGAATATAATGTAATATTCCTTTTTTGCTTATCATTTTTTTAAGTTCGTCGTTTCGGCCAGTTATCAATCAGCCCAGGTATGTGTACATTGTAGTTGTAGGTGTAGTTATTTATTTATTCCAGTTCATAATTAAACCGGGAGCACACTTGCCTTGAAAGTTACATGAGCACACGCGCATACAGTATTTCACTCACTTTTTCTAAACTGGCAAAAAGTACACAGGACATAATTAATTATTTATGTTATGCCTTTATTATAATTAAACAATCATATATAATAAAACGCTCATTTAAAGTTTTCGACGTCTTCTACACTTTGAATTTTCAAAAACAAACGTAGGAACTAAATTTCTAAACATTACACGTACTTTTGGAAAAAACGAAAAATAGTTCATTTCAATATTATATAAAAAAACAAAACAAAATACATATTATCACTCTTCATCATATGCAGTAGATTAACATGTAAGTATTATATAAAGTAAAAGCTTGTTCTGTACATTTTTTTTTGGAGGTAGTGCATGTCTTCTTTATGTCGTTAGCGATTATTGACGTTTTCGACAGATCGCGCAAATTCTATCAGGTTTCTGAGACCCTAAAACAAATGAACCTGCATTTTTAAATATATTGAGCATTTTCAAATGCAAAATTTAAAATTTCAGCATTGTAAATGTATTTGATATTACCTTTGCTCACTTTTTTGGTCGTTTTCAACAACGACCCTAAAATCTCGCTTCGATGAACCACGCCAAAATTCGTTGCTGAAGTCTATCCATATGGACAAAAAATAAATTATATTAATTAACAGCTTACTACAATAATAAGTAAGATTTATGTACTTGAAAATAATAATAAAACTGTTATATAATTTAATTTTTTCAATTTAAGTAAAGGCGCAAGAAAGAAACTTATACTTACATCGATACTCGCGCGATGAGCAAAATGCCACGTAACACGACTTCGCCGAACAAACCCTGATGGACTAGGACGCACTGCACCGATGTAACTACTATGCGAGGGTGGGGGAGTACAAAACTCAGCTATATAGGAGGCAAGATGTGTACGCCTATTTTTGAAAAAATGCTGCGAGTTTTAAATTCGCCGTGAGGGAAATGCTCATAACGCGAGTGCTCGCGGGTTAAGACAGAACGACGTATATTGGGACAGCTTTTAAGATCAAATTATAACTCTTCAACAATCAGCACATATTAAACTATTTATTTATTGTTAAAAAAACCTATTGTATCAGAATCTTTTAGGAGTCGTGCTTAAATCCTTTTTAAAAAAAGTTACTAGCGCCCACGTAAAGTTCGGACCGCGGTCGAACTGCGTTCCAAATCGCGGAGTGATATATGTATAGTTTTGACATTCTACGACTTTGACATAACCCTCCAAATCTGAAAAAAATCATATTATTTTCATTGCAAATATTGCACCATTTTTTATCTTACATTTATAAATATGTAAAGCATTCATTTATCCCGTCGTGTACTTATATTAATTCTATAAGGGATCGTGTATGACTGATGAAATTCCAACGGCACTTAAAGGGCTATAAGAACCATCAGCGTATATTATGCGTCAGGAAATTTGCTCTACAACCTTATCCTAAAGTTAATATTTTACATAGAACATTGCTACTGACATTCAGCCTTCAGGTAATGGAACAGGGAAACGATTTAGATTTTATCCTCCGATAAAACGATTTAGGAAAACGAAACGAATGATTTAGGAAATGTTACATTAATAAAATTTTACGTGATTCATGAGTTTAAAAGATATGGAAGAAAATATTATAACAGGGATTTGTTGCCTCGTCTTCGTCTTGGTTGAATAAAAGTTATATTAAAAGTGAAGTGTATAATATTTAATTGTAATCCACCACACCAACCGACTGCTGGTCGGTGGATTTCACGCGCCTTTAATAATTCTTTTTTATAATCACTTATGTGATTTGAAATTAATAATAGCTCCCTTCACCAATGTTGGCGTCGGTGGCTGATTTTATTGAAACCAGGATACGCAGAAGTTATTTTATAGTAACCAACTATGTGCGCAGTACATTAGAGCACTCTCTCTTCCTTGTCCTCTCGAAACCTAGTGGGACCGATAACCGATACCACTGGTGAGAGATCAGGTGCGGGACCGACTTATTACAATATGCTTGTCTGACGCACGGATCATCTTTCTTGTCAGACAATCTGCAGGTGATCAGCCTGCATTGTTCTTACCAAACTTAGAAACAAGATGTTTTATCGGTCCAACGCGCGAATTGAACCCAACACCCCCGATATGAGAGCCAAGCTCTAAACCGCTGGACCACGGTGGCTTTTGATTTGAATAACGAAAATATAGCCGACGATTTGCATAAATACTGTGGCGACGCGTAACTCACCACGTTTGTTACGCCAACAATAGTGTTTATTTTTATCCAACGTATTGAATGCTTGATATCTATATCATATGCTTAGACTACTTTAGAAAAAGTCAAAATCGCTATATATAAAAGGCAAAACTGATTAACTGATGTATCAACGCACAAGCCAAACCCAGGCTATAAATTTGAAATTTTGCACACTTATTTCTCATAGGATCGTCCTGTCTCCTAGTCGCGTGTGTTAGTGTCTCGCTCCGCGTTTCGTGCCGTCTCGCTCTAACTGCGTAGTAGTGACTCGCTCACTCCGCGTTAGTGTCGTCTCGCTCCAAACGCGTCGAGTGTCTCGCTCACTCCGCGTTTTCGTGTCGTCCCGCTCTATCCGCGTAGTAGTGATTCGCTCACTCCGCGGTAGTGCCGTCTCGCTCGGAAACGCGTAGAGTGTCGCGCTAACCCCGTGAACGTGCCGACCCTTTTAGTGCAGTGCCTATAAACTCCTGATAGCGACCGCAAATTCACACCTTATTCATTAGAATAAGCTGTGGATTTGCGCCTTGCTGGGGAGTTGCCCTGCTCTTGGCTTCCCGTTGAGCTTCGGTTCAACGTTGGGTCACGAGGAGACAGCCCCCCTAAGTGTGTGTACCGTCCTCGTGTGCGTGCACTTAGTGTTGCGTGTTTTTGTGAATACCTTTGTGTTGGATGACGTACACTTGTTGCCGTCAGTTTTAACTGTTGTGTGACTTGTGTGTTTTTATGTTTGTACCACCCAGTACAACATGACGGACCATGATCCGTGGCTACCACGCCACGACTACCTGGACTCTCGTGTGGACTCCGAGACGACGTGCAGCCCGGCCTCATCGAGGTCCAGCTCACGCTCAGTCCCGGACCACACGCGCCACCGCTCACTCCCCGAACCCAGCTTGTGCGGACAGGACACCGCTCGCCCCGGGTCGCCCTCGGCATTCTCGCGGGGGTGTACTGGTACCCTCCCGCCCCAATGCCTTCCGACGGCGGCCTGCGGCGAGTCTGGGCCCCCGCCCGGCACAGCCGATCAGGGCTCGGCTAAACCGCGGCGCTCATCGCGCCGTACTGCGCAGGCGAGCGATCTTCGCCAACCTGCTGCATACCTCGGACCTTACAACGTCCAACAGGCGGACTCACTCCGCACCACCGCGAGCTCAGCTCGCCCCTCGCCGGCCCCTCAGCCGCGACAACACCACGCTGCGCCGGCTGCTCAGCCGCGCGGCCCACACCAGCCCACCACGAGCTCTCCGCGCTCGCCTGACGTTTCGCCGGCCCCACAGCCGCGCGATGACCGCCGAACCGCACCTTGTGCGGCCACGGAAATCCGCCCTAGCGTGCCGCGCGGGTATCGTTACCGCGCGCCCACCTTCCCGCCACCACTAATAAATTTTCCATCTGCTTTCAGCCGTCGGCTGTCATACGCCGAGGTGAGTGCCTCCAGCCCTCCACACGTAGACAGCCACAGCCCCCTTATACCGGCGCCGTCGGTGAGTACGACGCCGCCACCCACTAAAAAGCCTACCCCTCGCTACCCGTCCCTGGTCGCCGAGCGAATCGACGACTGGGTACGTCACTTCCGCTGTCTTCGCGACACACTGGGGCACATACCCAATGCCAAATATGACGGCCGTGCGATTCGCTTCTCGCCCCAAAGCGAACAAGAGTTCACGGTCGTCAAGCGTTACCTGACAGACCTGGAGAGGCGAGGACAAGCCTCCTGGTTCACCCACTCGCCACCACAAGAAAGGACAATCAAGGTAGGTATCAGGGGCCTACCTTCCTTCACAGACACCGGAGAGATCAGGGCCGGTCTCGCCGGATTGGGATTCGTGGCGGAGCACGTCTCCCTGATCCAGGCGAGGTCTGACCCCGGTGCCTGCCTTTTCTTCGCCCTTATCGCCAGGGCCCCGGACGTCGTACCCGGCATATATAAGGTGCGTAATCTTTTAAATATGCCGGGAGTTCGCATCGAAGCCTGGCGGGGCCGAGGCGGCCCGGCCTCCTGCCTCCAATTCCGGCACTCTAGCCACAACTGCCACCGGAAGGTGGCCTGTGTCCGGTGTGCCGGGGAACACGCTGTGCGGGACTGCCCCCGCTCCCCCGCCGAGACGCCCACCTGCGTTAACTGCAGGGGGGCCCACCCTGCAAACAGCAGACAGTGCCCGGTGTACCGTAGGGTTGCGCGGAAGCCGCGAGCCGACAACGCCCGCGCTCCCCCCCCCTACGTACCTGCCGACTCGCCTCTCCTTGTGCCAGAGGCCCCTCCTCCTCCGCCGACTCATACATCACTTATGGCGGAGGCAAATGACTACGTACCAAGGTATGTCCCCCCCTCGGCTTCCGACTCCCCTGCGCAGCCTTCCAGGAGGAAAAAGCAGCTGAGCCCCAGGAGGAAAGCTGCCACACCCCCTGTGGCCTCCCCCTGTGATGCCGTCGCTATCCCAGATAGCCACCAGCAGGAGCTGGAGCCTTCCGCGCTCGCTCCTCCGCAGCCGGAATGCACGCGGACCACCCGGCGCTCACGGCGCCCCCCGCGCGGACCTGCCGACTCCCCTGCGGCTGTCATAACCGCGGAAATGACCGCCTCTGAGCCCGCATATCTTGCGGCCGCTCCGCACCCGCAGCCTCCAGTGCTCGCTTTGCCGCCTCAAGAGCCGGTGCAAAGCGAGGCCCCCGCATCGACTGCAGAGCTTCTGCAGTCCCTCCTCTCCCTGGTCATGGACCTAGTTCTCAGGGTTCAGGCCGGGGAGGAAGCATTCCAAGCCATCATACAGGCCCTCCTAAAAGGCGCCCCCACAATCGCAGCCCTAATAAAAGTCTGGCTCCCCAGGCCCTAGCTCGGACCCGCGCCTGGATATCTCCGGCATCCAGAAGCTCCTATTATAGGAGCCGACTGTGATTGCCGGAGATCCACGACGCGCGTCCCGGACTCGGGACACTCGTGTGCTACAGCACCGCCCCCCCGCGCTCCTTGAACGCGTTAATTTTTTCATCCTTAGTTGCAGGATCACCTGTTTCTACAAGCGAGCGGCAGCCGCGCGCCCGGTCAACTGACCTGCTGCCGTGGCATGCCCGCTCGCCCGCAGCAACCGTTCTGACGACACCAGACGCAGGGAGCATCCCGGAGCCACGCGACCGAGACGCCCCCATGCGCGGTTCGCCTCCGAAAATGCACCGTTGGATCGATGCCCCCGCCCCCTTTACCCTGCGCCGGCTCAAACCGGCGCAATGCTTCGTTTTGTGCGCCCGGAGTGTGATGTGGGGCAGCCCTATTGCCCACACGTCAGCCCCGTGGCAGCCCCTTTCCCCCCCGACATAAAAAGTCTGGGGCTCGGGAAATACCCTTTCCCCCCCCCCTCATTTCCCTGGTCGGTTGTGTCCGTGGTCGACAAAAGCGGCGCGTGTGGGAGTGGACCCATACACGCTTCCTGGTCCCCGGACCAGGACCCCACGCGTCGTCGGAGTCGACCGCAGGTCTTGGCCGCCCACGGCCCTTGCTACCGCGTCATTCCCTCTGCCACCTCGGGTTTCCCCCGCGTTCTGCCGCGGGGGGTCTTCCCTTAAAACCGACTTCTTTGCGCCCAGTATTCGTACTGGGTGCGTCGTCCACCCCAATTAGAGGGGCTTAGCCCCTGGTATTGGTTCCCCGCCCAAGGCCATTTTCAGGGGCCCGGCGTGCGAGGAGAAGTCTCCCTCCTTTATTTCTCATATGACGTAGGCATTCACCAAGGAAGGATTTCTCAACATTCAACCCCCAAGGGCATAAAATAGGTGATAAAAGTTTGTATGAAACTTTTTATTCATTTATTTGCATGACATTTCGTATGAATTGAGTACGGAAAAAATAATGAGTTACGTATTTCAACGTTTTCTATAATTCAGCCCCTAGGTGGGTAAAATAGGGGATGCAAATTTAAAACCTAATTTCATGCGGGCGAAGCCGCGGGCAATCAATGCTAGTGAATAAATTAATATTATAGAAACATCTAACTTAACCATTATCTGAATATCATTCATTTTCTCACAAAGTGCGATGGTTTTGACGAAAATGGTACATCTGTCGAGGAATCAGTTGTCTGTGACGTCAGCTGGCGTTACCAAGGCGACCGCATCATTAATCACATCACCGCCTGTCTTATGCTTTGATACTTTTGAACTTGATAATGACGAAGTAATACAATTTCTTTGTTGTAGCGCTTTCGTCTTGATGTTTGTCTATGTAATGTTATTATTTAAAATTATCACAAGTCCAGCATGCACTATAATCATGCAGTCCTAATGACCATAATATTATTCCAAAGACAGGCTTTGAACGCCGCGCCTCAACTGATGCAGCCTCGTAGTCATTAAATTATTGTCTAGCAGTCAAAGGTTTAAATGAGTATAGGAAATCTATTGTGATTTTTTTTTTTCAATTTGAATATTATAATTTTCACGTATTTTGTGATCCTGAAATTTCCACAAGATTGAAAATTATAATGGATATAACTTACCGCACCATCTTGTCTTCTAGTGATTCCCAGTAATTAATTATAGAAAACAAAAAGATGTTCCAAAAACAGTACAGAGGCCGCCTTTCACTAATGAGCACCTTGCTAAGCCTCTTATTTTTTCTGGATGACTAATGTGAATAGCCTAATGGCTTGAACAATTATAGCGGTCTTAGTCTTTGTAATTCTTAAACTTAAAGCCATAAGAGGTTTTTCGATAACATCTATTGCAGACGATTTATGACGTGTTACTTAATTATTATGGATCGTGGAACAGCTTTTCTCGTGGCTGTGCAAGCCGATGCGAGAACGGAATAGCCTACCGCAGAGCCGACAATAGAAACTGGTGGTGGATGATGTCGTTCGACGGGACCTAGATGTCGTTTCTGTCTCTGTCAGGATCCGTCCATCCATCCTCACAAACTTTCACATTTACAATAGTAGTAGAATTTACTTTATAAAATAAAAAAGATGTCATGAAAATTATAATTATAAGGATAATACTTTGTATGGTTAGATAAAACATTTTAACTTAAATTAAATATCGCAAATACAATGTAAAGAAATGATTAAACCATGATCATACCATTAGAAATATATTCCTTGAAATTCCAAGTAGATGTAATTTACGTACCTTTTATTGTTCTAAACAATACACATTTTATGTTGTATCTCAAATTATACCTACTTTTCTCAAGTCTTTAATTTTCACGTCTATCAAGTGTAACGCCGTTTGTCCACCGCCAATGTCAACGGGACGTCAACGAGAAAGACACGACGGTGCCGAAGTAGCGATACATACATTTACTATACGGCGGCCTGTCGCCATCTGTACCGCACGCCCGTCCCGTCAATCTAATCTCGACCAGAAATAATCTCGTTCTCGTTGACGTCCCGTTGACGATGGGGGTGGACAAGCAGCGTTAATCTCAATTAACGTCAAAAAGTCACGGATTAAATACTAAAGTCACCCATTGAGTGTGTAAACCTCACTCACTAATGAGATCGTTAATTGGATGTTAATTATTTTCTGAGAAACCGAAATGCATCGTATTGTGGCAAAGAGATTTGAACAACCGTTAAGAGGTATAATGTTATGGGCAAAACACCACCCTTTTGGGTAGCATTTTTTTTTAATTAATTTCAATTCTTTATCTATCTCACTATCTTTAAAATTATCACAATTACTTCTTTAAAAATCGTTAAAATTATTACTAAAAATGGGCTCATTATTTTATAATTTAATTAAGTGCCTATCTGTCCATTGTCCATTCTCCAACAATGGGCCAGAATTTAAGCCTCCGTTATTAAAACTTTAACTAGGGTCAATTAACAATTAAACATAGATAAATATAAATTAATTGTTTTTCTTCATTTTAAAAACCACATTAGTATTCCTAACCGATTTTGTCACCTATTAATTGATTTTATGCAATAGTGTTTTATCTCTGTTTACTTTTTCTTCGCGTTCAAATCACATAATATACTAAAGAAGTTTTCGCCTCGGAAAATAAACATGAATTATTATAGTGAAACATAGTTTGAAAGTACTGCAGTACGTTTAGGGTCTATACGGTGGTTTCGTACAAGTAATTTCCTAAAGGAAAGCACCGCTTCCTCAAACTTGTTCCTGGGGCTTTGTTGCGAACAATGGCGGTTGATTCACGTCATAGCATTCATTTTGCGAAATTCTACTCCTCAGGATAATAAATAGTGCTATAAAAATGTTGTTGGAAAATTATAAAGTGCATTTTTACAACTTCGATATTCAATATACGCCAACCAATACTGGACTATGCTGATGTTTGTATGATCGACCTTACCGAGGATACCTTAATAAAGATACATTAGAAAGGTTACAAAACGTTTACATTAGGTTCGGACTGGGATGGACTGCGCAAGTTCCACCATGTCTCTGAGTTTCGACAGCGACTTGGTTGGCTGCCCATCAGGCTCCGTCGGGATGAGCATGTTCATATACTTATGTATAATGTCCAATTTGACCCTCGCTCTCCTCCCCGCTGAGGGAGTATTTACGCTCTGGATATAGTAGGAAACTTCATGTGTCATTTACAAAGTCTGGCTACTTCAGGGGTTCTTTAATTGTGAAGGCTGCGGTTATGTGGAATGACCTACCACGTGACATTCGAGAGTCAAGTCACTTGCCATTTTCATATCCAAACTGCATATTTATCTTCTGTATAAAGTCGCTCGCTAAGTTAACTATAAGTACCTATTTATTATATAAACAGTTTTATTGTATATTATTTGTATAGCATAGATATAGTTATATTTATTATGTAAGTATTGCCTGACTTTCTGTTTAGTTATTCTTGGCCTTTCGTATTACTCTGCTTATTTAGTTATGTTATCTCTCCTGTGCTGCCGGGTTGCCTGGAAGAGATCGCTTGTAGCGATAAGGCTGCCCTTGGCCACATTTAGATTATAAGTTTAGTTTTAGTCTACTGATTGTCTTCTTTAATGTGAGCAATAAAGAGTTTATCTATCTATCTATCTATACGATTCTAGTACAATACGCCCAAGCGGGAGTGCATATTTTAAAATCGTAATATCTAAGTAAATAGTTTTAATGCTTGCTTACTTGGATACACTTTTGTAAAGAAATAACGCTCCGAAAAGGTGTGCTCGCGCAATAGTAAGGTGCTGTTATTCCCCTGTCATTTCAAAAGGGTTAAACTGGATAAATGTCCCACTTTTAGAAATAGCTCCCTTATTTCAAAAATATTAATTTAATATGAATGAATTCAATGAATATAGCTAGCTTAATCATTTATACTGAATCATTATTTGTTATAATATAATTATAGATTTTGCAAAATTTTACTTTTTGTCGAACACATTTTCGAAGGCCTACATGAATGGATAATGAATGGATTGCCCCATCATGAAAATACTAAGAAGGATAGATGACCTTCAAACTTTTGAATACGAAAAATCGAAACTCCTAAAACAGCCAAGAAATATGGTCCGAATAACATAAAACATTTTTTTAATTTTTTATACTTTAGGTATTTGTTAAAAGATAATTCTGACATGACACAAATAAGGATATATTCAATACTAAAATATAAAAAAATCAATTATAATTTTGAATATCGTTTATCTCCAGGTTTTTTTGTCCATTTCATCGAAAGCTGTTTTATAGGGAGAAAAATTTATTCTTGCGTGCACTCCCACCTTTCTTTTGTATTTCTGTTACATGATTCTACTACTGTACAGAGGGATATATATCCTGTACCTCGAAAAATCAGGGCAAATATCCTTTGTAATCACAAAGGATATTTGCCCTGATTTTTTTTTCCCTCATTGGGAATCCCCAAGCATATTTTAAATAAATCAATAACAAAAGAGCAGTTATTTACATCTAGATGGACACCTAATGAACCAGTATATTAAAGTATTTAAAAATACAACGGAATTTATTACCACTTATAAAGTTAAAGATCGATAAATACTAACCTTTAAAATAAATATTTGAAGCGTTCGTTTGTTTTATTTTGTTATGCGCATGAAGAATAAATAAATAATTCGTATTCGCGAGTTTTAGAAGTTAGGTTTTTGTAATCTATCCCGGTTTTACCCTCCGTTAATAAAGGTTAGTTGCCCCAACTTTTATATTGTATTAAAATAACTCGGAAATAAAAACCTTATTTTTATTACTTTATATATGGTAATATAATTTTTTACCTATTTACCGTTTTGCACCAACTGACCATAATATTATACCGAATATCCACGTGATGCTGTGCTTTTCGCCGAAAGTTAAATTAAAATTCATCAAATTATTTCAAACTTTTCGCTAGTTAGAATCCACTGTAACATATTGATGCGAACGAGCTTTGAATGTCAAAGAAGTTTTATGTTATTCGTCTGCATATCCAATACTGCATTGCTTAGAATACTAAGCGAGACGCCTGAAAAATTCTCAAATATTTTATATTTACCTGTTAAAATATTATACCGAATACGAAAGACACGATTTATATTTTCACATTTCTAAAGTAACCTCGTACATAAATGTCAATGCTGGTATCAGATTTTATAAAAGCTACAGAGCTATTATTCGTAAACTTGTAAGTTTACGAATAATAATATAAATATGACGAAATATTAATTTTTTATATTTTTTTAGATTAGATTAGATTAGATTAGATTGAAACTAAGACGTTACTCATAATCGTATGTTAGAAATATGGATGAAAATAATTCTCAAATAAAAACATAACATCTGATTCGATACGAGTTTCGTTTGGTATAAAAAATCATATAATCCTATCCTTCTACTTTTGTTTCATATCATCAATAGCTAGTGTGTCAGAGAGCTAATTCTCCTAATTAAAAATGTTCAAGTCACGTCTGGCTTTGTGACATCTATGATGATATAGCCACGTATGGGATAGACGGCAGATCGCATTTTGCTCTCCCATACAATGAGGGTTTTTAAATTCGTGACGTCTGACAGCTTTTTGACACGACAAGGACCGTCGGGCTACCAAGCGCCGCCTGGTGACAGAAAAAGAACGAATATTCTTATTGACCGTTTTTGATACCACTTACGCCACCAGATGACGCTTTGTGTGCGTTGGGTCTGCCTCCCAATATCAAACACCCTCATTAGACAGAGACATGCGGCATGGTCAGCAGTGGTGGCTAAAACGTCTTTCGATAAATAATTGAAACAGGTATACTGTTTCAATTGATTCGCAAAACTAAAGCAATTAAAATCGGGATACCTAGTATACCTCTGGGTTTTAACCTACTAAGACAGTGTCGTGACCTAGTCGTGAGACCTAGTCGTGATGTGATAGCGTCCAACGATATCGTTTTAAAAGTTACTTGAGAGACAAAGACATCAACATTGAATCGCTAATCAGTTGTGTAAATATTTTTTTTTAGTAAGGGGCAAGTCGTCTTATAATCGTTTCCTCACGATGCTATTTTATGGTCTGAGCACTTAACTAGAAAACCATTATTAGTTAACGGCATTAATAATTTAATCGATTAATATTTTGATCACGAATTAACTAATCTATCAATGCACATGGAATACATACTGTATAATTATGATCAGACCTTAATTTGAGTTGGGACGTTCTCAAAGTTCCATTATCTAATCTTCCCTAAGCTCCGTTTAATATGCCGCATCACACTTCGATTGATCCTAGATTATGCTTGGGGGGTGTTACACCAGACACTGCTTATATTCGAGATAATTAGTAACAATTTAATTGATATTATATCTAGCAATATCCCGCGAAAGAATACCCACAACGCAGGCAAATGTCTGAGTGCATGACGCATAAGCATGCGTAAACAAACTTTGCTTGCAGGTTGTCGGTATCTTTTCGCGGGATATAAGCAACGCTTCGGTTTAAAGATCTTTATTCTCAAAAAGACATTGTCACTTACATGAGAACATATTAACATTAAAAAGTTAAAACTATTAATTATTGTTGACCCGATTATGTAGGTAGAATGGAAAAAAAGTATATCGAGACGTGTCCAAGGTGCGAGTTCGCTGCATAATATTATAAATATTAGCCGGTGGTCCAAGTAATAAGCGTTTTTAACTACAAATTACAATAAATATGATCTGCGAGTTTTTTCTTAAAAATGTTGAGCGAGGTCGCCTCTTTGACAACTTTTGGAAGTGCGTTGTATGGCTGTGCACTAAATGTTGGTCCTCTGTCCCTTAAATGTTATTGTGTTTTTCCCGTAATTTATTCTTATACATGGTAGAACAAGGTGGTCCGCGCGGCGAGATGTATGTCTACTTATTTTGTCTTGCATTGTAACGCTTAAGTTTTTGAGTACCTAAAACTTTAAAAAAATGCTCCAAAGCACACACACAAATACAGACAGAAAATAATTATTATTAAACCGGGTTCTAAATTTCTAAAAGAACAATATTGATTTAGTTATTTTGTTAATAGAAATATTTAAGCTATTACCGCTCAAAACTTATGTAGTTTGATTCACTACTACTTTGATTCACGAAGAAAATATGTAATGTAAGGGTCAGCTCACGCCGAAACGAGACAAAACGCGACGCGATTCTGCATTTGTAATTTGTTATTCAAAAATTATTATTTTTTCAGTACACAATAAGATACACGTTTCGTTGCAAGATCGGCGCTGCAGATCGCTGCAGTTTGTTATTCGAAGTCTTGCAATGACACATGTGTGTTCTTGTTTTGTAAATAAAATTCAATTTTGAATCGCTATATTAAAAATGAAGCGCAGCGTCACGTATCGCCTCGTTAAGTGTGAACTGAGCCTAAATAGGAACTACTCACCTGTTAGTGGAATTTACACTCGAACCAATAGGTACATTCCTACTAAATAAAATAATACAATGATAAAGCATTAACATAAATTGAAGATGTTGATTTTACAAAAAGTGCCTTTAATGTACAAACAAAAATGCTATAAATGGTTGTGCCTCGGCAAAAAGAAAGGACGTATTGTAGCCTTCGAAATACCTAAGCTTTTAAAATGAAAGTCTTAATGTCTACTTATCGCAGCTTTTAGCGTAGACAATTCAACGGGTTCAAACCTTAGGCGGGAACAATTTAAAAAGCTTTTCTTTAAGGGCTTTGTTAAGCTTTTATGAGCTATTGTCGAGCCTGAATAGTAAGTTAAATAGGATCTTAATAATTTGAATAGTTTTAATGCTCTTTTGTATGTACGACTAAATATTTACCATAATTTTTGTAATTTTTACCCGACTGCCGAGAAGGTTATTGTTTTTTAAATGCGTAAACTAAAATAGTAGGTGGGTGATTGTTAACCCACTGTTTTTAATTTTTCCCGTACAAACCGGCAGAAAACCCCCCCTTAAATATTTATTAGGGTTGTTATGGATATGTATATTATGGATACGTATATGAGAATTATTCTCATTTTATTATGATACCGGTTACGGATATGTAATTATATCTTATTATTTCAAAAGTAAAATATAAAATTTAGACTACACCTTTTTTTTCGAAATTTCCGGAACTTTTATATCGGATTCGGTTACGGTTACGGAGCTCCATTACATCCCTAATACTTGTAATATTGTTTAACTATTTGTTGTTATAGCGGCAGCATAAATACATCATCTATAAAAATTTCAACTGTCCAGCTATCACGGTTCGTCAGATATGGTGACAGTCAGACGAACAGACGGACGGATAGACATCGAAGTCTCAGTAATAGAGTCCCGTTTTTACCCTTGGGATACAGAACCCTAAAAAAATTCAATAACAATATTTATAAAAAAAAAATGTTGAATTATTAACACAATACAGTTACAGCAATGGAGGATCAGGATAAAAAAGAATTTATTTTATTCGGCACTGTAGACACTGTAATCATACAATTTATCCCGTCACGCTTCGTAATATGGATTTTGAGATGTCGAATGAGCATTTTCTTTTCTATAGTTGTTTTATTATTTATCGTTCATTTTTATGACGGAAAAACAATAGTTTCAAACGCCTTAGGGTAAATTCACACCGTAACGTAACGGCGGCGCTTCATTTATATGATAGTTATTCAAAATTGAAGTTTATTCATCACACAAGAAGATGCGCGTTTCATTTTAAGAGTTCGAATATAAAGTTGTACCGCTCTACACAGCGCATGTGTAGGATATGATTTATGTCCTGTGTATTTTTTTTGTGTAGTGAATAAAGGTTAATTTTAAATAGCTATCTATCTTATAAATGCAGCGCCGCGTATCATCCCGGTGTGAGCTGACAGTGATTTTCATAAATAAAACATGCCAGTAAATTCCCAAATATAAAAGTTTATTTATCATTACTTAGTTTTCCGTATTTATTGTTAAGACGGTAATTTTACCTCAAAAATCACTCTCCCTATTTTTAAAATAAGAATTTCTTGACAAAATCCGCCTTCTGCCAAAGTTATGACGCTGCTGGCCGCAAAGCGTTCCCCATTTATTTCCAACAAATATGGAATCAAGAACGTCGGAAACAACTTGAATAGCCATGCGCTGGACAATTTATACAAGCTGTTTGTCAAACTCACTAAACTGTGACACACTTGCTCCGAACAATAATTGGTTTTCTGACTGACAGACTCGGACTCAAGTTGGACAGTGATAGTTAATGGAATTCAGTTACTTGCCGCTTGGCACTTGCTTAGTCGGACATAATACTCGTAGTTGCTCAGAGGATTTTTGGAAAAGAAGCTTACAGTACAGGCTACAGCCGAGGTTTTTGTCGGTAGTTTATATATTCGATAGCACTTTTAAATACTTCTGAAAGTGGCCGTACGTATGACGCTACGATTTTATGAAGACGATGTAATCTAACCTTCCTCTCGGTCTTAGCTGTAATCTTCTTGTAACACTAATTATTATTATGTATGAGGACCATGCTGTTCGTGCGGGGTGCGGATATCTATAATCCTTTTGTTTCTTAAAACTTTTATAATATACATTATATACATTTATATATATTATATACATTTACATACACACTTTTATATATATTATATACATTGGCAAATACGTTTATTTCTCACTAGCTTTTGCCCGCGGCTCCGCTCGCGTGAATACAGGATCCCACGAGAATAGTGTACTTTTTCGAGATAAAAAGTAGCCTATGCGTTAATTCAGAGCTCAAACTAATACCGTACCAAATTTCATCAAAATCCGTTCAGTAGTTTTTGCGTAAAAGAGTAACAATAATCGATCCATCCTCACAAACTCGCACATTTATAATATTAGTAGGATTTAATTTAATCATTCACTCGCGTCCAGAACTAAATTAAATTATAAATTCACATTCAGATGGTTTAACTAATATTTGTTTCATATTGCAATGTTATTCGGCGCACCTAATCATCCAAAATGCATTCCGAAGTGACAATTTCTAATAACATCTGAATTTGCGAGGCGCATTTCTGAAACCTAATTTGTCTGGTTGCGGGATTTGTCACCAAAAGTTGCGCTTAAGTTTCACTTCATTTTCAATTTACCCGGTTTCATCGATAACCAGATGTAGGGTGCCATAAGAATATTAGCGCGAATCAAATACTTGGTCAGAGGTTTGACTAAAAAAAAAAGAATTTATATCAAACTTACACAGAGTTCCTACTACTAGTATTACAAAAATGATAATCAACTTAATAATCCTACGTTTCTACGAGCGAACCCGACAGACGTTGTTCTGCCGGGCTGATTTGTGAATCTAAACTATCCAGGGCGCCACCCAAACGCATACAATAAAATTCATTCAAATCGGTCCAGCCGTTTAGGAGGAGTTCAGTGACATACACACGTACAGCATAATTATATATATATATATATATATAAAGATTAATATGCTTATTTAACACGTCAG
Organism: Phengaris alcon alcon; assembly: GCA_037179445.1. NCBI lineage: Eukaryota > Metazoa > Arthropoda > Insecta > Lepidoptera > Lycaenidae > Phengaris > Phengaris alcon. Next base: position 607,716 of record JAYRCH010000175.1, on the reverse strand, counting down.
CTGTTCTGCTTAAGAAGAGCTGACAAAGCTTATATTACTAGGGTTGTCAATCTTAGCTCGCGCGAATGAATGGATTAAAATAGATTTTTCGATAATATTTTTTTCTTAGTTAGGTACCGGATAATTCAAAGGGTAGAACTACAAACTATGTACGCGATACCATCGTGCCAAATAATAATTGCAGCGTGTCGCTTATATTATATGTGCACATATAATGCAATTATTTTTATTAAAAACAAGCTGACCCGGCGAACTTCGTACCGCCATATTATTTTGTCAATATTATATTAAATACGTCTCACGGTCTTCTGTCTCGTTCGCATACAAATTTTTCGGAAATTTTGAAATATTTGCTAGATTTTTAAAATTTATTTTTTTCATACAAACCATCTCCTTGACAATAGCGAACAGATAAAATAAATATTTGTCCAATTTGGTGCAGTCGTTTGGAAGGTACCAATGCGCGTACAAACGTTTCGGTAATTCATTTTTAGTGTTCCGTAATATTTAAGGAACCCTTATAGTTTCGCTCTGTCCGTCCGTCCGTCTGTCTGTCTGTCTATCTGTCTATCCGCGCTTCTAGCTTCTTTATTCTTTATGAAATTTAGTATAGTCTTAACTGTACCAAATTTGGAGATCTCGGTTTTGGCACCATAAAATAATATTCGGGATGTCAAATTTTTTTAAATTCTACCCCGTCGTGTGTAAATATACCCCATATTTGGATAGGTCTTATAAAATGAAGGCAAGGTTTTATACATGGATTGGATTTCTGAACTATAAGAGATAGACACTTGTCAGTTTCCGTAACAATTATTTTTAAGTGAATTCGGACAATACTCATAACTTTATAAGTGTTTCAAGGAAAAAATTGCGCGTTGATAGTTACGGGCCGGAGGCACAAGGGGGTTGGGGATTTTAAGGACTGGGTGTGTGGACACTCTGGTGTTGCGAGTGTCCATGGGCGGCGGTAATCGCTTACCATCAAGCGATCCGTGTGCTCGTTTCCTGGTTCATTTCATTTAAAAAAACCCTCCTTAGACATTTCCTGATATGCTCTTGGTTAGGTTATTATAGATATTATATTGTTTAAATACAATATGCTAACTCTTAGACTGCACAGACCTTAATGAAAAACACGATGAAAGAACGCGAAAAATTTTATTTATTGTAATTTATGAATTAAATATTAGGTGATCTTAAATTTTCCACGTAAAAGATCCGATAACAATAAGGTCGAAAATTCAATTTCATGCAAATGTTTACGTGTTTACGTGGGCGACAGATGGCCGATTAAATGAAATAATCGATTTCCATTTGCCGACTATTTCACTTTAAATAAAGACGAATGGTGAGATCAGTGGTACGTGATTTCGTAAGTTAATGTGCTTTTAACTGAAATGCTTGGACTCGGAGTGGATTGCTCTGTTTTTATTTTACTTTTTAATTTTCTTCCTCACGTAGCTTTGTGGCTGAAAGGTCAGTTATAATTGCTCATGTAGAATTTGTGCGTATTTTAGCAACTAGCTTTTGCCCGCATTGCTACAGTATCCCACGGGATCACTGTACTTTTTCGGAATAAAAAGTTGCTGAAGTATTAAATCAGAGTCTAAACTACTACCGTACTAAATTTCATCAAAATCCGTTCAGTAGTTTTTGCGTGAAAGAGTAAGAAACAATCATCCATCCATCCATCCATACATGCATCCATCCTCACAAACTTTCACATAAATTATATAATAGTAATAGGACTACAGCTCACTACAGTATCAACTTTATGCTTCCGTAGTCAATAATAATAATTTAAATAACACATTTATGAGTAAAACGAAAAATTATAAGTGGCATTTTATAAAATTATATTTTCCTAGGCGCTGGCTTTGAGTCAATAACATTAAATATCACTGAGCAAATATATGTTCTTGTAGGGGTTATGGAAAAATTAAAAAAACCCATCCGCTGCGGCTGACATGAAGTGGCTAAAAAATTCAGAAGCTTTTTACTTGAGTAAACATACCTTTTGTGTCGCGCAGCGTGCGGTGTGTAAAGGCTCCCCCTCTTATAAACTTTACTATTCTGATGAGGCAATTATAAAAAGTTTCAGTAAGAATATTAGGACTAAAATTTCGCTAAGTTATGAACAGATAGATCATTTTCATTTTCAATATTAGTATTATCAGGTAGTTGTCCATTTTGTTTGTACGCTTACGCACCATAGCTCCCGCGATTTATATGTCATTTTTAGCCGCAGAGCAAAATCCATGTACTTCCTACTACTATTATAAATGTGAAAGTTTGTTAGTATGGATGGATGGGTGGTGGATGGATATATGTTTGTTACTCTATCACGCAAAAACCACCAAACGGATTTCGATGAAATTTGGTATGGTAGTAGTTTAGGCTCTGGAATCTGGATTAAAATATAAGCTACTTTTCATCCTGAAAAAGTATTCCCGTAGTATATTTCTACTTTTAATAATAGTATTTATTTATTTATTCTATAGTACGATATGTAAGTATTTGTGTATATATTAACGAATATTATAAAGTAGTGTACCTAAATAGTATATGTCATATAAAAGTATTATGAAATCTTAAATTACAATATGTATTAAAATAATTTTCTCTTTACGTGTCTATAAAGCCACCTACCAGTATATTACATGTAAACATGTGTCATGATTATAAAGGTTGTCTGGCAAAAATCGCTTGTAGCGATAAGACCGCCTTTTGTGCTTTTATAAGTTTAAATCAAATCAAATCAAATCAAATCGTTTATTCACGTGAATGTGGTTTTACAATGGTGGTTTACAGTAACTGATAAGAGTAAATGCACATCCTACCATTACAATGGTGTGTGAATATCTTTTGAAATTACATAAAAGACAATATAAAAAAATTAATTAAAACGTATCAGTCAATAATTACATTACAATTAAAATATGATGTCAATTCCTAATAATTCATAATTCCTAATATATTCCTATAATTACTTCTCAAATACTTAAAGTAAGATAATTAATTCGTCACAGTACTAATAAATAAAATTTAACCTCATAATTTAACAGTTCATAAGTAAAATAATAATAGAAATAATAATAATAATATGTCAATACCTAATTACAAAAAATAAAGCTAAAATACGTCATAAAATGTCAAAAATTACAAAAATAATTATAATAAGTTCATATTTTCATTTATAAAAATAAGTACATTAAAATCTTAAAACTACATAATATAATACCTAACCAATAATATCTAAAATTTCGAATTATTTAGAAAGTCTTTAGCCGAGTAGTAACATTTTTCCGCTAAATAGTCTTTTAGGCGCCTCTTAAATGACCCTAATTCCAATAATTTAATTTCTTTAGTTTTTCTATGTTCTGTATGTCCTATTTGTTTTTGGTGCAATAAAGAGTTTTTCATTCATTTCATTCATTCATTCATTTTCATTCATTCCCGTGGGATACCCGATACTTTATTTACGCGGGTGGAGTCGCGGGAAAAAAGTAGTCTTTTTATAAAATATAGGGGTAAACGAGCTAACGGATCGCCTGTCGCCCATGGACATCCGAAACACCGGATGAGTTGCTAGTGCGTAGCCGGCCTTAAGCGCTTACGATGGCATGACGTTTGTTTTACGATCAATAGTAGTAAAAGCAAGAACAACTACCTCGCTCCATAGTACCTTGAAAAATTCTAAATATTAGTATTAAAAATATATTCTTCAGATACTTACCAGGCGATTAGATTTACATAATATATGTATTGTATGTATTTATATTTCCACTGCGTACTTATATATTTAACAGAGAAGTGTACAAATGTTACGTTTTTCCCGCAACAATGGCGGGCAAAGCGTACACTGTAATAAACGTAACACGTGCTGAAGCCTCAATAAGCTATCGCGTCGTTTTTTGTTCGGCCCCTCTTAATTAATGTTCTAGAAATGTTATTTGCTTTGTGAGAAATGCAATTATAGTTTTTTTTCTGCAATTGAGTTTTCAATTTTCAAAACGTGTTATGTTATTTTACCAGAAACATTTTCCGCTCGTATCTAAGGTTTGTTTAAAATCAATTACCGATATTTTGGGCATATAATCTACTGCTTATGTGAACACGGTTAAGCAGAAAAATAATTAAATGTACGTAATCTAATTTTATTTAGTTTATCTTTCATTTTTGACGTGACAACGTCTTATAATTCGATGGAGCCGGCTGCACGTACGAAAAAACATGACTCATGCGGCGTTACCTCGCTCTGAGGCGTTCCATTTCTTATGACGTTGTCACGTTCAACTATCGTCGGTAAACCGACTTTACAGACAACTTTTTTTTTGACGTGACAACGTCTTATAATTCGATGGATCCGGCTGCACGCACGAAAAAACATGACTCATGCGGCGTTATATCGCTTCTTTTTTTTTTTTTTTTTTCGAAAGGGTCTACGCTAGGGTTAAGACCGTTCTAGCTAAATCGAACTATAACTAGCCTGGTGGCTAGTTTATTTGGTAGTGTATTTGGTATTTGGTAGTAAGAGTCGATGGGAGGGTTTGACCCTACCTAACATCGCCCGGGTGATGTTTAGACCGGATATTGGGGACAGCTACGGATTGTGAGCTATTATTATGACACGGGAGACGCGGGTCTCTCCTGCTAAGGGGTCCGAACCCTTCCTCACTCGCTGAGGAGTGAGGTTGCTCGCGCGCGGTAGCAAAAACTAAGGAGCTCTTGTTATTGACTAACTAGAGGAGCTCTTGTTATTGACTGTATCGGTACTGAGAGGGCCGTCCCTCTCCCCTTCCGCGTACGATCGGGATGACTCGCGCGCGTAAGTCCTAATATCGGTGAGGTTCGCGGTATTGGTAGAGCTCTCTACGAGTATATCAATATCGCGGTCGCGGACACTATTTTGGTGTGTACCTAGACTACTAGGATGCGAACTCGAACTCGGGTTCGGGTCCGGTCCCGTGTTAGGGTCGGTCTGTACGTCTGTACGTGTTGTCGTGTCGGATGTGGGACCTCGGGGTAGGCGCCGGCGTCGACCCCGGTGCGATACTAACCTCGCGGGTGCGTGTGATTTGTGTTTACGTAACTGTACACAATACGTTACGTATTTTGTGATCGGGTCAACGGGATCGGCTAAGATATGCTTAGGCCGTTTGTGCGGGTGTCGGAAAGTCTGTGCGTCGTGATCATAGTCCAGGGCCTTTTGGATAAGGGGGTTTGGGTGATTTTTGCCTTTATCAAAGAATCTCTCTACGAGTTCCTTGATATAGGCTTTGATAGTGACGAGCTCGCAGTCCCTATGCAAGTCGATGTTACGCATGTACCAGGGGCGCCTGTTGCCATGCGTAGAAACCGATTTTGGACTCTTTGCAAACGGTCCAGTTGAGACTCGCTTATCTGTGCGAAAAAGACGCACGCATAAGTGAGTATCGTTCTAATGCAAACTTTATACAATGTAAGCTTATGTCTTAGGGACATTTTGCTTCGCGAATTAATTAGCGGATATAATTTGTACAGTACAAATTTCGCTTTACGTAATGTATTACTAATGTGACTCGAAAACGACATCGACTTGTTTAGTACTAGGCCTAAGTATTTGACCTGAGTGACCTCTGGGATTATATTGCCGTGCGGGCTTATAGGGCTCATCATTTTACGGGGGCAAGTGCGCCTCATTGCACTTTTCCTATCAAATTGGATGGCGTGACTTTTGTCGGGATTAACTTCTATTCTCCATTTGGAGAACCATTTACCGAGAGTGGTGGAGGGCTTTAGACGCGGTACAGGCTCGTATGTGGGAATAATAAAGGGCTGTGTTGTCCGCGAACATAGCTAATTGCACCTTAGCGTGTTTAGGGATGTCACTAGTATACAGGTTATATAGGGAAGGAGGGGACTGAGCCCTTCGGTACTCCTGCCTCCATATATCTTGGCGACGACAGTGCGCCTTCTACGCGGAAATGAAATTTACGATTTTTTTTAAAGTTACTAATTAGTAATACAAGATAATTGGGTATTCCCATTTGATAGAGTTTGTATAACAGTCCGTTATGCCAAATTTTATCAAAAGCTTTTGCAATGTCAAAGAATACGGCGCATGTCGTCTTCCTATCGTTTTTGTTAGTTATTATGTACTCCGTTAAGCGGTGTACTTGAGCGGGACAGCTGTGCATTTCGCGGAAGGCAAACTGCTCGTCTGGAAGGAGTTTTTTGTCGGTTATGACGTCATTAAGGCGTCTTTTAATAACTCTTTCGTAGACTTTACCAAGGGAGCTAATGAGACTTATTGGACGGTAGCTACCAGGCACCTTCCGGGGTTTCCCCGTTTTGTGGATACCTATGACAATAGCTACTTTCCAAATGTCTGGAAATGAACATCCTACTAAGAGGGCGTTAAAGATATTCACTAGGAGTTGAATTAGCTCGGACGGTAACATTTTAAGTGTTTTGTTTGAAATACCGTCGAGGCCTGGGGCCCTTTTGGCATTCATACTTGGTAATAATGTCACTGACCTCCTCTGAATCCACCATCCTCACCCTATCTACATCAGGTGGCCTCGAGAGTCGGCTGTCGACCTCGCTATTTACTAAGCTAAGGTGCACGGGATCGATCGGGAGAGTACTCGGCCGGCACTGTTGTTCGAAATTATCAGCTAGGCACTCGGCCTTGTCTATGTCTTCGAATGTAGGAGGACGGTTAGGTCTGTCTAACGGAGGCTTATCGCTCTCCGTGTTGTTTTTGAGGGCCTTCGCGAGTGGCCAGTACGCCACGTGAGACGGTTCTAAAGTAAGGCCAACGAGACGAGATAAAAAACTAAATAAACAGACTGCTACTGAGTTGCATTATGAAAGTGAGTTAATATTATATCTGTCCTTATCACTCGTATGCAATAATGACGTCAGTTGGTCGACGACAGCTGTCGTAGCGTGTTTCGTAGTACAGGAAAGCGGCCAGTGCCGCAGTTGTCAACATTTGGTCCGCCAAACAATTGTGAACAAGTTCATTCCTGTTTGGATTGCGTTCGAAGTGATACATATTTTTTCGTCTCCGTATTTACTTGGTTTTTTGTTGTTATTATTCCGTTTCGGTTAGTTTTATTTTTGATTTTTGCTGCTATTGTGAGTGCTTAGTTGTTGATTTTAATTATGGAATCACAGCCTGGCAGCTCTAGACAACCTTTGAAAGAAATCAATTCACCACGCAAAAAGCGTCAAAAGGTAAGTTAATTTATTAATATTAGTTATGGAGAAAAGCAAGTATTCAAGAATGGCTGCGTAATAAAGAACTAAGCTATTATGAAAAAGACGTAAAGGCAGAACTTTTAAAGAAAGTGAATGACGTAAAGGCGAACTACCAAAGATACGCTGTGGATGAGCTCGCCAAAAAAATTAAGGTGAAAGTCCTAAGACTGCCACCTTGTCATTGCGAGCTCAATCCCATTGAACTCGTATGGGCTGACATAAAGGGACACGTAGCTCGCAATAATACTACATTTAAATTTGAAGATGTGAAAAAACTGCTACAAGAGGGGATCCAACGTGTATCTGCTGATAAATGGCGAATTTGTGTGGATCATGTAATAAAAGTCGAGGACAATTTTTATAGCAATATTGACAACATGATTGATAATACAATAGATAGTTTTATCATAAACACAGCTGACTCGGACTCTTCCGACGAATCATCTTTGTCTAGTACAGACGACAGCGATTAAAATTCGAACTTTATAATAATTTATTCAAATAAAAATGTTTTTAACCCCTGAAAATTTGTTTACATTCTTTATCTCGTCTGGTTGGCCTTACTTTAGATCACTGAGAAGTCGATCCCAACTCTCGGCTTTGTGCTGTTTAATCTTAAACTTAACTTCCCTCTCGTAGTGACGGAGGGCTTTCCTCCACTCTTCCGACGGGTAGCGATCATATGTGCGCTTAGCCGTATTCCGGAGTCTGATGGACTCCTTTATGTCCTCAGGGAGGGGCCAACGGCCCTTGGGGGTCGTTGGCACCTCCCTAGATGAGTTCTCTATGGTCGCTACCAGATGATCGGTCAATTGCGAGGCGGCCTCTATGGCTGTCTCTTTACTATCTATACTATCGGGGATTTTATCTAGGTGACTAGATTGGAGGACTTTGATGTTCTCCGCTAATAATTTATAATCTACTATCTTCCTAGTACTAGAATTGTTGGGGTTAAGACTACCAAGTGTAATCGTAACCGGTCTGTGGTCCGAGTTAAGCTCGTGGAGAGTCCCAATATAGATATTGAGAGAAACATTTTTAACTAAAGCTATGTCTATTGTACTAGGATCGCGTATGACACCGTTGATTTTTTCATTGGTGTCATAGCGAGTGGGGTCAGTGGGGGCTAATAGTGCAAAATTTAAAGTATCGGTTAAGTTACAAAGAATGATACCGTTTCTATTGTTATGTACGTTGCCCCACTCAGTGTATTTGCAATTTAGGTCGCCGGTAATGATGACGGCGTTGCCTAAATTAAATAGCGACTGTAGGTCGCTAGAATGTAGTTCTTTGTTGCACGCTAAGTACGCGCTTACTAATACAATTGGTCCGTGACCGGACAAACTAATGTGGAAAACAGATGTCTCTAAAGTTAACAATGGCGGTGGCTCTAGGGGAATACAATGTAAAGATATTTTATAGTAGATAAGAGTACCTCCGGAGTCGGGATCGAGTTCTATCGTTTCTAACTATTTTATACTTAGCTATTTAGGGCTCCTCATACTAGGTTTTAAAAACGTCTCCTGCACTAGAAGGATGTCGACATTTTGACTGCTTACAAAATCGCGAATTTCGCTTATGTTATTCCTAATGCCGTTCGTATTGAACGACACTACGCGTAACGAGTGCGGCTTTGTCCTTCGGGCTCCTTCCGGAGCCCGAAGGCTCCATTAATTACTGTTGGTGGAGAGAGCCTTGATCTGACGGATCAAGACCTGATGGTCTGACAAAGCTTGGATGCGGTCTGTGGCCGATCCTTTTAGCTTTGTCGCTTAAATAGAAAGCTCCATCGGGTCAATAGGCCCGATGTTGCTTAAGAACTGCTGGACGAAAGAGAGATCTGCAGTGAAGCTGGGAGTCGGGGGGGGGGGGGCTTAGGCGCGGAGGGCGCGGAGGGCGCGGAGGGCATGGCCTTACTGGGGAGAGCGGGGAAAACCGCTAGCTCCGAACTACGATTCTGCGCGGGCTTGAACCATGCAGATTGGGAGGGTAGGGGGGCAGGGACGAATCTCTGTTGGGGGGGGGGGGGGGGGGCATCTTTTGTCTGTGGTGCAATGCGCTTTTTTACTTTGGGTGCTTTTTTGCACCCTCTGTAATTGGCTTGGCTAAATCCTTGGGACTTACAGAGAACACAGCTGGGGGGTTCGGACTCCTCAGCTGGGCTCTTTCGCGGACAGTCAGAGGTGCCGTGGTCACCGAGGCACTTTACACAACGCGGCCTAGCTTGGCAATTCCGTGCCGAGTGCCCGTAAAGTTGGCATCGGTGGCACTGGCCAGGGATGCCCCTTTTACGGGGGGGCTCGACGCGGATGCCCGTAATGTGGCAGATGGCTCGGATATTGAAGATATTCTTACCCTCTGGCGTAAGAGGAAGTGTTACGAGTACCATATTGTACTCGTGTTTTTTAATAGGATGGTACATACGATGTACCTCTATGGCGGGATAACCCTGGGACTTGATGTCCATGAGTACCTCTCTTGTGGAGAGGTACTTATCGACACCGGTAAACGACGCGCAGAAGGCGCTCGTCTTCGAGGGCATAAGTGTGATATTCTATGCGTAGAAACACGGTGAGGAGGCGGTGATCCTCCGAAGTCTTTACTTGCACTTTAATACCGATGGGGGTCGTATGTACAGAAGAGTAACGAAGCTTATGCTCGTTAAACGCTGCGCTAATGACGTTCCATTTTGCCTTCTCCTGTATGATTACAGGAGGAGGCATTTTTGGGGAACGGACGGCCTGAGGGGCCTGGTAGGCCTGAGGGGCCTGGGAGGCCTGAGGGGCCTGGGAGGCCGGAAGGGCCTGGGAGGCCGGAAGGGCCTGAGAGGTTCGGTGGACCTGGGAGGCTAGAAGGGCCTGGGTGGCCAGAGGGGCCTGGGAGGCCAGAGGGGCCGGGAGGGCCGATGGGGTAACGGGGGCCGCAGAGCCATGAGCCTGCACGGTTTTTCTACTTTTAACGACCGATTTGGTCGGGGAAGATAAGACTGGAGAGGAGGTGCCCTCTGGGCGCTTCCTCTTCTTCGTCTTCTTGTATTTGACTGTAGTGAACTCGCCTTGTTCACTACGGTCGGATTCTTGCTCCGAGCAAGACATCTCTGAGGGAGATGACTGGGCTTCTAATGGTATCGGGACAACGTCGCTATCGGGCGACGCCGGTGAGTCTAAGTCATGGGAGCTTACAAAGCGTTCCCATTTTGTCGCGCCGTCTGGGAATTCGTTCTTAAGGAACGTCAGGAACTTCCTGATTAAGTCGTCTGCCATAATTAGGAAGTTTTATCCTGGTTATGGGGGATTCTGCTCTCTAATTTTTAAATGGTTGGGGGTACAGCCCCTCCCGGCGACCGGGAGGGGAGGTGTGTAGGGAGGAAAAACTCCTCATATAGTGTGCCTAAGCGTGTCACGGTACTTACAATTGTTCCTCGGGCGGCTGGAACTCACTCACAAACGTTACGCTAAACACTAGGGCGCTAGTGTTCGCGAACGTGACGCGGCGGAGCGCGAGCAGAAGGCGCGCGCTAAAAACGAGACGGACGGTGCGACCGGTCGAACGCTCGTCCTATCGCGGCGGTAACTACGCGGCGGGTGTGCGAGCAGAAGGCTCGCACTAAAGAGTGAGACGGACGATGCGAGCGTTCGCACGATTCGTCCGGTAGGCGGCGGTCGCGGCGCGGCGCGATACACGGTACGGCACGGGTCGGGCGGCAAAGGCGGTTGGGTGGCGCCTTGTCTTCACTCTTGAGTCTTGACTCTTTGGTCTTCTTTCTTCCTATCGTTTCTCTTTCGCGAGCGATGGCACACGCGAAAGAGCGAGAGCACAATGCTGCGAGAGCGAGAGCGCTTGATCGGAACGACGGCAACGAACGGAGCTGTTACTCGGATGGTGTCCGAGAGCAGAATGCGTTACCTCGCTCTGAGGCGTTTCATTTAAGGCTTGAAGTGCAAGCGAGAGCGCGGAACGAGCGACAAAGAGGCACAATCGGTCTCCGTGTTCGGCAGCGTTCGACATCTGTCTCTCTCCTACTTGAGTGACCGATCTATCAGTATTTTCTTATGACGTTGTCACGTTCAACTATCGTCAGTAAACCGACTTTAAAGAAAAAAAACTTTTTTTTCAATTTTCAGTCTTAACATAAGCAGTGGATCGTATAATATCCAAAATATCCGTAAGTTATTCTGAACAACCTACAATATTTTAAAGCTTTTGTTTTTCATAAAACAAGATAACTTTACTTAAACTAATTCTGTCTGTCAATATACTTAAATTAAAACCTAAGCTTTGCAAATCTCGACAAAACATCTTTGACCGCATAAGTTTATTCAAAGCTCTTTTGTCTAGTAATCCGGCTGAGGGTTCATACAATATACACAGGGGAAGTTCGTCCGGATCTAGGACCAAGTTTGCTCCAAAATTACCACTCCTTTTATTCCGAATGTGACTCGAAAACAAGATTCATTGGAAAAGTAGACACGAATCCAACTTTCAATACAATCAGTATCGAAAAGTTTTTTAAAAGCTCAAAACTTTTCCCACTTAAATGTTAAGGGAACGGCAAGTTGGGGAACGAAATAGTTTGCCTCCCTTGTTTCTAAGATGTATAATGTTCCAAATGAGTTGATTAAAAATACAAGTAATGTTGATACTTAACTCCTAGAATCCTACTCTACTATTCCTACTAATATTATAAATGTGAATGTAAGTTTGTTTGTTACGCTTTCACGCGAAAACTACTGAACGGATTTTGATGAAATTTGGTATGGTAGTAGTTTAGGCTAGAGATTAAAACATAGGCGCCCCTTATTTTTCTTAATATATATTGTCACGGGAAATACCTCTTTCATTTAATGTATCCCGCAACATTGATACCCATCCATCAGCGACTGAAATATTAACTGATAATTCTCAGCGCGGGGGGTAACGTCAGCGAATACTGATTGAGCCCTTGGCACCAACCTACCTATTAAATAATATAATTTGTCGGCATCGCTCAACGAACTATTATCATGTACCGTTGATTTAAAACTGGCATAGAATAGTGGCCAATTTCGTATGTCACCATCAAAATACATTATCTCAATCGCAGGCAACCTCGGCGTTCGAACAGTTGTATAAACCTCAGTTTTAACCTCGGGTTCAACAGTTTCAAGACGAGATTGAATGCGTTTAATAACGCAATATAGGTCCTCGAATGCAGTATACGTGGTATATATATATATGAAAACTAGGCGGAGTTTTCGGATTAATAGATAGCAACTTCGCGCTGTAGGCATCTAACAAGTTATGAAAATCTGTTCGAATATCACCTATTGTCATATATTGACTGAGAATAAGTTCCTTATCTGCTTCGGATGACTCGGCAGTTTGCGAACGTTTATATATATTTTGAACACGTTCGAACAAAATATTACTTTTAGCGACAAGAATGGCTAACTCTGGATCCTCCGCCATTTTGAGTTAGATTTATTATAATAATCAAAATACTATTCGAATTATATACTAAAATATAATTCGAATATAAATATAATGGGCTTATAGAAGCGTAAATATGTATTACCAATGCCTAGTTAGGCACTTTTAGAACCTATATATGCGGGAAATTAAATAAAATCTGGATATAAATCCGTGACGGAAATGGATTAAGATCCGGACCAAATGTGGTCCGGCTCGAATAGACCAAACAATGGCCACGCGGTCCACCTTGTCCTGGCGTAAGCGAATAATTTCTCTTCGATATTTTTGTGGACTGTATTTCAGAAGGTATCTGGCGTCGCCAGGTTAATATGCAGTAATAATTAGATTTAATGAGAAGGTATGATAAGGTAAGGTAATGATAAGGTAACGTTATGGCTCCGCATAGATTGCGACGACCACCCTCGCGTTTATGCGTGCCTATATAGTGGTGACCCATAGTGGTGACCCCGAGACGGACCGACTCTTGGAACACCTGCAAGCTGCTTCAGATTTTGTGCAGCGGCAGATCCCATCCGCAGAGATCATAATACTTGGCGACTTTAATGCCCACCACGCCGACTGGCTCAATTCCAGTAAAACTGATCATGCGGGGAGATCTGTCTGCAACTTTACCCTTGCGAACGACTTGACATAACTGGTTACTACGCCTACGCGAATCCCAGATGTGGATGGTCAGAATCCTTCCTTGTTGGACCATCTGCTGACTTCAAATCCTGACGGCTACCAAATATCCGTAATCGCACCACTTGGTTCATCGGATCATTGCCTTGTTAGGAGTTCTGTGCCACTTACGACGGTGTTACGACAGCGTGCTGTTAAATACCGTCGTGTGTGGCACTACAAGTCAGCAGACTGGGATGGGATGCGGTCGTTTTTTGCATCCTATCCTTGGGGGAACGTGTGCTTCTCGCCGGATGATCCCGACAACACTGCCAACTCTGTTGCCGATGTGGTGATGCAAGGGATGGAACTTTTCATTCCGCCCTCTGTAGTGCCAACTGGCGGCAGATTTCCTCCCTGGTTTGGTTCATCCCCCAAAAAAGCTTCTCGCCGGAAGCAGGAGGCTTACCAATCCTGGGCCAATGCAGTGTCTGCTCGGGATTTAAATACCAGCACATATAAAAAGGAGTACAACCTTGCCTCTAGGTCCCTCAAGAAAGAGATCACTCGGGCAAAGAAACAGCACGTCAATAGAATTGGTAAGAGACTTGAGCGCCTCCCCTCGGGAACCCGTGCATTCTGGTCTCTGGCCAAAGCTATTGAAGGAAATTTCTGCAAGCCAACCCTACCATCCCTACGCGTAGGAAATGGATCGTTGGCCCAGGACGCAAAGGACAAAGCCGATCTTCTGGGCAAGCTCTTTGCGTCAAACTCGACCCTGGAGGACGGGGGGCAGAAACCGCCGACCATACCGCGATGCACGAGCATCATGTCGGATATTCGGTTTCATCAGCGCTCAGTGCGAAAAGCCCTCCGTTCCCTTGATATCCAAAAGTCGAGTGGGCCTGACGGAATCCCTCCTATTGCGTTGAAAAAGTGTGCTCCAGAGTTGGCTCCAGTCTTGACGCATCTTTTTCGGTTCTCCTACTCTTCTGGCATCGTCCCGGCTTCTTGGAAGACAGCCTTGGTGCACCCGATCCCCAAAAAAGGTGATCGCTCAAATCCTTTTAACTACAGACCAATCGCTATAACCTCTCTCGTCTCGAAGATAATGGAATCCATTATCAATAGCCAGCTTCTTCGATACTTGGACGGCCAGGGATTACTAAGCGACAAACAATACGGGTTCCGTAAGGGTCGCTCGGCTGGTGATCTCTTGGCGTACCTAACTCATCGTTGGGCTCAGGCAATTGAGTCGAAGGGAGAGGCATTGGCTGTTAGTTTGGACATTGCGAATGCCTTTAATCGGGTTTGGCATAAAGCGTTGCTATCAAAGCTTCCATCATACGGGCTGTCCGAGAAATTATGTAAGTGGGTCACTAGTTTCTTAGCAGATAGAAGCATAAAGGTCGTAGTTGACGGCGAATGCTCGGAAACTCAGTCTGTTGATGCTGGTGTCCCTCAGGGCTGTGTGCTATCGCCTACCCTATTCATACTGCATATCAATGACATGTTACAGACCAACGGCATTCATTGCTATGCGGATGATAGTACAGGTGATGCTGTATATACCGGCTCCCCCAATATTTCTCGGCTAAATGTCATTGAGAGTCGAAACGAACTTGTGTCTAAAATAGAGAATTCATTGGAGAAAGTCTCTGAATGGGGTAGACGTAACTTAGTCCAATTCAACCCCGCCAAGACACAAGTCTGCGCGTTCACCACTAAAAAGTCACCAATGGTCGTATATCCTCGTTTCGAGGGCACATCTTTAACCATCTCCCCTAGCATTGAGATACTTGGCGTTAGCATATCGAGCGAAGTCCAGTTCCGATATCATCTAGAGGGTAAGGCCAAGTTAGCCTCGAAGAAGCTTGGTGTTCTTAACAGAGCGAGACAGTATGAATGAATGAAAATGAATGAAAAACTCTTTATTGCACCAAAAACAAATAGGACATACAGAACATAGAAAAACTAAACTTATAAAAGCACAAAAGGCGGTCTTATCGCTACAAGCGATTTCTGCCAGACAACCTTTATAATCATGACACATGCTTACATGTAATATACTGGTAGGTGGCTTTATAGACACGTAAAGAGAAAATTATTTTAATACATATTGTAATTTAAGATTTCATAATACTTTTATATGATATATACTATTTAGGTACACTACTTTATAATATTCGTTAATACATACACAAATACTTACATATCGTACTATAGAATAAATAAATAAATACTATTATTAAAAGTAGAAATAATGCATACAAATTGTGGACTTATAGTAAAGATCACCATGTTAATTGTGACAAAAAATGTTCCTTAACTCCATTTTTAAATACGTGCAAAGATTGAGCGCGTCTTAATGAAATTGGTAATCTGTTCCACAGACTGACTGCACGAGCTGTGAATGAAGAGTCAAAAAATTTTGTATTTCTCGTAGGGGGTTTTAATGATATATTAGAATTTCGAAAAGATTTTACACTATCGTCCAAAAATTTAAACCTTTCTTTTAAGTAAGGTGGCGACTTGGGGTCATACAGTATACCATACAGGTATACAGTACTTCAGTCCGGACCAACGCCTACAACTATACAAGGCGCAGGTTCAGCCTCATATGGAATATTGTTATCATCTCTGGGCAGGGGCGCCAAAATACCAACTGCTCCCTCTGGATCGTATCCAACGAAGGGCCGCTCGAATTGTTGACAGTGTTTCAAACAGCTTGGACCCCTTGGAATTACGCCGAGATGTAGCTTCACTCTGCATCCTCTATCGGTTGTATCACGGGGAGTGCTCTGAGGAATTGTTCGGAATCATACCACCTGCAACTTTTCGCCATCGTCCCACGCGAAAAACATACCATCCTCATCACCTTGATGAGTGGCAGTCTTCCACCGTGCGCTTTTCGCGTAACTTTCTGCCGCGCACTGTAAAACTCTGGAACGAACTGTCACCAGCAGTATTTCCGGACCTATACGACCTGCAAACCTTCAAGAAGAGAGCGTATTCCCTTTTAAAAGGTCGGCAACGCACCTGCAGCTCTTCTGATGTTGCGAGTGTCCATGGGCGACGGTAGTTGCTTACCGTCAGGTAACCCGTTTGCTCGCTTGCCCCCTTATTTAATAAAAATAAAAAAAAATAAAAAAAAGGTAGAAGGAATACGCTTACCGGGATTACCGCTTCGGCGGATGGCGTCCTGCGGCTGGAGTTTTCGTCACTTCCTTCTGTTCACAACACTTTAGTCTTTCCAGAATTCTTATCGCGTTCGTTCCTATACGAATATCTCACTTTCGTGGGCGGTAATTAGTAGCGGAAAAGTCTAAATAACACATGAGGTGTCGGCCCTCACACACGCACTCACTCGACGCGACTCGTTCCAATGCACTCCGCGTATCCTCGTATTTCTTCGGTTAGCGTCGGAGAGGGGAAGAGGGGTAGAATATCGATATATCGATATTATGAGATGCCATTCATGGTGGCGTTCGACGCTCCTAGATGGCTCTACCAATGAGGTTTATGCACCCGTGGTGTATACACCTCAGTCTGCTTCTTGCTGGCTCTAGCTGCTAAATATGACTTAGATATAATTCAAACGGATGCTATAAGTGCATTTCTTCAGGGCGACATAGATACAGAAATATATGTCACAACCCGAGTGCTTTGAAGAAAATGATCAGGTATGTCACCTCCATAAATCAATCTATAGGCTCAAGCAGGCTAGTCGTTAGTGGAACCTAAAACTTAACAATGTTCTACTTGAAATTGGACTAGAAAGATCAAAAGTAGATCCATGCATATATTACAATATAAATAAATTAAAAATTATTTTTATTGCAGTTTGGGTTGATGATTTAATGATTTTTACCAATGACATTAACACAGCTACAATTAATATCAAAGAAAAACTTAAAGAGATTTTTTTTATGAAGGATTTGGGTGAGATACAGCAATGTATTGGCATAAATATTACTAGAAATCGAGGGGCAGGTAGGATCATGTTGGATCAAGAAAAATATATTAAAAAGTTTTGTAACGCTTTCAGCATGACTGAATGCAAACCGGTGCGCACTCCAATAGAGGTAAATATGAAATTTGATAAGAAAATGGAAACTTACAAGAGCAACTTCCCATATAGGGAAGCTGTGGGTTGTTTATGGCACAAGTGACAAGACCCGATATCACCCAATTAAGCCAGTATTGTAATGACCCCAGCAGTGAACACTGGCTTGGAGTCAAGAGAGTCATGAGGTACTTGCAAGGGACGAAGGACCTTAAGCTATCATATAAGAAGGATGACTCCGCAAAAATAACTGGATACTGTAACGCAGACTGGGCCAATGATCCTAATGATATAAGGTCATGTACAGGCTATACTTTTATCTTATATATTTAGTGATAGTTATAAGCCTAGAACAAAACATATTGATATACGCCTCCATTTTCTTAGAGAATATGTAAATAAATTAATTGTAAAATTTGAATATTGCAATGGTAGTTATATGGTTGCCGATATTTTAACAAAAGGAACTGCATTAGAAAAACATCTGTATTGTGTTTCTAGAATGGGCTTAGTAGGTCCACGTTCAGGGGAGGGTGTTAAGAGTATTTGAACGTAGTCTACTATAGATTATATTTAAAAGGTATAAATGTCACTTGTCATGGTTCCCGCTCTAACTTATCATTGTAGTCTGTAATTTTTATTATTTCTCTGTACACGTACTGTTACGAATTTGGCGCGAATAAAAACGCGAGCAATATAAGTATTTTTATTGATTCTCAACCTAAATATTCATCAATTATGACAAATAGTTACGAGAATAATTGGGCTTCTGATTTCAAAAATACACTTATAAAAATATTAACACAACTGATTAGCTATTCAATGTTCTGTCTTTGTCAGATATGTTGTAAAGGTTATTATACAGAAAAGGACGAGGACACTGAATAAGTAATCAATGATTAAAATATTTTTAATAGTAAGGGGGTTGGAATTTAAACTTTAAAAGATAAGTACCTACCTGGGTAAACCGAGCTTTGCTCGGAGTTCTAAATTAAAAAAATAAAAAGAATCACAAAAATGATTATGTGACCGGGATTCGAACCCACCACAATTTAAATTTTCGAACAAATCAAAAATTATACATACGCATACCAAACTACCAATGGGACTGACAGAGATAATACCTAGCTAAATCGATTTTTCTCCTCCAAATCACCCTGCATACTAGAGCATACTGGCGAATCCTGCCTGATTTTCCATCAAGAGTGGCTAAGTTTCGATCATATTATGTGGTTTTATAGTACTTAAAAAATTATTATGTCAAAAAATATATTATATTTTAGGACTTGGGAATAAAAAGTTATGAATCTCCGAATATCGGAGAATTGATGTGCAAAATACGTACTTATCTGTGGTAATATAAAATCTATATAGTCTATGGTGTAAATTGTCAATTTAAAAAAAAGGCGTAAAAGCTCCATCTAGTGGCCGAGTAGATAGATTTATTTTAATTGAAGTATAAAGTTTTTTTTATTTTTCTATAGCTCAGCAGTTTCGTACTAGTTTTATTAAAAAATGTTACTTGGGGTGTGAAATAGATAAAATCAATTAAAAATATTTTGGGCATATGATTTACTGCTTATTTATAGTTACGCTTAGGCAGAAAAATAAAATATCCGTAATTGATTTTACCAAACCGTATATACTAAGTGTTGCGACGTCGGAGATTATAGAAATGAAAGTGATGTGTTGACTAAAAAAATACATGTATTAATAAAAAAATTACTATATTTTTGGTTTTCGTAACGTGAAAGCGACATCTATCATATATCTGTTAGCATATTGCGTTTTCAAACAAACTAGTTATTAATTTCATTACGTAACTGACATCGCAAATAATAGATGTCGCTTTTCCGCAAACCGCTACTAGAGCAATATATTGAAGAATAGGTAAGATTATATTAAATCAATTATCTTTTATTCCCCGAGTTTGACGTATAATATTATTGCTTTTTTGTTCCTATGTTCATAAAGTACAACTTACAATAAATACTTTTTGTAGTCTCGTATTTGAATTACCAGTTAGTAAATGTATGGCGACTTGCCGATCTCCTTTCATGGTAATACTTGCAGCTGTTTTCGAGAAACCGATTATATACATTATACATACAAGATTACCCCACTAAATATAAGATAAATTGAAATGATGATGTTCATGTCCAAAAGATGCGAATAGAAGCCACATTTGAAAATGACATTGAAGAAACAATACGTGCATAATATTTTTACAAAGCCCCTAGTCACAGGTATTGTGCAGTGGTGATCTCTCAGTATACTAAATAAGCTTCTGTTTTATTCCAAACAAAGCTTGCAGTTTTGGCATTGTTGAGTCTATGTAAATTCCAGTACAAATTGCCTTAAAATTCAAGTTGGAACAGAAAAACAGTTTTCAACTGCATAGCTTATTATCCATAAACATATCGTTGGAATTTGTTTGGATTGTTGATTTTTTTTATGTCCTCGTATAAGTGCACATATCCTACTACTATTATAAATTATGTGGAAGTTTGTGAGAATAGATGGATGGATGTTTGTTACTCTTTCACACAAAAACTACTGAACGGATCTTGATAATTTTTTGGTGTAATATAGTTAGGCTCTGGATTCAAACATGGGATACTTTTTCCCGAAATGGTACAGTATTCCTGTGGGATACTTTATTTACGCGAGCGGAGCTGTGGGCAAAAGCTAGTTACTTTATAATCAAATCTTAGAGAACAAACTGTTCCTATCTGTATTCCATCTTCAAATTTTAATTCCAATCGCCTGCTATTGTTCCATCAAAATTTAGAATCAAGTTATAAAACTTCATTCTAAATTTCAATATACTAAATTTATGACCCAATATAAAACAATTCCGCAATATTAAATTTACAACGTAAAGCACTTACACAACAAATTCAATGGATTTAAAAAGCGTGAAGGAACTCCGAGCAGCGTTTCCTTTCTAGTGGCGGTCTACTGTATTTTAAATGAGCTACTTCCCGGCTATCTCTTAAAAATGTCACAGGACCCTTTGTGAATTCACAAAAAGAATTTGTTTAAATCGATTGGATCAGAATAGTTTGAAAATTATGACGTTTTTGCTCTATGGAGTGCTGAAGACAATAGAAATGCCCATTCATTAAAGTTTATTTTATAAAGTTATTCAATGGATGATCAGGTGTAGGTTTTTTATGAGGTACAATTTAGGATGAGTACAGTCAAGCAGTATTCTCGTTTCATCATTCTGTTAAACGCGGAGATTCATCACTACATAGTATAAAACAAAGTCGTTTTATTTGTCTGTCCCTATGTATGGTTAGATCTTTAAAAATACGCAACGGATTTTGATGCGGGTTTTTTAATAGATAGAGTGATCCAAGAGGTTATATGTATTTAACATGCATAATATAGTAGAGAAACACTGATAATTTTAGAGGTTTCGAATGTCGTAAATAAACACATTTTTGGGCTTACATTGCAAACGCTGGCTGAACCCTACGAGATAGGTCACAATAATGTACTGCAGTATTGTACACCTTAAAAAGAATACACTATAAAAAAAGTTTGTGATTGTATATTATGTCTATCTCTTAGGGATAACCCACAATAACCACTTTTATTCTTTGAATTTTACGAGAAATAATGGCTTATTTACGAAGCGATTTTAAGCAATACAGCATTAATCCTTGTCCAAAATTAAAAAGGCCGTTGCGCGTGGAACGATATCGTGTCGTAAGGTTTAATTCTGCGTTTTTTTTTTTCAAGATTTTAATTATAAATTGATTCTAAAACAATTATATATTATATATATTTAGAAACTAGAATAGATTCCCTATCTGATGATGTAACTAGAATTTTAAAAAAGTAAACGAATAAAAGCAATCTTTATGTCAACACAAAATAATTGAATTTTTTTCCAATTCTTAGTTTCAAAATTCAATCAAAACCATATTTATGTTTTTCTATACTTAAATTTGTGTTAAATACATACTTCGGATATATTATTCATGTTATTTAATAAGAAGAAAAGTAAACAATAAAAAAATTTGACCCACTTAAGTGCCGCGCGGCACTATACGGCATATTTGTAGAGTTGTTTTTTGAAGCAAAATTATGGCGAAAATCTATAATATGACACGCATACCAAACTTATTATTTAATTAGTTAAATATATGTTTTAATAACGATTTATATAAAAAGTTTTGAGATCTTTCAATAAAATTCTTCTTCTTCTTTTAAAAATGGCTCCTTAGTGAATCGCCAATGTCAGAGTGTGATGGCGGAGTTCAATAAAATTAGCGTACACATCAAATATTGCAAATGACAACTGATGACATAATTGCCATAGATTCGTCTTTTTTTATTTACTGAGTGTACTTAGGCAAAAACCAAAGGCTGTAAGTACTATATTTTTTCTTCTCTGTTTAAAAATAAAAATCAAAGACCATAAACCAAAGGATTTTAAATGAGACGAAAAAAAACCGCCTACCGTGCTAGCCGGAAGTATGCGACGCTTGACGGCGATGTTTTTCCATACCATACCAATATGACCATTTGCAGCATGTAATTTAGATGACCATTTTCGAAGATATTACAGATTTAAAATGCAGAGACATAGCGGTTTACTTAATAAAACTAGCTGCCCGTGTCCAATTCATACTTATTGAATTCATACTTATATGTATGGTATTTTCAGAAGCTATGCAGATCATGATCATACAGTGTGATCATTATCTAATTAAATACGTTACTCACTTTAAGCATTTTATACACATTATTTTATATTAACACATATTAACCATACAGTTTAAATGAATATCTTATATTTAGAAGATATCGAAAAATTTATATTCAAGCACGAAAAATATACATACCTAGGCTGCACTAAAAGTATCGGGAATGGAATATGTCAAAGATAGGTGTATAGATTTCAGTTTTTGCATCATAAAATAATAATAAATTTACATTTTAGGAGTGGCTCTACATATATGTGAAGTGCGGATGATGAAAATGTTATTTGTCTACCCCGTCGTGTGGGATATTGTTGAATAGGTAATTCAGTTGAATAGGTAATTCAACAATATCCCACACGACGGGGTAGACAAATAACATTTTCATCATCCGCACTTCACATATATGTAGAGCCACTCCTAAAATGTAAATTTATTATTATTTTATGATGCAAAAACTGAAATCTATACACCTATCTTTGACAGTACCAAATTTCATCTATTTATATTCATAATTACAGAATGCGCGGACAGACAGACAGACGGACGGGCAGTGCGAAACTACAAGGGTTCCTTGAAAATTACCCTAAAAACAAATAACACACCCTTTGAAGTCACATAAAAGCCGTAAAAACTATAAATGACTGTAAAGTATCTGCAGTAGATGAAGCCCAACAATCAATTATTCAAAATACGTCCAAAGTGGTACAAAACAACGACGAGCTACACGCTACTGCAATTTGTCATCCAACTTAACGACAGATGCTGTCCTTTTGTCTACCTTTTATGTATGGATTTGTGGATGAAACATAAATCACAGTTTTGATGTTGCTGACGATATTGTTTTCAGTTCTGTCCGAAAATTTCGGATGAAGCTTTATTTTCAAAGGTTTTCTGACAGATATATTGCATACTAATAATAATTTGGTTTAATGATTTTTTACTCGACTACGGCGAAACCAAAAGGATGGGTAATGATTTCGGCAGTCTATATATGTATGTATGAATGTTTGTTGCACCGTAGAGCCTAAACTACTGATCCGATTTTAATAAATAAGGTGTCAATATGTTCGTAGACTATGTAATTTACGTAGTCTGGTTCATCTGTTTATTAAAAACTAGCTTTTGCCCGTGGCTTCGCCCGCGCGGAATATTGTTCTTGGAAAAAAAAAACTTCTTCAGCAAATAACTCTACTTACTGCTATATACTTGTGTATACAATATTGAAAATGTTTTTAGGGTTTCGTACCCAATGGGTAAAAACGGGACCCCATCACTTCGACGCGACGCGCGAGACCGCTTGATATACCTAATATATTTTTCGCGCTTAAATATTATATATTTTACGTTATCTTCAAAATATAAATTTAAACTGTATGTTTTAAAGGGGTGTATAAAATGCTTAAATAGGGATGTTGGCTAATGTGGAGAATCACATTTTTATAAATTAAATTTTAAAATTGTTGATTAAAGATACATAAATCTAAAAGAAATAGGTATTTAGATTGACACGATTAAAAATTAGAAGCAAATAAAAAATATTTTCCATCTCTTTCTCGCAAAACTGTTTGTTACGTTACAAGTTGCTACCGCCATATTATATTTTGTTATGACAAATGTATGGGCGGGTGCAACTCGTGACGTCACATGCCGATATATCACTCTCTTTCATATTATAAATTTAAATTGTTTATTATTTTTTAAGATAATTATACAAAAATGGGCTCTATAGTTTATTTTTATTAAAATGTTGTCTAGCATCGAATATACGAAAAAAATTTAAAAAAAAATTTAGGCAACATGCCTATAATTAAGTAACATACTTTATGCGTATAAAATACTTGAATTGAGTAACTTATATAAGACTAATATTATATTGCTTAAAATCGCTTCGTAAATAAGCCATTATTTCTCGTAAAAAGTAAAGGATAAAAAATAGTTACTGTGGATTATCCCTAAGAGATAAGAGATTATATATGATAGACCATTGCGGACTTTTTTGGAGACCTTTTTAAGGTGTATAATAATTGGTACTTTATTTTGATCTGTCTGGTAGGGTTCAGCCAGCGTTTGCAATGTTAGTTCGAAAAAAGTGTATTTATTTACGACATTAGAAACCTATAAACTTATCAGTGTTTTTCTACTATATTATGCATATTATATAAATAGGTACATATAAACCTTCACTCTATCTATTAAAGAAACCCGTATCAAAATCTATTGCGTAGTTTTAAAGATCTAAGAACAGACAGAACAAGACAGAACAGACAGACAGGCTGATCACCAGATTGTCTGACAAGAAAGATGCTCCATGCGTCGGATGGGCATGTAAATTATTATTTTTAAACAAAAAATGAAATCCGACTTCCAAAGTTTTTACTTTCGAAGTCGATTTTCATGCAGAAAATAGTATGAAACTTATTTACTAAATAATTCCCCTTTTAAATTCGGCTAAAATTTTAACCATTTCTCTACTCAAAATTCATAATTTTGAAGCCGGTACCAGCCCGGACAACATTCTGATAAGACAATATTTTATAAGACACATCAATTCCTCATAGATCCCATCATCAGGTCACCACTTTGGTGAAAACTGGACCAACTTGGGATTAGATAGCCTAATGCATAACTGCCTCCTTTTTTTGGAAGTCGGTTAAAAAGTCGGACCTGCACCGATCAATCGCCATTCGTGTTGGTCATCCGTCCCACTGGGCTTTGAGACTAAAGGTAAAGATAGTGCTCTTGTAAACTGCACCCACACTTGGGCACTAGAAAACAACTCCTGCGTAGTTGGCCTGGTTTCAATGGAACCGACCACCGTCACCGAAATCGGTGTGAGGAGCTATTATTATGTTCCAAGTTCATCTTGACCCGGAAAGAAAAATGCCCCAATTGCCCCTACTAACCTCTCACTAAAACTCTTCTAGCCTCTAAAATCAAACCTAATGAACTCGGAAGCAATACATCAAACGCCGCACACTATCGATCTCAATTGATACCGCCATTAATCAAACCTTGTCTCCTATGAAAGAAATCTGCTAACTCGATTCTTCAAAACTTTACCAAGAAAATATAGAAAGGGATTATTATGAAGGTTTTATAATGTAGAAGATTGGTTTATTATTATCTAATAATAATAATATCTATGGACGCTTCACACCACGTCAATCTGGCCCCATGCTGCAAGTATCCGAAGAACTCGTGTTACAGGTACCAACGAGAAACGGGAAGTATATTTAATACTTTTAAAACTATACATATATTTAAGTATTTTATTATATTATATACATCCATGACTCAGGAACACAGAAAAACTTTTTGTTCCTTCGGCGGGACTAGAACCCACGACCCCCGGCTTGAGCATCAACGCACTGAACCACTGAACCACAGAGGTCGTCAGCCACAGGGGTCGTCGATGCAGCGTGTCTGATATTTTGCATAGGGCGGGCTATTTCACAGTCTACTGATAAGTATCAGATAGCTTATTTGCGTGTTTTGTCTCTGTCGCTCGATATAAAGCAAGAAACTTCTAGACTTATAGAAAATAAGCTATCCGACACTTATAAGGAGATAGTGAAACAGGCCTTTTAGTGGTAAGTTATAAAATATCAAACTAATGTACAGACACAGACACATTCGGTGTACCACTTTCCGACCTTATTACTAGGCAATAAGGTTCAAAAGTGGTACACCAGAACCCAAATTCTCATAATTAACATTAGACTTTCAAGTTACTTAAGTAAATTAAACGTCTTGATATTACTAACTGTTTTTTGGAGTTTGGACCAATAAAACGCTTGAAACGTGGTTTGACGTTTATGAGAATGCTATTTTGCTGTTTTAAGACTGCATCAAACCAGTAACATTTTAAGATTTAATTAGCAGAATCGACCTATTGATCTGTCGCGACCGCTACTGTATAATAAATAATTTGTATAAAATGATTTCGACTAGATCTATCAAAAATATTTATGTATTTACACGGTTCGTTGTACAATTCTACACGAGTACATAGTTTTAACTAGTATGCAACCTTGTATGTTATGTAGTTTAGGTTAAATTAGTACCTGGTTAACCGAGCTTTGCTCGGACCTCTAGTAGATAAAAAATAAATAAAATGCCAATCCGACTGACATATTAGAGTTGAATTTATTGATATATTGTCCTCATAGGTCGTGAGGGGGGGGGGGGAGGGGGGGGCTTCAAATCAAGGGGGGCCCTTCAAATCTGAGGTATGACCTCAGTTGCCGGTCAGCGCTAAAATGCAGATTTCGACAAAAATTCGTATGAGTGCACTAACTTATATTAGTATATTCGGAATTTACGTAAAATTTGCATGAATAAGTATTTAATATAATCTAAAACAATTAACAAGTGGAATTATTTCGAACGTCTAATCGCACAAGTTTGTAAAATCACACCTTTGTTGTCGAAAAAAGCATTTATAAAACAATTTAAGACGCTAGACACATTATAAATATGCTAATTATATTAAAAACAAGTTATTTAGTTATTATAAATTAGACAAAAAATCCTCTGCTTAAGAAAATTCCAAAAAAAATAATTAAAGCGAATGCGTTATTTCAAAAATAATCATTGCAAGAAATGTGGGTTCAAAAGCTTTTTTGGACCTGATTATCCACATAAATTTTATTTTTGTGGTCTCCTATTAAACCTTACCTAATAAAGAGTTTCTTTTGTAAAAAATCATGTATATTAAGTGGCCCTATAATTAGAAATCTTTCATGAAAAAAAACGCAAAAAATACGACTGTTACATAAAAGGCTGGTAAAAGTTTAACAGTATGATGTTTTTACATATGAGCTGTTATGTAAAAACTACACAACATATAGAACCAAAATAAATAAATACACATTTCTTAAGTTTTCTAAGTTATGAAAAATCTAGAGTTATGAAAAATTGTTTGAAACATTGACAAAATTTTCCAGTTTTGTGAAAACCGAACAAAAAACGTTTGGAGTCATCTTTCGTCAAATTTTTTTAAATGTTTTTGTAAGACGTGAAAATTAACTTAATTGACTATTTTACATAAAAATATTAGTCGTCTTTCGTCAACTTTTTAAAATGTTTTTGTTAGGCATAAAAATTAACTTAATTGACTATTTTACATAAAAATATTAGTTAGATACAGATTTGAAATAAAAAAGTATATATTTTATTTATTTATAGTTATATCTATCAGACAGTTTTTATGTTTTTATACTTTTTTATGTTTTTATATATTTTTATATAAAATAAAAAAGTGGGTTGTATGTAGTAAATAAAACAGACTTTTAGGCGACTCCACAAGTTCTATGTTCATTAGAAAATTGGATTTTCGCCGCCATTTTGTTTTTAAAGTGACTGGCGTCCCGACTCCGTACGACAGTTAATAGGAAACATCGTCTTATTATTTTTATTTTCTGATTTGTTCAAAGCACGAACTAGTTCTTTTATTATAGTAATACAATCGTTAATAATAATTTCTATTATTAAAAGTTAAATATCACTAGAAATATTCATAGCTTATTAAAATACAAATCTGTTTTTATGTAACGGTTATTATTTGAGTTGGTATATGGGCGCAACAAAATTATAAAAAACAAGTTCGTCATAGCAAAAATATGACGAAAATTTATATTACCTTTATTTTAGATAAAATTAGCTACTTACCAAAAAACATTCTTAACAAAATTGCACTTCAAAACACTCTGTAATCCAGCCGCGAAGTGTACTAAACAATGAAATCAATTTGACTCCACTTATGTTGTTTTCAATTGGCTATCGATTTTGTTATTTGTTATTAAATGTATGTATATTAGATTTGTCATCCTTTTCATTAGCTTCAATATTCAATACGTTAAAAAGAGACCAACATATTTTTTTCGCATGTAATTTAATTGTTTTTTGGGACTAGTACTCAACCGCCGATTCAACCGTACAACGGTGTTGGGGCGAAAGAAAAATCAATATATAATTTAACTATGCGCAGTTTCCAGGGATAAAACCTAGCTTGATAAATTTTTATTCCCAAGAACTCCTTGCATGTTAAATTTCATGGTAATACTTGCAGCGGTTTCCGAGATTACGATTATATATATACAAGATTGTCTCGTTTAAAGTATAAGATAAGATGTTTGACTCATCACTGCCTAAGTTCACAGCAGGTTATTTTGTTTAGGTAGCAGCAGATACGCCGTTAAGCTACTTCACTATAGAAAATTCAACTATATTTTAGATTTTATATTTAAATTCTTTATTAAAGAGCACTGATAAAATATATTTAAAGCGCAAAGTTTTTGACAACAGCCTCATCGCTTTCATATGCAAATTCTTCTGTGTATCAGTGGCCCAGCTTAAGCAGGTCTCTGCGACCAGAAAGTTTTATACAAAAACGTGGAATCAGGCTACATTTCGGGTTCATCGGTTGTGGTCAGCCGGTGCTGGCGTTAGGTTAAAATGTAGTAAGCTCCAATCAGCTGTGTTTCTACATTGTCATTTGATAAAGAATACTTTGAATAAAGTGTACCTAAAGGCGCGTTGTCTCCTGCTCATGTTTTTTCGAAACATGACACAGAAAACATGAAAAAAAAACATTTGTTTTCATACACGAGCTGTCTCCAGCTATAGAAAATGTTTTTGATTGAAACAAAACATTTTGTGTAGACAAGATCATGAGTTCCGATGAGAAAGAAGTACTCGCAGTTTTAGCGATTGCAGATGCAGAATCTTGCAGAAAACATCGGGGGTCTAAAAAGGCCACTTTAGGTGTTCTTATTAAACTCATATTACGAGTATGTGCGCCATTTTACGCATTTCTGATTAAATTGTCAAAATTGATGTTTTCTAATATAGTGAAATCTGATGAATCATGTAGCCATTTTACCATTTCACGATTTTTATATGAAAAAAGTAAAGTATTTTTATAAAGTGGCCTTTTTAGACCCCCAGATTTCGAGTTAAGTTGATATATTACAGATATTCGGGCTAAGTTTGAAGTGAGTGAATATGAACGCGGACCAAGGTCATTGGTCATTGCGCTGATGAATTACTTCACGTAGGTGATAAATTTGACGTATCTATCTGTGTGTCTGTCCGTGGCATCGTAGCTCCCAAACGGCTGAATCAATTTATTTATTTTTTTGGTTTGGAAACTGACATGATCAAGAGTGTTCTTAGCTAAATTTCATAATCATCAGCTCGCTCATTGTTGAAAATTCGGGCGTTACTTAATTTATAAAAAATAAAGTAATGTTCTAGTAGTTTCTATTAAGGAAACTCCAAATGAAATACTTTTGTAAGGACAAAATAGTTTACTTTGTTACCCTCACTTTTACTTTGACGGAAATAAATGTTTGACGGAAATAAATAAACTCCTAAATGTTCTGTAAAAGGAGATGTCCAGGAGATCTTACAAACTAGTAAGATCTCCTGGAATTCCTTTTGAAACTGTTTTAATTTCTCAAGTCTACAGTCTAAGATACACATAACTCGGTAAATTTGCTAGGTACCGAAGCTTTGTTTTCTAGGTGTACCAATGCTAAAAGCATAATATTATTAAGTATTATAATTAAGATAGTGAAATTTAAAAAAAAAAATGTTAGCTTATTTCTGAACCACTACAATTCGTCCATACCTCTACAACCGGCAGGCACAGTCCGACGAAGCTAAATCGTCGGACTGTGACCAAAAAAATAAATAAGTCCGACCTATTCGAAAAAAAAAGTAAGATTAAGTCGCATCCTAATCTTCGTTCGGGATAGAGCTCTCAATATATTATAATCGTGATAATGTCGCCATAATGCTTAAACTCGTATGTGTTCTTGAACGTAAGTAAGTATTGATATAACTAAAATTGAGTAATTGCTAGTAAAAGTTTTTCGAATTTGTTATTGTGTGTTAAATGACTGAATAAATGTTTACTTTGAACTACACCTCTGCCATTGTGTCATTGAAACCCGCGCTTAAAATGGTTACCGGGTCCATAGTTTGAGACCCGGGCCCTATAGTTTTCTTTTTATTCACTACGCACTCCTACTTTAATGAGCGTCCGTGGCCAAATTGAATTGGATCCAAAAGAAAATATAAAATACGAGAGGTTTCCCGCGACTTCGTACGCACAAAAAAAAATTCCACGAGATCCGTGAATTTTACCACGATAAAAAGTAGCATATGTCCTTCCCCGTGGTCTACTCTATATATGTGCCAAATTTCATCAAAATCAGTCTAGCAGTTTCGGAGCCTATTAGATGCAAACAAAAAACCTTTCGTCTTTATAATATTAGTATAGACACGCGCTCGCTCAGCGCTCGAGTAGCAACAGCGTCTATACACGAGTCGCGATCGCACTGTGCCCGAGCAGAGCTTGCGTCACCTCCACACCCCCTTCTCCGCGACAAAGACTTAACCACTAGATTGGGTGCACCCTCTTAAGTATTACTCTAACTCTACGCGTTCGCGACGCGTTTGCAACGTGACTGCTACGCGATTTCGGCTCTACGCGATCAGTGCTCATGAGCGCGTGTCATCTGAATACGCCCAAGAGTGAATATGAATCACCTGCTAAAATAATTAATTTGTATTAATAACTTACTGCCTAATCATCACACTATAAAGACCCGTGCGGGGACGTAAGCCTGCGTAGTCAATGTAAATGATTATTAATATTAATTCTTCTAGTTTCTAAAGTGCGGTGGCGGAATACGCAGAATTACGTACATTGACTCATCGCTACTATCTGTCTGCTCTGCGACCGTACTTTACCGACTTTATGCTTCATATATCGAAAAATACTGGAACCAGCGTTTTTGAATAAAATAAAGGTACTTTTGCAAGTCAGATCGTGTAACTTATTGTTTCAACCTCGGATATTTAACCTCTGAGGGTTACAAAGGGAGGCATTGTAGACTCCATTTCCTTACGCGAATACTCGCTTTTGCTTAGATGGCTTTCCGATGCTTTTTGACCTTAAAAAGTCGAATGTCGACAGGGTATACAATTTTTGAAGTTTAACTGATATATGTAATGCAGTGTTAAAATTTTAGTTTGGTTTTTGTTATTATGTTCCAAACTTTACTACAATTATAAAAAGGAAAGATTTGCATGTTTGCATTGAACAGGCTCCGACACTACTGGGTCGATTTTGATGAAATTTAAGCACAGGTATAGTGTAGACCACGGGAAAGGACATGGTTTACTTTTTCTTGCGACAAAATGTACGGTTTCTATGAAATTTTGTTTTGCACACATGCGCAATTTACAAGTTGCGAGCAACATCTAGTTGTAAATATAAAACAAATGATGTTTTATATTAGGAGTTATTTTTTACCCGCGGAAAGCTATCGATCGCGCTAGCGTACTGGTCGTTGTTGGTAATCCACCAGGACTACAGAATAATCGATCGAATATATTATATTTAGAAGAGATCTGAGACCTGGTTCTGGGTAATGGGGCTTGCTAAATGCTTGTGTATTTTCTTCAAAGTTAACGTCAAAACATAATACTACCCTACTCATTAAAATGTATAATCCCCACTTATCTTACAAAGATATTCCCTTATATATTTAGGTAAGTTTTTGATGTATTAACATTGAAAAAACATTATATTATTGTTACAGAGAAGTTGTACCCTTTACTCGAGAATTTATTATACATTCAAAGTATGATTTTATTATGAATCATAATTGAATAAGTATACAGAAACTTTTTGAGAATAATATTATATCCAGTGTACCTTTTATTTTCTTTCTTTGTTTCTCTTTTCTTTTCAACAAAAAGTATTTTAACATTACAATAATAATATTTTCTATCAAGTGATTCAGGGGCATGTCTAATTAGGATCAGCCATGTTTCTTGTGGGGTATGCAGACTTATGGCGACAAAAAAACAGTAAATACTGTAAAGATATTATTTAAATCGCACCAAAAATGATGAGGATACAGCAATTTTAGTGAATTAGTTCCAAAAACGCGCCCGAGAATGAAGCTAGTCTCTGTGACGTCATCTGTCGTCGTCACCTCCCCTCTTAACACAACTAAAATATTAAACGTGTATAAAAACAATGCCCGCGAGGCACAAGGGTCAAGAATCGGATTCAATTAAATTCGTTTATTTGCTCTATAAGTGGTAAGTAACAATAGTTGGTAACAAAATTCATAGGCTCTGTCACTTTTAGCTATATATATAAATATCATGAAAATATTTATTACACTAATTTAAGTTCTAATAATTTAAAATTATTAACATTATAATATTTAATATTCTAATTGTTTTATTTTACATTAAATTAATAATTACATGTCAAAACTGTGAGGAAGTTTATTAGAAAACAAAAAAATAAACACATAACATTTAAATTAATAATAAAATTTGCAAAATCTTAGTCAGTAGGTATATAACATAATAAACACACCGGCATATTTAGAGGAACACAAAAAAAATGTCCATAATTAAAAAAATATGGTTTTATTGTAAAATCTACTTACTACACTTCTTTTGTTATTTAAAGTTTCATTTGTTTTACTTAAAATGAGATCACATTAAGAACAGATTTTGCGAGTAAAGCTATTTGTAAAAATTGTACATTTTTGAACTTTTCATGTAACCGGGAAAAGTGAAAATTAATATTAAAATAACAATTAATTAAATTAGAAAAATGGTGATTAATATCGCGTATTTCCTCCACGTGCTCTTATTAAAGCTTCTACCCGTCTAGGCATACTGAGAATGATGTTATCGATGGTCTCCTGGGATAGTCTCCGCCATTCCTCAACTACGGCGATTCGCAGTTCACCCACGTTGGCAGGGGCTGGAATTCTGGACTTAACTTTTCGTTTCAGCAAGTACCAAACGTGCTCTATTGGGTTCATATCCGGTGATCTCGCCGGCCACTCCATAACAGTGATATTCATATCATTAAAATAAGCTTGAGTTACCCGAGCGGTATGCGGCCGAGCATTATCCTGCATAAAAACAAAATCGTCACCGACATATGGGGCAAACGGTACGACATTTTCTTCTAAAACTTCTCTGATATAGCGGTCTGCAGTCAGACTCCCTCTGTCAATCACTACCAATTCTGTGCGAGCTCCCAAACAAATGCCCGCCCAAACCATTATTGATCCACCACCGTATGCAACTGTAGTTTCAAAATTTATCTGAAAGTCTCGTTCTCCTTTGCGTCTTTATTTTCTTTGCCTGCCGTCAATTTGATTTAAGAGAATTCTGCACTCATCACTAAACAATACCTTACTCCATTGGTCCGCGTTCCAAAGTCGATGTTCCTGAGCAAAAGTTAACCTGTTTCTACGATGATTTACCTCAAGCCTTGGAGCCTTGGCGGCCACAAATGAACCCAAACCAGCTTCTTCGAACCTTCTTCGTACCGTACGGTCACTTACGGTTACACCCCGTACTGCTTCTAACTCATGTCGGGCTTGGACGGCCGTCAAACGGGGTTCCTACGTACACGAAGCCGAATGAAACGATCATCCCTACTCGAAACTAACAAAAAACAGTATTTCAATGAAATTTTAAATCAAACTCAGAAGGAAGAAATACTCGAAGTTCGCTCCAGATAAGGTGTATTTGAATAAAATTAAAACAATTGCATAAAATGTGATGTTCAGTTGTTTTCTTAATTTGAAAATATTTGTTTTTAAATTAAATGACGTATAAGCCAGCCAGCAACCTTATATGATACTGATATCAAACCTTTATTTTATATTCCGCTAAATAGCTGGTGTGTGTATTATTATGATGTCAATCGAGTAGATATTTGTCGGTACTGACAATAACATATCAAGACTGTTTAAAAGATGTCATAAATTAGTAACTAAAATAATACATAATACAAACAAAACACATTTAAAAATAATAATCAGAAAAATAATAATATAATGGTCATTAATGTCATAGTAATTATTGCAGTTCAAGTAATGATTAATTCTGAATAGATTTATTATGTTACTATTATATAAAAATGCTATTGATTTTTTGTTGTTTAAATAATTCCTCTACCGAGTAGAAGAAAAGAGAGAGAAGTACTGGAGAATGAATACTTATGCAATATCTATGAAGTATGTATACAATCAAGCCGTTATCGCACGGATCCCGACAGATGACGTCATCGTAACCAAATCAGGGGAAGCGCGCGTTTCTAACTAGCCGTACAGAAAAACTTTAATAAATCCACCATTTCTTGACGGATTTTTCGGACAGAAAATTTTCGAACAATAATGACAAGGCAATTTGTTACGCGACTCGCTACACGACGAAAATCGACCCATGTAAATGCAACATAATTCTAGTGTTATTTGAAGCCTAGCATATAATATGCTTAGCAGTCAGAGGCTTGACGATACCCATAAGCTAAATAGTGGTTTGAAAGTATGTTGTAGTTTATGTACATTAGAGAAAGGAATTGCGGAGTTTCCACACAAAATTGTATAGTTACTATACTGTACCTACTGTAGGTAAAACTAATACGTAATTATTTATAAGAAAAAACGTAACTCGATTCTGCTCCTAAGAGACTATTTCGGTTCGAAGGATGTATTTAACGGTTATTGTAAGTACCTGAGCCGCAACAAAATATATACGGATAGTCGATACCGGTTAAAACCTAAATCCTGAATTATGGGAACGTTGAAAATATGTTGGCAACTATTCGAATTTACTTCTGGAACTTGGATTTAGAATTCGTGGATTTGAATTATCTATACACTTTTGTAACAGCCTCCGTGATCCGGTGGTTTAGAGCATGACTTTCGACTCGGAGGTCGTCGGTTCGATTCCCGCGTTAGAACAACAAAAATGTTGTTTCCAAGTTTGGTTAGGACAATGCAGGCTGATCATCTAATTGTCTGACAAGAAAGATGATCCGATCCATGCGTCGGATGAGCATGTACAAAGTCGGTCCTGCGCCTGATCTCTCGCCAGTCGTGTCGGTCATCCGTCCCACTAGGTTATGAGAGTAAAGGAAGAGACAGTTCTCTTATGTACTGTGCACACACTTGGACACTATAAAAATAACTCCTGCGTAGCCAGGCTGATTTCCATGAAACCAGCCACCGCCACCGAAATCGGTGTGTGTGAAAAAAAGCTCTTTCTTATTCTGTTTTATTTTTAGGTACAGCACGAGAGGTCTAGTTCTATAAGAAATACCTTAGTTAAGCTGTAGTGTTAAGTAATAGATTAAGAGTCTAGATTAGTCTAACTAGATAAATTTTAAAAGACTCCATAAATGACAATATACCAATCCAAAATATAAGTTTAAGATTGACGTCATCTGTTCAGACGGTAATAATGCTTACGCCTTTAGTCCACCTATGCGTTCGTATGCGGCAGCAAGTCTCTGCGAAAATACTACGGTAGCAAAACATCTGCGAAACCTTAGTACAATGCAGTTTTTTCGTAAAAAATGTCATTGCAGTTTTCGTGGACTACGGGTGCAGACGTCGTTACAGAATGTCATCCCAGTGATATCTAGAGTGTGTCTCCCCTCTGTCAACTGAACCTCTGCGGACGCCTCGCGATGCGAAACACAACAAGCGGAAAGTATTCATCTATGCGACAGCTGCTATTTCGCTGTCTCTTACGAAACTATACCGACAAAGACACAACCAATGTTTAATCTAGAGAGAAACATAGCATAATTATATGAAACTCTACTCTATTATATTACTTATAGTTTTTCGTACTTTCCCTGACGCATACGTACGCGTAGGTGTACTAAGGGCGTTAATAGCCAAAATGTCTATGAATGGCATTTGTATTAAAGATTGTTCAATAATAACATATACCTTAAAAATCACTGTCTCATAAATCGTAACCAACAACAACATTTCCTTTTTCAAGACAATCAAAAACTTACTTAATGTAAACTTTATTAAGTTTGTAATTGTTTGATCTTGCAGTCCACAGTCCACAGTAAACAGTCTCGAACTGAGGTCTGATTCATTTGTTCCAAGTTTGACACTTGCTAAGCACTCCCTCGACACACCCGCTGCAAATAAGTCGGTAATGGCCCGTTTACATAAAATTTGTGACGTTCCCAGATGTCGTGATTTTGCACGAGTGGATCAGAAAGACATAGCATGGCTCTCATCAATAAGTATTAATTAAAACAAAATGATGTGAGTTTCACCTATCAACCCCTCCTTTCGGGCAACTTCAATCCTCCTAAAAATACGCTTAGATTCGAGAAATGTCACTAATAGGCGAGTCAGGCTCTGTGTGCCGATTGGTCCGCTACAAACTTATTTGTTTTTGACAAATGTATTGGTCCGATATATGCGCTTGAGAAACTTAGATACGTTCTTGGAAGAATAATATACATGGAAGAAGCACTAAAATTTAAAATCGAACCTGTAGGCAGCTATCTGTCTCACAAAACATCAATGACGAAATCTATAAGGGTATAAGAGAAAACAATCCATATCTTTTCGCTTTTTTAATGTTGTCCCGACCTGGTAATTTTTGTCTTCTTTTTCACGACGGTGGAATTCTTTCTGGCACTCAAGATAAGGACCGATATTGTATTATGTTTCTTCTCTAACTAATAGCAGGGTATCTATGGTATAGAGTTATAGACTATAGTTGTTTATCTGATCTTACGTCTGACAGCGTCTTTCGTTTGGAATAAACGGATAATTTCTTGGAATAAACGATTTTTATTCTATTCTTCAGACGATGGGTAAAACGCAACGCAACGATTGTTCAATCCCCGCGTTGAAACAATAAAAATATTGCTTCCAAAACTGGTTAGGATTATGCTACTACTGCTACTGATCACCAGCTGATCATCTGACAAAAATGATGATCCATGCTTTGGATGGACATGTAAGATATAAGTCATATAAGTCGGTCATGAGCTTGAGCCCTCGCTAGTCGTATCGGTAAGGAGTAAAGGAAGAGAGAGTGCTCTTGTGTATTGCGCACACACTTGGGCACTATAACATAACTCCGACGTAGCTATTCTGGTTTCAATGAAACCGGTCACCGTAACCGAAATCGTTGTGGGGAACGATTATTATTATTAAGGGGCGACTAGTATATGTTACAACTATCGCGACAAAAGCCTAAAATTACATTTCTCACGAAATGTTAGTGCATGTATGCTCGTGACTTCACGTTTTACTCCCTCAATCCGAAATTAAACGCCAAACTTAGTGTCGACTGTGTTTAATTAATTTCTCACTAACTTTACCTATGGAATTACTACCAAGAGATTGAGATGAATTATAAATTATTATCGTTTGGTATAATATGTTTACTTGTTTTCTATTATTTAAAAAAAAAAAAAAAACAAATTGTACCATAATTTCGTGCCTTATATATATGTAATTATTGCCTCTACGGGACATCCAAAACATCAGAGAAGTTTACTAATTTATCTATTAAATATCTATCATATTAAATCTAAACTTCACTATTGGTGTTTAAGCTAAGTCGTTTATAATTTGACTTTAATATTAATATTATATTTTTAATCATTAAAATCCTTACTTAATAATAGGTTTGGCCCTAATAAGTGGTTTACTTAGCACTTACTTGTAAAGTAAGTTTCATCTTTCTAGCACTAACTGTTTGGATGGTAAGTTGAAGATGGACGGATGGACGGATGGACGGACATGATGAAACTATAAGGGCTCCGAGGCGTGAACTACAGAACGCTAAAAAGGATAAAATTAAAGATTAAATATGAAAACAAAAGTCTTAAACTTTGAGTGAAATTGTTTATTTAAAAAACGCGCCAACTTTTTGAATTGCGAATTAAACACGTCGATAGAGGAGAGGAAGTTGGGGAACAATCTGCGTCTGACTGAGAACTTTCCAGAACTTACCGACTTGTTTGGAAGCTATTCACGAAACTTGCCGTGTATTTCGTTTGCCAATATGTGGATTTCTGAATTTAATTACGACTGTTAGGTAAATTACAGTTAAGGTAACACCTGGTTAAAGCACGAAACTTGGTTCGCCATTTAGCGGGGATTTGCGCTAAGCGTTTACTTTTATTTAAAAACTATTTTTTACCCGACTACGGCGAAAGTCTATGTATGTAATATGTATGTATGTGTGTTCCACCGTAGCGCCTAAACTACTGATCCGATTTTAATAAATGAGTTGTCAATATATTCGTAGCCTGGTAATATAGGCTATATAATTTACGTAGCCGGGTGATGGTTTTTATAAAAAATATAGTTATTTACATTATTGACAAATTATTTATTTGAGAAACAATCTCAAAAATTTCACATAGGTATAAACGATGCCTTTGGCCTCTAAATGTAAAATATTATATTGACCATGATAATCGTTAAAAATAATAACTACCTATTATGCAGTTAGAGAAGCAAAACACAAATATTCCCTTTTAATAAGGAAATATCTGTAGGCTTATTGTAAAAAATCAAATATCTTATTTAATCACAGACATAAAAATAATATAACAGTTACATTTTCAAATATTTACTGGACTAAAAAATAGTTAAAAAATGCTAAAGAAAGAAAATTAAAACTACAATAAATTAAAAAGGTTATAAATAAAAGAGTACCCCTAATTCATCGCCATCAGACTTCAGAGAGAGTACCTAAATATTAGGCTCAAAGAGTTTCCTCGCTAGATGGCAATGCCACTAACTCTATAAGCCAGATAGGTGCCGGCTCTGGGGTCTCTGGTGGCCTCTACGAGGTTTTTCGAAATTTCTCCGAATAATTTGTACGCACCCGGACCCCACGTGCCAGGGTTTCAACCCCAAACGGTTCAAATATGAGATCCCCACTAAGGTTCTATTATTTTCGGTTCTCTACCTGATATACAGTCGCACCCGCAGTACTTGAGGTGGCCTGGACATTGGACGGAGCAAGTGTATCGACGTCTCGTAAGTAGCGTCCCATACAAGGTCCCGTCCCAGTCTCCAAGGATCATTCCGTCTGGTCTCTTGCCGTCGTCGCTCGCCAAACCAGAGGAAATATTATCTTGAGTTGATCAGTACAGTGCAGTACTGTGCAGTGCAGTGCAGTGCAGTGCAGTGCATCGCAGCGCAGCACAGCACAGCACAGCACAGCACAGCACAGCACAGACAGCACAGTACAATATAATATTCATCTAATAGTAATTTTAAGTTCTGGCCTTTAAGTAAGTTTTATTTGGATAGTAAATACGTAATTTATTGAATCTTGTATTTTGAGTAGGTCCAGCACGACCAGGACCTCAATGTCTTTCGGCAATCGTCGTTTTTAGGGTTCCGTAATACATAAGGAACCTTTATGTATTACGTTATATAGTTAATATCCTTATTAAGGAATATATGAATATAAATAGATAAAATTTGGCACAGTTATAAATTGTCTATAGACTTCAATTTTAACATCATAAAATAATAATAATTTTATAATTTAGGGGTGGCTCTCCATACATATGAAGTGGGGATGAAAAACATTTTTTCCTTCAACCCCATCGTGTGGAGTATCCTTGAATAGGTGTTTTAAAATAAATGCAAGGTTTCATACATAACCTTTTTACAAAGTCGACCATTTTCGAGTAATCGGCCTACAAAGTGGGTTATAAGTTGGCCCCCCCTGTGGCATTTCTAAGCTATAGAAGATAGAAACTTAAACGAAAAACGAAATCGAACATTAACTTTTGAAGTAATTTAAAAAAAAACCTATTACGCGTTGATACTCGTAGTTACGGAACCCTCCTTAGACATGTCCTGATATGCTCTTGGTTAGGTTATATTTTATACGTCGTCTATCATTTCCATAGAAAAGCGAAGATTGCCGATGGCCATTAGAAACATGGTATTACTATATCTATTAGATACATACATAACTTTTGCAAGTTCACATTTTATATTCTAATAAAAAAAAGGAATCATACTATTCTTATTCTTATCTTTAAAATAGTTACAAAGTATACAAAATTTCAGGCTTTTTGAAAGTGTTTCTTGAAACTTAATCAAACCCCTAAGCGTTGCAGCGAGAACCGTACATTTTGCAACTATAAAAAGTAGCCTATATGTGAATCCAGACTCTAATCTACCAACATACCAAATTTCATGAAAATCCATAAAGTAATTTTTGCGTGAAGGAATCACAATTTTTGTGATATCTAACGCTCACTTTATTTCCATTTCGAAATTCAAAAGTCATAAAACTTAATGTACTATTTAAACAATAATCCTCTTACACAGAATGAAAAATAACGAACACCCCAACCCACCCCACCTCACCCCATAACATCCCATAACACGTCGAGGGCGGAAAAACGCGTTCAGCCGCGACCCGATGTGAGGCCTATCTTCTTGTTATATTGAGGCCACTTCCTGTGTATGTTATAATATTGTTTAGCTTTTGCCCGCGGCTCCGCCCGCATTAATAAAGCATCCCACGGGAACACTGTCCTTTTCCAGGATAAAAAGCCTATGTGTTATTCCAGACCTTATTCAGTAGTTTATGCGTGAAAGAGTAATAAATATCCATCCATCCTCACAAACTTTCACATTTATAATAGTAGTAAGATGTAACACCTTACCAAGGTACCACCATGTGTAAGTGTTTTTTTATGAAATTTCAAAAAATATGCAGGTTTTTAGAGTACCGTGGCATCTACAACCCCTATTAGTTGCGCTCTGTCCGTTCGTCTGTCCGTCTATCCTCCCTTAATAACTTCGGTAATTATTAATAAAAATAGACAACAATTTTTATAGTTATAGATTACACTTTGACCTTATTTTTGGCATCATAATAATATTATTATAATAATAATAATATATTTTAGGGGTAGCATTTATATTTTAGGGATGACATTTTATTTACATTCCATCCCATTAAGTAGGGTCTCGTCGAATAGGTTTCTTTTAATGAATGAAAGGTTTCACTTTTTCTATAATTTAAATGATTTTCGAGTAATCGACCTCCAAAGCGGTTAACAAGTTGATCACCCCCCTGGTATTTTTCCGTGCTGGCTGCTGATAGAACTGATATTGATAAGAACTCTTTAGGAAAATTATTTTGAACGAAATCGGACAGTCATTTTTTAAACTTTTGAATGATTTATTTTTGTATCCTCTTTTTATACATATTAAGCTCCCCTTATCAAATACGCGAAAATATTAAAAATACTATACTGAACGTACGTTAGAAGTCACGTAGAATACACCTGTCAGGTTTGGAATCCCTGTTATGATAAATATATTAGCCAGATGAAAACATTCAAAAGAGTTTTATGCGATTTCTATGCTATCGCCTAAAAATACACTACAGTTCTAATAATTGTTTCTCTGTGCAAGAAATTTCACATTCAACCTTTGTTTATTCGCCGACAAATTGCCGATTTTATATTTAAACTAAAAGTAATTAACAACGAAATTGACTGTCCAGATTTTCGGGGTAACAAACTTTTATATACCTACTAGGCAACGCTGATTTAATCCGCCACTGGTAATTCCACGTTACAACTCCAACTACAGGCGTAACTCCCGCCTGGTGCGAGCTAGCATTGAATTTAACAACACTTGTAAAGAATTCTCCTTTGATCCACACACATTGCACAGCAAGAATGTAAGAGATAAGCTTTATATTATTTACAAAGGAATTTCAATAATTCATAAATTGTGTACAAAGGAAGTGACCGCAACTACTGCGAACGTAGTTCAACTACGTATGCTACGCGCACATGCCAACTAAAGCATGTGAGCATTTGGGCGTGCGCAAGATTGAACGGCGTTGATAAGCGATTTTCAGGTGAGATATCGTACTATGTAGAATATATAAGTATTTTGTGTCCAACCATTCTTGACAACCGCCACCGCCTGCCAAGAGATGCCGTCCCAGCAGAGGACCTAGCGGAGCCACGCAGCCCGCCCCGCCGCCCCCGAAGAGGAGGAGACCCATCGATGCCCCCCCCCCCGCCGACGCAATGATGCGCCAGTTGCCACCCCACCCCAAGTAGAGGGGCTCTGCCCCTGGTTTTGGTTCCCCGCCCAAGGCCCTTTTCAGGGGGCCGGCGTGAGAAGACGTCTTTGACGCGTTTGACGCTGGTTTAATGTTTACGAGAATACTGGTTTGACAGTTTTAGCGTATCGGGACTTAATTGTAATTTGTTATTGTAGGTTTTATTTAGCAGAATTGACCCTCAGGTCCTCTAATCAGCGTCACTAATCTAACTAATCACTCCCACTGGAAGCGACAAGAAAGGTGTTATACTAAAATAGTTTCAGAAAAAAGAGTAACGCATTCATTGGCAAGTGAACATGCATAGTTTTTTTATTGGCTTTTCGAAAAGTATATGATAGATAAGCCAGGAAATATTGTCTTTGCAATGATGCACGAGTGACGTCACAGTAGTTGAAAATGTATGAAGATAAATACAAAATTTACTTTACTACTTAAATACTACTAATACTAATCATTATTTCAACAAAAAATATAACAAATAACATAAGGATTTCAGGAGTAATTTTCGTTTTTCAGTCATAGTAAAAATTGACGTTTTTGAAGTAAAACTACGTACGCTTGACTTGGGCAGTAAGCTGGTGAATGCGTGACGAGAGCGTTACGAAAAGTGTAATCAGGGCGAGGCGCACGGAATTTGAGAGGGAGATATAAGTTAGTGACGATGAAAAGAGAGAGAGAGAGAGAGTTACGTTTCGTGCATTACTATAGGAGCAATAATAATAATAATATTATATTTTAGGGGTAGCATTTATAGTTTAGGGATGACATTTTATTTATATTCCATCCCATTAAGTAGGGTCTCGTCGAATAGGTACCTTTAAATGAAGGAAAGGTTTCACTTTTTCTATAATTTAAATGATTTTCGAGTAATCGACCTCCAAAGCGGTTAACAAGTTGATCATCCCCCTGGTATTTTTCCGTGCTGACTGCTGATAGATATTGATAAATACTCTTTAGGAAAATTATTTTGAACGAAATCGGACAGTAATTTTTTAAACTTTTGAATGATTTATTTTTGTATCCTCTTTTTCTATGTATACATCTATACAGATAAAATTTTTACTGACCAGCTATCACGGTTATAGCTACAGCCTGGGCAGACAGACCGACGGACGGACAGTGAAGCCTTTATCACCCTTTCAACCTTTGAGTACGGAACTTAGGGTTCCGTACTCAAAGGGTGATAAAGACTTCAATACAATATGAATTCAAATAACAAACGCCTGTTCTTTTTATTGCCCGTAATTGTTATAGGTCTGAATATAATTAATAATTAAATAAATAAATAAATATATTACTAAATAATAATAATTATACCCAGACATAAACTTACCCCCTTACTAATATTTTTTTACACAACGGATAATTTATCACAACGATTAACTTTGTCTGTCCAGTGACTTTTCCAACGTATCAGACAAAGGCAGCAACGTTGCAAAAGTTATCCGTTGTGTAAATAATTTTATTAGTAGGGGGAATAAAATGTAACCATAGCAGCAGTGATAATTAGCCATCAGGCGATACGTCTGCTCAGTTCCTTGTCACGCTATAATAATATAAGATGGTACATTTTATCTTCCTAATAAATGACAAATATCTTATAAATGTAGGATGTTATACCTAGTAAGATTTATGTGTCGCGTGCTAACTGTCTCGTATATCTTAGATGCTAGAACAATTTACTATTTTGTCTTAATGGCTGTATATTTTGTCTCAAATAGGGAATTTGCAT
Organism: Phengaris alcon alcon; assembly: GCA_037179445.1. Lineage (NCBI taxonomy): Eukaryota > Metazoa > Arthropoda > Insecta > Lepidoptera > Lycaenidae > Phengaris > Phengaris alcon. The sequence goes on along the minus strand of JAYRCH010000175.1, from coordinate 563,918 downwards.
TTATTTTAAATCACCTTAATTCTTACAAGTGCTGCACTAAAAGTATCGGGAATGGAATATTTCCACTGTTCCTGTCATATTAAAATCTTTTTAATTTAAAACTCCTTGGTTTTAAAAATCGAATACCGTTTATTTATTTTAAAAAAGATTCTCGGTCTTGTCACAAGGTCTTGTCAAACTTGTTTAGTCGTTGAGAAAATGGAATTGACTCGAGAAAATTCTAGAGCGATGATTTATTATGACTTTCGAAGTGGTTTAACACAAAAACAGTGTGTTGACCGGATGATTTCTGCATTTGGTGATGAAGCCCCATCCAAAACCACAATTTATCGCTGGTTTGCTGAATTTCAACGTGGACGTGTCAAGCTCAGTGATGATCCCCGTCAAGGTCGTCCAAAAACTGCAGTCACCCAAGAAAACGTTGATGCTGTGCGTAAGCTGATTGAGGAAGATACCGCGAAATTCAGGCAACTTTAGACATTGGCATGAGTCAAATACAAATAATCTTGCATGAACAATTAGGTGTAAAAAAGTTGTTTTCCCGATGGATACCGCATTTGCTCTGTGAAGAGCAAAAAGCGGCTCGCGTTACTTGGTGCGTCAGAACTCTCGAAAGATTCCACGCAGGATACTCAAATGCTGTATGCAACATCGTATCAGGTGACGAATCCTGGATATACGCGTACGAACCCGAAACAAAACACCAGTCACGAGTTTGGGTGTTCGAAAATGAGTTAAAGCCAACAAAAATTGTTCGTTCACGGAGTGTTGCAAAAAAAATGGTGGCCACGTTTGTCTCCAAAACCGGCCATGTTGCGACTATTCCTCTTGAGGGACAAAGAACGGTTAATGCAGAATGGTATGCTAACATTTGTTTGCCACAGGTCGTTTCTGAACTCCGTAAAGAGAACTGCAACCGCCGCATCATCCTCTATCACGACAATGCGAGTTCTCACACCGCGCACAGAACAAAAGAGTTTTTAGAGCAAGAAATCATAGAATTATTAGACCATCCGCCGTACAGCCCCGACCTAAGCCCTAATGATTTCTATACTTTCCCTAAAATAAAGAATAAATTGCGTGGTCAGAGATTTTCATCACCTGAAGAAGCTGTGGACGCCTACAAAACGGCCATTTTGGAGACCCCAACTGGTTGCTTCAATGATCGTATGGAAAAATGTGTCAAATTTCGCGGAGAATACTTCGAAAAGCAATAAATACATTTTTAAATAGTAATGTTGTATCACTTCCTTGATTCCCGAAATTTTCAGTGCCGCCCTCGTATATTTTCCGAAAGGCAATATAAATATGGACCAAAAAATCAGTCTAATCTCAAATGACCTAAGTCAGCTAAAATCAAAATGAAAAGTTACAAAACTAAAAAAACGAGTGTGCTTTTGACCATACGACAAACTCTCGCAAATAAAACGCGTAAAACTCGCAAACGAAATATTGACTGAGATATATATCACGCAATGGCTATGAGAGAAAGAAATTGTGCGTGCGCACTGCTCTCTCTTGCTCCTATAGTAATGTACGATACGTAACTCTCTCTCTCTCTCTATCTTTTCTTCTTCACTAACTTATATCTCCCTCTCAACTTCCGTGCGCCTCGCCCTGATTACACTTTTCGTAACGCTCTCGTCATGCATTCACCAGCTTACTGCCCAAGGCAAGCGTGCGTAGTTTTACTTCAAAAACGTCGATTTTTTACTATGATTGAAAAACGAAAATTACTCCTGAAATCCTTATGTTATTTGTTATATTTTTTGTTGAAATAATGATTACACAAACGCAGTATTTAAGTAGTAAAATAAATTTTGTATTTATCTTCATACATTTTCAACTACTGTGACGTCACTCGTGCATCATTGCAAAGACAATATTTCCTGGCTTATAAGTATATGATAGCATATACTTTTCGAAAAGCCAATAAAAAAACTATGCATGTTCCCCATTGTAACTAGGTATTTGCCAATGAATGCGTTACTCTTTTTTCTGAACCTATTTTTAGTATAACACCTTTCATTGTCGCTTCCAGTGGGAGTGATTACTTAGATTATTGACGCTGATTAGAGGACCTGAGGGTCAATTCTGCTAAATAAAACCTACAATAACAAATTACGTCCCGATACGCTAAAACTGTCAAACCAGTATTCTCGTAAACGTTAAACCAGCGTCAAATGCGCTTTGATTGGTCCAAACATCACAAAATAACAAGTCGCGTCACAATCAAAGTAAACTGAAAGTCTACTTAAAATACGAGAATTGTGGTTCTGTTCTCTCGCCTATCGTGTCGCTCATCTATCCCACTGGGTTACAAGAGTAAAGGAAGAGAGAGTGCTCTTGTATACTGCGCACACACTTGGGCAATATAAAATAAATCCTGCGTAGCTGGCTGCGTTTCAATGAAACCGGCCACCGTCACCGAAATCGGTGTGGCGAGCTATTATTGTTATTGTGTAGTCATATCAATTTAAACATTTATATCACATTCATAACCTTGTTGTACAATGGCCTACTGGCCATCGGCAATTACTAATTACTTGCTCATTGCTGTTAGATTAGCTAATTAGCGGGTAATTGCTGTTGAGTCGTATCCAACCTAATTGTGTATCATTACATTAGCTATATTGCATTTGAATGATATTAGCCTAATGATTAAGTCAGCCGCAAAAGGACGATCAATGATGAAAGTATAATCGAAACTTTGTACTGTCAAGAATGGTTTGACACAAAATACTTATATAGTCTCGCCTGAAAATCGCTTAACAGCGCCTTTGAATCGTGCGCACGCGCAAATGCTCACATGCTTTAGTTAGCATTTGCGCGTTGCATACGTAGTTCAACTACGTCCGCAGTCGTTGTGGTCACCTCCTTTGTACACAATTTATTTAATTTTTTTTGTTATTTTATTATTTTAGAAAACGAACAGCTTACAAATATTACAATATATATCCTAGACATAAGGTAGACAAATACTAGACACATAGTAAATATCTAAATCTAACAAAGTTTATTATTTAAAGAAGTTAAGGTTTAGCTTATCTCTTGCATTCTTGCTGTGCAATGTGATGGATCAAAGATGAAAAATGGATCGAAGGAGGATTCTTTACAAGTGTTGTTAAATTCAATGCTAGCTCGCACCAGGCAGGAGTTACGTCTGTAGTTGGAGTTGTAACGTGGAATAACCAGTGGCGGATTAAATCAGCATTGCCTAGTAGGTATATAAAAGTTTATTTTACTACGAAAATCGGGACAGTCAATTTCGTTGGTAATTATTTTTAGTTTAAATACAAAATCGGCAATTTGTCGGCGAATAAACAAAGGTTGAATATGAAATTTCTTGCACAGAGACAGATAATAATTATTAGAACTGTAGGGTATTTTTAGGCGGTAGCATAGAAATCGCATAAAACTCTTTTGTAATGTTTTCATCTGAGTAATATATTTATATTAACAGGGATTCCAAACCTGACAGGCGTATTCTAAGTGACTTCTAACGTACGTGCAATATAGTATTTTTAATGTTTTCGCGTGTTTGAAAGGGGAGCTTAGTCTCATAATAAATCCTAAGGCTCTAGAGGCTTTTGCAATAGTATAGTCAATGTGAGAGGTCTTTATTGTCTTGGGTGTCGCTGTGTGCGACACCCAAGTCGCACACAGCGTCTGTTCTTTGGATTTCAATGCCTTTTATATAGTATGTAGTCGGGATGATTGACTTGGGATGATGAACTTGAGAGCGGTTATCAATGTAAGAGCGGAACCACCTAAAGAGATCACCCTTGATACCGATGTGATATAGTTTAGTTTTTAGAATGTTATGGTCAATACAATCGAACGCCTTACTATAATCAGTGTAGACTACGTTGACTTGTTTACTTGCGTTCATCTTCTGTGTTAACAAATCATTTAGATGCACAAGATACCTGATAAAAAACCATGTTGTGGACTGAAAACTTTTCATAGCGATTCATAAACTTGTCTATAAACGATACGTTCGAATACCTTAGCTAAAGTACATAATTTAGAATTTAATTAATATTATATCTAGCAATATCGCAGCACTTTTATACTTATTATTTTGAGGCATCCTAGTGCAAAGGAAAATGTTTAGAAACTGGTCGAACAGGAACTTTTTCGACATTGTAAGTATTATTATTATTATTATTAGTAAGTATTATAACTATGTATTAACATAATCTTCATCTATTTCAAACCTTAAATGCACGCGTCATAAGCAATCTGGCTATAGTTATGATCAGTTCTGTTTAGTGATTTTTCCGAAAAAAAAAAGATTGTATTTAATTAAATAAAACTTATAAAAAGTTTTTTAACAGTTATATCTCTGCCTTATCTGATTCAGTTTGTCTCTTTCCTAAATAAACCATCAGATCCAGATCAGAACCAGATCAGATCAGAGCCATCTAGCTAAGAACACTTTCGATCATATCTGCCTTGTGACCTTTCGATGTCACGTGCACGTGATTTCGAGACACACAGACCGACATACATACAGACAGGCACATCAAACTTATAACACCTCTCTTTTTGTTTCGAAGGTTAAAACTGAAGTAACTATACAATCGCTTAAAACTTCCATAAAAATCTAAGATAATCAAACTTTAAAACCAATATTCATACCGTCATAAAATCGCTCCGTGAGTTCTTAGCCTTGTTTGTCATGTTTGTCTTTTAGCGCTTACTTGAAGGAATTGAATATTACTATAGTAAACGTCACATATTAGATTAGTTTTACTATTACAGTATGTTTCAGGGACGTCTGCATATAATGTAGTAAACATATAAATGTAAAAGATGGTGAGGATAGATGGTTAGGTTAGAACTTTCGTCTGACAGTAGTTTAAGCTTGGGATTAACAGATAGTCTATTTTTTTATCTCGAAAAAGTATAGTGTTCCCGTAAGATAGTGTATTTACGCGAGCAGAGCCCCGAGAAAAGTTTGTCATGAATTATACTACATACTTAGTATTAATTTTTCACCCCAAATGTAAGAACCTAAAAATTGTTCTAGTCGGCGATATCGTTATATTATTACCTATTATAGTATCCTCTGTTCTGATCCACTTTGATCTAAATGTAAGCAAATTAATTAATATTATATCTAGCAATATCCTGCGAAAAAATACTCACAACCTGCAAGCAAATGTGTGAGTGCACGCATAAGCATGCGTAAAGCACCTCCCTCCTCAAAAAAAGCTGCGAACAAAGTTCGTTAGTCAACTTTGTTTGCAGGACCACTTCCTGAGGATCCTCCGGGATCGGGGCGAAATACGCGTCGAGTTTTTCAACCTGCATGGTGGTGTGGGGCCTTGCACGATCTTGCTGACTTTGTTGCTTGTGTGGTGGTGGTTTTTGCACGATTTCGTTTCTGAGTGTACGCATAAGCAGTGTGGGAGGAGGGAGGTGCATTACGCATGCTTATGCGTGCACTTACACATTTTCTTGCAGGTTGTGGCCTGTAGGTATTTTTTTACGGGATATTGCTAGATATAATATAAATTAAATTGTATGCTATGGATTTCTGCAAAGTCACGCCCGATTCTATTAACTAAATGTAAGCAAAAACCAACATTTAAAAAATTAAGGAAACCCCGAATTGTAAAACAGTGAGCGAGCTGATGATGATGAATTATAGCTAAGAACTAGGATTTGCTGCGGAAGCAAATGCTGGGCCGCTGTTGTCGCCTCAGGCGGGTCCGGCGGCCCAGTAGCATAGCGGAGGGGGCCTCTGATGGGTTCTGGAACTGATGGGTTTTAGTGGGTAACCCCAGGTGCGCTCTTCACTCCGCAACTGGGCCCAGTCCCACAATCCCAACCAACTGAGTCCCACATATCCCATTCGGCCGCCCCCAGTCCACCAGGGGATGCATAAAGCATTTCCCATCACAAGAAAAAGGATACCGGTATCCGTGTAAAACCGATCGAGAAACATGAAATAAAATAATTAAAAATATTACAACAAAACATTATCTTACAAGTTTACGAACTTTTAACAAAGCTTTCCGTGATAATACCTAAAAATTAAGTTAGATATGCAACAGTCATGTATGCAGAAACATTATCGTTACGTATGCAGCCTTTACGTTCTGACGTGTTTATTTCCCGCGTGTATTCAGCCTGTCTCTTTGAATTTTTTACGCACATCTCCGCTCTAATAGCGTTCACAAAGTATGATTAGTTTGTGCATACGAGGGTTGCCTTTTATATTTCGGGATTAGAGAACAAAAACAAATATTAATCATCGAAAATCACTTTATTGTTTTTCAAAATATTCCCCATGAAGATCTATACACTTTTACATGCGTTTGAACCAATTGTCGAAGCACTTTTTCCACTCTGATTGAGGTATCTCCAAAATATGCATTCTGAATGCAGTAACCGCTTCTTCAGGTGTCGAAAAACGTTGACCTCTCAGTTTGTTTTTTACGTGCGGGAATAAAAAGAAGTCATTTGGTGAAAGGTCAGGACTATATGGCGGATGACTCATCAAATCGATGTTTTGGGTGCTCAAAAATGCAGTTGTTTGAGCCGATGTGTGAGAGCTCGCATTGTCGTGGTGTAGAGTGATCCATCTTCGGCGGTTGGTTTTCCTGATTTCTTAGAGGACAACTGGCAAACAAATTGTTGTGTACCACTCAGAATTGACTGTTCTGCGTTGTTCTAGTGGTACGGTTGCGACATGTCCAGTTTTTCCGAAAAAACATGCGACCAGCATGTTTTTTCGGAAAAACTGGACTTTGCTTGGAAGTGCTTCGTGCGCGAACAACTTTTGTTGGATTTGGCTCATCTTGAAACAACCATACAGTCGACTGCTGTTTACTTTCGGGCTCATACGCGTAAATCCACGATTCATCACCTGTCACGATGTCATAGACGTGTTTTGAAGCACCGCGATCGTATTTTTCGAGCATTTCTTTCGACCAATCGACACGAGCCTTTTTTTGAGCGATTGACAAATTGTGTGGGATCAAATTTTTTTTCAACGCGAACAAATTTTTTTGACAGTTAAATGTTCATACAATATTGAGTGTATGCTGGTCCCACTAATGCCTAAGGTTGTCTCTATCTCACGATAGGTCACATGACGATCTTGCAATGTCAGTTCGCGCACAGCATCAATGTTTTTCGGAACAACAACTGATTTTGGACGACCTTCACGAAATTCGTCTTGGAGTGAACTCCGACCACGATTGAATTCACCATACCATCGATAAACACTGGTCCTTGATGGAGCTTCATCGCCAAAAGTTGAATTAAGTTCATTCATGCACTGCTGCTGAGTTAATCCACGTCGAAAGTTGTAAAAAATAATCGCACGAAAATGTTCTCGATTTAATTCCATTCTTGGGGGCAGATGAATCTTTTAATTTACTGTAAACAACACAAATAGCGCTCGTATGTCAAAACGTTCTGAGTACGTACGAGTATAACCTCAAAAACTTCTAACTTTACGATAGAGCTGTCAGTTGACAGATTGCAACACCAGGGTTGCCAAATCCCGAAATATAAAAGGCAACCTATGTAGAATACTATTTTGATCACGTTGCTTTGTGAAGTGTATACAAATCTCGTTTATATTTCGCGTTTAAAATTTTTATTATTAATAAGAATATAACTATGTTTAAGAATTATAGTTTATTAGTTATAAGAACATAACTATGAATATAATTTTTTATTAATATTAAGGTTGTTCTATCTCAACTACGGATATTTTGGGCATATAATCTACTGCTTATGTATAAAAGTTAAAGCAGAAAAATATAAAAAATAGAATACTATTTAATTCTTTTTTAAATTATTTTTCTACCTAATCGTCTTAACATAAGCAGTAGACCATATGCCAATTATATATCCGTAATTGATTTCAAACAACCTTTTTATATCTTGTTATAGATATTGGGGAAAGTATTAGCAATATAATATACCCTTTTGTCAAGGCAGCAGATACATTAATTGTTCTATGCGAACGAAATACCGGGCAACAGTAAATAAAATATTAGGGTATTCGAATGTCTTCGAAATCTATTCTTCGTCTCAATACCCTGGTCAAATTTTAATTTTACTTTTACGTCTGTAACACACGTTTAAATGAAAATAGTTACACCAAAAACTTGTGTTTGCATGCTCGTTTTTATAGAGAATATTTCAAAATATCGACGTCCAAATATTTTGTGGCCAAGCTAATGAGAATTTCATACAGGCCAACGATAAGAAGAACAAAAAGAAAAAACACCATATAACATATTCACTTACAAACATGTTCCCACAACAACAATAATCTGTTTTAATGAAAACTGCTTACAGTACTGAATGTCATTAAAAATCAGTTAGTTATCTACCTATTCAGTCAGATCCGGTATCGACTTAGCTTATAAACTATGTGAATAGAAATACGTAATTATGGCACTCTCAGGTTATAAATCAGTATTAGTTCAGTCTTTATTACTCATTAGATTATCACTATCACCTACAATAAATTTGTATGAAGGAACTTTAATGCTCAATTTAATGGTTAGCTCCTTCTTTTCATCTTTAGTTTCCTTAAACTAATTGTTTTTATCTTCTTCCATTATCTGTAATAATAAAATAATTTATAAAGTAAGATCTGTCTTAAGAATTTGAACAAGCAAGGTTTTATAAGAAATATATGCGTGATATAACATCTTAAGAAAGCAAAAAACCTTTATATTCTTAGTACTCTATGGATCCGGAGAATTACACAAAAAAGTGCTCCTTTCATGCTTAAAAGGGTAAAAGTAATATATATTAAAATTAGCCAGGTCTTTTGACCAGGCTAACGAGACACAGGCAAATGAGAATAATGCCTATAATCATGCATAACTCATTATACATACAGGCTTTAGTATTATTATTTACACACATAAATCTATAATCCATAAGCATCACAGGGAACGCAGATTGAAGCTTTAGAGTAGTAAAATAAGCTTTATAGAGTAGACAGTTTAATGATAATACTAATAAACCAAACACAGGCTAATGATATATTTATCTTGGTATCACCGGGATCGAAATCAATCAGTGGCACGTCCACCTACTAGCTTCTTCATTGCATTATTACCTTGCTCACACGCGGTAAACCATACTCTCATTGCTAACACCAAAGCCGTTTTAGTCAAGTACAACTTATCCCAGGCTAATTAGTATTATACGCCGGACAGCTATATTATTTACTGATTTATAGAGATGCTAATTTAGCTACGTCCAATGCGTTTATTTTATATAAGAGGCAAACTAAACATTAGTTTATTATGATTATGATCTTCATTATGACCTTCCTTATAATTATGATCTACATAGATTTATGAAAGAGAAAATGCGATATAGATGATTTAGTTTCAAAACATTTCAAACGGACGCTCCTGGCTATTGAGAAGAATGGACTTTAACATTTTTTTTGTGATACTTAGACTGATATTATTAAAAAAAGTCGTACCTAATAAGGGATAAAGCTTATCTATATAAAAAAATCACAGATTTCGTGCCTCATACGACTATCGAGCACATTGGAAATGAATCTACGGAATTCGAAAAAATATTGTAGCTGAGCGACGAGAAAGTCGGAATAATCGGAAAAGGTTACAAAATAAAACTACAACGTTAAATGATAATTCGACGGCGTCTATGTAGAACCTTGTAGTTTTTTTTTTCAAAAAGGTCGGGCTACAGGGCAAACCCTTAACCCGATATTATTTGTTTTAGACTCAAATTGTAGCTGATTAAACTTTCCAGAGGAGTTTTTCTCAAATTTTTGATATCATACTTCGTATCCAAATTCCAAAATTCGGAAAAAAATGAGTTTTTTACTTTTTTGAATAATTATTTTTGCACCTTATAGCTCTCGTGAATACACATCTTTTGAGCCTATTTTGAAAATCATATCTTCATAACTCTCCAAGATATAGGGGGATCGCACTTTTTCATGAAATCGGCCCCTATACTGGAGCGAACGAAAATACATTTCCAATGTCAAAAAATTTAATTTGTTTTGTTCCCTGGTTACAGAAATATATCCATGGACATCGAAAATTTCTAAAATGCCTATTATAAGATTCGTAAGGGATTTACATTTTTGGGACATATTTTATTCATTGTAGTTCCATTGTAAGGAAAAATAAGACATATTTAATGTGGCATTTTTGCCTTTACTATTAATAGGAGCGGACGCATGCAAAAGTTTTGAATATGCCTTTTTCACTTGTATTAATATCTAGGTTTTTAGTTTTGTACATCTGCGAGCATTCAAAAGTTTTCATAGTTAGAGAAATATGTTAAATAATTCCAGCTACACTCAAACTATTGTATTCTCTTTGTGAAAGGTTAAGCATTCTACAAACAAAGTATTTAAACCACAATAGTTTTCTACGCCAATAGGTGCTGGGTTTCTGCCTACATGTAAAAATTTTCTTTTTTTTTAACATCCAGAAATACTTCTGAGTATTTGTCACGTGTATAAGCTGTTCTCAAGGGTTGATATATATATATATAATATAATAATATCTACAGTGGTAAGTTCTCGATGAACTTGTGTTACATGTACCAGACAACGAAAATATAATGCTTTTGTACTGTACATATATTTAAGAATTTTAGGTTTAACATTTTTTACACATATTTATTACACATCCATGACTCAGGAATACAGAAAGCTTTTTCACAGAAATTATACAGAAAAGCGAGTAGTATAATCAGACCTCTGCCTAATTTTTTTAAACAGCACTCTAATTTTTTTAACGGAACCCTAAGATAAAATGAGCCTAAGTTACTTCTTATAACATCAGCTACCTGCTAGTGAATGTCCCGTGTAAATCGCTCCAGCCGTTTCAGAGATCAGCCGGAATAAAAAGACAAACGGACACGCAAAAATTAAAAAAATGTTAATGTTCTAAAATACCAATAAATATACTTTCATATGCGTTAAGTCAATAAAGTTGCAAATGCTGTTAATTTAAAATTACAAACAGAAACTTCATTTTTATTTCTTTGTACATTATGTAAGGATGAAAATACCTGCGCAGTTAACAAAATAAATCGCATGACGCTTTTTACGATGATAATATTGTTCTCAAAGCTGTGCAATATTTTTCCTTACGATGTAAAAAATTAAAACCAGGGGTCGAAACAGGTGCCCCATGTGTATTGTCCCAAAATAAAGGTACATTATGTTTGTCACTGGCTGACTTTATCATTGTCTTTTATTTGAAAATCTTCCTGACATTCTTCCGCAAAAAACGTCTTAGGGTCAATTCACACCGAAACGAAACGATACGCGACATGGCGCTGCATTTCTATGATAGCTATTCAAAATTGAACTTTATTCATTACACAAAAATATATTTATGTTTCATTGTGAGAGTTCGAATATCAAGTCGCACCGCGCCGCAATGCGCATGAGTGCAGTGTATGACTGATGTCATATGAAACTTGTATCTTTTTGTGTAGTGTCTAAAGTTCAATTTTAAATAGATATCTTAATAATTTTGCATCGCGTATTGTCGCGTTATGAGCTGACCTTTATTCTTAATACTTTAAACGAGCAAATCTTGTAAATCTGTTATTCTTTATATGATCGGAATCTCGAAAACTCATTTCCATGAAATTTTGTATGCAGGTTTGTGGGAGAAAAATCTATTTAGACCTGTCCTATCCCTGGGAAAAATATATATGTTTTTTCTTTCGTCGCGTAATAAGATATAAGAGATTTCGATTTCTTAGTGTTAAATCCGGTTGGCGACTTGGTTAGCATCGGACTTTTTGCTTTTTTGTTGTTGGAAAATTAAACCAATTTGCCAACAACAACTCGGGTTCGAATCCCGGTCAGACAAATATTTTTGTAATTATTTTCATTTAGTTTTCAATTATAATGTTTTGATTCTATTAATATAATCATATTCACACCTATAAATCCGTATCCATACCGTATCCCATGGGAATACTGTACTTTTTCGGGATAAAAAGTAGCATAATATGTGTTAATCCAGAGCTTAAACTACTACCAGACCAAATTAATTCAGCGAAATACGTTCAGTAGTTTTTGCTTGAAAGAGTAGCAAACATCCATCCATCCATCCTCACAAACTTTCACATTCAAAATAGTAGTAGGATAGTGCCCAAGTGTGTGGACAATACACAAGAGCACTCTCGCTCTTCCCTAGTTATCGTAATTCGTAACCCAATGGGACGGATGACTGACACGACTGTGATTAGCCTGTATTGTCCTAACCCGACTTAAAATCAAAATTTGTTTTATTTCCACGCGAGGATCGAACCCACGAGCTCCGGAGTCGAGAGCCAAGCTCTAAACCGCTGGACCTACTGGCGCCTACTTTGAAATATACTTCAACATGAAACTAATATACTTCTATAACCTAAATAAAAAAATCCATCAAAATAATTCAGTATTTCAAGTTAGGTAAAAATAGTTCAGTATTTCTGCTCATACCTGCGCGTATCTGATGGATCATTGGATGTTCCTTTGTGAATAAAAACCGCAGCAAAAAGCCCGCAAAAGCTTAGTCTGAAGTATTAGCATCAAAGCTTAAAGCACGCGAAATACCCCGATTGGAACTCAAAGAAAAAGCTCACACATGTTTACCTATGATTAGTCATTTCAAGGATATTGAATTTAATCAGCCGATTTAATTTAGGTAATCAGCCCGCATTTGACTGTAGTTATGAAGATTTTCTCTGTTAAATGACGTATCTAACGTGAATGTCAAATGAAATGACGTATCTAACGTCATAACCCCTTCTTAGTTTTCAAACCATCGGAATTGATACACAACCCATAACAGTTATCAGGCTAAAAATTTTCAGTAAGATTACCTGCCCATTACCTACATATCGAGTATCCAGATGAGTACACAGTGCACCCTAGAATATACCTATGTCCCAATCTAAATATCTTTAAGTGGTAAATAGGTAAAAAGAATAGCTTAAATGTAAGGATATATATTTTAAGGATTATTATATTTTATACTCTTTTTTACTCACATATTTTATGGATTTGTTTAAATATTTTTTACACTTTATTAAGCGGCAACACTAAGGAGTTGGCAATACTGACGAGGTTGATAATGATGAGCGAGGGAGAAATAAACAGGGTGCCCTTTCTGGGGAGCGAGCACCGAGGCTGGACACTCAGTATTGGCCGCACCTGGTGGTCAGCAATTGTAAGGGTAATCGTACGAGCACTGGGGAATAAAGGAGTCATTATTAGACGAGGTGGTTTTACTCTAGAAAAGCCTAAGAAATGTGTATTAATTTATTTTGGTTCTACATTTTGTGTAGTTTTTGACAAAACAGCTCATATGTAAAAACATCAAACCGTTAAACTGTTATCAGCCTGTTATGTAACAGTGGTATTTTTACCGTTTTTTTTAATATTTATAATGATCGGGCCACGTAATATACATGATTTTTTTAAAAAGAAACTCTATATTAGGTAAGATTTAATAGGAGACCACAAAAATACATTTTATAATGATAATCAGGTCCAAAAAGGCTTTTGATCTTGCGTCTCTTACAATGATTATTTTTGAAATAACGCATTCGCTTTCAACTATTTTTTGCAATTTTCTTAAGCAGAGGATATTGTGTCTAATTTATAATAATAAAATAACTTGTTTTTAATATAATTAGGCTATTTATAATGTGTCTAGCGTCTTAAATTAGTTTTTAAATGCTTTTTTCGACAACAAAGGTGTGATTTTACAAACTTGTGCGATATTCTTATTAGAATAATTCCACTTGTTCATTTGTTTAGATTATATTATATACTTATTAAAAGAAATTTTACGTAGATTCCGAATATACTAATATATGCTAGTGCACTCATACGAATTTTCGTCGAAATCTGCATTTTAGCGCTGACCGGCAACCAGGGGCGTGCGCTCCATATAGGCAGAAATGCAGTGCTTTACTTGTCATTCACAGATATTTTAATAAAACGTTCGTACGTTTTAGATGACTTTAATTAATAGTAAATAAATTAATTAAAAAAATATAATAACTTAAAAACGCCTAATATTTTATAAATAGCAACTCATCTCATGCCGTTGCGTTCTGCAGGACATATCATCGCATGTATGTGTAATTTTCATAATTCGAAAACGCACACACCCATGAATATCGACATGATTATATAGCAGTAACTCCCGCGGCAGGCGATGGCTCTCGGCTATCCGAACGCTTCCGAAAACCGCGGAACTGGCTTGTCGGAAATTATTCGTTGCCTATAATTCGAGTAAAAATAATAGACGGAAATCTAATAAATCACGTATGCACATTATGCATTTTTGTTTAGTAAGGTTTTATTTGTTTAAATAGAAGAAACGTTTTGTGTTTCGCGGGGGCCATATTGCATATTTCATGTGATAAGCATTATTTACAATTTAATCGCTCCAGTTTATTTTAGTTTTCTTAAAAGATTTATCATTTTAACATTTGAAAGTGTGTACATTTAACAGTTTATTACTGAGTTTTTATAATAATTGTAGTGATTTCCTTTTACTAGTTCGTTTGTTGATTTTTTAAAATGTTATTTGATTGTGAGGTTTATGTTGAAAATGTGTGTTTATTAAAAATTAAAAATAACAAGTTCTAACAATTGTCATTCAGTGAAAAGATTCAAATTCTGTCTAAAGGTAGGTGTGTACCCGAGTTACAACGATTAAACCAGCAAAAAAATAATGTAACTCGAAAATTTCAAGTTAAAAGTTATGAAACGTATAACTGGCTGTGTGGTTGTGTACACACGATTAAATTATATTGTTTTCCTTGCATATTATTTAGTAATTTACATCGGGATATAGTAATCTCAAGTAACCGGAACCTTGAATATGTGAAAATTGAAGCTGACTGACTGGTGAGTAGTTATAATATTTTAAAATGATACCCCACACGGAGGAGCAGAATGAAAAATTCTTTTTAGTCGCCACTTTTCATGCAAGGAAAGCCAACCCTATGATTTCAAATTATTATTATTTTATTATGCCAAAACCGAAATAAATACACAATCTTTATCTATACGATCTCTTTCTTCCATCTATTTTCATAATTACAGAAATTGGAAGGTCTGTCTGTTCGTCTGTCCGTAGACAGACAAACGGACAAACAGACATACGCACGGACAGAGCGAAAATATAAAGGTTCCTTATGTACCCACTACGGCACCCTAATAAGGTATCATCGATTATAGTACAAACTTAGTACTCATAAACAAAACAAAATTGATTAGCTGTGAATCTGCCTGGACTTGAGCTCGTAAATTATCAGCTAATGTCCCAGGACTCAAACTTCGCACAAAGCAATTTGCTTACGGAGCATTTTCATTTAATTGCTTCGATAATACATTAAATATTAACTGCTTATAATATTGGTGAGCGGTTTTAGAATTTAAAACAATATTATATTACTCTTTGAATCCTACTACTATTACGAGTATAAACTAGCTACAGTCTATCCCGCTACAATACTGAACTTTTACGGGATAAAAAACTACTTTCGATGAAATTTGGTATGGTAGCTAGTAGTTTAAGCTATGGATTAAAACATAGGCTACTTTTTATCCGGAAAAGTACAGCGTTTCCGTGGGATATTGTATTACCGCGGGCGGAGCCGAGGGCAAAAGCTAGTAAGAAATAAATATGTTTGCATAGTAAATTGATCAATTTAGCTGGTTTAAACCATTTTTCAAATAGGTAGGTATAATAATTGCAGTACAATTAGGATGTATACTCCGTTCTGATTTAATATTATTAAATATTATTTAATATTATTATATAGAATTAATAGAAAGAATTCGAAGAAATCCTTCATTTCATTCAATTCAAAAAAAAAATCTTCGAATTCTTTCCCTTACTGCTTTGACCACTTTTTTCGTACGAACACTACGTGGACGGCCAGATCTTTTTCTGTCACAAGCAGAGAAGGTCTCATTGTACCTATTAATAGCCCGGTATACAAACATTTTACTAATATCAAGAGTATGGAGAATATTAAAAATTGCATTTGGCTCCATACCTACTTTGTTTTATACAGCGATTCGGTTTTATTTACCCACTCCATTTTAATATCGCAAAATATTGTACAATGTATTGGCGCCAAAATGAGAAAACACAATGAACAATCATATAAAAATGACAGATTCCAAATTCAAACTTAATATTTTGTTTATTTTTTATTGTAGTAGTATTTATGGCCAGACTAAGTATATTTTTTCTGTTTTATGTCACAAATAAAAGTTATTAGCTACAAGTAGCGGCACGTAAGTTTAGCGCTGAGCGAAATGTAGAGGGGATAGCTGCGCATGGGTGTACTGTAGTCGCGCACGCAATACAATTATAACTTTAATAAAATAATTTTAAGAACATATTTAAATGTACTCTTTGTACACTACCGAGTGATTAAGTTTATGGGGAGTAGAAAAAAATATATAATCGAATTTGACAATTTTTATTTAATATAATAATTAATAAAACAAGTTTTCCGAACAAGAACAAAAATATTTATACACATTTGTTTATGCCGCTCATCTTTAGTCTGAATCAGATAATGGTGTCACGCCTTCCATTAAATCATCGTGTGTCACAATGGAGCTATCTCGACAGAGCCTTTTGCTCCTTGAAGGCCCGGACTCAGGGCTGCTCCGGCCATCGTCACTAGCAGCGTCATCATCATCAGAATCTCCAAGGTCATCCTCTGATCTATCTGCGTCAACGCGAATAATGAACTCTTCTGTTACCATATCCACGACATGGTCACTCTTTGCATATTCCTCTTCTATATCTTCACTTTTTTGCATAACTTGCCAATCCCATGCACCCATCAGTAAAACTTTTTCTTGTATTAGGTCTATACATTTAGTAACATTCCATTTCACATTTTTGCTGGCTACATATTGTTTTATTCAATCTCCCAGATCTCAATTCAATCGAGATGGCATGGTCTGATCCATGCCATCTCGATTGAATTGAGATCTGGGTGGTATGGTGGTAATCTCAGAACTTCATGGCCTTGTTCGGCTAGGATTCGGTCAATCGAAAATGTTTTGAATCTTTCCTTGTTTGCCATGATCAAATTGTATAACTGAGGTTTCAGTAGCGTTTCATCGTAATGTATGCCTTTTTCGGTCAGCCAAGCCTGCATGTCAGCTTTCTTGGAATTTGAGCTTGGTGCGCGATCCCATTGTTTATTGTGATAGGACGCGTTGTCGACTACCACGACGGAATTAGTTGGTAAATTGGGCATCAATTGAGTTCTGAGCCATTTTTCATAATTCTCAAAATTCATGTTATCGTGGTAGTCGCCTGATTTGGTTCCCGCTTTAAAAGTCAGTAATGCATTTGGTACAAACCCAGTCTTAGACCCTGCGTGGACAATTACAACTCGCTGTCCTTTTGAAATGGGTTTTTAGGCCCTTTGTACTACCGTCGGTCCAGGCTTTTGGCGTAGAGTGCGATGAATCTACGTACTGTTATATCCTATCCTTGTTAGCCTTTTCCCTTACCTAAGCCCTATCCATAATCTTTCCATCCTCATCAGCAATCCTATACCCTTTATATAAACATCCTCCCAAGTTCCCAGTCAGTCTTCATCCATCCTAATTCATTGACGGTCGTGTGCCGAACTTACTAATTCTGTGTTTCTATTTCTATATATTTTCTAGTTTGTAAAATAAATCTTTTTTTAAAAAGGGATTTAGAAAGTCCCCCATAACATTAATGGTGGCAGCTAAAGGGGATTTTTAAAAGTCCCAGGTACGCCTCGCGAACTGAACTGTTAATAAAACTGAACTATATTCAGTGCTCAGTGTTCAAACTCAAAGTAAAAACCAGTGAAACAAATCAGTGTTCCAAGTTGTAACCCAAAAAAAAAAAAAAACACCAAAATCGGTGCTAAATCCAAATCAAGTTCTAAACCAGTACTAAATCTTAAATTCTGTGCTAAATCCTAAATCTGTGCTAAAGCCTAAATCTGTGCAACAAGTCTGTGGTTCCTGAAATTTCGAGCAATCATAGATTGACGATTACGTCAATCTCGCCGAGTCCAACGCTCCGAGTTCCGAGAACGCCCAGCAGTCGACGGGACGCACGGGATGTTTATACGAGCCGTTCTTATCGCCGCATTCCTGTCGCAGTAAGTGACTCTAGTACATTGATATAAAATAATCTTACATAGATTCACCACGATATATTTACATCGATGTTAAATTTCTAGACTAAGCATTAGTTTTAGTTTTGTTTATAATTAGCGTAGTAAGTATTTTACTTAAACATAATGTCTGAAAGTCGAGCACCGAGTCCAAAACCCGAGATTGCCTTGGAGGAGGATGAGGCACAAATGGACTGTCTTTGTCCACCGCCGCCTGCTCCGTCTGGTCCGGTTACTAGGTCAGGCAAGAGAGGGGCAAACAAAACCCCCTGCTGCACAGCAGCAAACTCACGTGCTGCTGTTTCTGATGATCACGATGCAATTCCTACTGGAGTCCTTTTTAAATTTATAAAACCCTTCGATGGGTCCCGAGAAAAACTTCAATCATTTATAACAAACTGCGATAATGCAATTAATCTCGGAAATGACAACCAAAAAAATATCGTATTTAAATTTATTCAGTCCCAATTAGAGAGCAAAGCTGAAAGTGCAGTATCCATTAAAGAATTTTCTAACTGGTCTCAACTAAAAGAATTTTTACAAACCCAATTCGGAGAAAAAAAGCATTATACACATTTACTTGCAGAATTACAAAATTGCAAACAATTACCTAATGAACCAATTCATCAATATTCATTAAGAATCGAAACCTCGCTATCAAAATTACTAACTGAAATTTCAATTGCTAGCAAATCAAGGAAAGAACTCCCAGGTAGAGTAGCCTCCATGGAGGATCTAGCCTTACACACGTTTTTATTAGGACTCAAACCAAATATTTCAAACATGGTTAGGTGTAGGGACCCTCAAAATCTGAACGAAGCCATTAACTTAGCGTTAAGCGAAGAGAAGATTCAAAATATTCTTCAAAAGAAAATTCCAACACCAATAAATCCAACAATCCAACGTATTCGTCCGCCTATGCCACAGACTGTCTTCTGCAGATATTGCAAAAACCCAGGTCATAGCATCGAAAATTGCAGAAAGCGAGAATATAATAACAATAGGTACAGAACAAACCAAGAACAACAAAACAACAATAACAGTCCCAGAATTAGACCTATTCAATTCAATACACATTACGTGAACGATGACACACAAAACCCGTTCACCGTCCAAATGCCAGAAGAACCTGATTACGATACAGTAGACAACCAAAAAAACTAAACACTGTCTCGTGGCGGTGTCACATGGGACACAACAGTACACCTGACACCAAAAAACGAAATCATAATATTAATAAAAATAAATTAATAAATTCTAAATCTTCTAAATCCAACACTACAGTCCGTGAATCCACTGAATCTCCCAAATCAAATACTACAGTCGCTGAATCCACTGAATCTCCTAAACCCAACATCACAGTCGCTGAATCCACTGAATCTCCCAAATCCAACATTAAAGTCGCTGAATCCACTGAATCTCCCAAATCAAATACTACAGTCGCTGAATCTACTGAATCTCCTAAATCCAACGTTGCAGTTGCTGAATCCACTGAATCCTCTGAATCTAATACTACAATCGATGATTCTACTAAAATTTCGAAATCAACCAATAAATCCAAAATCCTCAGTACCAAACCTGATAATATACAAAAAAATACTAAATTCAAAGAATCAAATGTTTTCGAAATAACAAATGACCCAACAAAAACTCTCTTACCTCATGTTCTAATAGAGTCTTCCATATCTGACCTTCCGTTGAGCTTACTCGTAGATTCAGGATCCTCAGTTAGCTTAATTAAACGCTCCTGTTTATCCCGGAGTCCTAAATTAGAAAAAGACACTATCAATATAAAAGGTATTGATCCAACAGTTGAGTCAATACAAACCGAAGGTCATTTTAAATTAAAAATTAAATTACCAAAATCTCATATATTGCATACATTCCACGTTATTAAAGAAATTAACTTACCATACGATGGAATAATAGGATCTGACATGTTAAATACGAATAACTGCAAAATAGATTACAATGAAAACCGTTTATATATTAATAACACGTTCTTACAGTTACATTTTTTTGAACCAGCTTACATTATACCACCCAGGACTGAAATGGTCATCGAATGTTCTATAAAAAATCCTGAATTAAAAGAAGGACTCGTATTAGACCAACACCTAAATAAAAAGTTATACGTTTCCAATTGCATAGCCAAAGTAAAAGAAAATAAAAGAATTAATTTAACAGTTCTTAACATGTCAGAAAAACCAGTAAATCTTAACCCTAATCTTTTACTTACCTTGCATCCTATGGATAGCACATCTTACCAAACTAACTTTTGCCAACAACCCTGCTTAAATAGAACCAAAGAAGTCCTAGAATTACTCCGTGTTTCACATCTAAATCAAGAAGAATGCAATGCCCTATACGATACATGTTCCAAATACTCCGACATCTTCTATTTACCAAATGACACTCTTACCACAACCGACGCTATTCAACATGAAATACGTACCACTTCCGATCAACCTATAAACGTTAAGTCATATAGATTTCCTGAAGTACACAAACAAGAGGTAAAATCTCAAATTAAGAAAATGCTCGACCAAAAGATCATCCAACCGTCTGTATCTCCATGGTCCTCACCAATCTGGATAGTCCCGAAAAAGACCGACGCCTCAGGACAAAAAAAGTGGCGAATTGTGATCGACTATCGTCGGCTTAACGACATCACTATCGGTGAAACATACCCAATACCTAATATAGTAGAGATTCTTGACCAACTAGGCAACTCCAAATACTTCTCCACCCTGGACCTAACGTCTGGGTTTCACCAAATCAATATGTCCCCAAAAGATGCATGCAAAACAGCGTTCAGTGTTCCCGAAGGACACTTCGAATTTACTAGAATGCCGTTCGGACTTAAAAACGCGCCAGCAACATTCCAACGTTTAATGAATAACGTTCTCACTGGCCTGCAAGGAGAACGCTGTTTCGTTTATGTCGATGACATCGTTATATACTCTCCTGATTTATCCACTCATATAAAAAACATGACCACTATTTTCGAAAGACTCCGTTCATTTAATCTCAAGTTACAACCAGACAAATGTGAATTCCTAAGAAAAGAGGTTGGCTATTTAGGACATATAATTTCAGAGAACGGATTGAAACCGGACTCAAATAAAGTCAAATGTGTACAAAAATTTCCAATCCCAAAATGTCAAAAAGACATCAAATCCTTTTTGGGACTAATATCTTATTATCGACGCTTCATTCCTGACTTTTCTAAAATCTCAAAACCTCTAACATCACTCCTAAAAAAAGATGTGCCGTTTGACTGGACAAACGAACATCAATTATCCTTTGAGACTCTAAAAAATAAACTTCTAACCGCTCCTGTACTCATATATCCAGATTATACGAAACCTTTTAACCTAACCTGCGATGCCTCTAATTATGCTATATCTTCCATCCTTTCTCAAGGTCCTGTTGGTAAGGACCATCCCATAGCTTACTCCTCTAGAACGTTAAGCAAAAGTGAAATCAACTATAGCACAACAGAAAAGGAACTGTTAGCTATAGTTTGGGGATGCAAAACATTTAGACCATACTTATTTGGCCGCAAATTCACTATTGTAACAGACCATCGACCATTAAAATGGCTGTTTAACCACACTGACCCAAGTAGCAAAATGCAAAGATGGCGACTTCAACTTCTAGAATACGAATACGATATATTTTACCAAAAAGGAAAATTAAATTCCGCAGCAGACGCACTCTCCCGATATCCTGTTAACCCTGTCTTACCACAGAAAGACTCTCCTGCAAATCCCAGTACTAGAGAAATAGATCCAAATACCTTAGACCGAGATCTGATGGATTTACTTATATCCCCCACATCCTTTGATCCTGATGAGCTGATAACGCCAGCAGACCTTAACCTAGATGAGACTGAACTAATAGAACCAGAACCTGGCACGAGCCAACAAACTCTTGAACCTGACCGACAAACCCCTTCCCCACTAGACCTAAATCCATCGTTCCCCCGAGAACCTGAAACAACAAATAATCCAAGTGTTCCTTCACCCTCTCTCGTACTCCGCAATCCTGTAAATGAACCCGAAGTTTCAAATCCGCCTTCGCCGCTTCTTCCTTCTTCACCTGATTATCCACCCTTAAGTCCTCCGCAGCCGAACCAACCTGAAAAAGATAAAAACGATGAATCATATTCAAAATTCTTAAATTTAAATAATAAATCTAATGATACACGTATAATACAACATAATGAGGATCCCCTTAAGGGACCCCAGAAACTTATAATAATCCCAACGTCAATTGATATGGATGAATCCATCCCATACGTTCAGGAAATAATTAATAATTGTCCTGCGCCTGTCCGTGAAACGTTTGAAAAACAAGAGAGATCCCTTTTCGAGTACTTACCCCTCGAAAACAACAATAAAACTTATATCTTCCTTTTCACTAAAGTACACCACTTTGATTCCTCTACCTATCCAGATATCTTTAGATCTCTGAAAAACATAAGAAATCAAATAATGTTGAACTATCCATCTGTTAATGACGTAAGTATAACAGATTTTCGAAATCCATTTGATAGGCTTTCTTTCGTTAAAATATATAATATGCTTAGTCACATTTTTGATGGAACACATATCACAATTCATGTTTATCATAATAATATAATTTATCCTGTTCCATCAGAAATTCCGAAAATCTTAAAAGAAAACCACGATATTCCTATTGCCGGACACCTAGGAAGTAGTAGAATGCTTAGCCGCATTAAAGAAAAATATTTTTGGAAGAATATGCGTAGCGACATTGAAGCCTACGTAAAAAATTGTTCATCTTGTCAGACTAATAAAGCATTACGCAAAATCAATCGTGCACCTATGGTCATAACATCTACATCTACAGCTCCTTTCGAGAGACTAGCGATAGACGTAGTAGGACCTCTCCCTGAATGTGGAACCGCAAAGCTAAAATACATTCTAACGATGCAAGACGATCTTACCAAATTCAGTTTAGCTTATCCTATGCGCAGCATAACTGCCGAAGAAACTAGTGAGTGTCTCGTACATTGTATCTCGCTGTTTGGAATTCCAAAACGAATTCTTACAGACCAGGGTACAAACTTTACCGCAGAACTATTCAGTAAGACTTGCGAATTATTGAAAATTAAACACCTATTCTCATCTCCGTATCATCCACAAACTCAAGGCGCTTTAGAAAGATCACATTCCACTTTAAAAGAATATCTCAAATCTTACATTAATGAAAATCAGGACAATTGGTCACGATATGTATATACGGCTGTACTAGCATATAATACCGCCATTCACTCCACGACACATTACTCGCCTTATGAATTATTATTCGGACACAAACCATATATCCCAACATCTGTATATAATGACATCTCTTCTACAACTTACCCCGAATATGTAAAAATGCTTCAACATCGCTTAAAACACTCCCGTGAAAATGCCCTAGAACACATTAACAAATCAAAACAGGGTTCAAAAAACTACTATGATTCGCGAACTCGATCCGTAGAATATAAAGTTGGTGATTTCGTATACCTGAAAAATCACTTAAGATTAAGAAAAGCTCTTTCGCCTGTATGGAAAGGGCCATACAAAGTGGTTAAGATACACGGTAACCACACATTGTCTTTATTAATAAATAGACGCCACATAAGACACCATTACGATGAAGTCAAACTTGCTGAAGTCCAACTCAGTACCAGCTCAAACGAGCCCAAATTTTAGTAGTTAAAAAGATTAATATAAGTTTGTAGTTTAGTAAACATAGAAATATTAGCATAGTAACACTATTTTAAAATTTTATTACAGTGGATGGGCCTTGGACAGCCAAGAATATGTTAAAGAAATCAAGTCAAGTCCTGGTATATACTTTGACCCAATCGGAAAACTTAAAATAAGAACCGGATACCTCGATGTGGTGACCCCTCGTGACATATCATTTATACAACCGCATATTAAAAACCTTAATTCTGTATTAGGCACGTTACGCTTCACATGCCATCGTTTGGAAAACCAAAATGAAATGAACCTAAAATGCTTGAGTATATTAGAACCCTTAACTATTAAATATAATGAGTTAGTTTCCGACTTTGCATCCATATCTCACTTGACCAGTAATAGAGCCAGGCGAGGGGCATGGCTTGGTGGTATTGGAATGATCTCCAAGACTATTTTCGGAACTTTGGACGAAGATGATGCCGTAAAATATGACAATGCAATCCAAACTATTCAAAATGATCAAAAACAATTGAGTTCCCTACTGAAAGAAAATATCTTAGTAACAACATCTACATTAACAGAATTTAACTTTACATTACATAAAATAAAATCGAATGAAGAAAACCTTATACTAACTATTGATAATTTTGCAGCTAAAGTAAGTAATTTATCTACAATAGTTAATGAACTTTACATAAGAACTGAAATAAATTCAATTTTGAGCAGTTTGGAAGCAGCCATGTTAACATTGTCATTTCAACTGGAAGATATAATGAATGCAATAATTTTTAGCAGTCAAAATATTATACATCCAGCCATTTTACCTCCATCTGTGTTGTACAAGGAATTGATTGATAACCATAGATACTTATCTGGAACTGTAAAACTCCCGATAGACCTAGAGTTAAGTAATATGTTTAAGTTTACCAATATATCTAGTGTTATAAGTTTTAGTTTAAATAATAGGATTACTTTTGTACTAAGAATACCACTAGTATCAACCAGTGTATTCGATATATACCATAACATACCACTGCCTGTTGCCCATAGTAGTGTCAATCATAGTGTATTTAGTTATATAATACCCAGTAATAAGTATATAGCTATAGATAATTCCAAATCAGAATATTGTGTACTAGAGTCACTCGGAAAATGTGCGACAATAGACCAAGGCTCCTACGCGTGTGACGTAACAACCGTGTTCTCTACTAGTGCAAACCCTAATTGTGAAAGTGAACTCATTACTAAAGTTTTGAATAGTGTACCGCAACAATGCAAAACGGATTTTATCAAAGGACATTTAGACATCTGGAAAGAAATAACTAACAATAAGTGGATTTTTGTACAAACAGAAATTAATAAACTCTATATCGAATGTATTAACCAAACCATTGTAAAATTAAACATAATTGGTACAGGATTCTTCTTTTTGCCTACAGGATGCACAGCCTATTGTAAAAGCACAAAACTTATTTCAAATTCCTATTCTGTGAAAGTAGATTCTGTAAATATACAACCAGATTTTAATATAATTAATGATACATGCTGTACGCTTGATAACCTTAAATTAAGTAAAAGTGATGAGCCCCCTATCCATTTCGAAAATATAGATTTAGACGCATTTACCCTAGAAGCAAAAACAAAATTAAAATCAATAGCACGAGAAACAGACAAAATAATTAATAAACACTCAATAATCAGATACGAGGCTCATTACTCCATAATCACTTTAATTCTAATCATTGTAGTCTTATGTTATGCTATCTTCAAAATTTATCTTTTAATAAAGGGGCACAACTGTCAAACTCAAACTCCGCCTTCCTTAACCCTTAACTTACCCAATCCTGGTTCCTCAGTGAATCCAGATACAAACCTCAATACAGCTTCTCCCAGGTGCAGAATCCATTCCCAATCTCCTGTCACAGACCCTGTCTCACCTAACCAAACTTCGGTTCTCCCCGAAGTTTAGTCCTGGCCGGGGGAGGTGTTATATCCTATCCTTGTTAGCCTTTTCCCTTACCTAAGCCCTATCCATAATCTTTCCATCCTCATCAGCAATCCTATACCCTTTATATAAACATCCTCCCAAGTTCCCAGTCAGTCTTCATCCATCCTAATTCATTGACGGTCGTGTGCCGAACTTACTAATTCTGTGTTTCTATTTCTATATATTTTCTAGTTTGTAAAATAAATCTTTTTTTAAAAAGGGATTTAGAAAGTCCCCCATAACAGTACGATTCATCCGTATAGATAATAGGCCGTCCCTCTTGGTGATATTTCTTAATTTTTTGCAAATATTCAATACGTTGCAAACGTATATTTGAAGTCTCAATCAGCACTTTTCGATTGTTTTCAGTTTTTTTTCCATCGAAACCCCAAACTCTTGGTTATTCTTCGAAGACTTCGTTCTGAGCCTTTAAATAATATGTCTTCTTCTAGCTTTTGTTTTAGCTTGCCGACGGTGGGAAGCTCATTATTTATAGTAGTGTTAGTAGTCGAAGTTATCAATTTCTGTGACCGTTTTTGGTCTGGATCGTTTTTACCAGGTGTTCTGAAAACTGTTATCAAATCGGAGCTATTATAGGCTTGAGTGGTGATGTTTCTTACCGTTGCAACAGACGTATTTGAGGCTTCTGCTGTCCTTTTTTGGATTTTACTCAAACAACTGATTATATCATTTATTTTCATGTTCCCCATCTTAATAACGTCTGAAGTTTGTCTTATCGTGCTGCCATTCGAATGACTGAGCAAAATACTCGTTGCTTCGTCAATCTCACTTTTTATTTGCTTTAAAGAATCAATCAATTCATTGGTTTCTTTTTTAACAAAACAATGCACGTCATACACCATTTTTCGTGCCTGTCTTTTCAAAACAGTATTTCTTCTAGGCATGTTCACTGTTTAAAGTTACAAACAAATTTAATAATAAAAACCAACAATAACAATCGAACTTAAACTTAACAAAAAACAATAACAATGAACGGCAATAACAATAGATTTTAGAACGCGACTGTACAGTCAGAAGACCGCGGAGCGTCGTATCACGGCAGGGGACGGAGTACGACTGGCTAGCCAATCGGCGCTACGCACGAGCACCCTTCGTCCCTCTAGCCCTCCTGAGAGACCTAATTTTTGACTTCTGCGCAATAACGGTCAGCGCTAGAGTTTCGTGCCGCTACCTGTAATAGATGGTAAAAAGTTAAAATTTATTAAAGTATCACTATTTTCACAAATGGTCACAGAAAGTGCTACTCATTTGTCAGTTTTAACAGTTTTTCCCAAACACTGATAGGATCAAGTAGAATCACCCACTATCAAGTTTTTGCCCCGGTTCGAAAAATCGTAGATCCGGGGCTGCTACCACTCGCCTATGGACGCTCTCCTAAAGAGTCGAGGGTCGGTCAATACCACTAAATTAGTAACGCAATTTCAATTATTTGCTCATTGCTTTGGTTTATGTGATATTCGTGTTCATAAGGAATCATTTTCTATTACAGAAAATCGATATCAAGTCATTAATTATCAAAATAACTCAAAGGTTTTCACTTTTAGCAATTACAAGGTTTTTCCGGCCTCTTTAAAAAGCTTTTAGCTTCAAATAACGCTTGATATACATTACCTTAATATTATTAACATTATTGAAATGCGAAAGATTGTAAGATTTGCACGTATCGTACGTTATGTCAAAACTTAGCACCAGCTGTGTGAATCCCATACTTTTTTGTTTTCTAACTTCTTCATCGCAACTAGCGATTGCATCTTGGCTTAGTCCATACTACTTTTGGCTTAGGCCATACTACTTTTGTTAAACTTCTGAACCATAATTCTCGTATCTAAAGTAAAGTTTAATTTTACTTTAATAGTATTTAAGTGATGCGACTTGTTATCATGCACTGATTTTGTGAAGTTTAGACCAATCAATACACATTTGACGTTGGTTTAACGTTTACGAGAATACCGGTCTGGCAGTTTTAGCATATCGGGACTTGATTGTAATTGTATTATTGCAGGTTTTTTAACAGAATTGACCCACTAAAATAATATTAATATTTAACACGTATCTATTACATACAGGCCCATGACTGGGGCTCGGGTCTGTCCCATGAGAGGAAGTTTATACGGGATTTACATGGGTCGATTTTTGCCGTCGATTAGTCACTTGACAAATCGCCATGTCATTTTTGTTGGCAAAATTACCTCGCGACCTAGCCGAATTGTCATTTACACTGTCTTTTGAGCGTCCGCATAATGTACTTGTACAAATCAGAAAGGACTTAGGTACTTCTTATGTTTATCACAAACTCCGAAGAAGGCATTAATTCAGTGACTTAAAAATCCTTAAAGCCAAAGGATTTCAGTCCCTCATATATTATTCAAGCAGCGTCTGTGAGCGTAAATGAAAAAGTTTGTGTTCGACTATTGGACGACCGAAATACCCGAACTTTCTGAATCAATCGGAATTACCTCGACGAGACATTTTCAAGTTTGGTTGTATTGAATTAAAAATTTTGATGAGAATTTAGACGGAAAAATAATTAATTTATATTTTAAATATATTATCCTTCTCTATATAAAAACAGACAAGTATAAAAAACATAAATTTTTACACAGCGGGTTGTTTCTTTTTACGAAACAGAAAATCTCGAAGTCTAATCGTATACTTTATTTTCGTCCCAATCTTTGTGTTCATACATTTTCACATTGAATTGCATCTTTTAATATGTAAAAAAAAACAATGCAGAACATGACGCATTTTTATTTGACCGCCTCTGTAGCTCAGCGCGGCGGCGCTCAAGCCGGAGGTCGCGGGTTTGAATCCCGTCGTAAGAATAAAAAGTTTCCAATGTTCCTGGATCATGGATGTGTATTACATATGTTTATAATATAAAAAAATCTTAAATATTATATTATGTATAGTATAAAAGTATTAAATATACTTCCCGTTGTTTGGTACCTGTATCACAT
This sequence comes from Phengaris alcon alcon, assembly GCA_037179445.1. Lineage (NCBI taxonomy): Eukaryota > Metazoa > Arthropoda > Insecta > Lepidoptera > Lycaenidae > Phengaris > Phengaris alcon. The sequence goes on along the minus strand of JAYRCH010000175.1, from coordinate 535,032 downwards.
GTTCTTCGAATACTACGGGGCCAGATTAACGTGGTGTGTGTTGCATATTGACAAAAGTAAGTGTCAATGTCATTTTTGACATTGACAGATGTCATGAAGTAAAGCCCTAGTTGGCCAAAAGGCTATAAATAGTGTAGACGTATATTATTGTGTTAAGCACACCTCATATGTAACACGTAATCAGTTTTAAGCACCAATAAAGGAGAATATAAGAATTGTCGCTGTATTATTATCATCAACACTCAGGCACAAGAAGGACATGCAAATCAAGAGGTCGTAGCCCGCTACAGTGTGAAGCGCCCTAAGATATTATTATTATTATTTCAGGTAATAATTCCTTTTATGATTTACAGCATTAGTCGCTCAGTCAGTTTGTTGATTATCGTAAAGACATTTTATACCATGTTATTTACGTGGAAGACGAAAATAAAGTTTTTATATTTTTCACCCCTGAATATATTGGGAACGTGTAATCGATTGAAAACTTTTATATCGCAGATTGGTAGCTTAGCGGAAAGTGGAAAACAGGAAGACTCAAGAATTTAATATAATTTTAGCTGTCTTTTATTAAAGTTGATACTCCTCAAAGGTGGGTTATATTAGTAGCAGAGTTCTAGCATAGATAGAGGAATTATATTGGTCCTATGGTTATAGTATAAGCTGGTTAGCTTTAAAACATGAAGATCGCTAGAAGAAGTGGTCTGAACTATTGCTGGTCTAGTTAAATAGTTGAATGGTTAAAATATTTACTTAACCCTTTTATTCATATAAATAAAATGCTATTTAAAATGTAGAGCAAGTATTATATATTTTATTTATTTTAACTGAGATTCAGCTAGAGAACTTATCAGAATCATATCAATAATATGATTCTTCGATATTACGAAATCTTATTTCTTTCTTCTTTTCGAAGATTCTTCGAAGAAAATGAGACGGTTATTACGCACACTATTATAATGTAGGTACCTACTTATTATTTTTCTTTTTACATATTTTATTTAAAATTACTAACTTCGTCTTTTGATTGTTGTACTTTAAAAGCCGACCATAATTAATGTATGATTTAAAAAATGACCCTTACCGTAGTCGCATAATATTAAGGTATGTATCATGCAGAAACAGGGTATAATAGGTACTTACATGGTATACTTAGTTTCCTTTTTTCTCACTCGGGAAAATTTATTTTACAATATCGCACTTACTAATTTTAAATCTATATTTACTAATTTATATATTTTAAAAAGTATTTCAAGAAAGAATATTGAAATTACAGATAATGATTGTCACCCTGTTGACCCCTATGACGATGCACGTGATTGGAGCGTTCAGCGGCGCGCAGCGCTAGACGAGGCGCCCCGTCGCACTATGTGGACTTTAGGCCATTTTCGTGTCATAAATCTGTAACTTCTTTGTTTTTCAAGATATCTCCATGATTTTTTTTTATTATACTCTTGAATAAGCACACTTTCAATTGAAACACATTTTGATTATATAAATATATTTTTAATTGGTTAAAAAAAAAACTTAAAAAAGGGAATATTTGATAATCTTTATATTATATGTTATACTATTCTACAATAAATAACGAAATTGAATATATTAAAACTAGTTATGATAACAAAATCAATTGTACCATAAAAGTAGGTAAGTACTAAAAAAAAAATAACTACTACAAAACTTAAAATGCTACAAAACAAAGAAATCTCCCAGGTCGTCCCCACCAGGCAGAGTACCTAGAAGGCTCAAAGGCTCAATATATTAAACAATATCGTAAATATAAAATGACTAATAACTTATATTAACACTAGCTTTTGCTCGCGGCTCCGCCCTTGTAAATACAGTATAGTATTCCCATGGGAACAACACGCAAACAACTTGATACCCATAATATTTGTATTTTATAATAATTACATCGTAATTATTAAGATTCTTATATTATGTTATTTAATATTTAAAGACATAAATAACAAAAAAGTAACCTACTACAATTTGCCCAAAAGTTCCACAGCTTCTTCTAGAAGTTCTTGAGAAAAATCTTTTGGAAAAATCTTCGTGCGGTATTTCCATCATTGGAGTTGCCGCTAACTTGCTTAGGTTTATCTATATTTAAACCAAGTTGTTCTCTAAACCTTCTTTGAACGTAAGCTTTCTTTTGTTTTTTTAATTCTTTGTTTTCTGTTGTTGTGACAGACCATTTTTCAAAGGCAGACAAAAGTTGTAAGACAACTTTTGTCTGCCTTTGAAAAAAAAAAAAGTTGTAAGACAGATGTAAAATAAGTTCCATGAATCTTATCCAACAATGCAAAGTTGAAAGACCATATTGGTAAGCACTTTCATCAACAGGTTTGTTTTGTACTTTTCCAAATCGTTTATTTCTGTAGGTTTTGCGCCACAAATAGTACAAACAGCACCTGATGAAGTCTCTGTTAAAACCTGAGCCACTTTTCCATCAATCATTGCTAAATATAAAATATGTTTTATTTCAATACCTTGCCTACTTTCGTTGAGTAATGTAGGATTAAGAGTAGTTATTTGATTATTTATTTCATCAACTATAATTACATCACTTTGGGTCTTTTCTGGAGTCTCCTTCGAAAATTCTATTAAAATTGGACAACAAAATCTGACTGATGATGGAGCAGGATTTTCCCACAGTGTTTCATTACTATCGGTATCTACAAGTTCATACTCACTTTGTCCACTTGATCCATCACAACCCCATTTAGAAAATAACTTTAAATGAAATGATCCTGTTTTATAAACGCCATTTATTTTTAGAATCCTGACTGTCGTGTGATCTAAGAGATCTTGCAATTTAATTTTTGATTTAATGTTAGTTATTTCTATGCTAGATTCTGGGGGATAGCATCCTTGTTTAGCTTCCTGGGTTGATTTATAATATGGAAATAATAAGCAATTCTTTGCTATCAAGCAATTCCGTATATTCTCATACTGTGCTGTGCTGAGATCTAATTCTGTAAAAATTTTGAGAGCTTCGTCCTTTGAAAAAGCCTTTATTTCTCCAGGTTCATTTAGAAGACTACGGCGTATTTCATTCTTTTTTCCTATAGGCAAGGCTCGTAAAACTTCAATGATGAAGGCTTCTTCTGTTTCTCCTTGAGATCTCAACCCTTGAACGTATGAATTCAGTAGAAATTCAAGACCACATATTTCCAATAATTCCTTGTTTTTTCGTTTTTTTGTTCGCTCTGCACTATCTTCGTAGACTTTAGAAGGCCGTCCTCGTTTCTCTGTCGATATAGAAGGCTCAATCTCGCAACTAGGTGTTACATATTGACAAAAGTAAGTGTCAATGTCATTTTTGACATTGACAGATGTCATGAAGTAAAGCCTATTTACAGAAACTTTCTATAAAACCATGATAGATCTTTTCGGAGACATTGAAGGTGTAATAATTTGGTGTGATGACATTTTAATATACGGTGAAACAATTGAAATACACAATAAAAGGTTAGAAATGTTTTTGGAAAGGGCTAGGCAAGTTAATTTAAAATTAAATAAAGCCAAGTGCAAGTTTCTTCTAGAAGAAATAGCATATTTGGGCTATATTTTTAGTAAAGAAGGTGTAAAAATTGATCCTGAGAAAGTTAAAGCCATAAAAGATATGCCCATACCTAAAAATATTAAAGATTTGCAGAGATTTCTAGGCATGATTAATTTTTTAGCACCGTGTATAGAAAATCTAGCAGAGAAAACTAATACCTTAAGAAATTTGTTAAAAAAAAATGTATTATGGTTATGGGATGAAAATTGTCAAAAGTGCTTTGATTTGTTAAAAGAAGTTGTATCTAAAGCACCTGTGTTAACTAATTATAATTGCAACTTACCTGTGATTTTGTCGGTAGATTCATCAAAGAATGCACTGGGAGCGGTATTGATGCAAAACAAACAACCCATTGCATATAGTTCAAGAACACTTACCTCCTCTCAACAAAACTACGCTCAGATTGAAAAGGAATTGTTTGCCATACAATTTGGATGTAATAAATTTCACCAATATATTTATGGCAGTAAAACAACTGTTCATACTGATCACAAAACTTTAATTTACCTTTTTAAAAAACCTCTTCATGAAGTACCTGCTAGACTACAAAGAATGATGTTATCGTTGCAGGGTTACGACCTAGAAGTGGTTTATGTACCTGGTAAATATATGTATATAACAGATACTTTGTCAAGAGCCTCACTTAGTGATACATACATACCTCAGTATGAACAAGACTTACAATATCATGTAAATTCAATATTTTCTAATCTCTCAGTGAGTAAGCCATATTTAGAATTAATATTATTAGAAAGTAAAAATGATGAATCTTTAAATCTGCTCAAGTCTTATATTCACAATGGTTGGCCAAGAAGCAAAGACAAAGTAAGCTGTCTTGTGAAACCATATTGGAACATTCAAAATGAAATACATATAATGAACGGCTTAATATTTAAAGGCAATAAGGCTTATTGTTCCAAAATCCTTGCAAAGACAGATTTTAGATAAAATACACGGTGGGCATTTAGGTATTAATAAGACACTCAACATAGCTAGAGAAACAGTTTATTGGCCAAATATTAACGCGGATATTAAAAACCTAATTGATCAATGTTCGGCGTGTGCAAAATTCATGGCAAACATACCCAAGGAACCGTTAAAATGCCATGAGATATCTTATCTTCCGTGGGAGAAGGTAGGTATAGATTTATTATATTTTGATGGAGAAAATTTCCTTGTCTGCATGGATTATTATTCCAAGTACATAGAGCTAGCTTCTTTGCATAAGAATTACACTGTCGATAACGTTGTTAAAAACCTCAAATCCTTCTTTGCTCGACATGGTATCCCGAAAAAATTAATATCTGACAATGGTCCACCATTTAACTCTTGCAAATTCAAGTCTTTTCTTGTTGATTGGGATGTAGAACACATTACTACCAGTCCTTATTGGTCCAGGTCTAATGGCCAGGCTGAAAGTGGAGTTAAAATTGTCAAAAACATATTAAGGAAATGCAAGGAAGATGGCTCGGATATACATTTGGCGTTACTACACTACCGCAATGCTGCTAAGGGAGATTTTCCCAGTCCGGCCGCATTATTAATGTCTAGAAACTTGCGAGTAAATTTACCAATTCTAAACAGAAAACTTATGCCCAAAATTGTAAGATTTTCGACGTTTGAAAGATGTCATAGAGAGAGCAGAGACAAAATGTCTTTTTATTTTGACACGAATGCGAAGTATAGATCTTATGAGTTTAAGCCGGGTGATGACATTTACTTCAAAAAAGATCCTAAATCTTTTTGGTCTCCGGGAATAATTAAAGAGAAATTAGGTTGTGGTAGATCATATTATTTAGTGGATCCAAATGGTGTTGTGTATAGGAGGAATACACATTAGACCTAGAAAAAAGAATTTAAAAAATACAAATCCTCCACCTTCTTTTTATGGCAACGGCAGCACTGACGATATGCCTCCCATACAGGACAGTATAGATCCCATGAGTTCGGCACAGCTCGGAGACGGTCCTGTTCAAAATTGCATTATCGATGATAACTGTGTTCCTATGGAAAGTCTAGAAAATACCGGTTACGTAACCGTGGTAGAAGTGTGAGACGTCCTAAATTGTACATACATGAGAAATTTGAGTAGATAAGCAATGTACTGTTATTAGCTATGTAAGTTACTTAATAATAATATTAGTTTGCTTTTTTTTTTCTTGAAAAGGGAGATGTTACATATTGACAAAAGTAAGTGTCAATGTCATTTTTGACATTGACAGATGTCATGAAGTAAAGCCTATTTAGTTTGTTTATTTCAGTTGGCCAAAAGGCTATAAATAGTGTAGACGTAGGTATATTGTTATGTTAGGCATATACCTCATATTATGTAATACGTAATCAGTGTTAAGCACCAATAAAGGAGAATATAATAATTGTTGCTGTATTATTATCATCACCACTCAGACACACATCAGGACTTACAATCAAGAGGTCGAAGCCCGCTACACTAGGTTCTGTAAGATTTACAGTGAAATTCAACCATTCGCTATTTTATCTTAAAAACCGTTCTTTCTTGCGGCCTGATTTAGTATAGCGTTGACGTTTTGCACACTTACGATAATTTTTGGAATTTTTTCATCAGCGACATTGGAAAAATTGTTTCGTAAGAATTCCGTGATAGAAATAACATAATCCCTATCATTATTCAGTAATACGAGACTTAAATCGAGTCTAGTACAGGTAAATTCAGTCATTGTTAGACAAATAATTAGTGAAATTAGTCACAACAATAAATAATAAAATACTATTGTTTATTTCATGAAAAAACATGAATATAATAAAATAAAGTTTGGAGACGTGTGCATATCGTATGCAATTTGGTTTCATAAATTACTATCTACCCCGAAACCTAGGTATATGTGGCTGTGAGGGTTGTTATCTTATCAAAAGAAAATTTTCATACATCTTATCAATATACTAACCACAATAAAGTAGACTACTAATAGAACTATGGCTAATTTCAGTATTTGTCGAACCTGTATTTGAAAATCGAAGCGAAGAAAAAACGACATACTGCAAAATATACGTCTTTAGTGGTGATATATATATATATATATGTACATATTGATTTAATTTATAATAAAGAAAACATTTCAAGCTTTTTAAAATGACATAAAGCTCATAAGTTACTATAAAAATTATTGCATAATAAACAAATGACTTCAGTTGCATTCTAAGAGGAAAAAACATATCTTTTGCTTCTACATTTTGCCATATTTTCATAATTTTCGCACTGATGCCGCAACAAAAAAATTTACCCAGCAAATTTGCATTAAATTTTCTGCAAAATAAAACTAATTACAGAACTTCGGGAAACTTCGATAAACGTCAAAACTCTAATCGAAAATTGAAGATAAGGAAAAACGACATACTATGAGATGTACGTCTCTAGTGGTGTCATATATGAAAAAACCCAATATATAATTAATTCATAATAAAGAATATATTTTAAGATTTCTAAAATGGTGTAACACTTATATATTCCTCAAAGGAAAGTCACTATAAAATCAAAGTTAAATGTGCACATTTTAAGAATATTTTTCAAATTTTCATTCAGTGACTTTGAGCGATTTTTTTTCAAAAATAGGGACAGACACAAGTGTAAATCGTTTATATTTAGGTAGATTGGTCCTTTGTCTACATTTTAAGGTACAATATATGTACCTCTGCCGACTTTTGGAAAAAGCATTTATGACACGGCTTTCTAGGAGTGTCCACATAGTGCGTCGCGTCGCCCGCACATTAGGGTGACCTAAATTCATAATCATTTTTAGATTTTATAATTTTCAATTACTTAAGCTTTGACAAATATGCTTTTATATACATATATTATATATTCTTAGATACACACCATTGTAATTATATTATTAAAAAAGTTGCACATCTCTCCTGTTATACTAGGTGTCTGTGTTGACTCCCTGTTTAACATAAACAACAACAGCCTATCGCCGTCGACTGCTGAACGTAGGCTCCTCCAATGAGCACCAACCACCTCGATTTTGGGCAGCCCTCATTATTCAGCCACCTTCTTCAAATCGTCGGTCCATCGTGCCGCAGGACGTCCTACACTAGGGCGTTTTCCTCACTCTAAAACTTGTCTGCTCCATCTGACCGTCTGTCCATCTGCAGACATGGCTGGGCCACTTCCACTTCAGCGTGCTAATTCTTTGAGCAATGTCGGTGACTTTAGTTCTCTGGCGAATGACATATTTACGAATTTTATATTCACCAAATTTTAGGCACCAAATCACTCTCTTAAAAAAGAGGAAAGTGAGAGCAAAGTTGTCACACGCCAACAATTTCATCGACAACGCGATATTGTTTCATCGAAAAATGTGACAGAACTGTAAAGTCTGCAATATCTTACAGTCACTGTACAGTCGACACGATATAAAATATAATACGCCTCAACTTCAGCAGTAAAAACGGATGGAGCGTTAAGAGTTCTTTCATTATCCTGAGAGCTTGCAGTTTCAAGTAACATAGAAACTTGTGAAAATAAATTCTCGACTGTTACAAACATTTTATATAACGCTAGAATGTCACTGCGATATATTATTATTTATATTAATAGTTCAAAAAAGTTATTGTTCTACCTTTAATCTGCTTTTATACTCCACGCATATTCAGGGATCGGGATAGGCTTTTGAAAATGGTTGCTAGGGATCACGATATAGATTATAGACCACGTGTAAATAAATTTAAAAATGGTTTCTGATTAATTTTTAATTTATTTGTAGTGAGAAATTAAAAATAAGAACACAAGGTACAAATCAAACATAATATTTTATTTTACAAACACTATGCCGTCTAGTTACTCTATGATATGATACAAAGATCGCACTATATACAGAAATTTAACTTGTAACTATAAGTAAGATATAAGGCACATTTATAAAACCTTAACCCAAAACATAATTTACAGCTTTAGCAATAATATGAATGTTATAAAAACAAAATTCCCTGTGGGAATAATATCGATTAAATTTTTTTTATTTTTTTTTCAACTAAAATGTTCAAATTTGAAAATAAATAATTTCTGACGTTACAAACTACCGACTAATAGGTATAGACTTAAAGCTATATACAAATTTTCAATGTTTCATTCATTTTATAACAAAAAATATTTCAGCCAAAATTGCGATTTTCCACTTTCACGACGAATATTATTTTATAAATCATGGCACCACACACATTTTATCGAAGTGATTTTATTAGGAACTCAAAATGAATGAGAATGTCGCAGAATTGGAACACCGCAAAATTTTGTGTTAATCAAATAATTAATTCATAATAAATTCATCGCAAAAACTTCAGTCGGGAAACTACAATGTCAATTCAGTATGAGTCTAAAAAACCAGTGAAACCACAAAACAATTACATACACAATTACAAAATAATGATACTTTGAACATAGTTTGGCATTTTCATATTATAAGCAAAAATATTATTCAATAATAATAAGAGCATAGTGTTTACATTACATTAGGTTGTCACATTTTCTACAAAGGAAATAATTTGACAAGAGGTAATTTTGGCAAAAAATACATACCTATATTTGAAAGTGTAACGACAATAAGTAAGTATAGCCTTTTGACGTACACAATATTAAATTCTATATTTCATAGGGTCATCTATGACCCTATGAAATATCTAAATATTTAGATATAACTTGATGAGTACTGGCACGTAAAGCAGGTCACCTATCATAATGTAGAAATAGGCCTTTATAATTTGTGTTTTGAAATCAAGGTTCATAATATTTTTATTTAAGGTGATTACTGTTCAAAATTAAAACAATTTTTAAAAAGATAACAACAGTTAAAACTAAAATCACACATAGGAATGCAACGTAACATATTTTTGTAAATAGGCATATTTTTGATACTTACGTTTTCACAAAAATGTTAGAAAAGTGTAAAATAAGTATAAATGCAAGAATAGTCAAGTAAATAAATACAGTGAAACCTAAATTATGTTAAAAATTTCGCTAATTTGTGTTAAAAAGTTTATTTACTTAGGAAATTTATTCTATAAGTACAATAATTTGACAAGGTAATAATTGTAGCAATCAAAATATTTGATTGTTACAAAAGAAAATCTATTTTAGTTTTAAAAAAAATGCTCACTTCTCCTACACAAACCTGGTGGCACGGCAGTGTCCCCGCCAAGTCAGCTTACTTTTACAAGAAGTATAAGGTAGGTTTAATATATTTAATTAATTTTCTATAGTACTTGGACAGATATAGTATAAATTTAACATTGGAAATTTTAATATATTTGAAAAATGGCGACTTGAAAAATATCCACATAATATTATCATCTATCAACATCATAGATATGTACAGGTTTTAGTCAATATGTCTAATACTTGATATGCAATACTTTATGTAAATTTACATTACAATACTTAAGTGTTAAAATTGTTATTAATAATTATAAATCTCCTAACGTATGTACTATTCATTCTCCAGCATAAAACATAAACAGCCATTCTAAAATATTTTAGTTTAAAAGAAACTGTCCTCAACATAAAATCAACATTCATTAAAATATTCGCCAGTTACATTTTGATATGAAAAGAGACTTTAGATAAATATTTAAAGCCAATTAGTATAGGCAAGAACAACAAATTAGAAAATCATCAAAAATAAAACAAAAGAACTACACTAATACTAGGCCAATATACCAACGGCAAATATACAGTTCTTGTATTTACAAAATCTATAAAACGTCTAAATATAATACAGTCAACCTACAAAGCGATGCGTTCAACAACAAGTGATTACGAATTCACAAAGAGTTCACTATATTTCACAAAAAGTCCAACTGGTTTACAAAAAAGTCCCTGTCTATTTTTGTTTCATGAGAAGCCCAATGTTCCTAAATGAACAGCACTTCGTCGTAGGCCTCCGGCTACTCGGCCGCCAGTTCTGGACTCAGCCTGTCCGGGTGGAAGTTCTCCATCTTCCACATCTGTCGTTTCTCGTCTTCGTTGCACGTTTCCATTACTATTTTCTCCTTGTTCCGGGATATTGCCATGCATTTTTCGCTAGAGCCATGTTTAATTAGCTTCGTCTGAAAATATAAAGGAGCGTTTTTTCATTTCGACGAATTGCACGCTTTCTTTATTGGATGAAAAAGATACTCCAATAATTCAATGAAACTGCAATATGAGTTGCGGAAGCTGATAGGATTTTTCAGTCCGTATTTTAAAGACAATAATCGAAAAATATCATTTCGTTCGACTTATTCTGACTTAATTGGTTTATTTCAAAAGAGCTTACTTCATAATCATTATAAGACATTCGATTGCCATTTTAAGTGATCAGTAATTTTATACTGTTGATAAAATATAATTAACTCGAGTAATCGTCGAATATTGAATATATATAATTTTAATGATAAGTAAAAGCGAAAAACTAAATGAATAAAAATTATCTCAACCAGAAGTGAAAAATGCGGCAGATGTTAAATGAGGTGAAGAACACGAAAAACTTACACTGGGATCGTACAGCCATAACTGATTTCCCTTGGCCCCGTGACATGGGTATAGGACGACGTCGTGACCCGAATAGTCGAGGCAGGTCTCGTCTCGGCGAATCTCACCACCCTTCGAATACATCCAGTACTAGAAAAGTTTAAAAAGAGATATTAGTACCACAACAGTGGTTATATGTTAAAACAAACACACTAATGATGAACAAGTTAATAACAATAATAATTTAGGAATTGAAGTTGAAACCAACAATAAGAACAAAAAGAATTTTGTCAAAAAAAAATCGACGAATTTATTAACATTCAGACGGTAGTTAAAATAATAATTAAATAAAAAAATGCTAATTAGTGCTACTAAAGTAACAGACTTTATGACCGCGCACTATGTATTCATGACTAAGAACTTGGACAGTTCAAAATCGTAAGCTTTGAGCTTGCTGAGACACTGCAGCTAACAAAACATAACTCTGTACCAAAAGCCACAGCACACGCTCCGGTCTTGTTCATAATATAAGATAATTAACAAGTACTTTCATATACGAGTACTTATTGCATGTCTTAACTACTTGTCCATAGAACTTAGGACCGGCAGCTACTTTTAAATGGCTGTTCAGTAAGGGTTAGCTGTCACCGAGACGTGACATGATGCGATGCGGTGCTACATTTTTATGATAACGCTTCAAAATTCAACTTTATTAACTACTCAAGAAGATACACGTTTCATTGCAAGAAAGCTCGCATCGCGTCGCGTCTCGATGTGAACTGACGATAATAGACACTTTTGACTAATTTATTTGTTCAAAGAACTTATAACTGTGTATTTCTTTGTATTTTCTAAAATGAAATATAATTAACAAAGTACAACACACTTAACTACCCAAACACCCTCGCAACCCATTACAAAGCATTATGAGATATTTTTACAATTATAATTATTATGTAATATTAAACATATTTTAATGATATTATAGAACTACATTAAACGATAAGTGGAAGAGTTCATAAAACTATTAGGTAATCTAGAAAGTAATAAATATATAATAAAAATAATATTATATCATCAATAGGATAATAACTTACAAACTAAAGGCAGTACCATGGTGTAGTGTCCTATACAATAGATTCACACTATGAATTTTGAAGAAAACACATGCTACAAAAATAATTCATTCACAAAGTATGCTAACTATTTTAATACAGAAAATTATGGTAGCACGCAAATTAAACAAAAAAATATATCTTGAAGACTTGAAAAACTAACACAAGACACAAAAGCAGTGTTAAATAACTACATAATATAATGCAATGACGTTATTATTAATATTAATGACGTACTTAAATTTTAAGATAAAAATTTATTAGATAAATAGATCAAATGAGATTAGATACCCCACCCCTCACATATGAAAGCATAAGCATTGAAATTAGAGTTAGCATCCATAGACAAACCTGATTTCCATATTCACCATGGCATGGCCAAGGATTGACAGACTTTTCTAATTCCTCCGGTCCTCCCGCCGAGTCCAGGCACATTTTGGACCAGGTATTCGCGATCTAATGCCAGCGACAGAATAAACAAGGCGTGCCAGTGCAAGCGTGCTTTAGACGTTTATACTTGATACAAGCTATATTTCGATCAAGTGTAAACATCTGAAGGGCAATGAAAATGATTTTCAAAAACTCATAACGTTCTTTAGCAAATCTGTCCCCACTGCTAAAAATAAACAGCCCAACTTTGACGCAGGTTGTACCTGATAACCACCCATATGGTGACATGAATGTATTCTAAGATAAAGAGTTTCCTCATCTTTATCAAAATCTTCACCGTCAAGACAGTACCGACGCTCGGCTTCGATCCAAATCTATGTAGATAAGTAAAAAATGAACAAAAACAAAATCGTGCAAAGTCGTGCTACCACATATAGTCTAGTGCGCTAGAAATTCATAATGTGCATCACAGGTACAAGGAAACGACGGTAAACAGCATGCGTCTGTGCAACATGGTACTGCCACAATATAAAATTGTGGACGGTAAGAGACCTGATTTCCTCCTTGTCGGTGGCACGGGTATAGTCCTACTGGTTTGTGGTGATCCGACTTGCGCGTCGGCGAATCCAAACATGTTTTAAAGAAGCCGACATTTCGAATCTGTGTGTCATTTAAAAATATGTGAATTTCAATTTATAATCATAATGAATGATTTTAATTTTTAAATTGATATTGTTTGTAAAATATAGAAAAATTATCAAGGAACAAAGAAAAGTGGAAATACAAACCTCGCCGTTAGCAACGGATTCTCCCGGTATAAATAACTCAGGATAGATATTCTTCAGATACCATTCAAAAGATTTACACCCGAGTTTTTCGCGTAGCGCCAGGCGGCTGCTAATGTCGCCATAATCACCTTTGTCGTTACCAACGCGTTGATAGTAATACTTGGCGTAGTCATCCAACCAGACCTACCGACATTAAACATTGTTTAAAAGTACATCAATGCAAAAAGTAAATAATTGGATTTTGACAAGATAAGCAAATATTAATATTAATAAATATCAAATATTAATCACCTCAGCTAATCTCACGGAATTCTTTTTCAAAACGTTCACGCCGGTCCGCCATTTGTAGGGCGATCGTTTCCTGAAGATATGTCCGACGTGAGAGCAAGGAACAATTTCCAAAGTTCCACCGCACATCCAAGTTTTAAATGAGAGTTCCAAATTTTCTCCACCCCATATATCAAATCCGCTGTCATAAGTTCCCAATTTCTCGAAGAATTCCTTGTCGATTGCGAATAAGCCGCCCGCCATGGTGGGCGACCATACTGGCTCTGCAGTGTGTTTGTGTTTAGCCTTTTCTTTGGGTGGCACTGGGTGCCAATTGAACTGAAGATTCCAATCGAAGCCACCAACGTTGACAGACGTCGAGTCTCTGTAGTGGTATTCTAAGGTATTATCGTCAATGACATCAATTACTGGACAAACGACCGTCGTTTTATTCCTAGCTATTCTATCCAATAAAGGTTCGAGCCAGCCTGAAACAAATACATTGTTATTAAAATTATGATCCGTACGCATTCCGTCAGAGTTTTAGTGATATTTTACAATCAACAATATAAATGTACTATGAAAATAATACATTATTTTAAATAACCAGTGTAATTTAATGACTAATATTTAGATAAAATGTTTGGGATTTTTCAACAAAACTGGTAATAACTTATACTCGTATACGTATAAAAGCGTATTATAACAATTTATTTTATACTAAATAACGAAATTGAGTAAATCAATTTATAGACAATACGAAATTTTAATTAAATATTTAAGTGCCTAAGTAATTATTAAGTGAATATCAATAATTTTTAGGGTTCCGTAGTAATTAACAAGGAACCCTTATAGTTTTGTTATATCCGTCTGTCTATCCGTCTGTCCGTCTGTCTTGATAAACCTCGGTAATTATGAACTTAAATAGACAAAATTTTGTAGTTATAGATTGCATGTAATAATTACAATTTTGTATTTGAGGGGTACCTAAACATGTGAAGTGGCGATGATTTTTATTTATCCCATCCCATCATGTAGCGTATCATCGAATAGGTATTTTTAAATTAAGGCAAGATTTATGGCGAGGCAAATACATGGCCTTTTTATTATGTAAACCATTTTCGACTAATCGACCTCCAAAGTGGTTGACAAGTTAGTATAATGGCAACTGGCCCCCTGGAATTTCTAAACTATGAGAAACTTGCAATAATTTTTCATGCAAGATAGGTCATGCTAAATACTCTTTAGGAAAATTAATTTGAACGAAATCAGACAGTAATTTTTTTTTTTTTCAAATTACTTCAAAATTACGCGTTCATAGTTACGGTACCCTCCTTAGACATGTCACTCTCACATTCTTTTGGTCAGGTTAGGTTATTAAATATAATTTTGAATGCTCGCTAAATTATAAAGAATTAACCACCTTTATGGTTTTATCATGACTGTACATTTTCATTTTATTTACTTGATGTTTCAGGTGAGCGTGGTCACGGGAGGACTGGCAATCATCGCGCAAACAATATACCTAAGTTATTATTATTATTGCTCACCTTCAGTACATTCACAATGACTATCGAGGTAGGTGAGAACAGGGGCAGTGACGTAACGGGCACCTAACAGTCGAGCCCTGATAAGGCCCTCACGTTTTGTAGCGCGAACTATCCGAACCTTCGGCAGGGAAGACATGTAGTCGTCTAGCTGTTGCATCAAATGAGCTGCGAATACAAACATTGTTAGTATATAAAGTAAACATTACGTAAATATTTAATGTGAATTATTTTTTAAGATATGTTGGGTTAAGGGGAAATGAAGTATCGTTTCTACATAAGATACCACGATACTTCTTAACGAAAATAATGTTATTAGAATGTAAACAGAAATTAATTTAAATTAAGAAGAATATTAGTCAGGTACTAACGCATATCCGAAAAGTCGTCAACCAAAATAATTTCCTTTATCAGATGTGCTGGTGATCTGTCTATCACTGAATGTACAGTCCTCAACAACACTGACCAGGCTTCATTGTGGAAACAAATAACTACTGAGGTCTGTGGAAGATCTTCCAAGTAACGCCCTGGCTGTTTGCACCTAAAATGTAATGAAAATGTAAATATTGATCATGCCAACATAAAAAAATCCAACTAGAATATTCTTCAAGATACAAAATAATAAGAGACAAAAATAATGCTAATTTAGAACACTGGTAAAACTTATTAATGCTTGATAGTGTAAAATGTTAATTGGATTTAACTTGGAAAAACCTAATTTATCTTTATTAGAAAACTTAAAAAAACAACTGTGAATAACTTCAGGATGTAATCATAAAAGAGTTGTCCGAAACAAGTCTTGCTCAAATAAAAACTTCCGTCAAGGAAAAGTATGTATAAAAACAGTCCTTTTCATAGCCTAGGGTTATTTTATGTTCAGTAATGAAAACTTTCGAATTTAATATTAATTACTATGACAAAGTTCTATTTCTATGACAAATTAAAATACCGAGGAATCGCTATATAATAAGTTCACTATGTTTAGTTGTACATAATTTATTTTTTATTTTATTATCTTTTATTTTTAATTATATATTAGTGTTTTTATTAATTTATTATATTTGTCAAATTTATTTAATTGTAACTTTTCACTGGGCGAAATAATTTGACAAGGAATATAGCCAAAACACTTGTACTCCTCATTACTAATTTCCTTATATTTCATGGTCGTTAGTGTAAATACCGTTTCGGTTACTCACCATTCGTCCCTTGGGTCGGGCAGCTTCCTCCTAATCGATATTAAATCGCTCACGTACTGATTAAACGCGTTTTTCTTCCAACCCTCCGACACCGCCAACTTTGCATCCTCGCTTATATTCTTGGGCAAAACCACCGGCTTACCGAGCTCACCGGGCGCATTGTCCGACCCGGGGGCGGCAATCACCCCAAGTCCTGCGGGATAAAATTAATTGACCCTCTTAAGAAAAAGGTTCCGTGTCGTTGTTTACATCACCCCTTTCTACTTGATGTGCGTCATTTATAATGCACAGTTCTACATTCATTTACGGAATAGAAGAAACTCTTGACATTTTGTCTCTATATTGAGGTTCGTATTATTATTACTAAAGACTGTAGTTAAATATTCTTAATATAGTAAATGAGTTTTACGCCTACATTTTCTGGTCTCAATTAATCTCCCACAATAATTTAAAACAGACCGTTAGTAAGACCGTTCTAATTTCTGTCTTCGATTTCTTTGGGTTAATCATCATTGGTACATTAAAGCGAAAACACCATTCGAGTGCGATTACTTCTCAATCGGATATCGTATGACGGTCCGTTTCATTGGATACGTGCTGAATAGGGCTAATATCGTCGATTAATATTATCCCCTTAGCAATGGGAATATCGCCATTAGATTCCACTTCTCTGTAAATTACAGTTGACATTCAAATCGATTTTTCCACGAGAGAAACCGTTCATTTTGTAGTATATACACGTATGTTTAACGATGTAATATTTCAGATACATGTAAAAAACTTTAAATGACGGTGCACTTATTTTCTTCGGAATTTATTTGAACTAAACAAAGTACCTAATTATTCGGGTGGTCTGCGAAATTATCTTATTAGTTTAGAAAATTGTTCTATGATCTTTACATTTATTATTACTTTAGTTCATCCTAAAACGTAGACGTTTAACGACATATTTTAATCATCTAGATATTTACTTTAACACCAAATTCCACCAAATACCATTTCCCACCATGAATTAAAAAACTGTTTTTGAAAACCTGCATTGTTAATGGCAAACAACCCGCGCAACGCGCTACCTGAAGGAGAAGAAGACGGCGGTTTCGGGTGTCATTAGTTTCCGTAGTGTCTCATCGGGCCGCGGCGCTAGCGCCGTGACTTCACATATTTTACAAATCTCCAATATGTTAAGTCGAAATTGTAGCGGATAACTGTGGCCGGACTCCATGGAGACTCCAGGCACATAAAGTTTAAAATTTTGTATTACATAAATATATTGTTACTTTTATAACTAAACTTTCCTGTATCAGGTCTGCTGGAAGAAATTCCAATTTGGAATAAGTAGCGCCTTTGTACAAAACTGTTTTCTGTTTTTAAGTTGTCAATGTCAATGTTTTACTGTGTACATAAATTATTTAAAAAAAAATCCGATGTCATCCGTCTATCGAGAATAAGGCAGACACAATATTGTCGGGCCTAGAAATATTATTGTAATTCGTTGTCAATTTATAATTCTAAATTAATAAAGTCCACATCATTCACCCCACACATTATCGAAGAGAACGGGGCACCCCGTACAGCATTAATGAAAGATTAAAAGCCTTAACATAGTATAAAGCGATTATATTACCTTCATTACCCGCAATCCGACCGATCCAATCGACACGCGTTGGCGCTGTAGTGGATAAATAAGTTTAGCATGCATTAATCACTACACGTAACAAACAGACATGCATTCTTTTTTGTTAGTGTTAAATATGTGGAGTCTACCACACTTACGTTTTGGCTAAAGTATTATTAATTCATGACACTATTAGGGGCGTCACAGACGGCGAAGATACTATAATATTTTATATTAATATATTTTATTTACGTTTAATATTACGTTCTGTAATATGAAATATATCAAAGCATCTTAAAATAAAAGGTTATAGCATATTCGCCGTCTGGGACAGGCCTATTACACAACCGCCTAATAAGTTTCGTATAGCTTGTTCGGTAATTATGTCGCTGCTTACTTTATAAGGAGCGACAAATACAAAACATCAAAATAAGTTACCCGTCGCTTATCAGTACATTGTGAAATAGACCCCAAAATATCGTTTTTAAAATGCCAGCCAGACTAGTAATTATTATGAAAAGTCAAGAAAGGTATTGAATTGAAACCAATAAATCGTTTAATAGCAGAACCGTGAAATCTATACTGTTGAAACCCTTTAGTTTTGGTTAAATTTGATAAATGCCAAATGGACGCTGATAAGCAATAATGTGTCATCCCTGTAGATCGCCATTTTGAGCCATTCGTGTTTCATTAAATTTACTCTATAGAAAATTTCAACCACGTGTCAAAAGTTTATATCAGTTTTTCAGTACTCACATGATTTATCAAAATCAAAAATAATGTTTTCTCACATGATTTAATTCACTTAACACTATTTTGAAATTTAAAGTTAAAGTTTATGGCCTGAGAAAGCGATTAGTATCATCATCTTGATTTTAGTAATTTTGTGGGTTGACACAGTATTTCTTAACAGCGTCAAAATACGTTATCTAATTGTTTTAAATACCTTTAAAAGATGAAAAATTATTGATATACATTATCAAAATATAGAAAAAATGTCTAAGAAAGGTGCAAATCCATTAAATTTTAATGTTATTGTGGACTTAACTTGAATAATAATATTAGTCTGAAGGGGTCACATAGATCGTATCCAGTGCTTATTGCAGAATTGACCACATAAAAGAATGCATGCGAACATAAAAAATAATAAATTAAGTAATAGGCAAATAACATTTAATTAGTAATAAGCGTTATAAAATAGAAATTGTATAATAAAGCAATATTAAAATAGGTTGAAAGGGAAAAGTGGCGTTCTACTTTATTCAAGTGCTCTCAAACGTATATCCTCATTACCATTTCCATTGCTTCGAAAAGCAAAGACAATTGCAACCGAAGAAAATTCCAAGGAAACGATAGGAAAAGTCTAATGGACTCGTGATTTACTACTATAATAAAATTAAGGAAGGCGAAATAATAGACCTAACAGAAGGACCCATAAATAAAGAAAATTACAGATTTTTCTTCGTTTACAAAATAAATAGAATACGCTTTAGGTGATAACCTTGAGCAGTGAGCATTAATAGTGCTTTTGTGATTTGAGAGAATAATATAATAATACAAACATTTATTATCATATAGGTAGAATTAGTATAGTACCCATGAAAAAAGACAAAGGTGTTGTTTTTATTTCCATATTTCTCCAATAGCCGTGCTAATAATAACTATAGAATATAATGTTACTAAGCCCAGTAAGAGTAAACTGTTGAGCCTGAGTAATACTTTTTATTAAAAACTAAGACTTAACTAGTAAGCCAGTCATTATTTAAGGAATAAAATAAGTTAATATAAACTTGAAATTAATTTTTGTCAAATGAAAGCTGACACGACAGAATAAACAATAGCTAGAACTTATTTTGACCAAATTAAATTATAGTTTCCTCAAATAAAGACAACTTAAATTATACCAAATACACAGGGCCTGTCCACATGTACACGTCACGTTAACGTGAAACGGCGCGTTGCAGGGTCGTGATTTTTTACGGCACGGCAAAGTCGGCGCAAAACAGAGCAAAATGTGCCGGAATTTCACATTACACGGCGATCTGGCGTCGTAAGTGACTTTTTACGGCGACGTGAATTTGCACGTTATGTCATCGCACCGTGCCGCGAGACTCCGTTTTACGTTGATGTGACAGTGTCAGTAACATGTGGGCCCTGTCCAGTGTTAGGAATACTATTGACACCGTAGCTGTGCTTGACCATGTATTTGCATTCACTTACCATCTGAAAGGTTGCTGCCATACGATTCGCTTTTTCGTTTCGTCGACGTCGGCTTGGCCATTTTCAAAGGTTTTGCTTCTGCATCTATGTATTCTATTGGCGGTCCAACGATCGCATTCCTAGAGCCTCCGTTTGTTGTGAGCAAAGCGACCATAAACCACAGTGCTGTTAGAATCAGCACAGCCTTTAGAATCAAGCTTCGCCTTCTTAGGAAAAACATCGTGTACTTCATCGTGACTTTTGTTTTCTTCGTCAATTAAATTTTTAGTTTTATTTATATATTATGAACTATATTATAGTCTTTGAGCAATTAATTTATAACATTATCTATAATCACAATTAAGCGACTAGCATCAAAGTAAGATATTTCATGTATTCCTCCACAAATACAACGAGAGATATGTGTGAATATGATTGATATGGGTGAGATATCCTTTTTACATGACTTTCATCCTTGAAATATTCGTTACACTATAATTCTTCTTTGTAGAGTTTACATTGAAGTTTTTTCCTCGTCTTTTGATTCATTATGTCGTATAATTTTGGAACGTAAAAAAATGCTAATCTGAAAGAAAACAGATATAGCTATTAGGCCATATTGTATCCATTAGCCTAATAGAATACGAAGAATATGCCACTACTGTCATAAATGTGAAAGTTTGTGAGGATGCATAGATAGATGGATATACTATGTTTGTAACTCTTTCACGCAAAAACTACTTAACGGATTTTGATGATATTTGGTATGGTAATAGAAAAGGAGTTTCTGGATGCCACTTGGCCTGCTTTTTATCCCAAAAACGTACAGTGTTCCATTAGGATACTATATTTGACTGTCTTTCACACCCAAAGGGCCAAACTGGTTTGAATGAAAATTGGTATGATAATAATGTGATATGTTACGCTTCGTAATGTACGGTTCTCACAAGATTTCGTTTTGCGCGTACGAAGACGCGGGAAAAATCTAGTTATTAGTATGGCCACAAATTCTTACCGATTTTAGTCTTTTACTGGAATGTATGTCTCGTTAGCAGCTAATCTGTAACAATAACAAAATTTTGTAAAGTAACTAATTTGTTTAGCACAAATATAGATATATACGACAACGATAACAATTTATGTGAAAAGTATGTATTTCAAAATTTCAGTAAAGTTAGATTCATAATACGTTCAAAATCTATTTGCATACAAGGCGCGGCAATGAAAAAGACTCCTACTGAATATTTTCATTGTGATCCGCAGATGTCTCGTATTATTCGTAAAGATATATCGCTTTAAGAGGGTAGCCGAATGAATAAATGAAGAAAGACGAAAATCTTAGAAATAATAAAATGTTTAGGTGAAATATTATTACTATTATATTATTAAGTCATTATGATACCGTTTCATATAAACGCCTGAATAAGTACCTAATTTAGCAATCAAAGCTTGTGCATTGAAAAGGCGAGACAAACATTTCAATATTATAGCGTTATTTCATAAAGTATCTACAGTGATATGCCAGAAGCATCTTGTAAATAAGGTGAAAAATATTACTTTCACTTAAAGGAGACTGGCGAATCCTGTCTGATTTTTCATCACAAGGGTTTATAATACTTAAAATGTTATAAAAATTATATTATATTTTTAAGACTTGGGAATAAAAAGTTAGGAGTCTCCGAATATCCGAGAGTTCATGTGCAAAATACGTACTTATGTGTGGTAATCGTTGTCATCATATCTGTTTAGTATAGTATATATAGTGTTTAGTTTTGGATATCATGCTGTAAATTGTCAATTTGAGGCTTAAAAGCTCCATATAAGCTCTACTGGCCCATTAGATAGATTTATTTTTAATTGGAGTATAAAGTTATTTTCTTTTTATATAGTCAAGCAGTTTTATATAGTACTAGTTTTATGAAAAAAAAATGTTACTAGGGGTGTGAAATAGATAAATATAAATATAAATAATATATTTATACTTTAAAAAAAAAACTTAAGAGGTGTCAAGGGACACCCGGATGGAACGAAGTTCCTTTCGATTAATTAGTGAATTGTAATAACATTTTATTTTTTTTAAGTTATAATAATATTTTTTTATTATTAACAAATATAATGTAATATAAACTTAATCAGTAGGCTCAATTTTAGTATTAATTGAGAGAGAGACAGACAGAGAAACACGCGCACGCCGCACGGCTTACAACTATAGCAAAAAGTGTCGTTACAACTTTTAGTCTTAAATTTTTCCGTCTAGCCCCCTTTCGCACCGCTCCATAAGGAACTTTGTTACAAAAATAATTATTATGTTTTTGGTTTTCGCAACGTGAAAGCGACATCTATCATTTATCTGTTAGCATATTGCGTTTCCAAACAAACTAGTTATTAATTTCATTGCGTAATTGACGTCACCACTAATAGATGTCGCTTTTCCCACTAGGGCAGTTTATTGAACAATAGGTTAGTTTATATTTAATTAATTATCTTTAACCCCCGGGTTTGATGTATAATACTATTGCTTTTTTTGTTCGTATGTTCATAAAGTACAACTTACAACAAATACTTTTTGTAGTCACGTATTTTAATTACCAGGGAGTAAATGTATGCCGGCTTGCTGATCTCCTTTAACAACACTTTAATGTGAAGCTTTTCCAATTTAATAAGACAGACACAAAACGTCCTGATCGTGTCCCATTTTTCTCGCACACCTGGCCACTTGAGCAATATGCAATGAAGTTGCCAATTTATCAGGCACGAGAACACTGTTTTAGTATTCATGAAACATTGCCCGGCGCTCGCGGGAAGACGGTGACAAGTCACAATAGCGTCAAACTTCGTCTAGAACTCACGCGTCAATTAAATTTAATAACGGCGGCGCGTCAAACTAATGTACGGGGGACTAGCGCGTGATCGTTAGGCGCCTACACCTTTTGTGAACCACGAGTAATTGCTCCTTCAGCACTTACGCAATAGGAATTTCCGAGACCTAACAGTTATTCCCATTTGTCTCTATAGTGTATTCCAATACGTCCAACAAGAGGAAGAAGTGACGGAAGAAATAATTGACTGAAAATTTAGCTGTCGCCAAAGTTGAGAACTTTAGAAAAAGAAGATTATAAGTTCACCGTGTTTCTCCATAAAACCGACTCATAAGACAGAGTCTTCGTCAATACACTCTGACATTGGCGGCTCTCTGAGGAGCCATTTTTAAAAAGATGTTAAAATAACATGCAAGAAACAATAAAGTTTTTGTACTTTGGTTTTGATTTTGGTGGTTTTTCTAGTACGATGTACGAACTACGAATTACGACTTTATTGCGATGTAAATAAGTTACATCTTAAATTGATAGAATATAAATATTTAAATAAAGTGGGACCGTTGTGAGTTAAGCTTTTATAATATTGTGTCCTAAGGAGAATAAGGAATTATATATAACATCTTATTTACTTATTCTTCTGCTAATAGCTGAGTACATAGGCTTTTTATAGTTATTGATATGATTTTACATAGTAGATCTATACACACTCAAATAAATACAGGGCCAAAACACTGTCAATCTCATTTTTAAAAAGATGAGACATTGGAAAGGCTGCACCGGAAAAATAAATAACATTTTTCAAAGCTTTGCTACCGAAAATCTCTGACATCATTATCACAGTTCTGCCACATAAAATTTATGAACACACAATAAAAACTTTAAGGGCCGACATTTTACTACATCTAAAATCTTGGATAGAGTGACTTTTATAGCTTGCATTACGAAGTCGTAACAAGAACACCCGTCAAAGCACCCCCTAAAGACCACTAGCTGCACATTATAAAACGTTAAATCTGAAAAATTTTTGTCCAGGGACATAATTACGTCTCTTAATAAGGATTAAGGGTCAAAGTCTTGGGTGTTTCTTTAGTATTATGACCGTTAACCACATAATTGCCTTAATACTTTAAGCTCGATATTATCGTGCTTAGTAATCAGGATCCGCTTTTATGTCGAGAGAGCGCTAATTTCATTTGAGTGTATAACGTTGTAAAAATGAAATGGTTGCATTTTTTGGTCGCCTATCTGTAATTATATATTCAATTCAAATGCGTAGTATCTCTTTATATATATAATATACGCATTTAAAGTACCATTATTTTTACCCGACTACGGCGAAGCCTAAAGGAAGTGTATAAATGATTTTGGCAGTCTATGTATGTATGTATATTTTTTCCACCTTAGCGCCTAAACTACTGGCCCGGTAATAAATTACGTGTCAATAGATTCGTAATAATTTACGTAGTCGGGTTATAGTTTTTTATAATTACTATTAATTTTCATTTGAAAGTAATTTGAAAAGGATCAGGCAATATTTGAGTTTTACATAAATAAAACATAATATAAACAATATTCGTTGAAACATAATATATTATTAACTAATCAATCGCCCTTGTTTCCATCAAATACTATCTTTAACCCACTACCGAAAACTGTAATCCCATTAAATGTGTTTTGGACGAAGGCTGTTTATTGGGTTTGGATCAATTAATAATATCCCCTAGGATTACGGGACGAGCTCCAATAGATTAACACAGATTGATACAATTCTATTAATTACTACTACATACTCCTACGCATTGACCGTAGAAAAGGTATCGATTAAGCTTACAAAACTAAACACGTAGTATGGACCTTTACCTCAATTTATTAAATAAAAAAATAAAGTGTTTTTTTGACCTCTTTGGGTCCATCGACTTAGAAAGTCGTAGTCATATAACGTTGCGCTGACTACTAAAACGTGACAATACAATATATTATGTACAAGTACAGGGATACTAAAAAGCATTGGGGGAGGGGTTCAAAAAGTCGAAATTTTGCGTGACGTAATTTGTGGACGACCCCTTAACAGTAAAATCCCGTTATGTCATTTGAACTTTTACCTTTTAGATATCGGTATTTTAAATAATTTACAATAATATTATACCTACTTACACAAGTTTAATTACTCAACTATTTACCTACAACTAATTATTAAAATGCAGAAAAATTTACCAGGTAAAAAATCAGATATTGAAATGTATCTTTAAAGTAAATCGGCGGTATAGTCAGGTCTAGATTTCGAGGAAGGGTTAATTTTCTAATGGGTAGGCAATTAGTTACCTACAAGGTAATTTTAATATAAGTCGACTTCACTTGCAAACAACGTCAATTTCAATAGCACCGGTAAACGAGCAAGCTAATTGCCTGATGATAAGCGATTACAAGCGCCCATAGACACTCGCATCACTAGACGAAAGCAAAAAGTGCTTTGTTTTGTTAATGTTCATAATTGGCAATAACTTTTCCGTTTTCAAAACGCATCTTATGAAGTGGCCCTGTAGTAAAATATCCATAGTTTTAACTATTTATAGTTAATCCAACGAATATTATTTATGAAACGGAAATGCCAACGCCGTTGTGAAAATATCGCAATGTTCAATTCAATATTATAAAAATAATATCAGAATTCGAAATCCACCCATACGATAACACTTGCATATAACGTCAATGATTGATCAACCCAGGCTTACAGATTAAAGAAAGACGAACAGATTAAACAGCTTTCGATTTGATTGCACTACTACAAGCATACGGTGTGTCCACGATTGGTAAAAAAATTGTGGGCCTGTTGAAGGGGACGGCAAAATAAAAATAAAAAAAATTCGATTCGGCTCGTTCTATGAAAGCGTTTCTCTGTAGGTAAGTATTATATATTTTATTCAATAAGGTACAGTTACAGACATACGTATTATTTCAGGTTACATGAATGTCATAAGAAATAAGCGCTAAAATCCTATAACAACTAATACACAACATGTAATTAACATTTTGTAAACTATAACATATTTACAAATACTAACGTGCGTTTCTACTCTGTGCTTGCGTGGTAGAGTATAGCCTACCTAACCCTCGAGCGGAGAAGAGAGCGAACCCCGACAGTGATCGGTGATGATGATAAACGCAATGCCAATAATATCTAATAAAATGGTGCGATATCAGATAAATTTTATATAATGTTAATAACCTAAAACCTTAATGTACTCATCTCATCACCCACAGACAAACTGCTACACCAGTTTTGTGGGAAACTGCTGTATGATAAAATTTATATTTATAATAAATTAATAAATAAAAACAATAAGAATGTTATGCAACATTTTTCTTCCATCACAATAATAAATTAACAATATTATAGTGTTTAACGTCCGCAGACCCCTGATGGTGACGTCGCTAAAATTGCTTTCAGCCATTTTTAATTTCTACATTGTCGTCGTCATCTCAGCAATACAGGTTCAAACTGAAGCAAACTTTATTATAGTTCAGGAGGTAGCTACGCTTTATACCGACCGTCTGATGCTGTTTTTTTGCACAAAAAGTTATTTACAATACGGGACGGGACACAAAACACGTTGCCGACTTTTTTTTTTAATTTTTACTGGCAATTTGAAATCGAATATTTTTTACTGACTGTACTAAAGAGCATAAAATATTATAATTTAATTGTGTCACAAGTAACAGTGCGTACAAAGTTTTCCATAATTTCATATCGTAACTGACTACGGAAGTTATTTAAAAAAATAACTAACACTTTTTAATTAATTGCACAAAACATGTTTATGTCTATGATTGTACAATCAAAGACAAAATTTAATACAAGCAACAGGCGCGGACTCCTCTAGCTATTGTTATGTTAGCTCTAAGACTATAAGTATTGTGAGGCGCTTAAATACCCTAAACTATACTAGATGTTGCTCGCGACTTCGTGCGCGCTAAAAATCTTGAGGAGAACCGTACATTTTTCCGCGATAAAAAGTAACCTATGGTCCTTTCCCGTGGTCTACTATTTATATTTGCCAAATTTCATCAAAATCAGTCTAGTAGTTTCGAAGCCTATTCAATGCAAACAAACAAACTTTTCCTCATTATAATATTAATATAGATTCAGCTATAATAATGATATTATTATTTTGGATAATAATTCTTTGTGATGTAAAAAATTCATACCTTATAAAATATAATACACCGTTTTTGGAAATAATAGAACACGATCAGGTGGTATTAAATATCATTATGACGAAAAATTGGATCCCATCAAAAACCAAACATGTTAAAAACCACCAAGTCTCGCAACTCAGTTCTTCTACCGTAAAAAGTTGCGAGATCACGGATCACGGATCTTGTCTTAACTTATTACGTAATTACGTAACCTAACAACATATCAATATTAAAAATCTTTTATGTTTTAAATAAATAGACTGACTTGACATCATCAACGGTGCTAACGATATCGCGATTTAGAAACAAGCGTGGCACACGCATCTATCAACAGCCGAATCGGAATCAGAATCATTTATTTCCATGAAATTGGTACAAAGATGTTACATTAGATACTTTTGCTGTCACAATTTCTACCCATTGGGCGTGGACATGTTCTTCATTTTTACATCAGAATGAACTAAAATACATAAATATATACAAATATTATAAAGAGGAAAGATTTGTTTGTTTGTATGTTTGTTTTCATTGAATAGGCTCTGAAACAACTACACCAATTTTGATGAAATTTAACACAGCTATTATAGATGAAGACCACGGGACCTTTCCGTATCGCGGTAAAATGTACGATTCCCGCGTGATTTCTTTTTGCACGAACAAAGTCGCGGGCAACATACAGTATTCAATAGAAATGAAATTAGTTGTAACTTCTATTAAATTTATGATGAT
Source organism: Phengaris alcon alcon (assembly GCA_037179445.1). Taxonomy (NCBI): domain Eukaryota; kingdom Metazoa; phylum Arthropoda; class Insecta; order Lepidoptera; family Lycaenidae; genus Phengaris; species Phengaris alcon. The sequence goes on along the minus strand of JAYRCH010000175.1, from coordinate 507,119 downwards.
TAGACAACAACCAATAATACTAGTTCCTTTCATAAACGACAAATAAAGGAAAAGTACAAGACAAAATATGGCGCCGCCCACCATAAAACGCTACTTTTGTAACTCAAAAAAGTATCTCAATGTAAGTGACAAATTAGGGAACATACCTTATACTACGCGGCCTGTTTAGTGGGGTAGTTTGAAATGCTACGAGTCAATATCTTCGAAGAAAATGTCACGCGAAAAATATTTTAGTTATAAGGTACTACGAGAAGGGAGAGGGGTCTAGGCATAGACTACGGATGGTCACCAAGGGGGGTTTAAAAAAGGCGAAACAGTGGTCACATAGTATGGGTACGTTCCCTTATAACAGAAGTCAGAACGAGAACACATTAAATATCTATCTATCTATGTTAACTCAAAAGAATACTGATATCTAGGTACCTTTTTACACCTATTATATTCCATTATACAGCTACAGTCATTCATTAACTGCAAATGTAACTTTGTAATCCTTTATATTTATATGGGATTTTAGTTTTTTTTTATAAATACACTAAACACTAACCCCTTACTAATAAAAAGCTTTACACAATGGATAACTTAAACAACGTTGCTGTCTTTGTCTGATGCGTTGGAAAAGTCACTTGACAGACAAAGACAGCAACGTTGTTTAAGTTATCCATTGTGTAAAGCTTTTTATTAGTAAGGGGTTAGTGTTTAGTGTATTTATCAAGAAAAAACTAAAATCCCATATAAATATACAGGATTACAAAGTTACATTAGCAGTTAATGAATGACTGTACCTGTATAATGGAATATAATAGGTGTAAAAAGGTACCTAGATATCAGTATTCTTATCTTTCTATCATTCTATCATTCTTATCATAGGATGTTTATATATTGCCTGCTTGGTTTCTAAGAATTCAGGATTCTTGTTTTATCCACATCTAAGTTATAGGGGGGTCGAAAATGGCCTGAACTGCTTGGAGAAAAGGATAGTACGGCCGTGCAGCTTTATTGCTCGACATGGCATGGATATTTCTAGATGTCACAGTATCATCACAGAGTAGAAAAATGTATATTGCATAATGTATATACTTACGTACAGAGAAACAGCCTTAATAGAATTATTCAAATCTATTCAAATTTCAAAATTTTGATGTCCCCTTCATCGACTGACAATTTTTCCAACCAATTGTGAACACACCGTATGCTTGTAGTAGTGCAATCAAATCGAAAGCTAACTATGTATTACCTGTTTATCTGTTCGTCTTTCTTCAATCTACCATAGATTCATAGATACCACAGATCATGGCAAATAAAACATAATTTCAATATTTAGAAACGCAGCTCACCAGCTGATAGTAAAAACTAAACTGCCACACTGCCATGAGGCTTGCGGATGCCTAAGATTTTATCCTGCTACTTTTATCCATAACTAACACAGCATTTAAGACTCTATTATTTAATTTATTGAACAAAAATAGCTTGTATTTTCTCATTGACGCCTACAAAATCACTGCAATAGACGTTCAGACGTCTAGATTGTCATAAAACGCTACGATTCTCGCAAAGACGAGCTGGTACTACGAAGTCGGCAATAACCAAGGAGGGTGAAGCGTTAATGTTTTGATATAATCGTGTAACTAGCATCATCTTCATGTCTAGCATCATATTATTTATATAATTATCAATCAAAATCATCTCCTGCTGGATAGTGATAACCGTCGCCAATGTCGCGCATTACCACAGGAGTTGCAAATGTGCTGACGCCTCCGTTGTCCAGTGGTTTAGAGCTTGGCTAGACTCCGGGGATCGTGGGTTCGACTCCCGCTTTAGAACAACAAAAAATGTTGTTTTCAAGTTTGGTAGGGATAATGCACCACTTGATTGTCTGACAAGAAAGATGATCCATGCGTCGGATGGGCATGTAAAAAGTCGGACCTGCGCCTGATCTCTCTCCAGTCGTGTCGGTCATTCCTTCCCACTAGATTAAGGGAGTAACGGAAGAGAGAGTGCTCCTGTGTACTGTTTAAGTGCACTTTAAAAATAACTCCTGCGTAATTGGACTGGTTTCAACGAAACCGGCCACCGTCAACGAAATCGCCGTGGGAGCTATTATTTATTATAAACTGCGCTGACTAAACTCCCTGAATAACGAAATGCAATACCGTACCGGAAGGCAGGCATGAGGTAGGTACATGCCTTGAAGGGCTTAGTTTCCAGTAACCTTTTTAAGCTGATATCACGACGGAGTGGTACTCGGATCGTCCTGTCTCTCGCGTGTGGTAGTGCTCTCTCGGTTGCTCCGCGTTCTCGTGCCGTCTCGCGTTATCCGCGTCGCAGTGACTCGCTCACTCCGCGGTAGTGCCGTCCCGCTCAGAACGTGTCGAGTGTCCCTCTCACTCCACGCTCGTGCCGACCCGCCCCTTGTGCAGTGCCGTTATATCCCACTCGCGACCGTCAATCCACTCGTCATTCGTTAGAATAACGAGCGGATTGCCGCCTTGCTGAGGGGTTGCACTGCCTTTGGCCTTCCGTTGGAAACTTGTTTCCAACGTCGGGTCACGGGGAGACAGCCTCTCTTTTTCAACCGTGCAAGTACGTACACTTATAGTGACTACTTAGACGCTAAATACGTGTTGTGTGTTTAGTGTTACCTGTGTTATGTGAATTCCTTTGTGTTTGTGCCTACGTACATGTCTCTATAGTGCTGTGTCATTGTGAACATGTCCCCTAATCACGGTGGACGCTAATATAGTGCCCCGTCACCATGGCCGACCGTGGTTCGCGGCCACATAGCCGCGACCACCCCAGCCATTCTCGCGCCAGCTCTGGTGCGTCGCGTAGCTCCGCCTCATCGAGGTCCAGCTCGCGCACATCTGAGCGCGCATATCTATCAGCTACCGAGCCCAGCTTGAGCGGCAAGGATACCGCTCGCCCCGGGCCGTCCTCGGCATTCTCGCGGGGGTGTACTGACACCCCCCCGCCCCAATGCCTTCCGACGGCGACCCGCCGCGAGTCCGGGCCCCCGCATCGCTCAGCCGACAAGGGTTCGGCTTCTCCGCCGCGCCCCATGCGCCGCACCGAGGAGGTGAGCACCCCACGCCCACCGCCTAGATCATCTACTGCGAGCCCGCAGCTCGCCCCCCCCTCGCCGGCCTCCCCGCCGGAAGAGGATCAAAGAGGGGTAAGTGTTCTCGCTCCGAGGGCCCCCGTACCGGCTCCCTCGTCGAGCACCATGCCCCCACCCCCTGCCCCGCCCGTGCAGGTTACCAAACGGCAACGTCAGGAGGTGTCCTCCGACGTCTCGCCTCCTGCCAAACGCTCTGATCGTCCGATCACGTACGCCGCAGCGACCACCGCTGCCCCGACCGGATCTCCCGTGGCCTCTACATCGAGGGCCCCCTCACCGATGGAAGTGACCACGGTAACCTCCGTCACCCCCGCAGCGAACGCGACTTCGCCGCCGCCGAAACCAGTCCCCCGGTGCCCTCCAATTATCGTGGAGAAGATGGACAATTGGACCGGGCACTTCCGACGTCTTAGAGAACTTCTAGGACACGCCCCCTCTGCAAAACCTCTAGGCCTAGGCGTCAAATTCTCCCCCCAAGGGGAAAGAGAATACAGGTGCGTACAAAAATACCTAGCTGAACTTACCGGAACGGAGCAGGTCAGCTGGTTTTCCTACGCCCTCCCCCAGGACCGTGGATTAAAGGTGGGTATATACGGCCTACCTACAAATACACCGACGGAGGAGCTCGCCGCCGAATTAAACAATCTAGGGTACGAGACTGAACACGTATCCCGTATCCTCGCCCGTAAGGACCGCCCCGGGTGTGTTTATTTTGCCCTGCTCAAAAGATCTCCGAATCTGGTACCCGGAATTTATCAGATAACAGAGCTTCTGAATATGCCGGGTATCAGGGTCGAAGCCTGGAGAGGTAAGAGCGGTCCCGCTCAGTGCCACCGGTGCCAACTATTTAGGCACTCTAGTAAAAATTGCCACCGCCCCTTAGTTTGTGTAAGGTGTGCCGAGGAGCACGCCGCCAGCGACTGCCCCCGCCCCATTTCCGACGAGCCCACCTGTGCGAATTGTAAGGGAGCCCATCCGGCGAACAGTAAAAACTGTCCCGTCTTCCTCAAAGAGAAGCGAAATCGCAATGCGGGGCCCATTGCACGCACCTCTAGGGAGACCCGTACCGCCCCCCCTAGGTCAACAAATGACCCCCCCATTCCGGACCAAGAGGTCCCCCCCCCTCCGCCTACCGCCACCTCACTCATGGCAGAGGCCAATGAACCAACCCCCCGCCTCGCTCCTTCCGCCACCCCCGCCCCTGTTGCTCGGAAGGCGAGAAGAAAGAAGAAGAAGGCCCCCAAGTCCAGAGCCACTTCTGCGGCTGCCACGGACTCAGAGTTTGAGCCTTTAGCGCTCCCACTGCCCCAAACCTCCACCGCCATACCGGCCCCCTCCCCCTTACCTCAGCGCACCCCGCGCCCCCCTCGCCCATCTCGCGCAGCCCGTGCTCCCAAACCGGCCACTATCACTACCGAAGTGACCGAGGTCAGCACTGAGCCTGCTAACCCGGCAGTCAAAACCTCCACCCGGCCCTCTCGGGCCCCCCCACTCTCTCAAAGGCGTGAGTCCCCCAGGACCACGGCCCAGCTTCTTCAAGCTCTGCTCTCCCTAGCCTTGGATACCTTCAACAAAATCATGGCCGGGGATGAAATCCTTCAAACCCTATTGAAGGCCCTCCCGGAGGGGGCCACCCTCATTTCTCAAATAATATCCCTATGGATCCCCACGCCCCAATTTCACTAAAGGTCGTCCATTGGAACGTCCGGGGGGTCCGCGGCAAGGTGACCTTGATCCGCCATCTCCTTCGGGAGTATGAGGTGGACGTTGCCTTGTTGAGCGAGACCCTCCTGTCCCCTCAGGACCGCTTCAATGCCCCCGGATTCCACGTCTACCGCCAGGATTTTCTGGGGGGCGAGCGTGTGTGTCGCGGCCTCGCCGTCTTAGTCGGCAGAAGGTTCCTGCATCAGCTCCTCCCCCCCCCTGCGGTCTCTTCATTATACGCCCTGGGCATAGAACTGCTCCTCGGGTCCCACCGTACACGCCTTTTCGCGGCATACAAACCTCCGGGGTCGCGTTTAGATATCTCCGACATCCATAGGCTCCTATCAGAGGAGCCGACTGTGATTGCCGGAGATCTAAACTGTAAGCACCCCAGATGGGGCTCTCGCTCCTCGAACGCGGACGGAAACCGACTGCACGCCGATTCAGCACGAGTCGGTTACTCTGTGGTGGGCACATACACGCCCACCCATTACCCCGAGAACCCTCTACATTCCCCTGACGTTCTCGACGTTGCCATCTCCCATCAGCTACCAGGCGATCTTCACCAGGAGGTCCTCGATGTGGCCCTCGGGTCTGACCACCTCCCAGTTTTAGCCACTATACGTGCCGCCCCCGCAAGCGTCCCCCCTCTCCCTCCCCGCCCAGTCTGTGACTGGGACGTCTTCGCCTCGCGGCTCCACGGGAGCACCCCCAATTTCCCGGTCGACTCTGCAGAGAACGTCGAACTGATGACTCTGCAGATCACCGAGGCAATTGCAGCCGCGATGGACGCGGCAACCCAAACGCCTACCCACCGCCATTCCAAGCGGCCCCCCCTCCCCCGCCACATCGCTGACCTCATCGTGAAGAAGAAGCGCCTGCGCCGCGAATGGCAGCGCACGCGTTGCCCCACGCTGAAGGCGAAACTCAACCGCCTCACCGCAGAGGTAAAAGCCGCGCTCGAGGACCGCAACGCTGCGGACTGGACCCGACGCATCCAGGATGCGGGAGAGGATTGGCCCTCCCTCCACCGCTTCTGCCGCAGCCTCTCCGGAGCCACTGCCCCCGTACTCCCCCTGCTGCACCCTGATGGTAATCTTAGGTACCGTGCAGAGGACAGAGCGGACATCCATGCCGAGCACCTAGAGCGCCAATTCTCACCGCGGCCGACGACCGCAACGGAACACGCCCGAGTGGTCTCCGAGGAGGTAAAGGTTTTCCTACTGTCCCCCTCCTCCCCCCCAAATTTCTCTTTCTCACCGAGGGTGGTCCAAAAGACCCTCAGCTGCCTTAAACCAAAAAAGGCCCCCGGTGCAGATGGCATCCCAAACTCCGCTCTCCGTCACCTTCCCTTCAGGACGGTGGCCGCCCTGACCCGCCTTTACAACGGCATTGTCAGGACCGGCCACTTTCCCTCTCCCTGGAAAATGGGCCTGGTGGTTACCATCCCCAAACCTCATAAAAACCTAAGGAAGGCTGAGGGCTACCGGCCCATTACCCTCCTTTCAACTCTTTCCAAAGTGTTCGAACTTCTCCTTCTTAAACATCTCTCTCCTTACCTCCCTCCTCGTGAGGAACAATTCGGGTTCAGGTCGCACCTGAGCACCACCCTCCAGCTGGTACGTGTAGTGCATCACCTGTCCGTTGCGGCAAATAAAAAGGAATCGTCGGTCGCGGTCTTCCTAGACATGGAGAAGGCGTTCGACAGCGTTTGGCATGAGGGTCTGCTCTGCAAACTCATCCGGGCCAACGTACCTTCGACACTGGTAAGGCTACTAGCCTCTTTCCTTTCTGGTAGGACCTTCAGGGTGCGCGTCGACGGAGTCCTCTCTGGCGAGCGTCCCATCACCGCTGGCGTTCCGCAAGGTAGCGTTCTCTCCCCGGGGCTTTATAATTTTTACGCCAGCGACGTGCCCGCGGACCAGGGCACCACCGTGGCGCTTTACGCCGACGACACGGCGTACTTCACCTCCTCTTTGTCCACCGAGCATGCCGCCATCAAGCTCCAGAGGACGCTGGATCTCCTCCCTGACTGGCTGAGCAAATGGAGACTCTCTGTCAACGCAGGCAAGTCCCAGGCGCTCGCCGTCAGTACGAGGTGTTTTCTTCCGGCGCCTCTGAGGATTGGTGACGCTGCGATCCCGTGGGGTAGGACTGCTAGGTACCTCGGGGTCACCCTGGACCGCCGACTCTCCATGGCCGCCCAATGTGCATCAGCGGTGGCGAAGGCGAACGCGGCGATAGCGTTGCTGCGCCCGGCCTACGCGTCCCCGCAGATCCCCCTGAGGATGCGCATTGCCCTCTACCGGACGTACGTACGGTCCCGCCTCACGTACGCGGCACCCGCGTGGCACCACCTGCTCTCTGCACCCCAGAAAGGGTTGCTGCAGAGAGCCCAAAACCGGGTGCTGCGCCGAATCGCGGGCGCACCGTGGTACGTCCGCAACACCACTATATCTAGGGACCTCAGGGTGGAGAGCGTGGAGGCCTTTGTGGCCCAGCTCTCTGCGAAGCTGTTCGCGCGAGCGGATGCCTCGCGCCTGGTTGAGTTGACCGACCTGGCGCCGTGGCATGCCCGCCCGCCCGACCGCCACCGCCTGCCAAGAGATGCCGTCCCCTCGGAGGACCCAGCGGAGCCACGCAGCCCGCCCCACCGCCCCCCTGAAGAGGAGGAGCCCATGACGCACTGACGCGTCACATCCACGCGCAATGATGCGCCCCGGCGCAACAGCGCCCCATCCACCGTGGGATCGTATCCCCCCCACACCTTTCCCTTACGTCGGCAACCCAACGCCGGCGTACATCGTCAAAATGACCACCTGGGGTCTGTCGGAGTGGCAGCCCTCTTGCCACCCCGTCGCCCCCTTGGTGCACCTTCCCCCCCGACACCAAAAGTCGGGAACCGGAAGCTTTCCTTCCCCCCTCTTCCCCAGGTCGCTCGTTTCCGCGGTCCGGTGAACGCGGCGCGTGAGGGAGTGGACCCAAACACGTTTCCCGGCCCCCGGGTCGGGACCCCCACGCGCCGTTTGGAGCCGACCGCAGGTCCCGGTTGTGCCTGGACTGGCAATCTTCACTCCCTTTGGTTTTGATGTTGCCCCCCCCATGGGTTTCCCCCGCGTTCTGTCGCGGGGGGTCTTCCCTTAAAACGTAGACTCATGCGCTCAGTACTCGTACTGGGCGCGTCTTTCCCACCCCAAGTAGAGGGGCTATGCCCCTGGTTTTGGTTCCCCGCCCAAGGCCCTTTTCAGGGGCCCGGCGCGAGAGAGAAGAGTCTCCTTCTCTAACACGGTGAGTGGTACTCTTCAATTGGCTCTCTACAACTTTAGTGGAAGCTTATCAGTAGATGCCACTTACTGAAGGTACTCCTAATGACTCGTTAATAACAGCTGTATTTTTAAGTCGTACTCCGTTCAGATTCAATGTGATCAAAAATATAATAATATATTTAAAAATAAATAATAACCTCCTCTATACTCGCCACTGAAGAAGGGAGTTACGATGCGCGCGCGATGCAAATACATACTACAAATGTTGCTAACTGCTGTGCAATGTCATAGTATCGACGCGCGTCGATTTAATGCTTTTGAATGCATGCTTGTGCTGATCGGTAATAATTAATTATCCTACTAATATTATAAATGTGAAAGTTTGTGAGAATGGATGGATGTTTGTTACTCTTTCACGCAAAAACTACTGAACGGATTTCGATGAAATTTGGTTTGGTAGTAGTTTAGGCTCTGTATTAAAACATAGGCTACTTTTTATCCCGAAAACGTACAGTGTCCCCGAGGGACTGTATTTACGCGGGCGGAGCCGCGGGCAACAGCTAGTTAATAATATATTTAGTATAGATTTTAGGTGTAGTTGCTGTAGATTTATTTTGTTAATGTTAATGGATCTCCATTATATGTATAACATGACATATTATATTTGACATTATATGGCATATGGTGCACGGTAAATTTTTTATAATGTACGTATTTTTAAATATTTTTTTTAAAATGCCACCCTTATCACATAGGGGTATGAAAAATAGCTACCGAATACACCTGCAAAATTTCATTAAATCGGTCAAGCCCTTCCCGAGGCGTTCTCTAACAGACACTGTGCCGCGAGAATAAGATATTTCAAGATATTATAAAGGTAAAAACAAAACTTTTAACCTCAAAAACCATGTTTTCACGCTGTACCTTTAGTATTGTGAAACATTTCAAACACACATTTCACCACGTCGATACAACACAAAAAGTAAATTGGGACCCCAGTGCAAAATAGGGTTGTCGACAGTTTTATTTTTTCTCTCTTCCCTGGAGGTACTTTCTGGGACAATAATATCGTGTGGGTTGTAGCCCTGATAACGAACCAGCAGTTATCGACACGGATGAACCAATTGAGAGCGACATTGTATCACACTGATTGTCAATAGTCACTAGACACATCTGGATTTATACTACGTGTAAAGGAGTCATCAGCCCGTGGCCTAAAAGATCAATTGCCTAAAAGTGAATTTTTATGTCACGCGAGATTGAATATTGTGATGTGTGCTACATATTAGTTTTGGTTGTCATGACGACAAATATTTTTTTTTTAAATATTATAATTGTAAATGTTTTAAAACTTTATAATATTATTTATATTTAATATTAAATATAAATAATACATACATACATATAATCACGCCTCTATCCCGTAGGGGTAGGCAGAGACCACTTCTTTCCACTTGCTACGATCCTTACATACTTGTTTCGCTTCGTCCACTTTCATTATTCCCTTCATACATGCTCTTCGGTTTAGGGTACTCTTGACCTGGCCTTTTTTCAAGACATCCCCGATTTGGTCTCGAAACGTCCGCCTAGGTATACCCCTTCCAACACTTCCATTCACACTCGCCTTATACACTTTTTTCGTCAATCGTTCTTCATTCATTCTCTCGACATGGCCAAACCATCTCAGCATACCTTTCTCAATTTTTGTCACTACATCTTATTTCAGACCACAAAGTTTCTTTATCTCACTATTTCTTATCCTGTCACTCAGTTTAACTCCTATCATACTTCTTAACGCTCTTATCTCAACTGCATTTATTCTGCTTTCATGTTTCTTCTGCCATACCCAACTTTCACTTACGTACATGAGTGTCGGAACCACAACCCCCTCATGCACAGCTAAATAAGCCTTGTTAGACACCTTCCGACTGTTCATAAAGGAGTGCAAAGCCCCATTCACCCTGTTTCCTGCATTCACTATATGTTACTATATACTATTCTTCTTCCAATATCACTCTCACACTTTTCATCTCTTGTAAACTTTGCTCCTAGATACACAAGCTCAATCACCTGTTCAATTTGTTCATATCCAATCACGATATTGCAGTCTGTCACTGCCTCATCTCTTTCAAACACCATCACTTTCGTCTTCTTTACATTCATCTTCATTCCCTTTCTAACAAAAGCTCCACTCACAGTAGTTACCATCTTCTGCAACTCCTCGGCCGAAGACGCAAGTACGAAGACTTGGTCATCAGCATAGAGAAAACATTTGACGAGTAGCTCATTCATTCTTAACCTCTCTCTTTTAAATCTGTCAAGCAATTGTTCATATATAGTATATAAATAATACTAAACAAAAAAAGTGGTTGTGTATTGTACTGTGAAAATATCTCTTCTTATATAACCTTTTCTATGGATAATAATAGGTAAGTAAATATTTAGTATTGTAGAAGGTTTCTTGGTTTATTATATAGAGCGTTAATGACCTAGACAATAGACCCCTTGATTCACAAATGTGATGGTGCAGGTGCGATGCCGGGTTGTAGTGTGTAGGTACCAATTAGATTTTCTCAGCCTCATACTCTGGACTTAGTTTAATTCTTCCCCATCTTCTGTGAGAACCCTGTCAAAATTTGGATCGTTCTTTGAATGCTGTTCCCCTATTTTCACACGTTAGGGATACGTTATTGTTCTTCTTAACGTAAGAATATTTTTACTCTGTGGTACACACTATGTCGTCCATAGTACCACCGTGATTATCTTAAGCTAGATTTAAATATGGAAGCTCGAACGGTAAACGAAAACACCGTGTGGAAATCTGACTTATAGTCTGCTTGCGGGATTTACACTTGCGGGATTTCGCCATACGGCGAGTCGCTTGGCAAATAGCTTTGTCATTTTTGTTGACACAATTACATCGTTTACACAGATCAATTTTTAACGTGCAGCGAAAATCGATCCGTGTTAATACCCCATTAGAAACGTAAAGGTAAAAAAAGTAAACCTTTACGTTTCTAAGATAAATAGAGATAGTTTAGATTTTCTAGAAACAAGAGATTGTATATGTGTAACTTTAGCTTCATTAAATACACTTTCAAAACATAGTTTAGTGGTTTCAGAGTTTTTATGTTTCATGGGTCTTGCATATGCATATTTAGAAAAAACATCAATAACACACAATATGTAATTAAAACCATCGTTATATTTAGAATAAGTTCTCATATCACTTAAATCTACCTGCCACAACTCATTGAAGTTTGATAAAATATACTTGTTTCTAGAAAACCTTCTTTTGTTTTTAGATTTCGAAGATAAATAAAGATGGCTTGAATTGCACGCAATATGGTTTTAAATGCGATTTATACACTTATTTATACCAATTTCTTCATGAGCCGTTGGTACGTCCTATGAAATATTACTCTTAATAACAATAATAAAGATATTGTAACAGATATTCAGGCTAATTAATATCTATGACACTGTAACAAATACTTCGTTACCTTGACCTTACGTATCCTGTTTATCTATCTACGATAGTTATAATAATAATGTAATATTCCTTTTCCTGCGTGCGCTCTAATATTTGATACTATTAGATTTAATTTAATCGTCTGTGATCAATGTGTACTGTGTATTTTGCAAACCACTTAATTAGATTTTACTTCCATTGCGTTGATTAGCGTTACCTACTCGTAGTTATTATATAGCACACTATTATAAATGTGAAAGTTCGTGAGGATGTATTGATGGATGAATTTTTGTGTCTCTACGCAAAAACAATTGAACAGTTTTTCTGAAATTTGGTTTGGGCTCAGGATTAACACATATGCTACTTTTTAGACCCGAAAAAGTACAGTATTCTTGTGGGATACGTGATACGTGTGGGATACGATATATATTTTACGAGGGCGGAGCCGCGGGTAAAATCTTGTATAAATAATATAATATGATAGGGAATGAGGATGGGCTTCAAAAAAAGTAATAATAATAATATAAGTAGTTTTTATGATGTATTAATATATACCTACGCTCAGAAAGCACTTCTTAGAACATGAAACAGAGGCACAAAAATAAAAAATCAACCCGACTGAATCCGCGCACAAATATTCGTTAATTTAAGAGAAAGAGAAACAAAGACAAAAGAGAAAGAGAGAGGCATAAAATTATGTCATAACGGAACCAGGTCAATGACCTCTGAACAGAAGGTGTTCATTTCGCTGCAATAACATTATGAGATTTAAATTTCGTTTGATGTGGTATTTGACTTTGGATGCTGTGAACGATTTATTTTTGCAAGTTTGGAGTATAATGAGATAGTGTTCCCAAAATGCCGATCATACTTTTAAAACGCTCTGTTTTAAGCCTTTTGTAAAATAAAATAACAGTAGAATGAATTATAAATATTATAATACAGAATATAAAATAAACCTGTCACATAAAAGCCGTGCATAAAACAAGTCACTATATTATATAAGCCAGATAACGAGGTAATAAAAAATGTATCATACACGCGTGAGGATCTGTCACAATAGGCATTGTCCTGCGGTCTGTGGGATAAAGCTGTTTCGTTTAAAATATGAGACTCGACCAAAAATTGATATTTATGCAAGAGGGGTAATCATCGAGAGTTACAGTCGAACGCAAAAATATTAGGCTTGTTGTCGGTAGCTGAATGGTAGATCGCTGGAGTTGCGCTCAAAAGGATGCAGTTTCAATCCTGGGTTGTGCAGAAGTACAATAAGTGTTGGTCAGAAACATGCTTGTTATTTCAGGGGTTCCGTAATATGTTTAGTAATGTATTTATGATTCATACTAAATGTGAACTGTCACTTCGTTCGTGCAGAAAGCAAAGAAACATTGGCACTTTCGTTTAAAACCCGTCCCCATTTCCTATCATACCATATGTATACTAGATTTTAGCCGCGGCTCCGCCCGCGAAAAAAAACAGTATTCCACAAGAGTACGGTACATTTTCGGGTATAAAAAGTATGTGTTAATCCTGAGCCCAAACCAAATTTCACGAAAGTCCATTCAGTAACTTTTGCGAGAAAGAGTCACAAACATCCATCATCCTCACAAACTTTCGAATTTATAATAAAATTAAGATTAGAATTTAAAAGTTACAAAAAATAAAATAAAAATCTCTGTATTATTGCATCATTCGATAGGTAGTAAGGATTTTTTTTTTTGGAAAGTATTTGTATGGAATATTTTAGAAGAAAGAGCTTAATTGTAGTATTTTGTTATATTTCTCAAATACTTTTTTGTTATTCTAAGAAGACATATACCTCATTCATTTGTTTTTTTGATTCATCTTTCTGTCAGACAATCAGTCGATTAGCCTGCATTGTCCTAGCCAGACTTAAAAACAACTAATTATTATGTTGTTCCAACCGAACCCACGACCTCCGGAGTCGAGAGCCAAGCTCCAAACCCCCGGACCACGGAGGCGTACAAAAGAAATGCGGGATTTACACGGACTTTACATTTCATTTAGACGGACGGAGTCACCCGTGTAAATCGCGCACAAAGCAGTTAAATAAATTCAACTGGACGTTTTATTATACATAGTTGCTCAGAACTTGTCAATATATCGATGAATATTCGATAGCTCATCACGCTTTTCAGAAAACATAATTTTCGTTAAAAACAATAATTTGCTTTAACGAAAACGATTTTTCTGAAAGGCGTGATGATCCGTAAACGATTCTATAAAATATTTATCGATATATGGACACGATCTGAGAAAATATTATAATGGGTAATCATATTTTAATTAAATTTTATACTTTTTACTTTCAATTCACAATTAAATTATTGAGGTCAGAGGCTAAAAAAAATCCATTCTTATTTAGTTTTTTAAAAAATTGCCATAAGGCATACTTCCTATCGTCCAATCGGCATGACGCTGCCGATCAGTTAGAACCACGGTCAGTTCTAATCATGGAGCAGATGGAGCAGATATATATATAAATATATTTGCTCCATCTGCTCCATGATTAGAACTGACCGTGCTAAGGTATGGATTGGCATGACAGTGGTGTTTAATATGGACGAACTGCAGATTGTATCAAGCCTGCAGCATTATGCCGATTGGACGATAGAAAGTATAGCTACCCTTACTTAAAGTTGGTTGGGGCAAGAGAAGAATACTTTACTTTTCTTTCTTATTCAAGATGAGCATAGTGGTTTTTGGTCTAGCACTGACCACCGTTACCCATAGAACATGATGTCTCATCTTTAGCTATACTAAGACATAATAATATTAAAACCAATGCATTTGTTATAAATCAACAAAACTCTACAAGAGTTTATATATTTATTTTCAGAAAGGCAACATAAATATGGAACGAAAAATGCAAAAAATACAGTAATCAGTTTATAAATTAAAAAGTTACCGAACTAAAAAGGAATGAAAAACGTCGTTGTTTTTTTTTGCTACGATTCAAAAACGATAATAACTGCACAAATTCTTGTTATTTATGACATTTTTTGTTAAAATGATTTTATACATAAACCCAGCATTTAAGTTAATCAAATGTTGTAATTTTTTTCATAATATTATATTTTCAACTGCTGTGACGTCACTCGTGCGTCATTTTTGTATAGAGCGTTTTTAATGCTCTCCAACGATCTCACTTTTGTGATGACTGTATAATATATTCAACGGTTAATCGTAGATATATGCCATTGCAAAGACTATATTTCCTGCCTTATTATGTGGTTTTCCAAAAGTCAATAAAAAAACTATAGATGTTCCCCATTGTATGATATGGATTTCTGCAAAGAAACGCCTGATTCTATTAGCATAATAGTATTATGTTTATTTAAATTATTGATCTTACATTTATCACCTTTCAAAATCTTTAATGTTACCATTCATATATTTGTAAGAAATACTGTATTAAACATAATAGGCTAGTATTCTCATGTAGCATAAGTCAATCTTGCATTTAACAGAGGAATGTAAATCACGAATTAAACTAAATTGTCCCCTTATCCCGGCATAACGGTAAATTGACTCCCCTGGGGTATAATTACATTAGGACAATCGTGAGTTTTAACCAGACTTAAATTATGAGTTCAATTAATTGCTTTTTGTTTTTATTTAGACGTAATTTTTCTTAATTACAGTATATTTTGAGATAAATATGATGTAAGTGTACAGGGGCGACACTCTCTACAAATGGCAGATCGAACACCGGCGAATGTCAGCCATGTTGACCGAAGCATAATATGGTTGACACCGAAATAATTTTGTACGTCGCGTCAGACAAATCTATCATAAATAATATGGAATTATGTCAAAAGACGAAACGACTAGCGGCCAGCCAAGTGCACGGAAGCCCTGGCTGGAAAAAACCCACGCCCGCTCGCCGCGCGCACCCCCGGCATACGTCTAGCCACATAGTCTACACATAGCTGCGAGCTGTCAATATTGTAAGTCTATAGAATGACGGTTCTTTACGTTAGTAATATACATTCGTTGACCATAATATATTCGCGTTCAGTTTACAGTGAATCATCAGTGCATATTATGTCAAAACTAGCTTTTGTCCGTGGCTTCGCACGCGTAAGTACAGTATCCCACAGGAACCGTATATTTCCCGTTATATAGCGTAAATATAATATCGGCTATCCCAATGGAATACTGTATTTTTTCGGGATAAAAAGTAGCCTGTTTTAAACCAAAGCCTAACTAACTCCTACCATACCAAATTTCATCGAAATCCGTTTAGTAGTTTTTGCGTAAAAGAGTAACATACATCCATCCATCCTCACAAACTTTCACATTTATAATATTAGTAGGATAAGCAGTAGATCATATGCCCAAAATATCCGTAATTGATTTTACCAAACCTTATATTGTAACACTGTAATGGAATCAGAAATAATCCTTACAAAAAAAAACACTTTTTATACTTAACCGTCCATTAACAAATACAATAATAGAAAACACCATTAGATAGAGGATTTATATTTTTTCTATTATTATTATTGATATAATTCCCTTCAGGCATTAAATGAAGCATTGTGGCTGAATCAATACCATTGACAAGGGAAACCGTCTGAAGTCATGTTTATGAATGATCTTTTATTTCCTATCGAACAAAAGGTATAAAAGAAATAGACAAAAATCGGGAGTCGGGTGAGAGATATATCTTAACAACTGGCTCTTGTTATCTTACGCCCGAAATTAATAATCAATCTTAATTTCATTTTAGCTAACAGAGATCATGATTTCAATACACTTCAACGATCCTTGGATTAACTTAACATCAATTTACGTCAATTATTGTTTGAGAATCTGCGATTGAAGTCAATCTAAGATTTTAGATACGTTACTAATTTCGGGCGTTAATGAAAAACAATTTTATCGATAAGACATTTTTTCACACAATTTTCTGCTCAATACTTGATGTTTTCTAATACATTAATTTCATTCATACTGTTATGTTGTGTATGTTACGTTTACAGTAAACACAAACATAAAACTCATAAAATCAAACAAATTTATAACGGAAAATTAATTTATACATTACCTTAATACCTAACAAAAAACACTGAAAGAATCTAGACTAACAGCGCACTCGTGCAGCTCAGAAAATGAATTACAAAATTTCATGCTCGGTAATTGTTTACACAATACGTTCGATAAATCAGATTGGAGCGAGTATATTTTATGGTTTTTCACGTGAATGCAGCACAAAAGTGTAGTGCAGTTTGTTTCAGTGTAGACTGTAGCGGAGGTTATGCAACACGACATCATCAGTAACTAATGTCGTGGCAATACCACTAGGGCACGTAATACGGAATATCACGACCTCTGTGGCTGTGGTTAGCGCGTCGGCGCTTAAGCCGCTTAGGGTTCCAGTCCCGCCAAAGTGTTTCTGTTTTCCTGAGTCTTGGATGTGTATTTCGTTTGTGTATGTGTATTTGTTCACACGAGCGCGATTTTTTTTTCGCAGCGCGCTCGTCACTTCAGAACCACACCTCTTTAATAACATTTGAATTTACTATAATACAAAGTTTAAAATACCTCTAAATAAAATGAAGATTGAGACACGTGCGCGTGTGCGCACGTGTCTCAATCTACTGCATCACTCGAGCAGCGGTTGTGTCGCTTCTACACCCCCCTCTTCGCAACAAACAAAGACTCCACCGTGTTCAATGATACACAATGGTCATAATTGGGTAGTCCTGGTCACCCTTACCTTACCCTGTTACTCTGTCTCTAAGCGTTCCCGACGCGATCAGCGGTCATGAGTGCGTGTCATCGAAACACGACCTAAGTTTACTAACAACAAGATGACGAAAGATTTGCATGGCAGTTGCAATCTTAGTCCTTTCGAAAAAAGTCGTCATTTTCATCTAACTTTGGCAAACTAGTGGGCCCTGAAACTCTACTTCAGCTTCTGTGGGCTAGTTACTACTAGCTAATGCTACTGCTACTAATGCAGTATGCATTAGTAGCAGTAATGCAGTATAGCATAATGCAGTATGCATGCAAACATACAATACTAATGCTACTGCATTACATAGTATTTTACTTTAAATAAAATAATACCTATGGATGCTTCACACCACGTCCATATGGCCCCGTGCTAAGTACTCGTGTAAGGAAGTTACATTTCCTCTCCGTAAAATCAATTATTTCGGCGTTAATCGCGTCGTCTATGTTTTGTATGCTTAATTATTTTAGTTATTCAGAGGTTTTAGCGCCATCTATCGGCGCACGTCCTTACTAAAACGGCGTTAGCCTTTCTTTAATATTTGGTTCATAGATCGATTTTACTTCAGTCTTAAATCTTAAAAAAATAATGATTTAACCTCGAACACTAATTAAAATACAGTAGAATTGCATTATTATATTAAATAATATATTGATTATCAATATAATATCTTTTTAATTTCATTTGTGGATTTTTTCTCTTTACGCTTTAGTTTAGTTGTCAAATGTTTAAAAAAAGAAGACGGAGAACGGTATATAATCCACTTCGTCGAATGACGTTTCTCTTTTAGAATAAAATTTTCTATAGACTCAAGATGTAGTCGTTATATTTCTTAATCCCGTTTTTACGGTGAGTTTTTTATATCTGTGTTGTGAAGTTTTATTTGGTAAATCACGCTTGTATTAAAACATTATTTTTTCATGTAAATTATCATCTTGTAAAATTAGTTGTCAAAATTTTATTGACCAAACCACGTGCTCATTTGTAATTTCATCTTTCCGTTTTTGCATTGATATTATATTATGATGTTTGTATCCATACTTTGACTGTTCTTTATATTCTCTTTTATTTTGCTTACCCCTTTTTATTTTGTGATGGTCACACAGCCCGTGATTATGATCGTTTGGGGTTAAGATCATGACGGCTGTGGGACATACAACATAACTCCACGTGTATGTATGGATTTTCCAGGGACCTATACTCTATACAGGGACTTATGGCTAGTTTCCACACACCCGGATGCCTGAGTGCCGCTAGTTATTCCGGTCTACAAAAAATTTTAGTTAAGTTAAGTTTAGTTTAGTTAAAGTTAGTCCAGTCTGCACCGCCCCTTGGACGCTCTACGTCGCGGCGAACATACCGGCCTGAACGTCAAAGACACAGAGACGGTACAGGAAGTTGGGCTCCTCGCGCCACGTGCTGACTACATTCCCAGATGCAGCTAAGTTGCCCGTGTGGTTAAATCCCCTCCGATTCCCACAGACACCAAGAGGCTAAACCAGGTTTTTAGGCCTTCTGCCCACGTCCCCTTATTTAATATATTTGTCACGTTGGTAATTCCTCGTTTCATTTAAATTACCCGTAACACTCGAAGAACTTGTGTCACGGGGAGCAGACAACGGAAAGTATATAATTATAATTCTTTTGTATTATACATAATATATTTAAGATTTTAATTATATTATACACATATTTAATACAACATCCAGGAAGGACAAAAGTTTTTTGTTCCTTCGGCGGGATACGAACCCCCGACTTGCGGGTTGAGCACCAACGCGCTCAAACACTGAGCCACAGACGTCATCAATGTTTATGAGTCGTATAAAAAATTAATTTTAGGTTAGACTTTTCCTTTCAACTTTCTTTTCGCAACTCAACCTTCTTATTCTTCTTCTCTTATATATAAAAATAGATTGCAATTTCAATGTCTCGCTAAAATTCGAGAACGGCTGGACCGATTTGGCTAATTTTGGTATTAAAATAATTGTGAAAGATCAGGGAAGGTTTAAACGGTGAGAAAGATTGAAAACATTGTGGGGAAAACACGACAAACGACGATTGAATTTTCCCATACCAACTGAGCGCCGTGTTCAATTTGTCACTTGACTGTGAAATACTTATGCGATCGTTCAGTTTACCTGTTTGTCTAAAAAAAATCGGCCGGACCCAGTAGGTTAGTAGGTGTAGATTTAGATGTAGGTGTAGATGTAGGTATAGATGTAGGTGTAGGTTGCAGGTGTATTCATTTATTCCAGTTCATAGTTTAGACCGAACGACGTGTGTCGGGACAGCTAGTGATTTAAAATAATCTAGGTAGTTCATTGCGTAGCAAGTAGGGGATTTTCATTATTATCCATCTATAGTATAGCTATCGGACACAATTCAAAAAGATTAATAAAATAATTATTATGTATCAATGTTGTTATAATGATTCAAGACTATTAAAATTATACCCTAGTTAATCCTTTGACATAGTTAAACATTTGAATAGAGTGTAAGAGCACTTGATACGATATAAAAGCAGGTCAATGAAACTGAAGTGGCGGCTTTTGCGACTATTTTAATGAACATAATGAAATTCGGCACCACGGCTACATTTTTGTCGCGGTAGGCTACGTTCCCACGAGCTTTTTTTTGTGGTCGCTACAAAAAAAAAACTGCACTGTAAATAGAACTGTTCCCTAATAGGTACAAAAGAGTTGAAAATCGTGTAGAATTGTCAAATCTGACACTTGACACTTCGATTTTCAGCTCTGTTGTATTAGCGCAGAATTCTATTTACAGTGCAGTTTTTTCTGTCTGAGCTAACCCTTATTATGTCTAAAATTGTTCTTGAACAGTGATGGACAGTAATAGGATTCATGAGTAGAGAAATCAACTGTCATACAATGTTAAAAAAAAATACCGGTTGCTTATTTTTTTTTACCTAGCTATTTACTTGAGCTTGTTTTAAATCTATACAAATAGGTACATACATTTAACAAAGTTGACACAGATTCAATAGATTTTTACACAGCTAACGTAATATTATGTTTAAAAAAAATATTAATAATTCAATACATGTAAGTCCAAAGTATTAATAATAAAATATAAGCAAAGCTACCGTAGTATAAAATAACCTAACCAAGAGCATGTCAGGACATGTCAAAGGTAGGTTCCGTAACTTTATACGCGTAATATGTTTTTTTTTCAATTACTTCAAAAGTTACTGTCTGATTTCGTTCAAAATAATTTTCCTAAAGAGTATTTAAAACCTTGCCTTTATTTTAAAATACCTATCCAACGAAACCCCACACGATGGGAAGAAAAGGAAGAATGAAAAAATATATTTCATCCCCACTTCACATGTATGGAGAGCCACCCCTAAAAAATGTAAAATTATTATTATTTTATGATGCCAAAACCGAGATCTATACACAGTTTTTACCTATACCAAATTTCATCTATTTATATTTATAATTACAGAGGCGCGGACACACAGACAGACAGACAGACGGACGGACAGAGCGAAACTATAAGGGTTCCTCGAGTATTACGGAACCCTAAAAATAGACTATCATATAATATTGGAAATCAAGTAAACACAGAAGGCTGTAATTTAACATTTTATGTGTTATAGTGTCAAGCTCAAGCCGCAATGATATAACGGACGACGAACGGTAGATAATGAAAGTCACGTCAAGTCAAGAACATTATAAATAACCGTAGCCGAAGCCTGCCGTATTATATTAATTTACAGCGTGAGAACAGGTTGGAAAGCGACTCTAAGGGTTAGTTCACACCGAGACGTGGCGCTGCATTTTTAAGATAGCTTTTCAAAATTGAACTTTATTCAATACACAAGAACATATACGTTTCAAATGAAATCGGTCATACACTGCGCGATGGAACTTGACATTCGAACTCTAACAATCAAACGTGTATCTTCTTGTGTAATGGATAAAGTTCAATTTTGAATAGCTATCTTAGAAATGCAATCCTATTTACAAGAAAACACTTCTTGTAAAAAGAAAATCGTTTGTGCGATGCGTCGTCGTCTCAATGCAGTGTTGTGTCCACGTCTCTAGGGTTAATTCACACCGAAACAAAACGATACGCGACATGGCAGCGCCGAAACAAAACGATACGCGACATGGCATTTTTAAGACTCAATAGCTATAAAGCTATAAAGTTCACATTTCAATAAATGTGACCTTTATTTACAACACAAGAAGGACATAGGCTACTTTTTATTGCGGGAAAATTGAACGATATCTGCGGGATTTTCTTTCACGCGTACGAAGTTGCGGGAAAAATCTTGTCTTCTTATAAATCAGTATCTAAATC
Organism: Phengaris alcon alcon; assembly: GCA_037179445.1. Classification (NCBI taxonomy): domain Eukaryota; kingdom Metazoa; phylum Arthropoda; class Insecta; order Lepidoptera; family Lycaenidae; genus Phengaris; species Phengaris alcon. The sequence continues at coordinate 485,469 of JAYRCH010000175.1, read as the reverse complement.
TTCAGATCAAAATGAATCTAGAGAAAATGTATTTAATTTGTGAAGTTCGGTATTGTAAGTTCTGGTAGCTCGGAACATTCTTCGCGAGTGTTCCGCTGAAAGTTATCTCGCTACAAAATTACTCTTTTATCTTTGCCGTACAATGTTTACGAAACTATGTGATTTTTGTTACAACGAATTTGCACTTTGAGATGGGGTTTTCAAGAAAGCAAGCCTCTGGAAAAGTAAGCTTTGATATTTTGAAAAAATACCCTAATAAGAAACGAGATCGTGCAAACACCACCATCCAGTTTGCAAAACTTGGTGGTTGTGTTATCACGAAACGTGGGAGGAGGGACGTGCTTGTGCTTATGCGTGCACTCACACATTTGCAAAATTTTATGCTATGGATTTTCGCAAAGTAACGCCTGATTCTATTAACTATTTTGAATATAATTTCGATTATAGGAACCCTTCATTTCAGTAAAGAAAATATAAAAATATATTGTTAGCTTGATATTTTAATCTAAATAATTATTTCTATTACTCACTAAATGTGTCTATGTTCTGGACATTTAATGTGTTAATGTTTATAGGTGGCTATGTCTATTAAAACTAACTAACTAAAATAGCTTACAATTATAGTAAATGAAGCTTTTAGTGGACTAACATGGAATACCTAAAAGAAGATTATAATGTTACAATTTTTTTTTACATTACATAGTTTTTGTATGCCTTATTTATATATAGGCCTCGGGTGTCCCTTATGTAATGGGGTACGATTTCCTGTCTTTAGTTTTAGTTGGTCAATTTGTATTTTTTTTTTCACTGTTAATCTGTAGGGTGTCAAAGATTCTTGTCTTGTCAAGGAAATTAGGGTTGAAAACAAAAAAGGGGGGGATAATGTGTCCCCAGTCTCCCCTAATATCATTATCTACAAAATATCAATAAATAAATAAGAATAAGTAAAAATCTTTCCGGACACATAAAACCTTGCAAAGTAAAAGCTTTAAACCGTAATGGAAACTGATTTCTGAACTTGTGAGACCTCGAAAGAAAAATCTTTTCATTTCCTTCGCTTATCATCATGATAATGTTTTAAATAAGTAGTTTAAAGTTTAATAAAATGTGTACAAATATTGGCTATACAGGTTGGTCTAAATATTAAAATAGATATTGAGGGAGCGTAATCAGTATCATTTTGATTCTCGTTCCAAAAGTATATTAAACATGTGACCTTAAATTTTGATCAGATTATCCTATAAAATACTTAAATTCTATTCATAACGCGCGGCCGATACAGCGTGCCGGGCGTGTGACCTCTAAGCCGGCGCGTTGTGCGGCAGTGTCGTGTACGGTTGTGAAATGTTAATCATGTTATTTTTCTGTAAGTTACGAAACTTTTAGTGCGTATATTCGTATATGCGTATATGCGTATTGTCATTACTTATGTAATATTGTAGCCTAATGTTGGGTTAAATATATCGTTCGGATAAAAATACAAGTATAGCCAAGCCAATCGACAGTGACAAGCATAACATCACAACCGCTAACAGCTTACAGCTAGCCGCCAACTGCAGCTCAATAAAGCTAGGTTATGGTAACATGACTATAGGCCTTAGAGGATGCGAGATAAGTTTTCGTTTAAAAACAGACAATAATTAACATTATAAGTTATGTATAATATTTAGGGCCTGTTTCATAATCTACTGATAAGCGTCAAATAGCTAATTTGCATGTTTTTTGTCTCTTGCGCCTAGCATAAAGTAAGCAACGACAAAACTTCCGAATATATCCGATACGTATTAGGCAATGGTGAAATAGGCCTTTAGTTATACATAGTACCATTTAAAAAAAATTCACAATTCAGATTCAAAGCAAGACAACATTAGTGCAATTGTTAATCGCACAATCAGTGTATGGTAGTGCAGTTTACACATAATTCCAACCAAAACCACGCAGAAACCTACGCTTTGTGACGAAACAGTTAAGCCGGGGATTTATTTATACCATTTAGTTTACGGAGCGACGCACACGAAAACAGTAGCTGTACCCGTTTATACCCATCCCTTAATAAGAGACTCGACGCGTAATTGACTTACATTGGATTAATAATGTTTCAGGACCGAAGCTTAGACGGTCGTTCCACGGCCCTCCTTATACCTGCTTAATGTACCATAAGCTGTGGAAATTGGAAATAAAACAGATTCAATTTCTGTCGTCTCTCGATTTTGTTACGAGACTTCAATTTTGTCGTCTTTCAAACTTGATAAGCCATTATTTGGATGATGAAAATATCCAACACTTATTATAACCTTTTATGATTATTTTTTTGATACTCTGTTAACTATGGTACATTTTTAAACGTGGGGTCCAAAGACTGAAGAAATTTTTGAAAGATAATCCACTACTTAGGTAAATTATTTTGCTTTTTCAGATAAATATATATTTAGTATATTATGCAAAGGGAATTACAATAGAAATGGAAAAGAAATAATTGCCCTTCGTTAATTAAAGACAAGAGTCATTAAGTGAATTGAGAAACCCCTGACACTAATTAAGAGGTGTGTAAATTTCAAGGTTTAAAGGGTCCCTAGTCCCTAGTGTCCATTTTGGATTTCTCTATTAAAACTCCCAGACTAGAGCCGAGTAATACTGATTAATACTAAAACGGAAAAAAGATAGACACATCAAAAAAAGATAGACCAGACTAATTTGAAAGCAGAAAAAGAAAATAGAATAAAATACGTGTATTTATTTTTAAAAATTCATGTATTATTATAGTATATGAACTATAGTGTTTGAACCATTTATTCATTGCGTATTATGTTGAACATATTGTAATAAATTTCAATTAAAACCACAAGAGCTACAAGTATCAAGTGGTAACCTGTAAGGACTTAGGATGTTCGTGTCTTAAAATAAGTTTATCTGACCTTAACACATCATCTCGTGGTCTTACATCACCTGTGGAGGTATCGTGAGATTCTGGTCACGACTATTAATTCCGTATACTACACAGTTGCCGTATGAGATTTACATTAACATTGACTTCTAAGAACAGCAAAGAGTGATATAACTTATTTATATCCTCCTCTACTAGTATAACATTTTTTTTTTCATTTAGTTAAAATGCACCTGCTGCAGGTAATCATTATTCTTCCTTTGAATTTTATGAAGGTATGGTAACCAACCTAAGCATGGGCACTTAAATGTTCCAAAATAAAATTGTCTATAAAATTAAGTATTGAAAGCTTATAATTTCAAAAAGTATAGAAAAATAAGCATGAAAACGATGAAACACGAGACTACAAAAAGATTATCGGAGAAAAGACAACAAACTCATTTCGCGTCGCGTAAATCAAGTTAAGTTAATACGAGCAAGTATGCACGAGATGACGGCACATCGCTCGGCACGCGTTGATAGATTACTCTTTCATTATCTCTATTTGCATAATGCGATCCATACCAAGTACCAACAAGACGCTGAAAATGAAATGACAAATTGTTAACGTTTATTGCTTGTTAGCCGTGAAAAATGAGTCTGATTTATCTTATCATAAAGTTATGCGACCTGACGAAGCCAGATGAGACATCCTGCGTTTTTTATGATTTGAATCCATCCATTTGGTGATAGGTAAAAGAAATAGAATAAATTTCGTACATATCAATGTACTAGAATCTTTGAAAGATAAAAATGTTGATGATTTGAGTCATAAATATTTTAATAATATTTTTAACATCGAATATTTTATTGTTCTTTGTAAAATTACTTTCCCATAATTATGTTTCAGTTTCATTTCATGTATACCTATTAGGTACAAGTTTTACAAGGCAACAATTGCAAAACTGCTCGCCCCAAAACGGAACAATTAAAAAAAACAAACACCGATGACGCAACTCGCATTGTTTAAGTAATAGATAAAGCGAATCAGGTGGAATAAAAAACAAAAGACTTTAAAAAACAGATAACAATGAAAGTTCCGGTTAAGGCTTTACATTAGCTTATCGCAATTAGAGGAGCTCGGAGTGAATCATTACGGTTACCCTAAACACTTTGACGTGGCACTCGGCACGCGGCTTAATTACCCTCCTTTTTCAACTCCATTTGACGCCGAGACGGTTCAACAAAGAAATTACGTAAAACGGGAGAATGGATTTCAATTGGATATTTGTTTAAAGTTCGACCTATCAAAAAGTTTCCGGAATAAATTCAATTTTGATCCAGTCAATTTTCAATATGGCCCTGAATGAGATATTTGATTTATTTCCTAAGGACATTAATTTTAACATAATGAGAAAACACTTTAGTTCATAATTTCAACCAGGAAAATTGTAACTCTTGTATTATTTGCTTAGTCTAATTATAATAATAGTAACGAACATAACCTCCATTAAAACGAATTGAATTAAAAATATTTAAAATTTTCCAACAAAATGTTGATGATCGGTATTGAAATATCAAGTTAAGGCCTGAGGTAATCTTTTGTAAAATAACACCCCTTGTTCCCTTAAAAATACTTTAGTCAGCAGTAATAATTCTTTGGTTGAATTTTGCGGTTAAAGCCCTTATCCCTTAATCTATTATGTCATCAATTTATAAAGTATTAAGTATTGTCAGCCATTTACAAAATAAACTGTAATTTTGTTTTGATTATGTTACGCTTAGATTATTATTATTTTAAGTTGTAAAAAAGTTACAACAGTCATAAAATACCCTTATTTTTGGTTCATATTTATACATAAATCAACTGAAACAAGAAAATAAGTATAAATATTAGATTATCGAAATATATCTGATATTTGAAAATAGAACATGTAATCAGTAGTTTTACATTGCTCGTGGTGCATAGCAATTCAATAGCAAAAATATGAAAATACAAAGTGTAAGAAACACTTAAGTAAATAAAGGATAGATACAGAAAAATAAATTCTACATTAATAAAGTAAGACAAATTGTAAAATAATTGCGTTACTAAATGGCATCTTGCAATACAGTGTCATATCAAAGTGTCAGAAAGTGAAGCATATACGGAGAGCAATATGGGTCATAAAATCAAATGCCTTCCTAGATATTTCGTTTACGCTCCGTAAAACTCATTCCTTCGTAATATTTAGGTCAGTATAAGGCGCACGTACATATGACGATGCAATTTTTAAATGAAAATAGGGGGAGCAAAATCTTCGTTTGCACTACAATTATCGGGGAATTATTTTTGCGAGGTTCGTAAAATTTTTAATCAACAGCAACAAGTAAGGAAAAATTGAAAAAAATTGAAAAATTAATAAAATTACATTAACAAGTACAGTACACATACAGTAACATACATTTTACCATATCGGAAAAGTCAACAGGGTGCGAATTGGTTTGCCAATTTCAATTTTAAAATGGGCAATTGTTTTTTTTTTCCTATAGTGACAACCAATTTCAGTTTCTTTAATTTACTTTAAATATTACACAAATTTAACGCCTTCTAATTCTCAAATCTTTGTATTATTAATTTATTCTATGTTATAGTTAAGACCAACAACGTGCTGTCCAGCTGCTAGTATAAAATACAATTTATACAACATTTTTGCGACACACAATATTAATATTTAACAATGCGACATGGAAAAAGGGACTTTATATTTCATTCATTTCTTTCATTTAAAAGCTTTCGTAGTATGATAAGGTATCCATTTTCCGCGAGCAGCTGGGTATTTACATACATAAATTACATTGTCCGAACCTTACCTTAGTCCATCAACCTGAATAACAAAATTATATTTTGGATAGCGTACGTAGTTAAGTAGGTATATGTTTTATGAGCGTTTGTATTGTTGGTTTTGATATTACCTATTATGATCATCAGCTGTCCCCTTTCGTTCGTGGCCATCAGATTGGCTTTCAATCTAATAAGATTCTCTTAAATCAAGGTGATGCTAGGTTGGGACTTGGGCTGTTTTGAAAATTACAGAGTCGAGTAATTTTTCATTAATAGTGGACCAAGCTTTGTTTGAACTTCTAGTAGTGAGGAAAAAATACCGGATTTAAGTAGGTTATACCTATTATTGTATCTGGGTTATTTTATAAATTTTGGAGAACTTATGAAAAATCATTTAGCTTCTAAACGTATAAGTGACCTTGTATATCTTATTTTAATTTTATTTTAAAATATAAAAAGTATCACAAAAATATTAGTGAGCCGGGGATTCGAGCTCGAGACACCAATTTGACAGCAACGCAAATTTAAACATACGCACATATCAAACTGCGATTTCGACTGACATTATTCGAGTCGAAATTATTGATAATATTATATTGTTGCACGACGAAAGAAAAAAAACACGTAATAACCTAAAAATGCGCTGTTTTCCAAAGATAAGACCTAGCTGTTTTTGGAGCTATCTATTTTTGGAACGAAGTTCCTTATGTTGATGTTCCTTATTCCTGATGTTGATATGAAACGTGTATTTTTTGTGTCTTTAAAAATGTTCAATTTTGGATAGCTATTTTAAAAATGTAGCACCGCGTCGCGTACGTTTCGATTCGGTGTGAATTGACACTAAGATGTGAGTTTGTTTTTTGTGTGGACGAGTAAGAGAATGCAAGTACGAACTTTTAATAAAAAGGTTTATTGTAAAAACCTAAGGAATCAACATTCAAAATGATCGTGTAGCAATGAGCATAAAACTTGATTCTTTTCAAATTTCTATTGCCAAGCAAATGGGAGTAGATTTCAGCAGCAGCGGTTCCAAAGAAGTCTATAAATCAGGACGACGCTGAGTAAGCGCTTTTATTTCACGAATAGTCGTGGCGATTCAAATTCGATAAAGTGCCATATTTAGTTCTGCTTATTCAAAAACATACCTTTACGGATTTATCTGCGTCCATTTCCAAGCTCTCAACTCCATTTTATGAGCTATAAATAGTGACTGCAGGTTAAAATATAATTACTCACTACCTTAAATTTAATCCGATATATTTATAAAAAATTGAGATATAGAATTGATATTATAGAAAATAAAGATATAGAATTGGATTTAAGCATCAATCCTTACAAATATTATAAGCACGAAAGTTTTTAAGTATGCATGTGTAGATGCTTGTTACTTTTTCACACAAAAACTACTGAACGAATTTTAAGGAAACTTAACAATAATTTAGCGTATACATCAGAATAACACAAAGGCTATAATTTATAAAGATATTGTGTAGTAAATATGTAATATAATAGTAAAACCGTTAGGGTTATACGTATAATAAGTAAAAAACTTAGATACGAGTATATTCTTTCAGATGGTAGTGAAAACTAAAAAAAAAATTTAACATGTCTAGGTACTGGGCTGCACCTTGTGAAAAAATGCAAAATTTTATCGGCTCATTGTAAATTTTATAAAAAAAAATGAAGAGTAAAAAATGTCGTAAGATATTAATTTTCGAATATGTTATATAATTATATTTAACTGTAGAAAATATTGGAATTTATGGGAACTACAACCCCTTAAGAGATCAACATCGATTTAACATATTATAACCCTGTACAATGTATTATAAAATGTTTATCTTAATAAGTCCTCCAAATAGTCCGCAATTGCATTATATCTATCTTTTAAGCCTTAAAATATATATTTACGGAAAGCGTATTTTAGTCATTTTAAGTTTAAAAAAAACATACAAGTGAAATTAAAAAGTACGCACGAAGTTGCGAAGTCGCGAATAGAAACCCACATTATTTGTGAGTATGTCACTACTATATGAATTTAATAAAACCTAATTTACTGCAGGCGAAGCCGCGCGCAAAACAAGTCTTGAATAAAACGATCTCTTTAATCAGAACATTATAAATTTTTAAAGTTTATTTTATATTTACTTAGGTGTTTTATATAATTCCTATGCCTGCTTTTATGGCGTCTTTAGCTTTAGACTATATTATATTGAAATACATGCTAACTTTTCACAGGTATGCTCGAAAGCACAGATTCGAACATTTTCTTAAATAACAAAGCTTAAGAAATAAAAATATTTTAGTTTCGCACTATTATTTATTCCTAGACACATTGCACTTGCAAACGTAAGAAAGACGGGAGATCCGGTTCTGTGCCGTGATTCGTTGAGATTTATTGGACAAACCGATGGTATTCTATTAAAAATTCGATCCCGTTTCGGATCAACGATTTACGTACCTTTACAGCACCGATCGTACCTGATTCGGAATTGAAACCTGCTATTTATTAAATCGTACCCAACATTTTTCCAACATGTGTGACATTTTATTTTATTGCTTTTGAAATACAAATCACTAGGAATAGGTTCGCCAGATTTTTCCATTTTTCGGCATAATTAGTTTGAACTAATATTTGCAAAATGCAATATCAGGACTCAATTTAATATCTACAGGCCAATGATGCGGATAATGATAATAATATCAAAATAATACACAGACATAACGATGATTGATTGTTTTGTACTTGGTATCTTAGAATTTACATGCCCTTACACCTACACCTTCGCATGCGGCAGCGAGGCGCTGCGAAACTACTGCGGTTGCGAAATATCTATCTAACGTTAACACTGCAGTTAAATGTTCACACTGCAGTTTTTTCGCAAAGAAATGTCATGGTAATTTCCTTCTTTCCTTAAACTTTCTCCATGACATTTTTTTTGCGAACTCATTTTTATAATCTACTAGCTGTTGCTCGCGGCTCCGCGAGCGTAAATATAGTATCCCTCGGGAACACTACTTTTTCGGGATAAAAAGTAGTCTAAACTACTACCATACTGAATTTCATCGAAATCCGTTCAGTAGTTTTTGCGTGAAAGCGTAACAAACATCCACGCTTTCACATTTATAATATTAGTAAGGATTCATGTCGAATCGAATTCAATTTTTTCGGTTTCCAAGGTGCGAAAATATGCCCTCGTCGACAGATCGCGTGCGGATGCCGGGCGATGCGAAACGTCTGCGTCTGTGTAACGGCCATTCCTTGCAGTTCGCAGTTCCTTGCGAAACATTACCGACACCGACGCAACCACTTAATATAGCTCAGTACTAGAGAGAGTATGTCTAGTAGAGCAATTTATCCGAAACTCTGCCATACCACTTACAGTTTTTTCGCAGTTTCGCTGATACATGAGCATAATTTAGTATGCGAAACTCTGCCATACTACTTTTACGCAGTTTCGCTGACGCATGCGAACGCGTCGATGTACTGAGTGCGTTCAAATAATATGTATAAAAACGCAAAATATTCATCAAAGTTAAGTGTCATCAGACGAAAGTGTTCTTGAGATTTTAAGTGGTTCTTCAGAAAGTTGTACCGAAACGACCAACATACTCTATCCACTTAATATACGTCATAAAACTTTTAGGGTAGATCTTGGACGACTTGGACACTATTATAATCAAGTTATAATGATACCTGAAGTCAATAAATTTTTCTCCAAAATTGCAGATTTCTGGCGTAGGTAAGAAATACGAGTAGCTGATGAATTAAATTAAGACGAATTTTATTTAGAATTTTAAAAAGTATTTTAAGTTTCACGGAATGAAGATTCTACTAAAAGCGTACTATAAGTACCTAGTAAAGAAGTTACTTGGAAACTTGATATAATACGTAGAGTTTAACTATATTATGTACTTACGAGTACAGCTTACATCTATACTTTAACTAATTTGAATACTTAAAAAGGTTTTATAGATGCTTGCAATCAAGTTTTCACACGTGTAGAATGAAACTATATATTATTACAGAGTTTATATTCGCATTTAATATTTACTCTCTAGGTTGATAAAATTAAACTAAAAGCTATGACGTTACTGTTTACGACAAATAATACTATTCTTATTTTAACGTCATTCTTATCGGGTATTATACAAAAACATCTGACATTACACCAATGAAATAAAACATTTTATTATGTATCACATTTCATTTATATATTTTTTTATATTATTACATTATACTATAGGTACTACGTTTTAACATAATTTTGACATAATATATATTCCAATTATATTTCTGTATTATTGCTATATTACTTATTGTATTTTACTGTTTCATCCGTAGAAGGTTCTGTATTATTATTTTTTGAATCTGGACTTATCATTCTTACAGCGCGTTCTCTCTGAGGGAAACTTTGAGTATCATTGATTGTATCCCAGGTGGGTTGTTTGATAAACAGAAAAAAACTTTATCGATCAACAATAGCGAAGGAAATATGTGATTTTATTATTTTAATTATAATTATTAGCTTTTGCTTGCGCTTTATTTCATGGGAAAAAATCGGCCACGGATCTCGTATCGGATTTCAAATCGCGAAAAGTCTGTAAAACCCATAGTTGATGAATTAATAATTTAGGAAATAACTCGTACGATTTCAAAAGACTTTAAAAACTTTATGACAAAAAAAAATACAAAACTCAATTGTATGCATTGTAACCTGCAATCTCGGTTGCTTAACAATCTCAACTCCGCGCATTAGTGAATAAATAAAACAAAGCCTACTCACGACTATCGATCGTGAGAGTTTGTGCCTTAAATAGTTCGCAAGACAGACTTTTCACTATACTGTTCGGAACTAATAAATCAGACAGGGATGCTATAATAGTCCATATGGCGTAGACGGAAACTTCTAAAATTATTTCGGGCATACGTGAATTAGAAATCGCGAATTCGACCCTGCATTTCTGAAAGCGATTTTCATTAAACATTCTTTAAAATTTAACCGTAGATGGCAGGTAATTCTTTAATTAGGCGGGCTTCTAAAACTTTTCAGTGTGCAAGTGTGAGTTTTTCTTTTCGCGTTCAAATTGTATGTGATTTGTACAGCGCCACCTAGTTTTAAACGCGAAAACTAGGTCAAATCACATACAAATTCCTAGAAAACGCCAAACACGCTTACGATCGAATGCGAAAAGAAAAAATACCGGTTGTCTGTAAAGTCGGTTTACTGACGATAGTTGAACGTGACAACGTCAATAATAACAACAACAACAACAACAACAATAATAATAATAATGAGGTAAAGGTAATGCGAGGTAACGCTGGTACTTGGGTACTTGGTACCGGTACTTAGTAACGATAACGGGTAACAGGTAACGCATGAGTCATGTTTTTTCGTGCGTGCAGCCGGCTCTATCGATTTATAAGACGTTATCACGTCAAAAACTCACACTTAGCACTAATTTGAGGTTTCTATCAAGAATTTAGACATCTATCAGGTAAGTCCTATCCTATCAGGTATATATATTGTTAACGTTCTATGTTGTAGTAATTAGTCACATAAAACTACAGCGAGTACTAAATACTTCAGTTATTGAACTCATTTCTCACCGATAAATTAATACTTAAAGGGGATCTATTTTATCCTCACATGTGACTACTTTTATTATATCGATTTTACACTTAGTAAAGAACCAGTTATCAGAACTTGTACGAGGTGCGCATACAAATTATAAATGAGAACTGAGAAGTCTATAAATACTCAAGCGAAGATCCAGAGTCAAGATACTTTTAATCGTTATAGCCCTTTTATATATTCTGCAAAACTTTTATAGCAGACAATTACTGCTTACATTGATGAAATAATGTTATGCTTGCTTTGATGATTATTACTAACTACAAAGTTAAGAGCGACATGAAAAGAGCATTTAACTAGCCATGTATATCAATAATGTAAAACAGGTGTGCTAGTGGTTAGTACAGTCACTACACGTCATATCGGTTCCAACGACATCTAATATTCTGCAGTACAACTTTTCTGTATTTGTTTGTACCTCTTTCCAACTGGATCGAAAAGTCAACCTCTCAAGAGTACCGTATTCTACATAATGCAAATGGTATTAGAGTCCCTCGTCTTTTAATATTGCACACGAAGCGTCGGGAGCAAGCCACGAAATAAAAAACGACGAACAAAATCCAACGAGAAAACGATAAATCATTGAAGAACACATACCACTCGACGACAAACACAGTTTCGGATATATTTCTTTGTTAGCTCGGCGATTACGAGACTGAAAAACGTGAAACAAGCTTCAGACACGACGTAAGAAACCACCGGCATTAAATATTACGCCCCTCAGCTGTTTTATAGTTCACTTTAATGCTTAATTATTTACAGCCTGCTTATATTTTAGTGCTTATTAAAAACATGATGTCCTACAAGCACTTTTATTTAAGACGAATTGCTTAGTAACTTGAATTTGTATTATTCGTCATTTTTTTTTAATCAACTGCAACGTCCAACTAAAACGTGAACGTCAACTTAAATTAAATGTAGTGAAAATAAGTGATGATCAATAAAGAAATGAAATACGTAGTTATTTGTTTGAAAGCCACAGAAGGCAATCCGCAAGGCTGCTTGAATTGTGTTGAAATAAAAATACATTTATCTGTAACGTATGCTCTTTCAGGGAGCGTGTATGGGACTGCTCGTTTGATTTTAGATGTGATTCATGAATACAGGTCGCTGTCACAGGCTTCACTACTCAAAGATGTCAAAGAAGTTAAACTGTCAAAGCGTCATTTCGGCTCCGCGCTGCATGCTTTTCAGTTCGTCAACTTTATTTTGATTCAGTATTTTTCATGTTTTTGGGATAGGAAAGCGTTCATTTTAACTTTTTGTTGGGATAATTAAAAGCGACATGTGCAGTGACTAATTGCGTCATCAACTTTTGCTTGTGAGACATCATCAACACCTTTAGAACTAGTCTTAGTATTTGGTTTAAGCGAATTTCTTCTCTTTACCCTGCAGTAGATTGCATGTACGAATCTATTAAAAAAATTCACAAGTAAAATTTTATGTTTTGATAATTTTATGTGATAAATTAAATACCGAAAATCAAAGAGTAAAATATGTCACTAGATTTTCTGTACCGAATACCGATATAATAATAATAATAATAATATGTTTATTGTTTTTGTTGAAGGAGACAAATTTACACATCTTCGAACACCAAGCTTTGAGGCTGAATCGTCAATAACGAATAAGAGCCAAACTTACGGACACCTTACAAGATCTCCCAAAATGTAAGCGTATTTATTACCGTAACTTGGCTGGAGACTAGGTGCGTAACGAGGTAACTTTTAAGCCCCGAAACAAGATTTCCATCTAAACGAGAATAGGAAGTTAGCGTCATCGAAAACAATGACAGGGTAACTAGATTACACAACGAATGTAAAAAAACGTAGTGTGTGTATGTAACTTTTACCCTTTACTTTTTTACCAGACCTTTACCAGAAGGTCGATTATGCTAATTAAATCTTGCAATAATACAGGTTCGATCCAGTCCCGATATGTTAAAACTGCAAAATGGTATTCTCATAAACGTTAAACCAACGTCAAATCCATTTTGATTCGTCCAAACTACAATAATCAGTTGAGACGATTCATTTATAATCCAATAAAAGTAAAATGAAAGCGTAAGTTAATTACGAGAATTGGGATCTGGTTTTGGTTCCAATGAGTTATTAATAAAATTAGTGATGTCAAGTATTTCTTGAGTAGTCAAAAATCCATTAGCAGGTCAAGATCAGTTGCTAACGAGTTTCCTGCATTTGAACCGAATGTCATATCCATTACTATTTCGTGTGTTGAATTATTACCAAAGGGAATTGATGCAGCATTGTTTACTATCAGTATTTTCGCGTTGACACCAGCCATATTTTCATTCTTGGTGTCGCATAGCTCCCGCCAGTGTCACGAATAAAACAAACCGCAATGTATCTTTATGGTTTGTTCATAAGTTGTTTATCGTGTAAATGGAAAATGTACATGCATAAAATATACCAACTTTATCGATTCAATTTAAATTTTCATTGGCCATAAAAGTTTTTTTATTTTGTTTATACAATCCATTATTTGAAACGATGCTATTTATACGCTAGCAACGACCATGTTATAACATATTTCACAGCAATGTTATTATTTTAAATATAAAACCATACGTATAGAAAAATCGTCTATTGAAAAATAACTTAAAAGCAATAATATTATGAAAGAGGTGTATACTTACCTCGATCTTCTTAGATTAAGCCGGGAGCTATGGAAATGAAATATATACTCCGATCGAAAAAGTGTCAATATTGTCAGTATTGTTACTGCCTAACTGGAGAGTGGAAAATTACATGCCCAAATACATAAAATTTTCGGCGAGCGAAGCGATTCATATTTTATTCACGCCGACATCTTTATCGATAAAGAACTATCCTGTTTCGTTACGTAGGAGTATATAACATTGATAACGAATCCACTTTACCCATATCTACCCCTCACGTAACTCTACCCTATCTGTATTCTTGTCGAAAAACATCTAATTTTGTGTTACCCTCGTGCTGCTCGGAGACATCGCATCACACATGGCGTGGCGACACTTACGTTTTTCAAATTTCACTCACGCATACCTCGTTTTTATTTGGGAGACATTTCTACTTTTGTATTTTTACCTTTCTCCGGCAACGGTTTTGCTAAATCAAATCACGAGAATTGTTGCAAGTATGTTGATTTTATGGTAACGTACCTACTATCGAGTTTATTGTGTATTCTTTTTAAACAAAAAATTAAACCGACTTCCAAAGTAAAAATGCATAAAAAGTATACTTATCAGGATGTTGTTCAGGCCGGTACCGACTTCAAAATAATGAAGATTGAGTAGAGAAATAGTTATAATTTTTGCCGAATTTAAAAGGTGAATTATTTAGAAAATGAGTTTTATTTCATACTTTTTTGTGCAACAACATCCTGATAAGTATACTTTTTTGTGCATTTTTACTTTGGAAGTCGGTTTATTTTTTTGTTTAAAAATAATAATAATTTTTCACTTTTTACTGATATTTGTTAAATTATTATTAATAAATTTTAAGAACGTTTAAAATAAACGATCGACTGTATAATTGAATACGCGCCAAGCTTTCATTAGGTATTGTATATAAGATCATGATGATGATGACTGTAAGTTACGTAATGGCATATGCTTGCAGTTCTTTAAACAATGTCGAAATTTCCAAACGTGGCAAAATCCTTACAGACTGAGGAGTTCTGTTTAGTGCTCTTTGGTAGCAAACGTTTGGGTTACTTCTGAAAAAGTCAAAATCACTATATGTGCCCATATAAGTTTCGAGGAGTTCCCTCGATTTCTCATGGATGTCATCATCAGGTCACCGCTTTGGTGACAATGAGATCAATTTTGGATTATACCCAATACATCAATAAAAGAATTTTGTAAATCGGCCCGCCCATAAACGGCAGAGTAATGTTCAAAGATATCCGTGTCGGAGTAAAATACTATAAGAAGTACCTTTTATATCATCATAATGTGATGATGTATGGTTTGATGATGGTGGTGATGATGATGATTACTTTAATTGTATATCAATTAAAGTAATCATCATCATCACCACTATGTGGCTTATGCTTGCAGTTCTTTAAGCAACGTCGAAATGTATCATATATATAAGGAGTCAGTAGTTCTGTTCACTAATCAAGGGTATAGCATATGCTTGGGTTACTTTAGAACAATTTACAAAATTACAAAATCGGCCAGACGGCAGTATATATATATACACCTATTAATACCTAATATTTTGTAAACATAACTTCGTCACACACATTTATCTCAAATTATCTGTTATGTAATATCCATTCCATTCAATTAGTTGCGGATCCCAAGATAGATTTAGCATGTCCCTCGGGCACCCCTGAGATCATACCAAAGGGTTTTTGTGGCTGGTTACCGCTGTCGATCCTGGCTACACAAGAGTTGCAGTAGTGGGAATGTGTGGTGGGCCATTTGCCCGTTAAAATAAAGTCCATTCCGTTCATGGCTTACTTATACCTAACCCGCTTTGTCATCCAAAACGGCGTTCTCAGCGAAAAATCCCAATACATTTTAAAACTTTTTCCGCATAAAAATTTCAAGTGTTGCCTCAACTCGTGCATAAAATCCCGAAACAAACGCGACCGCTGCGACAGTTTGTTAGGTGATACGTGTTTTCTCAGTATCGGCTCGCATTCGGATTCATTCCGCCCGTTCGCACCATTTGCCGTGAAAAGAGCGATCGGCTAGAAGAGATTAACGCGATCCACAGACACCTTTATCTCGCGACAAAGGGGGAAATAATGATGTATTTATTGAATTAATGTTCTCTATTTGCGTGAGGAAACCGCCGATCATATTATAACGATGCTAATTGTGATATGATTTCGTCTGTTTCTTTCTTCATTCAAATAGGCACACAAAACTTATATTATCACTTGGCGTTTCAAAATATGTATTAGATTTTTGAAAAAATAAAATATGTTTTTTAAATAAATATATAAAATGAAAGTAAAGAAAAGTATTTTATGAAGAAAACCTTACTTATTAAACTATGAAAGAGAATCGTGCGAGCTCTTTAGTTACTTTCGTAAAAATTCCGCACTGCTGAGAAAACTAACATAATATTATCTGTAAATATATGTCCCATGTCACGATAGGGTGAATAAAACCAACAAGGGTATAGAGTAGGCAACCGTGTGGAAAGTATTAAATAACTTCCGTGTATCGAGACTTTTAAGTTGCCTTATTAGAGGCCTCGTGTTTTCGGTGAAGTTTTTCAACTGGAAAATGTAATACGCAAAACCCAAACACACTCGGGTCACTATATGAAGTCACTTTTTACATTATGACATCCTATAGGTAGAACTTCGGGAACAAAAATAACTAGGTAGGTATTTTATGTGAAAAAGTTTTACGTCATATAAAGTCGTCAATGAAAAGAGGTAGGTATAAAAGGATTTCATGGTAAGAATCAGTTACGTCTCTTATACTGCGGAACTGATTTTGACGAGGTTTTAACAAAATATAGACAAAGTGATTCATAAGAAAGGTCAGTATGTCTAAAACATGAATACTATGAAGAATACGAATTAAAAGCTGGCGAAACCGTTAGCAAAATTAGTTCAACGCTAAATTCAAAATCACATTATTTAATTCAGTGAAATAAATTTAAGTTCTAAGGCCACGTAATGTTTCGAGTGCAAGCGGTTAAAATTTACGAGCATCTGAAAGTAAACGATAAATTTTGTAAAGGACGACGAAACTTGGCTTTCGTTGTAGCCGCAAGAGGCTTATTTCTACCGATGTTGCCCCAATCAGAAACGACGAATTGAACAAGTATCCGCGGGCGTAACCGCAAACTTTTTACGTCATTATGGGGCGTCTACGAACACAAAAGTATCTTCCGTTATCTGTAACTGCAAACTGTCCAAAATTTTATTTATTTGCAGTTCCCTTTACGTTTCTCAATCTTAGCCTCCGTAAGATGTTGGAACTTAGTAAATTACTATGTAATACTTGCCATTGTCCACGTTTTTGTATTCATAGTAAAAACTACTTGTTCTATAATGAACTACACAAAATAATTGGTAAAACAAAACAAAGGCTTAGATTATTATAAATCTAAGGAAAGATAATTATAATCACATTAGCCTACGAATGGTAGCTGACCAAAATTCCTGAAAACAAGAAAAATATAGATAACAGTGGAAAAGGTTTGTGCAGGATTTTGGGGAAATAGCCGAAACGCAGAATGAATAATGTATCAAAAAATGTGGGCACGTTTTTACGAACCACTGATTGATTGCTTTGTATGTTAAAACATTGGGCCCATTGTGAAAATTCACGTAGGTGTGATGGGATTCCGACAATGAATATCTTCGTCCCACTTCTGATTGAAACATATTCGTTAGCATTAGTACTCTTGTGATAATAATCAAATTATTATTAAATTAATACGTGAGGCAAAAACATTCAATACAGTTCAACGAGAATTGTGCAACCGGAGCAGTATGAAATTTGATCGGTAAATTAAAGTTTATGTGGATGTTAAGCTAAACAATGCTTAAAAAACTAACAACAATAAACACTATCTCAGATTATTAGCACACCACCATGCGTTTGATAGATACAATATAGGTTTACATTGTCGTTTGTCAATCTGTCACAGCATATTTTAATTTTTTTATTACATAACTCAAAAGCAATAGGACCCTCATAAAGTTCAACCTTAAAAATTTTCTATTAATTATTATTTATTAGCCGCAGGGCGACATCTAGCTGTAGTAAAAGGATGATGGACAGTCGCGACTTCGAGTTAAGATCCGTTCCGTCCGTTCCGTTCCGTATTTTTATTGTTT
The DNA here is from genome assembly GCA_037179445.1 of Phengaris alcon alcon. Lineage (NCBI taxonomy): Eukaryota > Metazoa > Arthropoda > Insecta > Lepidoptera > Lycaenidae > Phengaris > Phengaris alcon. The sequence goes on along the minus strand of JAYRCH010000175.1, from coordinate 467,330 downwards.
TTACAACAGGTTGGATGCTTGCAACAAGATGCTTATTTGGGGTACTAATATACAATAATTAAAATGTTTATATATAACAAACATAATAATAATATTAATAAGTTTGCTGTAAGCTTTGAAACTATTCTTCAAAGATCTCTATTAGGTACTTTCACTATTAGGTTTCACTGAAAATTTAAAATATCTTCTGCCGCACGCTAACTTTTTCTTTTTTCTACTATTTTGTTTAAATATGTGAAATATTTAAACAAAATAGTAGAAAAAAGAAAAAGTTCATGAGAGCTTCACGTTCATGAGAGCTTCACGGCCTGTCGTGACCAATTATACATCTGACTGCGGACCTTGTTAAATACACCGGACTTGTGTACTGAGAGGCTTTAAAATAATATTAAAAATATTAAACCACAAGGAAAAAGTAAAAAATATTCATTACTTCGTTTTGATTGTGACTAGGTTCGTGAAGAATTAAGTCGATCCCACCGGAAACGCATATTTTTCGTGGCAACATTTGCCATAACAGCCGGCTTACATTTACGATACAATCTCGATATGTCAAAACTGCAAAATGGTATTCTCATAGCCATCAAACCCTTTTAGATTCGTCCAAACTCCAAAATTCTGTTTATGATATCAATAAGATTAATTTGTAATTCAATAAAAATAAAATAAAAGTATAAATTAATTACGAAAAATGGGGTCCAGAAGTCAGGCATTACACAAATCTCTCCTAAAATAAACCTATGCCTAGGTTTTTATGCTGACCGGAAATAAATCGACATCAAAACGATACAAGCAATCCTGTCAACTGCGATTCGTACATAGTACCAATATATTTCCAGGGAGCGTAAGTACAGTTTCATATTGCCTCGTGTTTGACAGGGATTTGGTAAGATTGCACAGTTTGGTGAGCGTCGCAGATATTGACTTTACCAGCTCTTTTATAGCTTTCTCATCTAACGTCGACGCGACAGGAAATGAATTTTATTTCGGTGAGAGAAAAAATACGTTTCCTTGCATTTTTTGTGGACATCGCTGCTTTTATTGAATGTGTATCTGATCCCACAAAATATGCCACTTATTCAGAGATCCAACTTGAGTGGATGTTTAAGATTATTATAAGGTTCTTGTATTATTTGTATCATCAAAACTTTTTATAGCATTCAATGTTACTACTAAAACAATTTTTGAAAATGCTAACTTATTTCCTAGTTTTTTATATACCAAAGAGTTCAAATTACCGTTTCAAAAGTCACAAGGACAGAGTATTAGACTTGAGTCCCCTCAATTATGTTTTCCCTCTAAACGAGGCTTTAATTAAAAAGGTCACGAAGATAACTAATACCCCTTGTATTAGCCATTAATTGGAAAACGCAATATTGAAGACCCCAGGGCCCTAGACAAGATAATATTAAGACTGAAGCCTCCTGTCCCAAAATTTATTGTGGCTTCTTGTTTTTTTTATTCTAATAGATTCTAGTACTTATTCAGCTCTAATGGACTCTGTTTTACTCCCTCTCTCTTCCTGTCTGACAAGAAAATGAAACATAAACATTGATACGGAATGGGCAGTATGATATTATTTCTAAGTGACCTCGGCAGACGTTGTTGTCTTTAACATAATCTGGTAGTAACTACACCTACTTACATCTACTACCTAAATATACTACCTACACCTACTGCCTACACCTACGCCCACTACCTACACCTACAACCTACAGTGAAATAACAACATCAACATCCTGATAAGACAATCTTTTATAGAACTCTCATTCATGTTGGCTGGTACCGACTTCAAAATAATGAAGATTGCGTAGAGAAATGGTTAAAATTTTAGCCGAATTTCAAAGGGGAATTATCTATAAGGACTTAGGCATTCTGTTCAATACTTTTAGATCCAAGGTATACATTGGTACAAAAGCTTACTTTTTGGTAGCATATGCTTGGACTATATGTATGACTTGGACTATAGTGATTTTGACTTTTTATGAAGTATCATAAAAAGTAAAAATCACTATAACTAGGTTGTTACGGGGGAAATTAAAATAAAAAGAGATTTCCCGTGACAATATATATATTAAAAAAGAAATAGGGGTCGTGGGCAGAAGGCCGTATGTATCTGGTTTAGCCTCTAGTGTCTTTAGAGATTGGTGGGGCTTTTAAACCACACGGCACTTAGCTGGATCTGTCGACGGTAAGGTATGACAACACGTGGCGCTTTCGGGTCCTGTGTTCGGGTCAGGAACTCGTCACGACGTGGTCGCCTAGGAGCGGACAGTCCGTGGCACAGGCCAGATAGTCATCCGTCTATAGGATGTAGATAGCGGTGCTTGTACCCGTACCGTAGTTCCCTGGAAACATTCATACCAGCGTGTGAAGAGTGTGGACCACAGCAGCCATGGTTCTAGCCCCTAACGATCCAACCATGGGCTGTGTATCCATCACAAAATAAGGGATAAGCGAAAAAAAAGATAAAAGATAAAATGATATAAAGGACAATTAATTTGATACAAACATCCTAATAATATCTAACAATGCAAGATCGGAAAAATGAAACAATGAAAAATTGAGCATGTGGCCAATCAAAAGGTTTGCCAACAAATTCTACAATGGTGCTAATTCACAGGAAAAATAATGTGTTTTAATTACAAGCGTGATTTACCAAACATTCACAACACAGATATTTCAAATTACTCACCCTTACACGGGGTTAAAATATTATAATTTTATAAACGACTACATCTTGCGTTTATAGAAAATTTTATTCTAAAAAGGAAACGTCATTCGAAGAAGTGCTATATATACCCTCCTCCGTCGTCTTTTTTTAAACTTTTGACAACTATGAAACTAAAGCGTAAAGAGAAAAAATCCAGAAACCAAAATAAAGTATATTATATTAATAATCAATATATTATGTACTATAATAATACAAATGTACTGTATTTTCATTATTAATCAAAATTTAATAATTATTTTTATCATTAAAGATGGAAGTAAAATCGATCTATGAATCAAATATTAAAGGAAGGCTAACGCCATTTTAGTAAGGACGTGCGCCGATAGATGGCGCCTAAAGCCTCTAAATGACAAATAATTAAGCAAACAAATCATAGATGACGGTGATTTTACGGAAAGGAAATGTAACTACGTTACATATCCCCCCCTGTTACCGAAGGATTTTGAGTGCTCTAAGGAAAAATCCTGAAATAGCTATTAAGTTATATAAAAAAAATACTTTAGGCCTTTGGAAAAATAAAATTCACCAAATTATCAAAATGAAGAATTAGGAAAATAAAAAAAAAATTTAGAACTGGAAGATAGTGCTAGTCTAGTGTTTACACGCATAAAACCGACAACCTATTCACACCATACCACATTCACATATATTCATACGTCATCATACATACAAATTGCACATCACATACATACTTCAACTTTTACAATGCATCTGGTCATAATTAGTGTGACTCGAGACGCCCTAACACACGAGTATTGTTCTCCGTAATAGAGGTAGAACAACACATGTCGAAGCTAAACGTTATTAGAGATAACGAACAGCAAAAACGCGAAACTACTAGCCTTCCAACAAAGTAACATACCACTTTAATAGTATTGGCTGCATAAGAAAGACCCCTTATTAAAGAAAAGAATCCAAAAAAAATATCCTAGGTGGATAGAGAGCAGCCAATCTAAAGTAGCAAAATAGTATTGGCAGCAAAAGAAAGACCCTTTATAATAGAAAGAATCCAAATATCCCGAGATGGATAAAGTGCTGCCTCACTAAAGTATACACCTACACAACTCCTCAACAGTGAGAGCTGGTATAATATTCCTAATCAAAACTCCATACTCCAATTCAGTCATTTTAAGTAAAACAAATTTTATTTTTCCAGACATTGAGAAATGAATTTAAAAAAAAAAAATTAAAGATTTTTAAGTAAGTTGTCAAAAGTAAAATTTTTTAAGAAGTTAAGTAACTAAGTAAATTCTAAAGTTTAAAAAGATATCACGTCTTTCCAAAACAAGTCAATGAATTTATCAGAAGTTAAATTCAATTTTAAAAGTTAAATTACCCAGTAAATTCAAGAAAAAATATTCACAACCCTAACGGTGAGTATATCTGTGTTGAGAAAATACAAAAATAATCAGATGTATTCTCTAAAAAATACACAAAAGAAATATAATTTGTAATCAGTGCTATATAAGATAACTAACTACAAAAACAAGATCTACAGACTATATGGTACAGACCATATACTTACAACAAGATGAAAAAAAAAACAGACAGTATAAAGTTTATTAACAATTTTTAAACTTTACACTACTACAATAAGGTACTAGTTACTACACTAAGTATATCCAACGCTCATAGTAAGTTAATATAAAAATAAAGTTAAGTTAAAGTTAAAGTGATAAGTTAATAGCAAAATAATTTAGAATACGCATTTAAAGTTATATGTAATTATTGTAATTAAATAATGTTAAAGAAGTAAAAGTTAAATTATAATAAAATAAAACAAAGTTAAAGCCAAAAAATCACATAAACATCATTGAAGATGATGCTGATGTGTGTGCATGTATAGGGTGTGGGTATGTGTAAAATAAATAGGTATATTAAAATAAATAATCTACAATATAAAAAAAGAACAAAAAATGACTAATATCCTGCCAAAAATGACAGGACAATAAAAAAGAATAATAATAAATATATTTAATAATCAAGAATAAATTTAATAGATTTTATAAATTTAATATTATGTCCACTGTGAAAAAAAAACACAGGGTTCCTTATGTATCACGGAACCCTAAAAAAAACAGTGGGTGTGTGCTGTAACGTTACCTGCCTCTTACACGTGTCCGTTACGTAACCTGAACCAATTCTACCCCGGGCCCAGACGGGTTAGAGTACTGAGAGAGTTGGATATTAAGGACGGCACAAGACAAACACCAAATACTGGACACACAAACCCGGGAAAAGACACCAGATGCCAAACCAGACTAAACCACGTTTATGGGCGCCAATTGTTACGGGGGAAATTAAAATAAAAAGAGATTTCCCGTGACAATATATATATTAAAAAAGAAATAGGGGTCGTGGGCAGAAGGCCGTATGTATCTGGTTTAGCCTCTAGTGTCTTTAGAGATTGGTGGGGCTTTTAAACCACACGGCACTTAGCTGGATCTGTCGACGGTAAGGTATGACAACACGTGGCGCTTTCGGGTCCTGTGTTCGGGTCAGGAACTCGTCACGACGTGGTCGCCTAGGAGCGGACAGTCCGTGGCACAGGCCAGATAGTCATCCGTCTATAGGATGTAGATAGCGGTGCTTGTACCCGTACCGTAGTTCCCTGGAAACATTCATACCAGCGTGTGAAGAGTGTGGACCACAGCAGCCATGGTTCTAGCCCCTAACGATCCAACCATGGGCTGTGTATCCATCACAAAATAAGGGATAAGCGAAAAAAAAGATAAAAGATAAAATGATATAAAGGACAATTAATTTGATACAAACATCCTAATAATATCTAACAATGCAAGATCGGAAAAATGAAACAATGAAAAATTGAGCATGTGGCCAATCAAAAGGTTTGCCAACAAATTCTACAATGGTGCTAATTCACAGGAAAAATAATGTGTTTTAATTACAAGCGTGATTTACCAAACATTCACAACACAGATATTTCAAATTACTCACCCTTACACGGGGTTAAAATATTATAATTTTATAAACGACTACATCTTGCGTTTATAGAAAATTTTATTCTAAAAAGGAAACGTCATTCGAAGAAGTGCTATATATACCCTCCTCCGTCGTCTTTTTTTAAACTTTTGACAACTATGAAACTAAAGCGTAAAGAGAAAAAATCCAGAAACCAAAATAAAGTATATTATATTAATAATCAATATATTATGTACTATAATAATACAAATGTACTGTATTTTCATTATTAATCAAAATTTAATAATTATTTTTATCATTAAAGATGGAAGTAAAATCGATCTATGAATCAAATATTAAAGGAAGGCTAACGCCATTTTAGTAAGGACGTGCGCCGATAGATGGCGCCTAAAGCCTCTAAATGACAAATAATTAAGCAAACAAATCATAGATGACGGTGATTTTACGGAAAGGAAATGTAACTACGTTACAAGGTATGTATCCACATAAATTTCGAAGAGTTCCCTCCATTCATCATGGATCCCATCATCAGGTTCATCACCACTTTGGTGACTAAGGCACAAATTTCGAATTGTAAGCCGTACTACCGTGTCGAATTGTAATTGTAAACAAAATAATTTTGCAAATAGGCTCACAAACGGCAGAGTAATGTTCAATTATATGCGTGTCTGTGTAAAATACTTACTATGAGAAGTAACTATTATATCGGCATAATGTGATGATGTATGGTGTGATGATGATGATTACTCTAACTGACAATTTAATGAACTACAAGCATATGCAATAGCATATGCTTGTAGTTCATTAAACAACCCCGAAATCCCCAAACATGTATCTATAAGGAATCAGCAGTTCTGTTCAGTACTTTGTATATTGTACTTTTGGGTAGCATTTGCTTGAAGTATTTAAGAAAAAGTCGAAATCACCATATTATGTGTCAATATAAATTTCGAGGAGTTCCCTCGATTCCGACTTTGATGTCAATAGGACCAATTTGGGATTATACCCTTTCCATCAAAAAAAGATATTTTAAAACATCGGTCCAGACGGCGGAGTAACCGTTGAACATACAAAAAAAAATATGTACAGCCGAACGTATAACCGCGTCCTTTTTTGGAAGTCGGTTAAAAATAATAGATGTCAAAAAGAATGTCAAAAAAATAAAACAAAAAATTTTGGGGCCACCCTTATCATATAGATTGTAGAGGTTTGAAAAATAATCGTAGTAAATTATATTAAGGTATACTCGTACAAAATGCTAATAACTGAATACAAAATTTCACAAAAATCGGTCAAGCCGTTTCGGGAGAGTTCTCTAACATACACTGTGATACGAGAATTGTACATTTAAGATTTTCTTCAAAAAGTATAACTCGTGGCTGTAAAAATATAATATATTGTATTGATATCCTAAATTATTTAGTTTAACATTGTTACCTCTTAGTCATCAAAAGCACTTAAAGAATTCAATCGTAATTTATATACTGATATGAGTACATTATTAGGCCTGGTGTGATCTATCAGGCGCCATCTATGGTGGAAATAAAGTACCTTATGTAATAATTGTACATAATATAAGATTTTCTTCAAAAAGTTATCACTCGTGGTTGTAAAAATGTATTGATAGCTTAAAGAGTTTAACATTGTCACCTCCTAATCATCAAAAGCACTTATGAAGTATCAAATATGTATTGTATTTTATATTTATTAAGTATATATATTTTGATAGTATACACTTACACGTTATGTTTGTCTTTATTTTAGTAAGGATATAATAATATGTAAGTAGTGTATTTTTGTAATGCAATTTGCTTGCTTTATGCTTAATTTGCTTGCTAAAATGCTTTAATCTCATCTCATAGGGCTGCTATGGTGTAAGAAGTTTCCCTCTTTGTTAAATCGTGACGTTATAAATTTTTCTTGTGTGCAATAAATTGATCAATAAATAAATTATGAAAAATCCGATAGTAATTTAAATACAGTTATATGAGGACATTATTAAGGGCAAAAGCCTGATGTGATAGATGGTAGTATTAAAGTACCTCATGTATAATATGTGGTCATAAATTCATAGGGATTCTGCCAGGGCTCAAGCCTGCACTTGATCTAAGCTAGGTGTATTCTAAAGCTTACTACTTGTATTTATTAGATGAATTAATTATTGTAATAATGTATGTTAATGTCAGAGTATCTAATACCTCATATCTGCTACTTTGTTAAAAAAAACAACTTAAACAACATTTTACTTAAAACTTAGATTTTATGTCGACGATATTAATATTTTTAAGAATAAATTTGATATTTTTTTTGCGTAAAACCTCTTTCACATAGATTGAATTAATAAATGAATAAAACGTATATTTAAATGTACTGTCAATTGTAATTGAGGTGACAAATAAGAAGATTAGGGGCATCACTGACGGTGAAGATTTTATGTTTACATAAAGTATCGCTTGCCATACAGTTTGTATGAATTATCACAGACGGCTAAGACACTGCATATTTTCATATTACGTACCTACTGTAATATGATATATTATATCCAGGCATCTTAAAATAAAATATTATAGTATCTTCATCGTGGTGACGCCCTTACGGGCCAGCTCACAACGATGAACACGGCGCGGCATTTTGAACATAGCTATTCAAATTGAACTTTATTCACTACAAAAAAAATATACACGTTTCATTGCAAGAGCAAATTCGAACTCTTGCAATGAAGTGTGTTTTTTCTTGTGTAGTGAAAAAAAAAACTATTTTAAATCGCTATTTGAAAAATGCTGCGTCGCGTCTCGTTGTGAACTGACACTAAGGTAGGTAAAAGGGCGTACCTGTCTGCGCCATCCTAAAATAGAGGAAAGCCAAATGCAGCCACTTTCCATCGACCGTAAAACGTGAAGTCCTTTATTGTGATTGTAAAACTCAGCTACAATACTTCAGGGGAGTAAAACGGGTCGGTCAACTTACCTGAAAACAAAGAACTAGAGTCAAATCACAGAAAATTCTTCACGTTTGAAATAAAAATCAAGGTATTGTAATAACTAATAAAGCATCTGCCGCATTTGCATCTTTTGAGTTTCCAAACAACACTGAATTGATTTGCTTCGTTAATAAAATTTGAAGAAATATTTTATTTATATTAGGTGTCCACAAAGGCTGTTTATTATATTCATTAAAAAAAATGGTATACACACATAACAGGTACTTTTTTTTTAAATTGCAAATTAAACAACACGCATAAAACACGGTGCTCATAACCACACGCATATTGCCCAATGCCCATACATTACATGAGCGCTGTGTTTTATGGAGCCATGTATCAAAGTTTTGCGCATACGGCATAGCACACCACTAGCCGAGCGGATGGAACAATGCGGAGACTACGCGGCGTAAATTCCGAAAAGTTTTAATTCTGTTTCACGCCTACAAATTCTTGAGTTCCCTGATTGGATCCACTATGTAAAACAAAAACAAAAGGAATCTGGATGCATAAAAAACAAATGGCAACAAAAATAAAGTAGGCATATAATTTTTATTTGATTCAATGTAATGTCATCTTGGTGTCCTCGAAAATGAAACAATTTAACTATGTACTTAACGGTGGTCGTTTATATTTCAATTGTCAGATTTAATGTCTACTACATTATATAGATCATTCCTTCATATACACCTTTTGTGAAAATTTCAACTGTCTAGCTATTACGGTTCATGAGATAATATAAACCTGGTGCCATACGGATGGACAGACAGACAGCGAAGTCACAGTACTAGGGTCACATTTTAACTCTTTGGGTACGGAACCCTAGAAACAATATTATACGTAAGACGTAGGAAAATCTTAAACTAAGGGTCAGCTTAGACCGAATTGTCAAAATTCGGTCTATCAAGTAAATCGAAATCAGAACACAATAAGATACACGTTTCCTTGCAAGATCGGCGCCCCGCTACTGGGCGGTCTAGTTTGACATTCGAACTCTTGCGACTAAACGTGTATCTTCTTGTATAGTGAATAAAGTTCAATTTAGAATCGCTATCTTAAAATGCGGCGCTGCGTCGCATATCGTCTCGTTACCCTAACTTACCCTAAAGGACTTGCAAAAAATCATTATTAAAGAATTCTCTTTTACCAAAATTAAATATATAATGACTTCTAGAGCGTTTTGTTGTGTGTGTAGCTAATAAATTGAACAAATAATTATAAAATATTGTTCGAACACCTTAATTATTCCATCGACAAAACCGTACAAAGAAATCTAAACCTTATTTCGATACGGTAAAAACTTTTAATAATACAACAGACTCCGTTGAAGAGGAACTCTACGAGTAGCTGTATAATGTGCGTCATTTCATCAAAATTACTAAGAACGCTTCGAGTAATCTTAGCGAATTTCATTTCGCTATAGTGAACGTAAAACGTCCTCCGGCTGCTGATTCTCGACGCCAAGGTTTGGAGTATTTAATGATAATCTTAACTGAATCTAGACTCAGACAATGGAGTGTTCACAAGGATTTCCGTAATGACCGGAGAGAACAAGAGAATTTCAACAAATAGTTCGTCTTCATTATTTCTTTATCTATTCATTTGTTAACCGACTTCAAAAAAAGAGGTTCTCATATTAATTATATACAACTGTGAATGAAAATGCAATCAAATGTTCTACTTAGAAAATGACAGGTTTTAATAATAAGAATGCTTTGTTTAGAATTTCCAGATGTAGAATACCTATTTATTTTGTACTATTCAAAATTTAAGAGCCAAATGAATTTTTAAAAAAATTTAATCACAATATTCAGGAATATTGTGAGTACATTCAAAATAAAATAGAAATAATAAAATAGAATATCTTATTGCGCTAGTTATATTTTGTGAGTAGTATCGCAATTTTTTTAATATTGTTAAATGAAAACTAATCACGTCTAAACCATAACCAAACACCTTTTTGTTAATACCTTAACCAAAAAATGGACAACCTTATACTTATAACCTCACTTATAACACCATAGTTTCACTACCAACGTAATAATATATCACTAAAATAGCACAAGACGTGGAGTCGTAAAACAAAATTTTGGGAATATCTTCCGTCCGTAATTCTATGAAGATTAATGAAGCAACGTAAATCCGGAACATAAAACTTTGTGTAGTTGTTGAAGAGGATACCTCGTTTTACGATTGCGTTACTGGTTAGTGAAACAAATTTTACAAATTAAACCTTATCACCGTGGAGTAAGTTGTAAATTTACGTAGACAATTAATGTCTATTTAAATTTGCAATATCCTAAGATTCTCTAAATTCGGAGGTACGATCGTGGAATTTATTGTGTCGGATTAGGAATAAATTTAATTTGTCGGATGCTACTTCAAGAAAACACGAGACGGTGGGTCAAGGAATTTCCAATATCCCAAAAACTCGAAACATTAATGAAATATTATCGCATAATATTTTTAATCTAATCTTTGTGATTTTGATAATTTCATCCAATTAATAAGATAAATAAAAGTTATCGAGGCGGTCCTATTTCAAAAGGATTTTTGGCTTTTCTAATATTGAAGTAATGATATTGGAGAAGTGTATTCTACATTCCCTAATAGCAAATCAATTCTCAATATTAAGGATTTCTGCAAATTACGGCATCTAATTTTTTCCCGATTTTCCTTTTCTTTCCCACAGACCAGAGTGGTCCTTGTCATGTTTTACTTCTTTGTATATTTTTCGTTAAATATTAATTCATTATTATAACTTATTTGCTGTCGTTTCCTGTACTTTCTTATTTTTAAAGTATCGACAGATGACATCACAACATCACATCACACCATCTGAAATTATACTCGTGTGTATTTTGGTACTAGTAGTGCAACTGCGAATAACCATTCTACCTCAAGTGTGTACAACAATATTGCTTTGATACCGTTCTTAGCAAACCAAACATTGCACATTGTGGGAAACCATAACATTTTGATTACAACAAACAGTCTGCTCGAGATTTATATTTGTTAATTATAATTTACTTAATATGAACCTCAGGTGCTTTATAGACTTCAATGACCACCTGTTTGAAATATATCAATATGTATCAATCCTTTACGTCGCTCAATTTTATTAACATCAATTCTTAAATCTTTTTGATAAAAATCCTATTTCAACAGTTTTATACTTCTTAGCTTAGATAAAGACCACTTTAAAAAATTAGAAAGTTCGAGAATATATTAAACTACTTAAGTTTACTATTCCGTAAAACACAATGCGACGTTTAATAAATCACAGAATATCGAAACCGCAGAATCGAATTCTTTGTATCCCAAATCAATTCCTTATTTAAGGGAACTCTTTGATCCTTTCCCACCGAGGTTGTCCAAAATCCGGACTATTCGTTCTGTGAAAGGGTTAAAGTAAAAATAGTTTTCGTAACAAATTTTCATTGTTACAAGAGTTTCGGAGTGGCTTGTTGCTTTGGCGTCGAAGCGTACTTCAAATCGTACCTATTGAACTCTCAACAATGGTATATAAAATTACGTAAGTTTATGTACTTTTTTTAAACAATATCATCACCACTGGAGCAAACATGAACAGCTAAATATTTCTAGATGTGTAACTATTGCAGCTGATAACAATAATTGTGATTAAGCCTGCACCTCAGATTAAATGCGCATTAGGTTTATGGAAGTTGTGAGAAGTTTGTGCTAATTAAAAAAAAAAAAGTTAAATTTCAGTTACAATATCTTGCTTATCATCACTTTCATTAATGATATCATTTAACACTGTGCTATGACCGGGGCTTCAACATATTAAAATCAAACTTGTTACATCCTTCAAGGATTTCGTGACTGAATTTTCTTTTGGGTTTATCAACTGAAGTAGCTTAAGTAATTTGAATCTAATCAGAGACAAATTCTATTACGTCTAGACTTCGGTTGAATAAATTAAATTTTCAACACTGGTTCTATTTATCCAACCCTTAATTTTCAATTATTCTCATTTAAACCCATTAAAATTGAATATTAATTACTTGGATAATAAACCCTATTCATTTCTCAGTTTTTACTTTAAGGCGTTTAATTATTTTTAAAAAATCAGCAAACATATTATAGAATGTTAACTGAAGAACTTTACACCACAATTTTAAATGTCAGAGAAATATTTAAATAGATTCATATTTCATTATTATGATGGAAGATTTAGGATGGCTTACCTTTAACTCCTCTAAAAATTGTATTTGACTGTATCTATAACTACACGAACAACATAACGTATTTAAACGTAAGCCAGCGAAAATAAAATGCAACGTGTAATAAAAAGTTTACTCGTGCAATAATTTTAAACTTGGCTACGAATTAGGTTAAGCAGAGTTTTAACGCTTAAAAAGTAAAAATAAATCTAATTGGTTATTAATGGTATTAATGTATTTTGGAGTACTAAATATATAAAAATATAATATAATGATAATACAACCTTTTTATGATTTAATGTAGTTTTAATAGCAGATTGTTGTATTGGGCGAGAATTTCTCAGGAGATTTTTATATTCGATAAACTGGAGTGTAAGTGCGGACCGCCATTTAGTAACCGTTAACTTTACGTTAACGTAACTGATTTTAACTAGATAGTTAACTGATCTGTTATTTACCAGGGGCTGTTTTCTGTTTTCTCTGAAGAAAAAAAAATACAAGACACATCTTATCAGCATAATAATATTTTTACTATAGAAAGTGTTAACAGGTATTGTTATGTTCGTTTCAGTATCCTAGAGTGCAACAACGTTTTTCCTAAATATCCAATAATGTAGAGACACGCTTATGGGTCAATTTACACCAAAACGATACGATACACGACGCGGCGCTGCATTTTTAAGATAGCTTTTCAAAATTGAACTTTATTCATTACACAAGAAGATACACGATTCATTGTAAGAGTTCGAATGTCAGGTTGCACCGCGCTGCACCAGCGCTTGTGCAGTGTATGAAACGTGTATATTCTTGTGTAATGAATAAAGTTCAATTTCTGATAGCTTTCTCTAAAAATGCAGCTCCGCCTAGCGTCGCAAATCGTTACGGTGTGAACTGACCCTAAAACAAACGAAATTTTTTAGTAAAGCAGTACGACACAGCCGTAACAAAACAAAACCGTCCATCCAAACGATTGTAATTAGCGTATGATCATTAGGCGTAGACCGTAGTTAATCGAGCACTCGCGCTGTTCAGCTAAATCTGTGGACTGCGGCGAACATTCCCGCTACACTTGCATAGAACTTTAACTAGGTACATAGAATTTGTCCCTGCAGCTGCATAACCATTCAGTTTGGTCCGTCCAATTTAACATCCACCACCGAATCTTCGAAACTTGGAAATAGGAAACGTGAATTGTAACTAAATTCTATAAAAATTACCGGGAAAATTGGGTCAACTGGCCATATCATATCAGAGTCTGGCAAACAAAAGTTGAACCTGAGAAACGCCGGAAAATTTATATATTTAATTATTTATTGAAAAAATTCAAATCATCATCATCAAACTTGATAATAATTAATTAATTCTAACAGTCTAACATGAGAAATAAAATGCAAAATAAAGGTTTTTTACTCTTTCAAGCAAAAACCACTGAATATTTGTCGAATTTTGATTTCCGATTAAAGGCACAAAAATACCTTCGAGATAATTTAATTAATATTAATATCTAGCAATATATGCCGCGAAAATTATTTCGCGGCATATATTGCTCTCACATTTGTTTGCTCAAAGAAATGTGTGAGTCCACACATGAGCATCGAGCATAAAGCACCTCCCTCCTCTCACACTGCTTATGCGCACACTTAGAAACAAGATCCTGCAAACACCACCACCAGTCCACCACACAAGCAACAATGTCAGCAAGACAGTGCAAGGGCCCACACCACCATCATGCAGGTTGCAAAACTCGACGCGCGTTAAGCCACCGAGATATCTATGTCCCGGTAAGAAATCGAAAGTAAAATGTATGGGATTTGACATAATGCATCGCAAGCGTCATGTAAATTAGCGTGACTTGTGTAAAATCCCATACATTTTTGATTTCGAAGTTCGCCATCGAAATTATCGAATTCACCTTGACTAAAGGCCCAGGCCGTTATTCCAGAGCGTGATATCCGAACACATCGTAGCAAAGTGGCCACAAGTTTGATCACGACACAACTTCGTACAGGTTATGTTGCATCGAATATAAAGTATCGAGTAGTTACCAACTTATCCGAACAGGAAATATATTTCCCATGCAAGGTATATATACCGTTGAATAGGGAATATTCGCAGGAACGGAAATTACACGTCTCTTACAATCACAATATTTCCATTCCTTAAGAAGTTTCTTATTAAAGGTTTTATAAATCGTGTAGTAAACAATCAATAAAATATTGTTATTGAAAATTTACTCTATCTAATAAATAGAATAAGCCACTTATAGGGCTATTGGCAATTTTTAGGTAGTACCTGCAGCTACAAGGAAACGATTATTATTAATAAATTATTACTTATCTGGGCATTTATTCCAAATTTAATTCCTAGTTTCATTCAGCTGGGTAAATTTTATTGTAATTTCAGCTCTGTAACACATGTTTTTATGAAAATAGGTGGGCCACAGAATATACTTTTTTCATGTGGAACCCATGTTTATTTTAGTTTTCATGATATCAGTGTTAATTTTGTTTTGCCCAGGTGAATGATAAACAGAATTTAGAGTAGAAAAATAATTATGCAGACGAGTCCAGTTTTAATATCAATTTAACCTCAACATTAATATTATATTTGAAAAAAAACAAAACCCCAGAAAAATTGATTATATGAGGATAAAAATTATTTACCGCCCTTGGCACTATCAATCCATATTGAGTACCTTTACTAACAAATCCAACGGGCTGAGGCCAGATTGAACATTTATCGGCTTTCAGTGTCATTTACTTCAATAAGCAGTCTGAAAGCTGAGCAAATCACTATAATATTTTAGATTTGATAATTATGGGGTACTGAACGAGGTGAATCAGAGTTATGCCAACCATCATGCATCGGGAATAACACACAACTCCTACAGACTTCAGTATTCTCCTTTTTATATACGAATCTCTTATCACAAAATTATTCTACGAAACAATGATTGAAGAGTTTAAATAACAAAATAAATTGTACTCAGTAAATAAGCTTTAATGATTTAAGATTAATGTGAAACTCACCTGAACCAAACGCAGGCGAATGAAACATTTACCTGTGTAATACCGGGATCTAAACCTACCAGCGACTCGTCTTGTCCACCCTGTCGACAAGCCACACTATCACTGTCGTTGCCTGACCCGCTATGGTCAAGTGGCGGCTCAGTAAACCGTGTGCTATGTTAATGTGAATTTTACGCCGGATACTTAATACTTATTCATTGATTAATTATTAATAAAATATATAAGTATCCTGTTTGTAGTGTGTTCATTCGTTAATTTTCTATATAAGTACAATTTATAACGATTTATTCAAGGGGGAAATGAGATGTCAACAAATTTGTTCCAGAAAATGGCAAACGGACGCACCGGGCGATTCAGAAGATTGGACTTTAATAATTTTTTTTTATACATAGAATGCAATAAATAAAAATATATTTGTAGTAAGGCATAAGGCTAAGCTGCATATTTTTTTTAAATATGCAGTTTAGCATAAGCCGTTGTTTAGTTTAAACAACGATTTAGTTACAGAAATATACATCGAAAATTTTGGCTTTGGAGAAGTACTCATCTACTAATTAAAATGTTTCTTATATATCTAACGTGATAATGCTCAGAAGTTAGAATTTTCGGGCTCTTTTTGGATAAAAACACGAAAAGAAAAACGTCGATGAATTACCATAACGTTGTCATTTACCTTATATTTGGAACGGTGTTATTGCATTCCAAATGGTAATTTCCAAAAATATATTACGGCACTTCAAATTGATGGGTTGCCCAAAAACAGGGTCAATGTTCAATACAATACGTGGCACAAAACACCTACAGAATTATGCTAAGCAGATAGGGATGTATAGGCGGTTTAGGTACGGCATCTTGTAAACGTCATAAAACGTAACAATAGTTCTTATTGTTTCTGTCATTGGGTTGAAAACGCAACGTGCACACATGAGGTCATTGAAGTTTACTTGCGCCGAGATGACACTCGTCTTTACGATGGAACGTCTCGCAATCCACCTCGATTGCTAGCAGGTACACATTCAAACGTGGATATTGCTTTGTCGCGAATAGCCTGGTTTATCGGGCATAAGGCTAGGACTATATGCTCTGGAAACCGGATCTTTTGTATCGAACATCAAAAAAATCGTTGGAACCCGTGAAGGCTAATATCGTCGTATTGCTGATAAAAATAGCGCGATATGTACATATTATTGTTATAATTTTATAGTGGTGGCAAGCCTTTTTACTTAACTTTTTGGCTTTTTCGTGGGTCGCGACATAAAATGGTTGAGAAACGATGAGTTATGGTATGGTTGGCTGGATGAAGCTGCTTAAGCAGTAAGACTACAAATTTTGACATTTTCTTTACTCTGCATGTACTTCGTGTAATTTTATTATTAGTTTAATTTTTAATTTAGGTAAATAGAGAATTACTATTATTTTGCGATTTGCTATATTATTTTGAAGTCAATATTTTATCATAACTTATATCGATCACTTGCCGTGTGCTGTTTTAGATTACCGAAATATATTCTAGAATTCAGGATCTAGAAATTCACTGTTAAATTGGCGTCGAATTTGAAATTCAGTTGACATCCGTCCGGCAGATACCGGTGACCTGTACTGCTAATCCTATTTTTGCTAACTCCATTACTGATATCGACCAATATGTTTCCACGTCGGTGGGCGATACCGATTTAGACGACCATATTTGTCACTGCATTCGGAATATGGCATAAATTGTAAATTTCAGACTATATACTAAATTGAGCTTGTTATCATAAATGGAAACAGTATTCTGATTTTAGAATAATAAGCGGAAAAACTTTTAGTACGGGGACTCTCAACATATATTTTGCCTTTATGTTAGCTCATTATTTTATCCAGGGAAGATATTACGGATGTTTAAGAGACAAGACTCCGGGTGATCGCCAAAATTTAGGGCGCGCAAGCCGTTGTAGGAGAGTGAGGATTTTATTAAAAACTATTTATGCAAATTATCGAAGTTTCTGGGTTGTCTAGCGCCCATTTCCTCTATTCCCAGCTACCCGTCATTTTGATCGACGAGGGTTTTTACGATTGCGGACATATCCTGCGTCGGATTAACCCGTAACTGACGCCAAGGTTGTGAATTTAAATGGGCATTAGTAATGGACTCGACGTAACACGCCATCGCGGCTTTAAATTGAAAATGCATGGAAACGGGGGATTAAGTTGTATCGCAGAGTAATAGAAAGCAGGGAATTATAAATACCATAGCGTATTTTGTAAGATATATATTTCCAGCTTTAAATCTTGAATTATACAATCTTCATTTTACATAACAAAATACATAGATCCACCTTATATGATAAGGTTTAAACACAGTTGTTTGAACACAGTTTTAAATGCAGACATCTACTCTCGAATATCACTTTAAGCTTTAGAGTTTACAGTGAACAAAAAAAAAGCAGAAGAACAAAATTTTAATGCAGAAAACAAAGCAGCAGTTGTGCGCTACAAAACCTCATAGTGTCTCAACAAAGTTTATAAAACACAATTAAATCTGACGAAATATACGCAAATTACAAACACTGAAGGTGAGCGCGGCGTCTTCTGACACTTATGAGTTTCAAAACTAGCTGGATTAATACCGAGGTTTATCCAACCTGCTGAATGTTGAAACTTTGGGAAATTGCTCCACCGCCGCACAAAGTGTCGCACTTTTGTTGACAAAAGGTGGGATGATGATATAAATTCGGTCCAACCGTCGATTCTAAAGAAAGTAACAAAAATATACAATTCTTATACGGGAAACTTAGAGATCTAACAAAAGGTACTTAAAGAAAATGAGATTATTTTCGGTATATTTAGCATACTTTAAATATAAATAGATCAGAGAAAAAAGTGAGAACGTCCTAAAAACTGCATAGGATCAATAACTGAATCTCCATCTGCATAAATATATAGCAGCGCCCGTTTATGAACAGTTCTATAACTTAATCACAACCAATATTTTGGTTATGATTCAATGCAACATTAACTGGAACAGATTTTGTCCAATAAATTATTATTATACAACCACGCAATCGAATTCACGGCCAAATTGAATTAAATAACTCATGTTTTGGTATTTAAGTGATGCGACGAATTATCCGTGACCTGCAATAAATGGCTGTGATATATTTTTACGTTGTAATAGTTATGTTCAAATTTAATTCAGGAGCGATAAACTATCGCGGTAACATTATGAGTACCTAACACAGTGATGGGAGAAGGTTATATAGTACGAAAAACTAACTATGCAGCTACGAGTATAAGAACCTCAATTCTTTAATTTGGAAATAATCTTTATGAATTTCAACTAACATCGGGGTTTGGGTATCTTTTCAATGTACGAGCTCACTCTAGGCTGCTCCGAGTTGGTTTTGTTTTCAGAATTACAGGCAATAGGGTCAGTTCACATCGAAACGAGACAATAAGCGACGCGGCGCTGAATTTTTAGAATAGTGATTCAAATTTGATCATTATTCACTACACAAGAAGATACAAGTTTAGTTGCAACAGCGGCGCCGCGTTATGCAGAACGGTGAAGTTTTACATTCGAACTCTTGCAATTAAACTTGTATCTTCTTGTGTAGTGAATGAAGTTCAATATTGAATCTTTGCTTTTATTGCTAAAAATGCAGCACCTCGTCGCGTCTCGTATCGGTGTGAACTGACCCTATTGCCTGTACAATATTTTCCTTCACTGTTAAATTGGGACCATACGGGATCGAATCAGAACATTTTCCGCGTGGCTCTATCCTCCTTGAATTAAAATATTTAGCACCTCTCCAATATTCAAAGGCTCTAGTTATGTTCATTTAAGTGTAACTAACATGAGTATGTTTACTGCAAGTAAACTAACATGTTATGCTTCCAGTACTTCCAATACCGCTAAAGCCACAATGTCCACATTTATGGCATGCCTGTTGCCCGGTGACTATCGTGCCATGGATCGTTGCTTTGCACGTCAATAGATAGATAAAGAATTGACCCAAGTCCAAGATATTGATGAGTATCGTGAACAAAAATTAACCATAAAAAATGAATAAATAATATTGTTAACTTGTGAAGAAAATGATTTGCAGATAAAACTTTTCACTAATCTTTATTATGATCATATTTTAACTTGTCACAAACATTGAAATATACAATTTTACTTCTATGCCACTACTTAGACAACTGTTCACAACCAACAGACTGACTAGTGAATGTCCGACTGTCACGGCCAAGTCAAGTCTCTGCCTGCCAATCCCCACTATTCCCACTCTACCTGATCACCAACCCGACAAACAATAACTCAAATGGAGTTATGCCGCGAATGTCAATGTGCGACGTTGTTGTTTTGTATTTCTTCCAAAATTTGTGTTAATTCGGTTCTTAATGTGTAATATTGGTAGAATATTAACCATTAGATATTCGTTAACGTGCACAAGTGTGGGCAAGTGGTACAACAACAAAAAGCGTGCTATTTTGTGGTCCTCCAAAACTCCCTAGGAACTTTCAGTAAAACTTAACTGACTCGACTCATTGACTGCACTGACTATTTATTTGAACTTTGACTTGACTTTGCACTACGATTTAGAAATACGGTGTTGAAAATTTCAACTAAAATTCTATTTCGCGCCTTTTTAACTTGACACTGGCAAATTGTTATAATCCGATGCCATTTATTGACAAAAAAAAACCCCGCTAAACGTCATTCTGATTGGTCGACTGACATTTCAGTGTTGCCACTTAAAAATTTAATAAAATACCAAAGTGAGTGAAGTGAAAGTTAACAATATTTATCTCTTTACAATGTGTATTAGCAATTATTCAACTAATGTTTTGTTATGTAATAGTGTCAATAATATTCTCAATTTCCTTAGAATCTATTAATTAATTACTTTTATCATTACCATCGCATACGCAACAGTTACTGTTCCGTGTTATGCGGTTACATATTCGCGTTACACCGGCTGACGTCACACTCCATTTCGCTTTATCCACTTGTTTTAATTGACACAATTCATCATTATCAACCTGTTTCTGGTCACTATACATCTATTGTAATACACATTATGTGATTGACGTACGAGTACATGATAATATTTTAACATCGGCTTTCTTCGTTTATTAAGGATGAATTGTGTCGTAATATTTCTATGTAATTGTGTCGTAATGTTACAGTACGTGTAATAATATAATTAACTAGATGTTGGCCACGACGTCGTGCGCGCTAAAGGAATTTTCGAGGAACCGTACATTTTGCCGCAGTAAGAAGTAGAATATTTCCTTCCCGTGATCCCGTTCCCGTGATGATTCCCGTGATCTATTCTATATCTGTGCCAAATTTCATCAAAATCGGTCTAGGAGTTTCGTAGCCTATACAAAGCAAACAAACAAACATTTCCTCTTTATTATATTAGTATATATGATTTCAAAAGTAAAAATCTTGATAAAAGAAAAAGTTACGTCATCTTGATTTTAGAAGATTTTATCAAATAAATGCGGACTGAGTGCTAAGTGAGTTTTTCTTTTCGCATTCGATCGTGAGCGCGTCTGGCGTTTACTAGGAATTTGTATGTGATTTGACCTAGTTGTCGCGTTTACAACTAGGTGGCGCTGTACAAATCACATACAATTTCCTAGTAAACGCCAAACGCGCTCGCGATTGAATGCAAAAAGAAAAACTCGCACTTAGCACTCTGATTATACTGCAGATAGCAAATGTCAAAATGCTAAGATAACAAATGTCAAACCTCGACTGCCCCAAAACAACCCAAAAGCAGACCAGTTTAAGTGTGGACAATTTTTGTCTCGACATACGGTCTCGCCTATAACATATAGGTCTATGAATGTCACCTATACTCCGTTAGAATACTTATCGCCGATTGAAATTGACGTAAATTGAAAATGAAATAAAACCTACAATAATATCCTTTTCATGGTTTTAATTGAAAATTAACCGTATACAATGTCAAAGCGATGACGTTATTAATTATTATTATTAGAAAAGTATACATAATATGTTCCTCGTGTCAAATGAAGGTAATAAAATAAAGTATTTACACAGCTGCGTTTGCTTATTTCGTTACGCTATGTCGTAAGCTATTGTACTTTAATTATTATTGTAAGAATATTATAATTTCCAAACGTTAATTTAGATCAAAATGTGCTGATGTACAAAATTCTAAAGTTTATCTTATTATAATATTATCTTACACTTTAAACGACTAAATCTTGTATATAAGTATATAATCGGAATCTTGGAAACGGCTGCAAGTATTTCCATGAAATTTAGTATGCATGGAGTTTTTTGGGGGAGAAAATTCGATGTAGCTATCTTCTTCTTCTTCGGGTTTAACGCGTAAAAAAACGGCGCATTTTTAAGTTAAATAATATGTTTTCCTTTCGTAATTGACACCGACAACAATATAAGACACAGGCGTATTCGTAACATTCTTTTTTTTATGTATCGAAGGCAAAATCGAGTCCTGACGTCACTGCGACCCAAGTGGATCTACTGTGACTCCTCCGCGTTATAGTAGCTGTCAATGCGCTCAGTACTCGTACTGGGCGCGTCATCCCACCCCAAGTAGAGGGGCTATGCCCGTGGTTTTGGTTCCCCGCCCAAGGCCCTTTTCAGAGGCCCGGCGCGAGAGAAGAGTCTCCTTCTCTGCTAGTTGCCCTAGGCCTATGCTGCTCGTAAACTGTACCGATGTGTGGTTGGGTTTGGTGCTACGAATTTCCTCTGTGGTGAAATATGCGCGGTGGCCAAGGTACCTGTTTAGGTATTCAATTATTGTTTATTTATACCTTACCGATGGCGGCCGGGGTTAGTGTTGGAATGTTTGCGTTTTTGGCAAATTGTTATATCTGGTTCGAGTCCCGGTCGGACGAAAAAGTATTTATGTGATGAATTTTAAAATTTCTTTTTTAATGTTTTATATCTTCTCAATTATTTTGTCGTTCTACTAAAACTCCGAGCAAAGCTCTATCTCCCAGAAACTAAGAGCATGAAACGCCAACGGCCACTAGCTGTAGGCTCGTACTCACACTATGATAAAGTTGCCGATCTAGTTTCAACGACACTACGGTAATGATCATGGTTATTGACATTACCTACCTACATACACCCCCTCGGTAAACGCGTAGGTCCTTCCAATATCAAATATTCACCTAAAGTATGTACAAAGGAGCCTTGGCATTCGTCGAGACGTACAAATGCTTGCAACACGATAGATACTCTGTGACTCAGTGGTTAGCACGTCGGCGCATTAGCCGTACGTCGCGGGTTCAAATACCGCCGATGGAACGAAATGTTTACTATGTTCCTTGGTCTTGGTATGTATTTAGTACACATGTACTATAAATATTTATCTTGGATGAGTATTTTATATTAATAGCATAATTAAAATCGTAGATATTGTATGTGTATAGTATAAAGGTACCTGTGATTGTACCTACAGGACCAGATTGACGTGGTGTAAAAGCGTCCAATAGATATTCTTATTACAATATTATACTACAACGCTATATTTAAATGAAGATGACGAAATAAAAAATACGCACTGATGAACATTAAACGAGACAATCTTCTATATAATATAATCGGCTTATCGACAAAGCCTACTTGTAGCCATGAATGTAATACTTGTATTACCATGAAATTGAGTATGCAGGGAGTTTTGGGGGGAGAAAAATCGATCTAGCTAGGTTCTTATCCCTGGGAAACTACGCATTTTTAAGCTATGTATTTTTTCTTCTTTCGTCGTCTATCATTATCGTCGTCGTCTATCTATATATTATATCAATAATTTTGATTTAAATACGTCAGTGCGATTGGCGCGTTAGTATGAGTACACGTATACTTATTGCGTTCGCATACCGGGAAGATAAATATTTTTGTGATTCTATTTACTTTTTTAAATTTATCAGATCTCCGAGCGAGCTCGGTTACCCAGGTACTTTTATTAATGTATCGTTTAGTTATCTAAATATAACAACTTTTTAGGGTTACCTACACAAAGGGTAAAACGGGAACTTAATACTAGGACTTGTCTGTTGTCTGTCTGTCTGTCCGTCCGTGCTAGACAGGTGAAATTTTCGCAAACTGTCGCCGCTATAACTGTTGTTACAACACTAAAAACAGAATAAAATAAATATTTAAGGGGCGCTCCCATACAATATACGTGATATTTTTGCCGTTGTGTACAAAACCCTTCGTGCGCGAGTCCGACTCGCACTTGGCCGATTTTTGAAGTCGTTTAAGAATAGAATGCGATAATGAGATTAAAGACACAGAAACCGGTACAGTCAAGCACAAAGGCATTACCTAAGCCATTACAATATCGAATCGTGAGAGCGTCATCTTGTGCACGTTGGCTTAGTACATTTTTGCATTAGTTGTCTTTAAACATTTAAATATTAAATGAAACAGAAAATATCTTTTGAATTCTGTCTCTAGAAGCGTATGTGCCAGATATTAAAATGAGTGTCACAACAAAGACAAAATAAATATTTTTATATTCTGGCCTCAAATAATACACCTAACATTATAAAGATGAAATATTTGTCTGTTTTGTATGTTTGTTTGCTAGGCTCGAAAACTATTGATCGATTTTGATGAAATTTGGCACAGTAGAGCACGAGGTAGGAGATGGGCTACTTTTTATAACGAAAAAATGTACGTTTCCCACGGGATTTACATTTACGCGTACGAGTTCGCGGACAACGTCTATATTTAAGTGATTGGCTTCACAGTTTTAATACGTACAGTTAAATCAATTTTCTAATGTATTTCGGGAATGGTCGTTTTTCGTAGACTACATCGTCGGTTATTTTCATATTAAAACAATAATAGCCGAGAACTATTAGCAAAATGGTTACGCTGAAAGTTATTATTAATACTTATTCAAATGTGTTAAGTCAAATCTGATATATAACCATAATGAATATTGAACCGAAATAAATAAATTAAACAAAACAGTAGAAGGATAATGTTGAAATACATTACGAAATATAATAATATTATAAAGATAAAAACTATTAGCATTGTGTTTATGAAATATGTACCCATTACTATTTCAATACTCTATCTGTATAATATATATATAATAAAATGATTGAAGTGTCTGCTTGTATTTTAAAATTAACAGCTTTATGCTTAATGCAGATGCTACTACCATCTCATAACTGGTACCTACAAAAAATATATATTAAAAAAAAAATTGTTTGTCTTTTTGTTCCGGCTAAATTCTGAAACGGCCGGACCGATTGCGACCGGACTTTCACTGTCAGATAACTGATGTTATAAGGAGTAACTATGGCTAATTTTACCTCAGAGTTCCGTTAAAAAAATGGTGTTCCGTTTCCATTAATTACACGAAAACGTAGTTGCGGACTCAGCTAGTATATACATAATACATATAAAACTATTAGCACTGTGTGTAAGAAATTTTTCCATTATTATTCCAATAAAGATTTCACATGATGCATAAACCAAAACAAAAGATAATCAGCGAATTAAGAGGCAATCCTATTTTGTAACCGGTAAAGTATAAGCTCCGTCGCGTTGCGAATTACAAACGCAACAGCACTCTGCCAGCCAGCTTAGCATGAGTGTGCAATAATTGGCGATTGGCAAAAGCGATGGCCCATTCGAGGCCATATTGATAATGGCAAACGACGCGTTCCTTACCAAATGGTATTATTATGCTGTAAGCGGTCAGCGCCGCGGCCGATACTATTGGTCCGCCGCCAAACGCCCAGGGATCGTAGAGCGCTCGGTTCACAGATCGTGTGAAAATAAACAATCAATGCTTACACAGAGGTGGTTGTGGTCGAAATTCGCCCATAATATTTAATACTAGCCGGCTCCGCCATAATATGTAATATTAGCCGGCTCCGCCCGCGTAAATATACTATCGAGTATCCCGCGGGAATACTGTAATTTTAAGGGATAAAAAGGAGCCTATGTTTTTTTGGCAGATAACTAACGTAAACGTAAACTAAACGTTTACCTAACGTAAACTAAACTAACGGCCAGTTTCAATAACATATCTATCTACCAATAACTGTTTGTTAAAAACGTCGTCATTCAATCACTTGCCAGTTTTTCGCGATACAAATGTGACGTTTTTAACAAATAATGGTAGATAAATAGGTTATTGAAACGGGCCGTTAGGCTACTTTCACCTAAAGGTTCCGTTTAAAAAAAAGGGATTCGTTTCCGTAAGTCTTCGCTAGCGAAGTTGGCGGCACTAGCTAGTAAATAATATTATATAAACCTTAGTAAAAATCAGAGACAGTAAATTAATGCTAGCACGGTTAATGTTGATGATTATGATCGAGCAAATGATCGGCTCAAGATCGAAACACTAAATTCGATCGGTAACGTGCCTTATCTCTGGTGACATTACTTAGAGGAAAATTATTGAGAGATATAACCGATTTTGTCCCTATATTTCTTTCTTCAATAAAGATTGAATATTTTTTTTAAGATATATATATATTTTTTTTTTTTTGAAGATTGAATTTTTGTACAAAGGTACAAAAATTCCACTATCGACTGACTCAATTGGATATCAAGCCTCATATAAGTAGGGAATGCTACTTATTCTGCTACATACTCTGACCAAATATAAAAATGAAGACAGAGGTTTGTCGCATAAAAACTGAGGAGGGTTTCTTATGTATGTAGTGCGCGTGTAGCACTCACTACAATGTACATACATAAAAAACACCCACACACACACACCGAGACAGCTCGCTTGACAAGTTAAGGCGTAGTTACGTGACATGTTACAAGGCGTAGTTTAGACCGGCGTCACTGTGTGATGCACAGAAAACTGTCTTCACTTTTTTATTCGGTATTAAAACATTATAATAACTATTTTGTATCCATACACACAGTACATGCAGTCCAAAATCGACACGGTCGTGTCCCCAACAAAAGAATCATTGTTACGGCAATTATTCGGTAGGCGCATGAACAAACCGCATACGATACATTTTTTAGTCACGACTCATGATATAATATTTTCCAAAACCACAATTGTTCTAATTTGTTTTGAAATTCAAACAATAAGTAATACTTGAGTAAGATTATCAAGTATATTCCTTTTAGTTATAAATACCAATTTTAAATAAAAATATAAGTAGCTAAAATTTTTACAGGTTTTTAAATTGTTCTATTCCTTTGAGAGTTTGATACACGCTTTATGACCCAATCAATATTATTCTTATTGCACACACAGGTTTTACACACACACGACGACCTCTATGGCTCAGTGGTTGAGCGTGTTGGTGCTCAAGCCGGGGGTCGCGGGTTCGAATCCCGCCGAAGGAACAAAAAGTTTTATGTGTTCCTGGATCATGGATGTGTATTAAATATGTGTATAATATAATAAAAATCTTAAATATATGTATAGTATAAGAAATATTAAATATATTTCCGTTGTCTGGTACCCGTAACACAAGTTCTTCGAGAACTTACCACGGGACCAGATTGACGTGGTGTGAAGCGTGCATAGATATTATTATTATTACACACACATCTACTAGTTCATTTTTTTTTTCTCCTGAAAGTTTGTGCTTTGCTATATCTTCGAATCATAATATTATATAAGGTCGGATACTCAGGCACATGATCCACTTCTTATGTAAAGACGTTTAGGCAGAAAAATAAATGTCATATTCAAACTAAACAAAAAATCTCATGTATGGGTAGACTCTCCGCAAAAAGCAAACTCGGGTGAGTTGACTATGACAATTATTTTTCTGCATAATAGTCTTTACATAAGCAGTAGTTCCATAATATGCCCGAATTATCCATAATTGATTTTACCAAACCATATACGGGTGCTTGGAAGAACGTAGTCCATGAAATATAGATGGGGGGGTGAATACAAATCATTTGAATTGTGAGAACGGTGCAGTCTGAAATTTGGTACAGTTAAATGGAGCAGTCTGAAATTTGGCACAGTTAAAGTTAACGTGGTATATGCAAAATGCTACTATTTTTTTAAATATTAATAAAAATAACAACAACATTCACTACCTCAGATATTATTATCTCACACTATTTTGCGTTTGAACAATAACAGTAGTTGACATTGGATTGACACTTGTGCCAATCTGTCTTTCCCATTCCATAGAGAACAATTACATTTCTTCTCTATCCATAGGCAAAAGAACCCATACAAAGTTCAAACTTAAAAATGATATTACGAATTATTACTTGCGGGGCGAATTTCGACCACAGGGTGACCTCTACTTATCTATATTTATTTCTATAATATTATTTATTTATTTTACAGCAATCTGTCATCTTAAAATTGACGATTTAACATAATTATTATTAATTTAAATATCAGATACCCACAGTTTTATTTTCGAATGATCAAATTCCATAACAACGAAATAGTAAAATTCAAGGAGAATCCTAATCAAGGAATATATGTGTCAGTCGTACAAATTGAATGTCTTTAGGTGCAAATTGTCAGCACAAATTGGCACAATAGCAGTTCCCGAGGATCCCGAGCGTCAATTAAAACGTATTACACTCTAAATTCTACGACGATAAATTGTGAAATGTTGGCTTGTTCAGAAGATTTAGCTTCTACGTGTGATATTTTGTAACAAGCATACGTTAAAAATGAAATATTGTTTAGATTCTGAAATGATTATGCAACTGTGACCATGGCTCCGTAATATTTCCAAATCAAGAAGACTGTGGTAATTGGCTTTAAAATATTAAATATATTTTATCTTTGAACTTTAAAGAGTAATCAATATAAGTATTTGAAGCAACATAAAATGCGATTAATTTATGATTGATGTTCATATCTACGTCAGTTAATATTAACAGCCTTGAAAATGATCTTGGATCACAAGTTGAAGATATAAAAAGTAGGTTTAATTTAGTGGAAATTGTAGGTACGAGATTTTTAAGATTTATTTAGCAAAACACACGTACAAGTATATCCTTGTATTTACACAAGCTGGGGCATTAAGGAGATTTATAACATTCACTTAACATGATCCATGTAAGAATTTTAGGTGGAGCGGTCTAGAAATTTCTTAGCACACCCGACGTACGCTGGACTTAATTTTGGATACGTTCCAAGTCCCTCGTAGCTTGGACACTTAGAATCTATAAATCCGTTCTCCCTGCTCTCTACGTTATAACACTGTCCTCCGGTCTCATTCATTAAGTTAGATAATTTTGAAATTTAAGCCAGGCTTAAAGAGATAGTTCCTTATTACAGTTCAGAATAAGTATGGTAGTTTTAAGCTTAATCCAAGTGAAAGGAAAATGAAATAATATTTTAAAGTTAAAACAGTAATAATAAAAGGGAAAACCACTTACTCTGTTTGAGTACCTAATTCGGCATTACCTGAAAAAAGATAAGAAATTAATCTTAAAAATATTTTTCTATTAAATATTTAAAAGTGCAACGCTAACATTTTCTGTATACGTTGTGTATAAATCTAGTAACAAAATGCTGCAACAAATATTACCAACGACGGTAAAACTATGATTTGCGCCATTAGCAGCACTACTTATCTGCGAGGAAAAATTAAATAGTGTGCTACATAATGTTAAGACTTTAGGTGTATATGTATACCTATTTAAAAATAAAACAGTTATTTTGTCAAACGAATAGTTGGTAAGCGACTACCGCTGTCCATGGTCACTCGGAACATGCGGGTAGAATCTATAAGCCTCCAAAATTATAGAATTTAAATATATTAAAAGAAAACATTGCGCATTTGGAACATGTTTACTTTTTTATTACATTTGTGTGTTATGAAACCACATCAAAAATAAGGTATTCTCAGCAAATATTTCGCTTCCGTGAATTTTTCTCTTCTGTACTTTAATTTTGAGAATTCTTAAGCTTTCGCTTATGTTATAAGTTTAAAGTCAGATTCAATTACAATATTAGAACAAAAGATTACATCAAAGAGTTAATTCAAAGACATCAGATCTTACTAATTGAATCTAAATATCAAACAATTTGAAAGCAACGTTAATTTGAACTTGAAGATCGTTTCAATGTGTTTAAATTCCGTTTAATTTTAAAACGCAATTATTATAACTCAATTGAAGAAAGGGACTAATTTTGTCGATACTAGAATAAATGAAGAAATAGAATTAGAAAAGTACTTAGTTACTGTCATCAAAGTTAATTTTGGTATAAAAAAACTAAAGGAATTAAAGACTCTTAAACTGACTCAAACACATAAGGATGCAATAATATTTACACATGACAGTTATATTCACCGTAAACAGCCCTCCGTGATGTAGTGTTTAGAGCTTGGCTCTCGATTCGGAGGTCGTGGGTTCGACCAAAATGTTGTTTCCAAGTTTGGTTAGGACAATGCAGGCTGATCACCTGATCGTCTGACAATAAAAGATGATCCATGCGTCGGATGGGCATGTAAAAAGTCGGACCTGCGCCTGATCTCTCGCCAGTCGTGTCGGTTATCCGTCCCACTGCGCTACGAGAGTAAAGTAGGATAGAGTGCTCTTGTGTACTGCGCACACACTATAAAATTACTCCTGCGTAGCTGGCCTGGTTTCAACGAAACCGGCCACCGTCACCGAAATCGGTGTGGGGAGCTATTATTATTCACCTTTATTGCAATGACATCAACAAATCTAATAAATAAAACTCAAGTCGTCTAAAAGTAATTGATTGATTGAATTTTCAACACGAGCGAGCACGGTTCACTGCCTTCGGGCAAACGCAAAGGTCAGACCGAACGATGTAAGGAACTATTATGCAATTTGAGTCTTTGGTACGAGAGCTTTAATGTTATTGGTATCAAGAGGATACGAATGGACGTGGGTATAAATTATCATGAATCTGTAGATAATGTAAATAAAATATAGATAAATTGTATGTATAGTGTAATTAAGATTAAGCTTTTTAATATTGTTTTTGAATCTAGTCGTTTTATAAGACTGTATGTAGGTGCCTAGCTATTAAAAAGTTTAATTAAGCCAAATAAACATTTAAAATTTATATTAGAGCAGGTAAGTTCGGGAATTATATCCCTGTCCTATAATATTTACTTCCGGCGTTTACTTCCCTACTCCCCTACTCCCCCATTGTCTGCAGGCTAGCAGTAACAGTGCTTGTATTCACCGGAACCATTTTAAGTTTTCAACAACGCTCGATGTCCATTTTATCTCAATTCCTATTGAGAGAGCTTGTTATTTTAACAAACAAATGGTGACATTCTATAAGAATTTTACTAATCGTTTTTGATACCCGACCCGAATTATGCACTGTTTAAAATGTATAAATCTGATAAAACTTGTAAACTCTGAGTTTTATGTAACAAAATGCTTGTGGTAGTCCATAATTAGCGCCATTGCTCTAAATCTAATAATAATTTAAAGCTTTTATTTATATTAAACGTGGCAAAAACTATAAAAAAATCATGATTGATATTCCGTTAAGCGTATTACATTGTTAAAATATTCAAAGAAAACACAGACAGTCTAGTTATCTTTACAACGCCCACTTAGGCTGGTGCGATAAGGGCTATTGTATTACAATCGCTAATTCAAAACGAGCACAATATTTAATATTTTTTAATAGTATAGTAATCATAATATAGTTCTATACAGTAAATGAAAAAAAAAATTAATTTTCTTAGAAATGTAAACACTAGGTCCTTCGAGCCGGATACATAGTGTCAAGAATTGAACAAATAATATATTATATTATTATTAAAAAATACCTAAAAATGGTTGATAGTAATTGAATTCTTAAGATAAATAAATCATTTTGTCTTATAAGTCAATCAAAACGTGATCAAATGAAGCTTAAACTAATATACAGGACAAGCTGTATCGAGCTTGAGGGTCGAATCAGATTACAAGCTACATCTTGGCTATCAATCACGTTGGTAAATCTAAGCTGTCGTACATACACAATAGCTTAATTTTCAAAGCCATGTACATCTTGAGTACACAGCATAGGTACATCCCTGGAGATATGCAAACTAAATGTGTTTATGGAAATTCTGATCTTGTTTTATTTACTGATACGAGAATCTCAGATGAGATTATGATAATATTTTTAAATGATAAATGTTATTTTTTAGGTTAAAAGGGTTACTAAAACAAATATTTCTCCTCTGTGGCTCAGTGGTAAGCGTGTTGGCGCTCAAGCCGGAAGTCGCGGGATCGAATCCCGCCGAGGGAACCAAAAGTTTTCTGAGTTCCTGGGTCATGGATGTGTATTAAATATGTGTACAATATAATAAAAATCTTAAATATATGTATAGTATAAAAGTATTAAATATACTTTCCGTTGTCTGGTACCTGTAACACAAGTTCTTCGGATACTTTCCATACATTCGGCCAAACTGATGTGGTGTGAAGCGTTCATAAATATTATATTAGGTGATTACATATGAAGTTGGCGTTTTGTGAAGGAGGAACATAAAGTCGATTTTTTTAAACATAATATATTTATTTAATCAAAGTATATATACTATTGCTATGTATGCACTTTTGCCATCTCATAGGTAGTTCATCGATTCCTTTACTAAAGAAACCATTCGGACAGGAATCAATAAATTCCAATCCAAATCCAAATTTCGAAAAAAAAATGGTAATCTGTTGGAACAAGGTTCGGGGAGTACGGTGGATGTCTCAGACATTCCAATTGAAGCCTCTCTAGTTTGGTAGCCGTCTGTTGTGCAGTGTGTGGTCTAGCGTTGTCCTGAAGCAGCAGTGCTCTAGAGCGAATGACCAACCTCGGTTGTTTAACAGCTAGCTTTTCCATCATCATTTGCAGTTGCTGGCAATTGACATCTGCCGTAATTGTCTGGCCAGTTATACAAAAGCTGCAGTTGGCACAAACACTGGCACTATTGAACCAAACGCTCCTAAGTAACATATTTTGAGGCAATTTTCGCTTGGGGCAGGCTTTGGCTGGTTCGCCAGGGTTCAGCCATTGCGATGAGCGTTTCCAATTATCTTAAAGGATCCACTTTCCATCACAGGTTTCGATTTAAAATCCCTTCATTATTGTGCCGGTTGAGTAATGTAACGCAGCAGTCGACGCGCGTTTGTCGGTTTGCTGCACTCATTTCATGAGGTACCCACTTTTCAAGCTTTTTCACCTTCCCAATTTGCTTCAAGTGGATTAAAACATTTATCACTAACACCGCAGACTGCAGCAAAGTCGGACGTGGTTTGCGATGGATTCGCTTCCACAATAGTCTTCAATTCTTCATTATAAACTTTGGTCGCCGGCCGTCGACGGGGCTTGTTCTGCAGGTCGAAATTTCCAGAACAAAAACATTGGAACCAAAAACGCACTGTGTTTTCTTTTGCGACACCGCCGCCTGTTACGGGTTAAACTAAATGAAAGATGTATTTCCCGTGACAATATATATTAAGAAAAAAAATAAGGGTCGTCGTAATAAAATAATAATGCGTTAAAAATTTAGATATGCTTCACGCCATACACATCATTAATACTTCGAGCCGTTTCTGCAGCGCTGGTGCTACGGTGGAACTCGTACTCGAAAATAATACGATATTTCAAGTTTTCCATTTTGTAAACAGAGTGACGCAAAGAAAAAACCAAAAGAGGAAAAAACTATTAAATTACGATTTTCGAAACACAAATACATGAGTAAATAGCGGTAAAGATTTAAAATTGTAGTTCCTAACCAAAGAATATATTTGAAATCAAAGTGGCCAGTACGACAAAACGCCAATTTCATATCTAAGGACCTAATACTATATTATTTAAAAAATATATAGTATGCATAGCTTTTAACGAATATAAGAAAAAATTGTAAAACGTATATCACTTTAACTAAGCTCAAAACTACAAAGGCCTCAAATTGTAGACGATTGGAATGCAAATTTAAATTTTTTTGGAAATCGCACGAAAAATTACTTCTATTTCAATAAAAAACGAACTTAGGCCTTTTCATCCGTTATGGGATGATTTATAACTGGATATCCAATATATAATAATAATACTGATTCTCCTAGCGAAATAACCACTCTTGGAATACTGTAGTGCCTACTGCCTGGGACAGTTTTTTTTTTTAATGTCGTATGGTTACCCAAGCACATACGGCATTCTCACAACACAGTCAGCATGGTCCAGAGGAATGGCTGGTCAGTACGTCTGAGGCCAACCATGTGCGGGTTTCCTCACGATGTTTTCCTTAACCGTTAGAGCGTCGATATAATGTACTTGAGAACTAAAAAATTCTTTGAGATCTGAAAGAGCCTCATTGGTACACGCCACAACCTGGGAATCGAATCTGCACTCTCTCGAGTGCGAATCAAACGGTCTTCTTATACCTTCAATACAATTTACAATATACGGCATTAACCAAAATTCCTGCCGCCGTTGGCTGGTCGCGGGATAAATTTTAATATTAAAGGCATCCACCACGTGTGCCACCGCGGAGCGGACTCGCATACAAAATGCATAACCGCGGATGTCGGCCGCTCCATAGTGAATCGCAAAACCGTGTACGAGTATAAATAGAGGAATACTTTTGGTCCATCGCATAATACCTGTGTGCACTGAATGTGTGCGTTTTGCTGACGCGTCTAATGACAAAACGTTATATTACTAACATAATACCATTTTAAATTTACCACTTAGCTCACGAATAAGCACTAGACATTAGACAAAGGGTTAAAAGGACATAATTTTTTAAATATCACCAAAGGTATTCCCAAAATATTATTAATCTCAATGAGGCAAAACACGAATGGAAATAAACACGTCTTATTTTGGAGCAGAGAAATAATTGAGATACCCATATCCAACAATAAAATCCTCATTATAGTCTCATAACAAGGTCAACTCTCTTTAACGAGACAAAATCCAAGATATCGAGGAACAGAGATATTCTGATAACTCCATGAGGTCCTGCCGTAAGACGCTTTGTTATACGATACCCCCCATTCTCTCGTAACCCTATCAGAAGCAATCATGTGTACCTACGCTCATTGAATACGCGAAGACGCTCCATTGTTGAGTCTGCTATGTATTTGCTTATAATCGCACAATACACCTGAACCAGATCTCTTCAATTCTTGATTTATAATATTTTAATCAACATCATCATCATCAAAGCTTGTTTATATGGCCACTGGTGTTTAGTTTATTTTCTTAGCTACATATTAATTCACCTATATACCTAATATGCGTATCTACATATTTTTCACTTTGAAAACTTTAACTTTTTAATAGCAGCATTATACAATTGCCGAAGGAAAAAACTGTACTGATATGTTGGTATAGTAGTATATTGTTAATATTATCATACTTAAATACTTACGTCATTTGTGAAATTACTATATTATGTAACAAATAAATAAAACTAAACGGGTAATCATCTTTTTTTCTTGTGAAAATAGTCAAAAAATTAAAAACAATTTTAAGGCAATGAAATCATGAATAAGTACAGAACAGGGATGCGCAAATATTTTAATTTTCTAAAAATATTATTGCAGAAACGTTTGTATTGCCCTAACTAATATTAAGCTAATTAAAACTCATTTAACGGTACTCGTTATACGCTTTTCTGGTTTTATTGGAAAGGGTTTTTATACATATTCGTTTTTTTGGAATTTGTGATATCACAAATGTTGAAGATATTGTTACATCGTTTTGGCATAACATACATGACCACACTCGGATCCGATTTGTTAACAAAAAATATTTTTGATTTTTTTGTAGATACATTCATCTGGTTCTTATACCGCGATATAGAGTACTAAACTATGACAAAAGTAATAATTATTATACTGGTTCTAAACATAACTAATAGTGTAGCAATTGCCTTGCTAATTAAGTTATAACGCACATTGATGTTCAAACTCTAGTATGTTATGAAGTTATAATTAAATTATAGGATTAATTTCTAAAGTTTTGGCAATATTGTGCACATGATATTACAATAACAACTATGACCACACTAAACTTTATTTAGTGTGGCCATAGTTGTAGTATGGGAAATGGTATGACCCCATAAAGAGCATATTAGTAAAGAAATATTTTCTACAAAAGCTGTCAAGTCTATGAAATAACTAATTGGAATAGTAAGGCAGAGCTACGTAGTCATAAAAGTCATAAAAGTAATAAGTTGCTTCAACACTAATAAAGTCTCTAACAGACTACTCGAACAATACACAAGTCGTTAAGCAGGTATCTATTAATACTTCTCCAAGAAGCAATGAAATTATAAATAATTTACTCACGAAAGCTAATACACGCTCGACAAGTGAAGATAGCAACTTTAACACTACTCGGTGTAAATGGTATTTAGTATGTTTCGGATATTGAGCATGCACCAAGTTGTCTACAATTTACATTGTACCAATATTGTGCATAATCATCACCAGGAGCTAATACAAAATGACTTTGGTTCTTAGGAATAAAACTATTATTTCGTATTCCGTAATGTAGATTATAATGTTTTTAATCCGTTTTTTTTTCTGCATCAACTCGATAGATTTTTTTTCCAAACGCAACAAATCATCTCCTATCATTTAGAAAACGGTAAATACAAGTGAGACAATGATCAAATCTGTAAAAACATTAATATTTGATGGTGGATTCGCGAAGGGGTCGCTGACAAAACAAATTTCCATAAATCCGGGGAATCCATAAAAACGGCCGAGGGCCGAGAGCCGATAAGCCTCGGATATCATTAGCCGCGGACAGTCCCGATCACTCACTTATCAGGCATCTGGTCAAATAAATCCCTTTCTATTTTCAGTTGAAATCATTTTTCATTTCACCTTCTGGAGAGTTCATTGCTTATAAACATTGTCAAAGCCGGTAGATAAATCTTGCAGAAACATAACTAATTAGATTTTTTACTCTAAACGTTAGTTATCTAATTAAAAAATAACAAACATGAGTTTTTTTTTTTCAAAAGAAACTCCATCCTTAGTTTTCTTACAAACCAACTAATCTTGTTCTATCAAAATAAAAGACAAACCCCACACAAACATCTGATATCATTCGTAAAGGAAGACTTGAAGTCCAACAGACTGAAAATTTTAATTAACACTAGAAAACGAAACGTGATCTAAAACTAGATGCGGACTAGGTTCCAGTTAGTTCTCAGTTGCGAGTTATTAATTTAATTCCAATCCTCCCCTCTCCTCTCTTTTACCACCCTGGTGTACGGAAGGAAATTTCATAACGCCGTTGAAACTTCACAAGCCCTCGTATTCTTTTATTTCATGAGACAATCAAGCTGAATACCTCTTAGAGGATATTCCGGCCATTTTAATTTGCTCTCTCCTCCAAAATACTCCGACGTTTCCTTTGTTTGAATATTGTTTCTTTTTGGGTTTCGCGGCTCGCGAAGTGTCACTATGTCGAGATTTAAGGTCCTTAAATCTACGTCATGTGAAGCTATAATTTTCGTTGAGGTACCTAATATCAGATCGAATGTTATCCTTTTTAAGTGGAGGATTATTATTATTAGGTTTTCAACCATAATAATATTATTATCTTTTATTAATTTACTAGAGGTCGCCCATTTATATGGGTGCCAAATATCGTACTCCCCATTTTATGAAATTCTCGTAAAACTGTAGATAAGTACCTACTTAAAGTTTTTTCATCACGTATTAATTTAATATCTTAATTTAATTTAATAAATCAATCACAGATGATAAACCTAATGAAAAGTGAAGATATTTCACAATTTAATGTACTTCTTCTCACATTTCGTTTGATGACTAATATCATTTTGATAATATTCAAATGCGCTCCCTTCGTGTAGCCAAAGAGTTTATTAGAAATTTAAATGTCCATCGAAGAAAGTTGAATATTTTGAAAGCGTTCCTCTTTTATCTTCGAATATCACTTACCATACGTAATGAGTCGCCGTGTCGGTGTTCTATCGAACTCCGCAGAAATACTTGGCTGCTCAATGGAAAAAAATCAAATTGTTCAGTCGCTGAATGCTGACTCTCAATACGTCAGATTTGAAGGGGCCCTTGGCGACATACGACATATAACGCTTGGGGCGCCCGAGAGGGATGAGTTAAGTGATGGAAAAGGAAATCTAATAAATACCATCTACTCTCGTAATCTATAACATTTTTTAAAGGACTTCCAACAGAAAAAAGTGGCGGTTATGCATTCGGCTGTATATATGTTCAACGATGATTCCGCCGTCTGTGGACCGATTTTCAAATTTATTTTGTTGATATTATACAGGGTATAATCCCAAGTTGGTCCCGTTTTCATCAAAGTGATGACCTGATGATGGGATCCATGAGGAATCGAGGCAACTCCTCAAAATTTATATGGAAACATGATGATATCGACTTTTTCTAAAGTAGTCTAAGCATTTGCTACCAAAAAGTAAGATTTTGCACCAATATACCCTGAATCCAAAGTACTGAACAGAACTCCTGACTCCTTACAGATACAATATGTTAAGTCGGTACCAGCAAATTTGAACGTGAGTTTTATAAAATATTATAGAATATAGTTTGGGCTGGTACCGACTTCAAAATTAGGAAGATTGAGTAGAGAAATGGTTAAAATTTTAGCCGAATTTAAAAGGGGAATTATTTAGAAAATAAGTTTTTTTTTCATACTATTTTGTGCATTTTCACTTTGGAAGTCGGTTTTAGTTTTTTGTTTAAAAATAATTTACATTAAGAGCCTGTTTCACAATATTCTAATTATAAGTGTCGGATAGCTTATTAGGAAGTTTTGTCGCTGCTTATTTTATATCGAGCGACATAGACAAAACATGCAACTATATATCTTACACTTATCAGTAGATTGTAAAACAGCCCTAAAGGTAGCCTTCCGATCTATGCGACCGCCGCGACCCGCGACCGAGACCAGCGACCGCGACCAGCAAACCGGCCAATCAGGTGCTCTGGCCACGCTCACCGGTCGCGCGTCGCGGGTCGCGGTGGTTGTTTAATGCTCCATAAATAAATTCATACTGAGCAGTGACGCCGCGTGCTAATTCGGCCTCGGCTCGCGGTCTCGCGTTGCGCGTCGCGTGCAGACTGCAGGGGACGGCTACCTTATGTGTCAAATATATTGAGCCAAGTAGCGTACCTATATAATATTAAAGTTGTTTACTTGAATTTTTACAAAATTAAGAATTTTAACGACCTCCGCCCAAAAATTAACCAGCGTAATGTTTAGAACAAATTACAAAACAGTTATACGCTTTCACTGTTTCTATAATCTAAATTTTTATTACCATTTTTGATCATAGTGTTATGCTTCAAATGTTTTCTCTTCTATATTTAAAATTAGTTAGCTTCTTCGATAATTATTCAAATTATTATTTCATTGCTGTATCTGTGTTAAATTAATTAATATGAATAAACAAAGTCACGCTAGTTTTAAGGCTTACGAATTAGAAATGTACCTACCAGACACTGCAATAACGATGAAATTTAAAACGCGCATTAATTAAACTTTTCCCTTTTAAATGGAAAACACCGGGAAACGAGTAGTCGGATCGCCTGATGCTAAGCGATTACACCTGCAGCACCAGAGATATATCTATAGAATCCGGCTCCTTTGTGTAGTTTCATAATAAATCATAATATAGAATTTATTAATTTAATCATATTGTATTGTAATATGCACATTCGTTGCAATATTTGTTTCAATAAAATAATATGTTTTAAATCGA
Source organism: Phengaris alcon alcon (assembly GCA_037179445.1). Lineage (NCBI taxonomy): Eukaryota > Metazoa > Arthropoda > Insecta > Lepidoptera > Lycaenidae > Phengaris > Phengaris alcon. The sequence goes on along the minus strand of JAYRCH010000175.1, from coordinate 427,769 downwards.
TTTTATAGTTATTCTCATAATTATTTCGTTTAATGATTAAGCTATTACCTCCGACATGTGGCGGTAAGTGGCAATATAATAACATAGTATAATGGTATATATAATATATACATATAATCTGAGTTGAATAAATTTAAGCGACAAACGAATAGCGATCAATATTAAAATCAATATCCTTTTCCGTTTAGATAACACTTAAATACCTACTAGCCAACGAATGAAAAATCATTTTATCCACAATATTATTATTTGTCAAAACCACAGATAAATAAATAGTTACTACGTAATCAAAACTACTATTGATCATTATTATTACCCCACCTACGTATGTTGCTTTTGTTTTGGTTCATTAACTGCAAAATGCTAGCGAGGAAATTGATTATTATAAGATAAAAGTGAATGAAGTAGATATTTAAATTTTAATATTCATAGTAATATGTAGCAAGTCCATATTTTATTTTATTAAAATTAGAAACACGATTAGATACGCTTCTATGAATTTTGTTATTGACAATATACTTTTGTCACTGTCTCTCGATATAAAGTAAGCAGCGACAAAACTTCCCAATAAGCTATTCAACACTTACTAGGCGATTGCGAAACAGGCCCTGAGAATCCTACTTACTATTATAAATGTGAAAGTTTGTGAGGATGATGGATGGATGGATGTATGTGTGGATGGATGGATGGATGGATGGATGTTTTTTCCACTTTCTCGCAAAAAGTACTGAACTGATTTTGATGAAATTTGGTATGATAGTAGTTTAGGCTCTGTATTTAAAACATAGGCTACATTTTATTCCGTAAAAGTACAGTGTTCCCGTGGGATAGTGTATTTGAGCAGCGGGCAGTAGTTAGTATTAAATATCCAAAACTTAATATTTTAGTCATGTGATAATTCACATAAAATTATGAACATCTAAACATTTTCAAGATTAAAACTAGCTATAATTTTATTTTGTATCTCAGATTTATATAAAATATTCATTTTAGAATGATACGAAAATCGATTAAATTCAAAGCTGGCCCGGAATCGAGATTGTTTGATACAAATCCAGTTTAGACAGAATTTATAGCTGGCACACGTGATTTGTCTAGACTTTAGGCGAATATTTATATTCAAATACAAAACGATAATATTATAATATTCAGTGCCAATTTTACTAACGCAATCGTTGATTAAACATCATGTTATCTATCTCGTTCTTCATAACTTACAAACAACAAACGCTAACAGGGATTGGTGAGGGACGTATAATAATTGGTCGGTAGGTTACAGTCAATGGTGACCGCTAAGAGCCATGATTACTGACTTTTTCGTTCATCAAGTGAACTACCATGATGTACAGGAGCTGTGGTTTCAACAAGACGTCGCAACATGTGATTCAGCTCGTGCCACAATTGATTTATTGAAGGAAATGTTTGGTAACCGCATAGTTTCACGTTTCGGACCCGTGAATTGGCCTCAAAGATCGTGCGATTTAACGCCGCTTGACTATTTTCTGTGGGGATTTGTGAAGTCGCTAGTCTACGCCGCGCCGATAAGTCCAAAACGATTGACCACTTGGAGGACAACATTCGCCGCGTTATTTCCGATATACGGCCACAAATGTCGGAAAAAGTCATCGAAATTGGACCTCCAGATTAGACTACGTCCGAGCCAGCCGTAGCGGTCATATGCCAGAAGTCATATTTAAATATAATGCCAGAAGAGTATGTTTCGAATAAAGTAAATTTCATGTCAATTTAAAAAAAATCAGCACAAAAAAAATATCCATTTCATAGTTCTATACCTCTAAAAAAACACCCTTTACATACGACGCGGTTTTCTTTGTCCAAATAGAATTATTTATCAACTATATGTAGCCCGCAACTTCGTACGCGCAAAAAAGGTAATCCCGCGGGAACCGTAAATTTTGCCGCGATAAAAAGTTGCCAATGTTATTTTTCCTCGGGGTCTAATCTATGTCTGAGGCAAATTTCATCCAAATCGGTCCAGTAGTTACGGAGCCTATTCAATGCCAACAAACAAACATTTCTTCATTATAATATTAGTATAGATAAAAAGTAAATTTTCGCAACTCTACCACTAAACAGAAATTACAATTAACTTTGCGGGGCATGTCTTCGTTGACGGAGGCCCTTCCAACTCTGACTTTCTCGATGTGACCTTTAAGAGCTTCTAACGCGAACGCCGACCTTCAAACAAACACAAAAGAATGCCATCTTTATTATGAGTCGTATAATCATTTCCGCTGCATGTTTTAGACAAGAAAAAGGTCACGCTGGATTTTTATTACCTGTACCACATTACTGCTACCGCAAATGAGTTTCATTAAAGGTTTTGTCGATTAAAATGATGTAATTCGTATGCGAATACCAAGTAGGTATCTGAGAAATAAAAAAAAACAGTTACGATGTTAGTGATCAAAGGTGGGGTGTTCAATGGAAGCTACTACAATAAATAACGTTTTTCGCAGAACCTATATAAATATATAAATTCAATATTATGTATCATTTTAAGGTTTTTATCCATACAAATAATATAAATATATATATATATGCGGTACGATCTAAACCAAAAAGTCAATCTTAAATATTTTGTCTGTCTGTCTGTGCGTCTGTTTGTTCCGGCTAGTATCTAAATGGAGGGACCGATACCGATTCTGACACTGGACTTTCACTGGCTGATAGCTGATTTTTATAAAGAGTAGCTAGCTTAGGCTGATTTTATCTTAGGGATCCGTGTTTTAAAAGTAGGTTCGCGAAAACGTACTTGCGGGCACCCAACTGGTATATAAATTAAAATCAACATGTTTATGGTAATTGGTAATTTCACTGTGTATTTCCCGGCGGTAAGCAGCTGATGGGGACGAAATTATAATACTAACAAATTATGAAGACCACCAAACAGCGAAACATTTAAACCCTCAGCTGCACCTAATAAGCCGTACATATCTACCTGGGATACTTACGCACCCACCAGACTTTTCTTGGAATTAACAAAATTAAAAAAAAAATAAGTAACACCCGAAATGTCAAGCAGCTAGCGAGCTGATGATAGCTAAGAACACTCTCAATCACCCCTCTGATAATCGACGAGGGTTAGAAAAAATGAAACAGATACCCGCAAATACCAGCATGTCTAGACTCGTGTTATTGGCAATACTAATAAATCTCGTCCTCCAGCCGCTGTTACGTCACAAGTCGCGACTCATGAGATGAGTTTTGGCGCGACCTTTGCGCACTTTCACATCCGGGTGAACTATGTTTATTGCGTGACCAAAACCTCTTGACTCTAATGGACCAAGATCCCAGGCTCGCCAGACTACCCTTATATTCTTACTGATAAAATGTATATCGTAATGCTGTAGTATTATTGTGTAGAATGAATGTATGCATACCCGCTAGTTTATGCGGTGGGCCATTTCTCAGGTACAGGGCGCCAAATGTACAAAAAAATCGTACTAACTTTCCATAGAGATTTTGATATGGTTCTAACGTATGGTATATTAGAATAATGATTATTAAATATTACTAAGTGAAATTTACACCGATTACTTATTTTTATGTTGTAGTTTTCATAAAAATAAAAAATGGAAAATCATCGACGTAAAAATAAAAATCATAAAAGTTTTAAGTTTAGAGAAAAATGACTGTAATAAGTTTTGTTCCTTACGTTATTCTAAAATCAGAAAATAAAATCGATACTTTCTCAAAATGTAAGTAAAATAAGTACAATATTCCGCAAAATGCGGCAACTTAAATACAAAAACGGCACATACCCACCCGCTACTAGGTATGTGCCGTGGGTCAATTTTTAGGTCAGTAGGCATACGTTAATTATACACATTAATACTTCAAAATATTATACATTTTATCAGTATGAATTTAGAATATAAGGGTAGTCTGGCGGGTCTGGGATCTCAGTCCATAAGTGTCAGTTCACACCGAGACGTGACGCGACGCATTTTAAAGATAGCGATTCTAAATTTAACTTTATTCACTACACACAGAGGGTATATACCCTCTTAATTGCAAGAGTTTGAATTTCCAGTTGCACCGAGCTGCGTAGCACGGCACCGCTCTTGCAATGAAACTTGTATCTTCTTGAGTAGTGAATAAAGTTGATAAAAATGCAGCGCCGCATCGCATCTCGGACCTAATGTTAGCTGACCCTAATGTTATCCTGAGGTTACTATAATATTTACTGCGACACCTTCGACGAAGGTCATGTCATCGTTATAACTTAGCTGATAACTCGGCGATACAAAACGTAGTCGCCGCACTTCCAACTAACGTCAATAAATAAACTAAAAATATTCCCATAGAAAACAGAGATTGATTATAGGTATTTTATTTTTCCTTCTATTTTCCACTACCATATGGCTTTTTGGGTCCAGCCCAGGACCTTGATTCAACAAGTCAAAGTCAAAAATAGACGATGATGCCAAAAATCCATATTTTTATTAAGTTAAACAGATCGCAAGTATTTTAAATTGTCTTATTATTTCCCATTATTTAAGAAATAAGTTGAGCCCAGGGGCTCTGGAGTAGTATTAACCCAGGGCTCCCTTAACTTATGGTCCGGCCCTGCTTTCAGGAACACAACGAAGGCTTAGAGCATTGTAGATCTGTTAGGGCTTCACAAATTCTTTTCTACCGAGGATTTCTCGATAAATTTTGTGCGTAAAAATATTACGGACCAACTAAAACCCATATAATACGATTATAATAATATATTAGCTACTTACAATAATTTCCATAATTATTATACCAACGTCTTTAGACGGTGAAAGTAAATGCAGCCTTACATAAGCTACCCGGCGTTGGGTGACCGATGCACGATTAGCCGAAGATTCATATTCGCGTTTGCTTTCTACGCCACGAGAACATGTGCGTCTGTGCATAAGCGTCCTTAGTAATTTTCATGCAATGACGCATATTATACAATCACTTTGAACAGCTAGAGTTTCTTTAGCACGGTGTCTGTTGTATTATTAAAAGTTTTAGCCGCATCGAAATAAGGTTTAAATTTCAATGTACAGTTTATCTGCGAAAAAATGAAGAGCGCGTTTACAAATTTGACATAAATAGCTCATTTTTCAGTCCATTCAGCGACTAAATGAAACGAAATTCTACGACCAACAATTGTCACAAATTGAGTAAAATATTTATAACAGTTTAAAATATTACACCAAATGATGATTTTTAATATAACAAAAACAACTTTGAAGTACCTCTTCAACCAAATTTACAAAAGCAGGTCGCGTTCAGGAATATATTTATGCTCTTATGTAGCTAGCTTTGTTTAAAACCACCCAAAGATATAATCACCTTAAAAATAATGCGACATTATTAAACATTTAACCGCAGTAAAAAGTAGCATATGTCCTTCCCCCTAGTTTACTATATATATATGTGCCAAATTTCATCAAAATCGGTCTAGTAGTTTCGGAACCTACTCTATGCAAACAAACACAAACAAACTTTCCTCTTTATTATATTAGTATAGAGATACCCATATTGTTACTATCGAAGTAATTGGATACAAACTATATACATACCTTGTTTACGTAGAATCTGTTGAAGGTTTTCATAGGAGCTTATTACTTCGGCAAGATTGACTCCTGTAAAAAATAAAAAAACACATTACAAGACTCGTCTGATCTGCTATAATGTTAACAATATTATAATGTGCGCATTATAATACTATAATGTTATGATTGTAAATATTTATCATCATCTCATGTCAGTAATAAAAAATAACGATAATAATTAATCAATGATACTGTAAAATAAATTCATCTTATCCTACTTCCTATTGTGAATGTGAAAGTCTGTGAGGATGGATGGATGGATGGACGTTTATTCCTCTTTTACGCAAAAACTACCAAAATCTTATAAAATTTGGTATGGTAGTAGTTTAAGCTCTGGAATATCACATATAGAGCTAGAGCGCGCCGTCGAAAAAGGAGCTCATCGCGAACAAACATTGGACCAGATCACACTGCCACTCATCCGCGTGACCACATCGGACGCTTGCTGTTATTTTTTTAATCACCATGCAGGCTTTTACGCGAAAACATTTGACGATTTTCATAAATGAATGATTTAAATGTTATTTCAATAATTGTCCATTTTACAGTTTTTAAACAAAATAAAATAATAAAAGAACTTTTATCGTGTTTTCAACATGAACAATTTGCAAGTATCAATTACTTTTTAACGCATTATACCGTGTTTGATAACGTCAGATCATGAAGCACCGTAATTACAAGTAAATTAATAAAACGATTATACAGTGTTGTTAATTTTCAATTTTCCGTCGATAAATACATTTTCAGTAATGCTGTTACAATCATTATTGAAAATAATTGACGAATCGGAAAACTCAACCATCATCGTCATCAACCGATGATGCCAATAGACACAAGTTATTATTACTACCTACTAGCTGGTGCTTGCCATTTCGTTTGCGTAGAACTAACGGAACCGGAACCATATTTTTTGAACGGAACCCTAAGGTAAAGAAGCTCAAGTGAAAGAACTGTAAGTTTCTGAACTATTAATTTATAAAAGTCAGTTTCTAAGAATGCATCCTGTATTAACATTTAATTTTTAAAAGCAAATCTATATATTAATAATATGTAATTTATTCTCAGAATAGATATAAGCTATATCTTTTTCTAGACGTTCACATAGATATCGAGGATCTAAGGGATTAAGGTTGTAACGGCCTTGTAGATCAGGTATTTGGGGGATAAGGCGAAAAAATATTGCTACTGACGTTGAACGTTACAGACGCAATACGTAGTAGCTACACAAACCAAATATAATATTCTCTTTGACAATAATGTTGCCGCTTACGTATTATATTTCAGATTATTTTCTTTACCTTCAAACGATATAATCTTCTTAGAAACCGTAATATTATATCGTCTTAATATATCATTAAAAGCGCCAAACTTTTGTACCCGGAAAATTTGTATTTCAACTTCTGTGTAATCTGTGCTATTCGTGTCGGGCCATACTAAAGGGACTTACTGTAATTAACAAGATAATTTCATTCTACATTAGTTAATTACTGTAGATGTAGCCACTTGTAGCAACAATAATAATATACTCAAAATTATCAAACGCAATAAAAAAATATTCTGTCGTTTAGCGGTCTTAACTTTTAGCCTACTAGACCGCTAGACGACTGAATATTTTTCAATGAATAGTACGCTAATATATATATATATATATATATATATATATATATATATATATATATATATATATATATATATATATATATATATCAGCGATTTGTTTGCAAAAAAACGCTCCTTACAAAAGTCGTACCTAACTGTGACATCGATATGTAGGTGGTATATATATAAGGTGGTCTATGTAGGTAAAATTGTACGAAATATAAGGAGATATTTACAAATATTGTTCTATATTTGTAAATATCTCCTTAATTTGTTCGTTTAAGTTCATACTTACCATAATGAATGTTATTGTATATAATGTAAGTAAACTAATGATGCATGTTTTTTTTTATACTTACTAATTTATCAAAAAATGTTAATACTTTTTTTTAGATGTCTCTAATTACTAAACTACACATAAAATATTATATTTTTTTAGTTTATCAATTTATATCGTTTATTTTACGTAGTAATGCCTCAATATTTCTGAGTTTATAAATTAAACTCCATACCTATTTTACATGTAGTCGTCTCCCCAATTCAGTTGGTATTAAAAACCTCAATACTAGTCATTCGTGGGCGTGGGGTTGGGCAAGGTCGCAACCTTGACAATAATAGCAAACAGTTCTGACATAGCTAAACTTCAAAAATAAAACCGCGATAAGAATCAAAGACGCCATTAGAAGATTTATTGCAGCCGAAATTGAGTAATTAAATCAAAACGAGCGTATTAATAGCATTCAAGAGGGGCTAATACAGCTTGTTAGTCCGTCACGTCCTCAAAGATATCCGTACTATGGTAATGTAACGACCCGGCCGCTCGGGTCACGAAAACACGATACAAGCTGTAATTCAGGTCAAGAGTGGCGTCGATAAAAAACGACCGTAGGTACCTACTGTCGGCAAAATCAGTGTCTCACCTTAGAGCTCTTGCAATCTCACAAGGATACCTATGGAAGCGTTGTTACGCGTCCACTATGGTGTGGTGGAGCTACAAGTAAATATATAGGTATGAATGTAACTTGCGAAACCAGAGATTTAAGCTGTTCCAAAGACAATTAGGTATGTTAATAGGCATGTTGCCTGAAATATTTCTTTTTCTCTATTCGATGTTAGACAACAATATGTTAATAAACAATCTAGAACCCATTTTCGTATATCTTAAAAAATAACGATGATACAAACAATTTTAATTTACATTAAGAAATAGAGCGATATATCGGCCTGTGACGTCACTAGAAAATGTATGACGGTAGCAACATAATATAACGTAACAAATCTATCCATCCATCCATATAAATACCTATTTCTTTAAGATTTATGTATCTTAAATTTAATTCATATAAATGTAATATTCCACACTTGGCAACATCCCTATTATAGGTATATATGAAATCACTTAAAACTTGGTTACAGTACAGCTTTTCTGTATACAGAAACTTTAGATTTTGTTTTATTCAATAATACAACTATCATAGATATAATATAATAATACTACATTAGATTTCGTCTTATCCTGCTAATATTATAAACGTGAAAGTTTATGAGGATGGATGGATGGATAGATCTATGGATGGATGGATGTTTGTTACTCTTTCACGCAAAAACTACTTCTGGATTTTGATGAAATTTGTTATGGTAGTAGTTTATTGGAGACTTTGGATTTAAAACATAGCCTACTTTTTATCCCGGAAAAGTACAGTGTTCCCGCGGGATACTCGATAGTACATTAACGCGGGCGGAGCCGCGGGAAACAGCTAGTTCAATAATAAAAGTACAACTTTCCGCAACTTCAAGGCCTTCTACCTAAAAATTGGCCCACCGCACAAACTAGCGGGTATTCACTATGCATACGTTCATTGTACACACTAATACTAAAATATGATATACATTTTATCAGTAAGAATATTAGATTAGTCTCGCGGGCCTGGGATATCAGTCCATATGATTTTACACGCGTTCAAACTTCGCATAAATATCTAGTCCAGCTAACTGTCGTGTGACGTCACGATTTAACAGGGCTGACTTCCCATGAAGCCAGCCCTTTAATATGAAATTATTATAAAATAGAATCGTTCCGCTATCTTTAACTATACAAAATATCATCAATTTTTATTAATTACTGGCTGTCCCGTTAAACGTCTTATCTACGAACTGGAATAATAAATAACCAGTCAATCAAGTGGCAAATTGAACACAGTGTACACTGAACAGGTAATATGGATAAATTCAATCGCCGTTTTTAGTATTTTCTCAGGGAGTCATTTGATTCCAGATTATATCCCTCGATTATATAATATCTCGATATACTCCAAACATAAAAACAACTATTAATTTTGATCATCAAAAAATTTGCCCCAGCAATACAATATTTTGCGAATGGTACCTACTTCAGCAAATTGTTCGACTGTACCCCACCTATGTTTTGCATTGTAATCCTATTACGTCGAGCCGCCGTAAGTCGGCAAATACTTTGGGCTTTTCGACAAATGCCGGCTTAGATCCGGACATCTGACCCGTAATGTTCTTAGCGATGTATATGTTTTAATATGTATCAACCCTACAAAAGGATCCAAACACAATAAACGCTACTAATCCTAAAACTACATTTTACACTACCTATGTTGATAATTTTTTTTTGACAGGGTATTTTAATACTGCCTTAGAATTTTAGTTCGTCAGCCTCTTATGTAGGTACTTGTTATAGTTTGCGTAGAACTAACGGAAACGGAACCCCATTTTTTAACCGGAACACTAAGGTAAAGTAGCCTAAGTTATAATATCAGCTTTCTGCCAGTGAAAGTCCCGTGAAAATCGGTTCAGCCGTTTCAGAGTTTTGACGGAACAAATAGATAGACAGACGGACGGACAAAATTATTAAAAATAAATTTTTTAGTGTAAGTACAGAGTATATATTTTAATAATATGCATAAGTGAAAAGCTGTTAATTTAAAATTGTAAAACAGAAACTTCAATTTTATACATTATGTTACAAAGAAAATAACAACAGACAATTAGGAATAAGGAACATTAAAAGTAAAACGATTTATATATTTTGAGATTGAGAGAAATGAGAAAGGCAAAGATGAAGACAGGCAACCATATAAAACTACTCAATTATTTGTCCATTAATTTAACTAGCTCTGATGATGATGACTACCACAGCAGTTATGGCAACGATACACAGAGTGGGTGAGTGCGTGAGTGTATGCGCAATCCTTACGACTCCCACACATAATGGCTTTTTGTTAATTATAATGTACTTACTTCATTTTAAATCATCGCTTAGCAAAGTTCGCTCGATCTTCACGCAATAGTCAGACTCCGTTTTATACATAGCCATCTATTGTCAACAATGCTCTGTATAAAGTGTCGCTATACGGTAACTTGCAAGCAGACATTAGAAATAGATAACAACCTTAAAATATCAAATGTAGCGTTAAGGTTTCAGCGATTCTAGTCCTTCCGAAAAACAAACGCAAAATATTTTTATAAGTAGTTACAATGATAACATTTTATTAAATTATGAAATCTTTGTGACAAATTACATGTAATTTTTGTAAACTTAGATTTTATGTTATACTATTATATGTGAAAGTTTGTGAGGATGGATGGTTTATTTTTATGAAATAGGGGGTAAACGATAACCTGGGTAACGTAACGGTAACGTCTTCACCTGGGTAACGCCAGGTGAAGACGGAATTACGACAGAACTTCTGAGAGCAGGTGGAAAACCGGTACTCAAAGTCCTCCAGAAACTGTTTAACTCCGTCATACATGAAGGCGCCACACCTGAGGCATGGTGCAGGGGCGTTGTGGTGCTGTTCTTCAAAAAAGGAGACAATACCTTGTTGAAGAACTACAGACCGATCTCGCTCTTGAGCCATATCTACAAATTGTTCTCGAGGGTTATCACGAACCGTCTCGCGCGCAGGCTCGACGACTTCCAGCCACCCGAACAAGCCGGTTTCCGAAAAGGCTATAGTACCATAGACCACATCCTCACACTCCGCCAGATTATAGAGAAATCGGAGGAATATAATCGTCCGCTCTGTATGGCGTATGTGGATTATGAGAAAGCCTTCGATTCGATCGAAACCTGGGCGGTGCTTCAGTCTCTTCAGCGGTGCCAAATTGACTATCGCTATATAAAAGTGTTGAAGTGTTTGTACAACAATGCCACCATGTCGGTCCGAGTACAGAATGGAAGTACGAAACCTATCCAATTGCAGAGAGGTGTAAGGCAGGGAGATGTCATCTCTCCTAAACTCTTCACCACAGCATTGGAAGATGTTTTTAAACTCCTAGACTGGGAAGGATACGGCGTCAACATAAATGGCGAATACATCACTCGCCTTCGGTTTGCTGACGATATAGTCATAATGGCAGAATCGCTGGAAGACCTTAGCGCCATGCTCGGTGACCTCGATAGAGCTTCCCAGCGAGTGGGTCTAAAAATGAACATGGACAAGACGAAAATTATGTCTAATGCCCATGTTGTACCCGCTCCAGTATTTGTTGGGAACTCTAAAATCGAAGTTGTTGACGAATACGTCTACCTGGGACAGACAGTCCGATTAGGCAAGTCCAACTTCGATAGTGAGGTCCAACGACGAATCCAACTCGGATGGGCAGCGTTCGGGAAACTACGCAGCGTCTTCGAGTCCGAAATACCTCAGTGCCTAAAGACAAAGGTCTTTGAACAGTGCGTGTTGCCAGTGATGTCTTATGGATGTGAAACGTGGTCCCTAACTGTTGGCCTCTTAAATAAGCTCAAAGTCACTCAAAGAGCGATGGAGAGAGCTATGCTCGGGGTTTCTCTGCGTGACAGAATCCGCAACGAGGAGATTCGCAGACGAACTGGAGTAACCGACATAGCTCGCAGAATCAGCAAGTTGAAGTGGCAATGGGCAGGCCACATCGCTCGTAGAACTGATAATCGCTGGGGAGTAAAGGTTCTAGAGTGGAGACCACGAACTGGAAAGCGCAGCGTTGGACGGCCTCCCTCTAGGTGGACCGATGACCTTATGAAGGTCGCGGGCCGCCGTTGGTTGCGGGTGGCCCAGGACCGTTCGTTGTGGAAATCTTTGGGGGAGGCCTATGTCCAGCAGTGGACGTCCTATGGCTGTTAATGATGATGATGGGGGTAAACAAGACGGATCACCTGATGGAAAGCGATTACCGTCGCCATGGTCACCCGCAACATTCGAGTGGCAAGTGCGCGAATGTTCGCAAAAACTAGTGAATGGTTTTTGACGAAATTTGGTATGATAGTAGTTTAGGCTTTTAAACCCGAAAAAGTACAGTGTTCCCGTGGGATATTGATATTTACGCAGGCGGAGCCGGGGGCAAATGCTTAAATAATAATTTAATAATATGATGTATAAATTAATTAAATAACCTTTATTAAGGAAACTACGTTATTACGTATAATTAATCACGTATCAATAACCATACACTAATTACGTAGATTTATCTCGAGCTCGCTAGACACTCGCCTCGGGCATTTACATAAGGCCCGAAGTAAACAATCTTCTTGGAGATAGCATCAGATAATGACTAGCCAATGTATGTTTGGTTCACCATAATTTTCGATCAACAACTGTGGGAGAGCCACACAACAGCACGACCCTATGGTCGTGCTGTTGTAGAGTAGATATAGTCTATACTCTAGAGTATAGACTATATATAGGGTCTATACCCTATATATAGTCTATACTCTAGAGTCTAGACTGTAGCCAGACTGGAGAGATGACACGATCCCACGGGAAACTAGAGCAAAAATTATAAATATATTACTTATGTACAGAACCGTCATTCAATAAACTTGCACGAATGACAGCTCGCAGCTATGTGTGCGTGGCTAAACAGTGCGGGGGGTGCGCGCGGCGAGCAAGACGTTGAGTTTTTTCAAGCCAGGACTTTCATTCACGGGGATGGCCGCTGGTCGTTTCGTGCTTTGACATAATTGACAACATAATTCCATAATATTTATGACAGACTTGTCTGAAGCGACGTTTGAAATTATATCGGTGTCAACCTTAGGCTTGAGTCTCGTTTATGTCAATATGGCTGATATTCGTTGTGCTGTCGTATATTTATGCATTGTATGCTCGAGCTGTCATTTTTACAGAGTGACGCCCCTGTGACTAGAGTGCATTGTGTTTTGTTTGCAAGTCTTATTTAATAAAAAAAAAAGCTTCATTAAAACTGTGGCACGCCGCACGTATTTATTAATTGTAAACGTGGACGTTTAAAGTGCTAACACACATACGGATTCGGTACGGAGCGGACCACGGATTTGGTCCGCTCCGTACCGCTGCAAATAGAACTCTGCGCTAACACAATAGAGCTGAAAATGGAACACACTAATGTCGAGTTTTCAATTCGGTCTGCCGGACCAAATCCGTGCGTGTGTAGCGACACCGGATTCGGTACGCGGATATGGTCCGCTTTTACAGTTAACACTATTTATTTTTTAGTTAACACTATTACAGGATTCTGACAGACTCAGACATTTTCTGACAGATTTTGGCGAAATTTCAACTGTGTCTTAGGCGTCTTTAAAGAAGTCCTAAGAGGCTGATTAACGTAGATATTCTGCGCAAGTTCAGACGCGTGGGCCGCCCACATCAGTTTAAGCCTTTTTAAAAGCAACAATGGTTAATCAATAAGGTTTAATAAGACTAGAAAAGTCTGATGATAAGTTGAAAATGTGAAAATCAATTTCTGTCCGGAGTTATGACATAGTAAACTTTAGATAAGTTTATTAGGGTACAGTAATTATTTTAGAAAAGTATTTCGAATAAATCATGAAGTATTTCACATTTAAAATTCATCTGTTGCTAGTTTAACTAATAGTAATTAAATACCAAACGTCTAGAAAATTTATAGAAAAACCAAAACCAACTGATACTTTCGTCGTGTCGTCTCAGTCAAAGGCCTGCGAAAGGTCAACGCGGAGAAAGTGTCGGCGTATAGGTGCCATAGATACCGTGATTTATGTAGGTATGGCTCTATCGTTTAACGGTGCCCTACCTATGTACAAACAGGTTTGAGCAATGAAATCATCTTCGGACTTCGGTGTAAAGACTTAACGGGTTAGTCTTTACACCGACAATAATTCACAGCACACATACCGACTATAATTACTTAATTGTTGTTACTTTGTAATAGTCATGGGCATCAAACATACACGCGCAAAATTAAAATATAAAACTAAAAATCTATATTGCTCAGCATTACCTATAATTTGATGATTTATATTCTTTGGAAAAGTAAACTTCTATGCACCTCGCCCCTCTTCCATTCTTTCAGTTTGTAGATACGTTTTTTGTAGTTGATCTGACTAAGATTTAAAAACTGAGAATAATATCTGATGAGAAATTTCAATATAGTACATTCGTTAAATTAAACATGAATTAATTGAAGGCTCGGCTATACAGAGACTAGACAGTTATTTGAAACCAATTTTGCATTGAACTCAGTAACCTTAGATGTTCTCGTCCCATAATTTAAAGGGCAATGCAATTTTATCAGAACCTGTATTTTGTTTATAATCTAAGCTGTAGGTTGCGGCTGGGCGCAATTTTAGTCATCGTCATCATCATCATCAGCCACTAACGTTGCCACTGCTTGTGTCTTTCGAGTACAATCAAAATTCTAAGCGATCTATCATTAGTACTATACATTACATAATATTATTTAATATTAGTAGCATTACATACATTTTCTAGGGACTCGTGCAATCTCTTATTTCAATCAAACGTAAAAAGCCAGCGTGGTGCAAACCTTCGTACCTATATAACGATATAACTAGCTACAAAAAACCGTTGATTTCGAATCTTGCACTGATGCGTTTGTTATTGAGGTCATGTGGGCGCAAACGAAATATTTATGTGTCGGTGTATTTGCATATGCAGGCATAAAACATGCGGGAAGCACGGAGAGCTTATCATTTTAATACCGTTATTTGTATTAATGTGTTCCGAAATTATTTGTATCATACAAAACAGTTTATGTGTTTTAATTATGTCAGTTTACGTGGATATTTTTCACTTGTGAAATAACTGACTGACTAATATAAAAGAGGTGGTAAAAGTACAAACACTCAAATTAAATATTACTTAGTCTGGCCAAATATACTGTTACAATTAAAAGTAAACAAAATATTACATTTGAATTTGGAATCTGTCATTTTTATATGATTGTTCATTGTGTTTTCTCATTTTGGCGCCAATACATTGTACAATATTTTGCGATATTAAAATGGAGTGGGGTGATAAAGTGGGATGATACACAAAGTAGATATGGAGCCAAATGCAATTTTTAAAACTCTCCATACTTACACCATACACACAATGGTATTAGTAAAATGTTTGTGTACCGGGCTATTAATAGGTATAATGAGACCTCCTCTGTTTGTGACAGAAAAAGATATGGCCGTCCACGTAGTGTTCGTACAAAAAAGATGGTCAAAGATGGTCAAGATGGTCAGTAAGGAAAAGAATTCGAAGAAATCCTGTCCGAAAGCAAAAGATTTTATCTCGGGAGATGAAGATAGTACCTAGAACCATGTCGCGTATTTTAAAAGATGACTTAGTACTTTCAGCCTATAAGAGTCGTACTGGTCAGTTCTTAACTGATAATTTAAAAAAGAATAGGGTGGTAAAATCGAAACAACTACTGAAGCGGTACGCAAAAGGGGTCACAGAAAATTTTTCTTTACGGATGAGAAATTTTTTACAATTGAGCAACATTTTACCAAACAAAATGACCATATTTATGCTCTAAGCTCTAAGGAAGCTTCCTAATTAGTCGACAGAGTGCGACGTTGCCCACGTTGCACTCTTTCGACTAATTATTTCTAACTAATAAACTATCCGACTTCAGTGATGGTTTTGTGGGGTATTAGCTATGAAGGAGTGACTGAGCCATACTTTTATGAAAAAGGAATCAAAACATCGACACAAGTGTATCAAGATACCATTCTTGATAAGGTAGTGAAGCCCCTTCACAACACCATGATCAATAACCAAGAATGGTCCTTCCAGCAAGACTCGGCGCCCGGTCAGAAAGCTTGGTCTACGCAGTCTTGGTTGGAAACGAACGTTTCGGACTTAATCAGAGCTGAAGACTGGCCATCGTCTAGTCTCGATCTTAATCCGCTGGATTATTATTTATGGTCAGTTTTAGAGAGTACGGCTTGCTCTAAACGCCATGATAATTTGGAGTCCCTAAAACAATCCGTACGATTGGCAGTGAAGAATTTTCCCATGGAAAGAGTGCGTGCTTCTATTGATAACTGGCCTCAACGTTTAAAGGACTGTATTGCAGCCAATGGGGACCACTTCGAATAAGCTTTTTATATTTTAAATTGTTTAATATTTATGTATTAAACTAACACACTGTGAAAGTAATAAATGTTATTTGCAATAGAATTTTGTTTACTTTGTTTCAGTATTTATGGCAACTAGGTATAAATAAGAAAAATAAAAGAAATCTTAACGAACACACATCAAGTAAAAAATTAATAAAAAACGATGATCATGATGACGCCAACAATGGATGTAATCTAATATTATAATGAGGAAAAGTTTGTTTGTATGTTTATTTGCATTGAATAGGCTCCGAAACTACTGGACCAATTTTGATTAAATTTGGTACAGATATAGAGTAGATTACGGGAAAGGATACAGGCTACTTTTTATCGCGAAAAAATGTACGGTTTCCGTAAAAACTTTTGCGCGCACGAAGTCGCGGGTAACATCTAGTAGTATAATAATAATATTATATAAAACGTTTGGCAAAATCAATTACCTACAGATATTTTAGGGAAATTGTTATTTCCTTTTGTAAAGTTTAGGCAGAAGTAAACTTGAAGTTCGTAAAACACCTAGTATCAATGAGTCTACGGCTCTAAAAGGTCATTGACCTCACACGGCTGATTTCAATTTATTTGATATTATTAATATATAAAATTTATTATGAAATCAGCTATGAGGTCAATGTTGATCAGTGTTGTAAAGAGAGCAATGTAATTTTATTTTTCTGCCTAAACGTCTTATAGGCAAAAAATCATGTGCCCAAAATTTGTTATTAACTTTACAAAATGTTATATTTGTTAGAGGTACGTTGTACAATCATATTATAGGACTATACAATTAACTATATTATGTTAAATAATATAAATCAGTCATCCTCAAGTTATTATTTGTAGTCCTTTTTTTTAAATGAAATGAACCAGGAAACGAGCAGACGGATCCTCTGATGGTAAGCGTTTACCGCTGCCCATGGACACTCGCAACACCAGAGGAGTTATACTTGTAACTCCTACGGTACTGCGACTTGCGTTCCTGGCCCCTTAAATCCCCAATCCTGCCCTTGGGCCTCCGATAACCTCACTCACTCGGCGAAACACAATGCAAGCGTTATTTCACACCGGTTTTCTGTGAGGTCGTGGTGTTTATCCAGTCGAGCCGGCCCATTCGTGCCGAAGCGTGGCTCTCCCACAGTTAAAGTGTAGTCTGCAGATGATATCGATGAAGAACCTACTGGTAACAATAATGCTTGTTCGCGCCAAAATGCGACGCATAGAAAGGTCACATAGAACATTCAGATCGGCCGGTCACGAGCGCTTTACGAAACGACCCGAGTATGGCCGAACGCTATAAGACGCTGGGAGAGAGTGACGTAAGGACTTGCAATTGGAACCCCTTCCGTGCCGGATGTTTTTTCAGCTCATCCCGAATTCTTAGTGAACGCGAACGCGTGTGCGCATATTTATTTGTGCTCGTTAATATAATACCAAATTCGCCGGCGAACCGCGATAAATCTATCGATAATCCGCCCAACAGCTGTGTAGTATAATGAGAAGAAACCTCCGCCCAGATCCATAACCACCAGCTCAGCAATAAGGTCAGTCCCAGTTGTCTCCGGCCCTCACGTTAACCTATGTACCTACTTCCCTCAGCTCAAAGTCGCGTGTGTAAGTCCTAGCTTACACAATGCTTTTCATTTTAATGCTAATAGCCCTTTGCATCTTAAATAATTCAACAGCATTCCGCAATAACTTTAAGAGGGCAAAGAGCAAGCACTCAGAAGTAACAATAAATAGAAAAAGCACAGAATACAAAAGTAGAGCACTTGGGTTTTTAGTATTCCCAGACCCAATTGGTACTCTTTGCCGGTTCAAGCTCCAATTTCCATTACACTTTGGAGATAATTAAAGAAAAATATTACTAAGAAACATATTAGAATACACGAGTTACACTAAGGATCAACTCACACCGAAACGAAACGATACGCATAAATGCAGCACACATTTTTTAAATAGTTATTCAAAATTGAACTTTATTTTCATTACACAAGAAGATACACGTTTCATTGTAAGAGTTCACATGTCAAAGTTGCACCATCTGGACATTACACTGGTGTAAGACTGATGTCTTATGAAACATGCATCTTTTTGTGTAGTCAATAAAGTTTAACTTTGAATAGTTATTTTAAAAATACCGCACTGCGTAGTGTCATGGATCGTCGCGATGTGTACTAACTCTTAATGTGCAAAGAGTCATATCTACTTTTATATATTTTATCACTAGCAGACCTGACAGACGTTGTTCTGTCTTTAATATAAACTGGAATAAATAAATAACTAATTACAAACACGGCTTTAACCTACACATACAATCTACACATACATCCTGTATACTTAAAACCTACACACCTGCCTACACCTACTAACTACTCGTACAAACTACACTTACTACCTACCCCTGCACAACCTACAGGTGATATTGTGTGAAAGAGTTATAGAAAACTGAGGATTGATGATTATTACAGTACTGATATTGTGCTTAAACAATGAAGATTGGTGTTTATATTGGTGTGAAAACTAAGGGTTGTATGTATTTTAAATGCCAAATCGTGAAATAAATTAAAAAAATAATAAAGAGAATGCTGGAGGGCTACCCTTATCACTCAGGGGTATAAAAATAATTTACAACCTATTCCCCCACACCTACCGAATACACCTGCAAAATTTGATACAAAACGGTCAAGCCGTTTCGGAGGAGTTCTCAAACATTATGACACGAGAATTTTACCATTATTTTATTAGCTACATCAAAATGAAAATGCCCATTCTAAATATTATGTAATTGCACTAAATTGACTTTCTTGAGCTTGTATAGTCAATCCGAAAACAGAAAATAAAAGTGAAAATCCGTGATCAATAAAGCGATGAATAAGAAAATATTTTCTCTATGTGTAATTTTATATCAGGTCGTACCGAGTGTAAATGTAGACGCCACGCTGTCTGAGAGTCAAAGAGAGAGAGGAATTCAGTTAAAGTCAAGATAAGGAATACTTCGAGATAGTGAGGAAGATATCTGAAACATTTATTTACCAATGAATTCCTAAACGAATTCCGGGCCAAGACGAATATTTTTAATTAAAATTAAAAATTGATTTAATTGTACAGCAACGTGAGTATTGCTTTCTTTGGTCCTACGGACCGGATGGTATTTCCCGGTACATGTAATGCTACATAACGTTATAGAGTTATGAGAATTTTTATTTGCTATTTATAAGCAATCAATACATGTTTAGGATTTTTTATAAGTTAGAAAAACTCTGTAATGTAGGTATTAACTTTTGAGCGTTCAAATATAATACTTATATAATATTACCGTTTTCATGGAAAGGCTTACGAAATTAAATGAAAAAAAAATAACATTTTTTATGAAAAGTCAGCAGAAAAAGCTACCACCGGTTCAACCCTAACCCACCGAGAAGAAACTCGCTATAATAAGATGCTTGATAATATCAGGGTAGGGTAAGAGTAAGTGTAAAAGAAAAAAAAAACAATACAAAAATAGAAAAATCATAAATGTATTTTCAGTGAAGCAGATTTTACATAATGATTCGAATGATCCTAGATAAGAGAATCGGACAGATGATGTTATATGCACGATCTTTAAAAGACTTTTTAAAAAAAATCCTTTTATTAAAACAATACAATACTAGTTTTACTTTACATAGACTTAGCTTATAGTCTATCTTAAATAATAAGGAGACACGATCCCTAGTAAGGAGTCAAGACTACTGTGCTATAGTGACTACTGTTTTATCACGACTACTGCGCCGTTTCTAGGCGGACAGGGTGTATTTATTAAAAAGGTATGGTTACTTGTGAGGGTGTTGTAAGTACAGTGGCATCATATGTGTGCGCAACTAGATAACAAGGAATACTATGGGACATTGTATAAGTTTTTGGAATCCATTAAATATCTAATCAATGTCTCTTGTTATAAACAATGAGTTCCTTGTTATATTCTTGGAGGAATAGATAAGTAAATATAATTATTATTAATTATTATTTATCTTATGCAATAAAAAAGTTAAGGGAAGTATACATCTTTTACAATGATAGACATTATATCTCCAAGCATCGTGTAACCCTCAGGCACGGCGAGAATAATGACTTGCATTCTCGTGTCTCAGCCTTAGACAGGGTTAACCTCAATAAACATCAATCTCAATCCCCAGTGAACTCAACCAAATCAGACATGACTACTTGCCAACCACTATTAGGATAATTTGTTGCCCGAGATATTTATGACTCAAATTTGTTAGTCCCTATTGTATTGTGCCTATAAACAAGACTATCTTAACGGCTAATTACGATATTGAATGCTAGAAATAAAAATTTGTGGTATTGACATATCGCGTGCTTGAAATGACGATCTTTGAAATTGAATATTGACAGATAAGTGACTTACTTAGCGAACGTCGTGACAATCCCATATATTTTTAATTTCGAAGGTCAACAATGGCAATTAGCTTAGCAGCCCCTGGCCCTTTAGCCAGTATAGCATCGCTAAATACGATGACGAAATTAGAAATCAAAAATATGTTGCGCGCTATGTCACTTAGCGAACGTTATGTCATACCAATATTCAATTTCAAAGATCGTCGTTGTAATTAATAATGGCGTGTTGGCTAAGCCCTTTGACAAGTGTAAAAAAATATTAAAAGCTACTGTCACTGTTTACATTTTCGCGACATAATCAATGCGTGGAATATATTTTCCACTTAGCGAGGCGACATTTCCAAAAACGTGCTGTAAAAAATTATACTGGGTTTAAACAATACATTAATAGGCGTAGTATTTAAATCATACTTTTTCACACCACATTAATTAACTTGATTAATGCGTGGCCATAACCGATTTGGATTGCTCTATTACAACTTAGCAATTTATATTTCAGTACTCGTAAATTTTAGCGTTTCATTGAGCATTAATTTTCAAAGGATTTAATTGATTATAACATAAGTGCCTACTTTTAGTTCTATTTTTGGATGAACCAAGATAGTTCTTTGTCGTCTGTTTGATGTGAACAGGATGAAATGAAAAACCCTAATGGTTCGGTAGTAGTACAAGGTATCCTTATTGTTTCGCTCTGTCCGTCCTAACTTCTGTAATATCTATACAAAAATTATAAAGAGAAAAGGTTTGTTTGTTTGTATGTTTCTTTAATAGGTTCCGAAACTACTGGACCGATTTTGATTAAATATGGAAGAGTTATAGATTGTGAATAGGTTTTGTTTATGGCATCATAAAATAATAATATTTTTATATATTAGTTGTGGCTCAACATACATAATATAAGGTGGATATAATTTCCTTTTCTCATTCTACCCCATCGTGTTAGGTATCTTTGGATAGATCTTCTTAAATTAAGGCGAGGTTTGATACATGATTTTTTTTTATTAACCATTTTGAGTAATCGGCCCTCAAAGTGGTTTCTTTAAGTTATTTCCCTCCCCTGGCATTTCTAAACTATAAGAGGTAGAATGAATGCTAAATACTTTTTAGAAAGTTTATTTTGAACATAATCGAACAATAACTTTTGAACTAATTTGAAAAAACCTATCACGCATTGATAATTACGGAACCCTTAGACATGTTCTGACAGGCTCTTGGTTGGATTATTTACTTTTTAAAGGTAATGTATGGATACTTCAATAGCTGGCCGTTAATAACAAAAACTTTAACGTTCCCGAGGTTATCAACCACAACAACACCATCATATTTTGTAGAGTTTTTAAATAAAAATATTGTGATTAGAATACGATAACAAATCCATTATTAATGATTCATTTTTTAAGCTTTTCAAATAATGCAAACGTAAGTCTTAAATTTGTATGAAGATGTAATAAAATTGTGCGTTTTATATTTTGACACTGGCTGACCCGCAAACGTTATTTTGCCATATACAAATATTATTTCTATAAGATAAATTTTAGTAGAAGGGTGAAAATTTAGGGTTTTATGTATTTTTAATACCACATCATATTTAAAAAAAAAAATTGTCGAAAAATATATATATATATCTAGGGGTGGGTTGAAAAAATAGATTACGACCGTTTCTCAGACACCGAATATGCAAAATTTTTTTCATAAGAATCGGTCAAGCCGTTTCGGAGGAGTGTATCCCCGAACACTATGACACGAGAATTTTTATATTAGATTTTTTTTTTCTACCATACGTTCTCCTGACAATAACGAACACTCAACACATAACAGAAAGATTTATCCAACTT
Source organism: Phengaris alcon alcon (assembly GCA_037179445.1). Classification (NCBI taxonomy): domain Eukaryota; kingdom Metazoa; phylum Arthropoda; class Insecta; order Lepidoptera; family Lycaenidae; genus Phengaris; species Phengaris alcon. The sequence goes on along the minus strand of JAYRCH010000175.1, from coordinate 404,961 downwards.
GGTGCAGTCGTTTGGAAGTTACAACATTTCGGCAATCCATTTTTATTTATGTAGAATGTAGATGGATAGATTTTCTTGCATTTCAAAAAGCAAAGACACAGAAAGATTAACTATAAATGTTTCCTGGTATAGTAGAACAATTTTAACAAAAGTGCACATTAAAGTATATTGTACTGAAACGATTTAGTATTCAGATAAGCATTATTATTATTATTCATTCAGATACAAACTATTTCATAGAGCAGCCAATTTGGCTTAAGCCAACTAGTTTCTGTTTCACTGTAACGAAATCTGACGATAGTTTTATCTTGGCAAACGCGAGAAAATACTTTAAGGCCCGTATTAATAAACCGTTCTCAAACTTGTTCTCAAGACCTTTCTTGGCTGAGACAGTCTCAAGTAACGATTAGCTTCTCAAGACGGTCTTTAATTCATAGTATAATCTCAAGACCGTCTCAGTTGATAACGTTATTGAGATCACTTTATACAACTTTTAAGCGTCATCTACACGACAAAGAACGAATAAAATAACGTTTCGTTTACATTTATACAAAGAACGGATTTCGGATAAAGGATAGATTATACGTTCCTTCAATATTTCTTTTTAAAAATGTAATATTTAATAATATAAACACCAAAAAAAGTTTAGTCTGTATTTTTTATATAGAAAAAAACTGATTTTCATTAATTTTTACGTAGATATTAATATTTATTGTTGTCTAGAATATTAATATCTATATTTTTTTAACAACTACGTAAAACGGAATGCGGATCATTGCCATTCGAAAAAAGTTCTTCTTCTTCTTGTTCTTTAAAGTGGCTCCTTAGTGATTCGCCAATGTGTTGTGTTGACGAAAACTCTGCCGTATGAGTGGGTTTTATGAATAAACAAGGGCACGGACCACGGTGTACAGGAGGAAGTCTGTAATTCTACAGACTTCCTCCTTAGATTATTCATCTAAAACCTAGAACAGACAAATTTAGGGCCAGTACCACAGTATGTACATAAAGTTTCAGTAAAAGGAGTATTTACAAAACACAGCACAGATTTAAGGTTGATAGGGCGAGGAATTGTAGGAGGGAGGGATCATATAATGAGGATTGTTTTTTGGGCAGCGAAAAAAAGTTCTGCTGTCAAGTGTCAAATCAAGTCAATTAATATAAATCAAATAGGTAATTCGTTTAATATAAATAAATAAATAAATATATTTTATTTAATTTTTCATTATAAATAAATAAGTAAAATCGAAAATATTTCTACAAATACTCGACACTGGCAGAATGGTGCAAAACCTTTGCAACTGCGATTACCAAAAAAAAAAGAATAAGTATCAATAAGCGTCTTCTTTTTTTATAACTTTATTTTGTGTTGAGTATGTAGTGTAAATTCTGAGTTTGTTTAATCATAAGTATTAAGATTTTAATTTACATAATTGTAACAAACCCAAAAACGCCACAAATAATAATGTACTGTATCCCAATTCCCAAGCAAGCCGTTCTCAAGTCAAGGTTTGACGTACCCACGAAACCGCGTCTCAAGTAACAGTTTGACTGCAATGACAGCATACTTGAGTAACGAGTCTCGTTTATTAATACGTTCGCACTCACTTGATACGCCGTACCTACAGCTGTACTTAAGTACGGTCTATTAATTAAAATAACGTCTTAAGTACTTTCTTGAGAATTGTCTTAGAGATAAGAACGCTTTATTAATACGGGCTTATAAGGCATATACATCTAGACTGTGATTTTTGCGTGAAATGGTCAATTATGGCGTTCTTGATCTCAGAAGCAAAGATACATTAACAATTTTGACATATTGAATAGTGCAGAATAGCTATTGGCCTAGTTCGTAGCGGCATCGCTTTTTGTAAATTTTGCTTAACTTTTTAATAAAACCCAAAATTGTAGGGAAAGATTTTCATAAAATGCGCGAAAGCACTTTTTTGAGCTCCTGGATTGAACTACTGCTCTAAATAAATAAAATAATAAAATGAGCATGTTATGTTATGTATAGTCGCATAGTTCGTAGCGATAATATTATTAAGCAAAATTTATACCAGAACAATTGTTACTTCACGAGGAATAAAGATTTTATAATTTTAAAGCATGAATTTATTAACCTATTTCAATAAAAACGATAAATACAACTGCAAAATTACTACAAAATGCGAAATGTCGGGAACGCTTCAAATACCTAATCTCGCAGGGTGCAGATTTGTAATAGGGCTCTTAACGAGGAAGTGCAAATTTCGTGTAAACGATACACTATCCGATAAAAAATTGGCTGCCGGGCGATAAAATTCCGTCTAGTGCACAAAAAAACCTACCATCATTATCCATTACAAAATATTTTTCTTGGAGACTGGCCCATGGACGGTTGTGTCTTTGTGGCTCGTTTCTATGATATTATAGCACCGAAAAAGCACATGCATCGCCTGATGACATACGACAACCACGACATCATAGGAGTTACAATGCCCTTTCCGACGTTATCCTTACTCACTCTTTACCGAAGTACAGGGAAAAGATAGTTAATTTTTTTATTTTGAAAGAAAGCAAACATAAATAATAACAACATTTATTGATTTATTGATAAAAAATAAAATATTGTCGACGATAGCGCTGTGTCACTTGCGTAACAACAATAATTTAATATGAAAAGTTGGTCCGCCGCACAATGAGCGTGCTCATCGTAATTCAACCACGGCGTTCGCCGTTCGCCATTCGATTTACGTTGTAACTATTTATTAATCTGTGATTCGGTTACTCAATTTGAGATGATTGCGAATATCTATCGATAAATACGAAAAATGCCTACATCACTCACGCCTACGCGGAAGTCAGGGAGAATTCCGAATCGAAAAGCGCTGTTTAGATGTGAGATAAAATCGGGAGCATTAATTTTTCGAGGATCATTATCATTATAAAATCTTAAATCCATTAAAAATTTGGACATTAAAAAGGAGCATTTATGATAGCTACCAAATTAAAAATATAGGTATATATATTTTTATGAGCGGAAAGGTTTCCAATCAAGATAATTTTATCAATTTAAAGTATTTTATTTAGATTTTTAAATCACACTTGGGTACATTTTTGCAAAAAGTTATTTTTAACCCCCGACGCAAAAAGCGGGGTGTTATAAGTTTGACGTGTCTGTCTGTCTGTCTGTGTGTCGGTAGTCGGTACCAGTTTAAACAATATCCTATAATATTTTATAGAACTGACGTTCAAATTTGCTGGTATCGACTTCAAAATTAGGAAGATTGAGTAGAGAAATAGTTCAAATTAGTAAAAGGGGAAATATTTAGAAAATAAGTTTTATTTTATACTTTTTTGTGCATTTTTACTTTGGAAGTCGGTTTTAATTTTTTGTTTAAAAATAATTATTTTTCTCTTTTTAGTTAAATTTATTATCTATATTATTATGAACACATTGACATCGGTACACAAAACTCGGATGAGTAGTGAGTACCTATATCATCATAATGATGGTGTATCTTCACTGGTGGTGGTGATCAATATGTTGGTGTTTCTTGTGAAGATGGTGGTGATGATGATGATGATGATTACTGTAAGTGGTATGATGGCATATGCTTGCAGTTCTTTAAACAACGTCGGAATCCCCAAACATGTATATTATATAAGGACTCGGGAGTTCTGTTCAGTACTTTTGGATACCTTTACCCTGGGGTATACCTTGGAACAAAAGCTTACTTTTTGGTAGCATATGCTTGAAATACTTCAGAAAAAGTCGAAATCAGTAAATGTGTCCATATAAATTTTGAGGAGTTTCCTCGATTCCTCATGGATCCCATTATCAGGTCACCACTTTATATATATATATATTATATATACAGCCGAATGCATAAACGCCTCCTTTTTTGGAAGTCGGTTAAAAAGTGGCCAGGAGCATACAAAAGTGGGTTTTGACCCAGAAAAGATAAAAAGTATGACCCTCTTGGACTAGCAAACCTAATATAAATTATTGTGAGTTCATAAATACATAACCTTCAAATTCATATCATATTTATGAGAAAATAGTCAAATATGAATAAATCGATAGTTATTATATTACGATGGTAGCCAAGAATATTGATTCGTCCTTGAAAGCAGGTTAAACTAGTACCTATTCTTTGGTCTGGTACTCTACATTTCTAAACTATTAGGGTTCCGCATCCAAAGGGTTTAACGGGACCATATTACTAAGACTCCGCTGTCCGTCCGTCTGTCTGCTTGAAATTTTCATAGATGTATATGAAAATGCCGCTATAACATAATATAGCGGCACCAGAAATACATTGTTGTTACAAATAGGGATAATAAATAAAAAGGGAACATAATTAATATAATACAAACGTGTTTTTTTTTACGAAACCCTTCGCACTTGGCCGTTTTTTTAAATTAGGTCTAATTAACTTCATTCACTTCATATTAATCATATCGTTGATGCTTTAATTGACTGATATTTAATTATATGGTATTTGATTCAATTGATTCATTTAATTTTAGATCAATACTATAAATATCATTCTCGTTTATTTTAACTTGAAGACTTTCGAGTTCACGTTTTAAAAGATGGTTGCTTTCGAATCAAAACCAGAACTATCATAGCATCTTTAATAGCTCCTAATTCACGAAACATCTATTTCATCACAATATGTTATGACACGAATAATTTTGCCATCTTCTTCTAACCCACGTTCTGAAATGTCTACTTACTATACATCTTTTTTCAAACTTTACTTTAGCAAATTAAGAATATGAAAAATAAAATTTTAAGTTACCCCCGAATTGTCAAGCAGTGAGCGAGATGATGAATTATAGCTAAGAACACTCTCGATCATGTCAGCTTTTAAACAACACAAAAACTAGATCAAATCCATTCATTCATTTGGGAGTTACGATGTCACGAACAGACACATAGACACGTCAACCCCTGTTTTCGTCGGGGTATAATAAATCAACATGTTTCTTAATATACTAAGGGCTGATTTTTCAATCGTCAGATAACTCTTATCTGAGGAATAAATAACTGATTGATTTTGTATGAAAAATCTGTCTAAAATTACATATTTATTCCTCAGGTAAGTTATCTGACGATTGAAAAATCAGCCCTTAATGAATAAAAGTAAATAATTTTTTGACCGATTTAATGTCAATATATCTCGGTTCTCGGTTTTATCGTTATTAGGTAATGCACAAAAATCATGATCATGAATTTTGTTATTATATATAATTCGCCTAAGAATGTTGGAACGAAGTTCCTTATCGCGCGTTGCGAAAGGGGGCTAGACGGAAAAAATTAAGACTAAAAGTTGTAACGACACTTTTTGCTATAGTTGAAGCCGTGCGGCGTGCGCGTGTTTCTCTGTCTGTCTCCCTCTCTCTCTCTCAATTATTACTACTTGAGCCTACTGATTAAGTTTATATTACATTATATTTGTTAATAATAAAAAAATATTATTATAAGTTAAAAAAATAAAATTTTATTACAATTCCTTCACTAATTAATCGAAACGAACTCCGTTCCATCCGGGTGTCCCTTGACACCTCTCAAGTTTTTTTCATTATATTTTCGATATAAGACACAAGAAAGGAACAACAAGAAGAGATTAAAAGATAGTCATGAATTCAGCGTATTCAACCTGATGTAATAACTTTTTAAAATCGCGTTTATCAGATCTTCTACATCGTTTTTTACTATCCAAAAACGTGTTTTCATCAAAACGATTCTACACCTTTTTATTGACCTCGAAAGTGTGCAATCACCCAAATAAATGGGTCAATGACCGTGGCTCGTTATCCAATAAAAGGATTATATTGATGATCGGCCTCCAGTAACGGTAACGTCACTTAACAGGATTCCTATTACGGCACATACGAGCATTCGTAGAAACGGTCACTATGGTAGATTCGTAATGAAGTTGTTCTAACTGAACGTTAAAAGGTTTTTTAGTGTTAACCAACGTTCGTTAGCGTCAGTTCACACCAAAATGAGACGATACGGGACGCGACGCTGTATTTTTAAGATAGCTATTTTCAAAATTGAACTTTATTCACTACACAAGAATTGCAAGAGTTCTAATGTCAAAGTGCACCGTTCTGCATAGCGCGAAGCCGCTCTAGCAAAACACTTTACTGAATGAAGTTCAATTTTGAATCACTACTTTACAAATGCAGTGTCGCGTTGCGTCTCGTATAGGTATAAGCTGACCCTTAAGTCAAGTTTTTGTATATTAACAAGGTCTTCTTACATCGATAAGCATTCAATTTTCAAAGATACATTAACGACGAAGAATCAAGTTTTTGATGAAATGTGTTATTTTGTCAAATCACATTTTCCGAGGAAGCGGCATTTTTAGAAACCCGAATTTCATTTTCTTTTGATCAATTTAAGTGCATTAAAATTATAACATGAAAATATACATTTTAATGGTCTGTAATAAAAAATTGTGTAAGTCGTAAATAATCCTCGACACATTTCTATGTTTTTGATTTTATCTCTTCAATTGTATTTGTGTCTTCTTTTATGGGTACATAAATTATACTTTTTTTTTCCGAATGGGGCTATGCTAGTGGCCGGAGAGCCGTTTAAGCTTCATCGAGATATGACTGCCGGATGGCTATTCGTTTTGGAAATAATACTATAATTCCATTAAATTTAGATAAAGCCACGGAACACTATCGTAAATGTATTGTGGTGTAATAAAAAACTAACTTGGCATTCGCGGGTTTGGAAGGTGAGAACGCTAATGATGGTGTGCCTCAGGGCAGCGTATTGGGACCGCACGCAGCTACACTTTGAAAGTAATCGATAGTCGTAGTAGATAGAGTTCATATTTCAACAGCAAATAGTTTAACAGTTAGTTGTGTGTATTTGTACACTATGATTTTTGTACTGGCACATCATGTTTCAAAACAGATGATTAATGGTCTAAATAAATTGAAATCTGTTTTTATGTCCTGGGATAATATTTTATTTAATAAACTTATCCAGCATGGTGTACTCTGAACTCTGAAGAAAGAAGAATATGTTGCTATAGTTATTGATTAAAATTATTATTATAACTGTGCAAATCTTTGTAATACCTATGTAGATCTAGTGTTATAAAGCTATGTAGCTTGTATAATGTATAATGTATAATGATATTTTAATGTAAGTTTAATATTCTCTCGCTATAATTTTGTACAGAATTGGAAACCGTTGAATGCATCCGATAATTTCATGAGAACGTTAAATTATAAGAAAATTGAATACATAACAGTATTCTTGATTGAAACTCAATAAAACCAGTTTAAATTTATTTCAACAACCATCAGAAAATCGTTTAAAAACTACACATTTATTTATTTATTTAGAGAAAACACATTTTCTTTAAATAAATCAAAGCTGATTAACTTAAAAAGACTTCAAGGTAACATATGCAATAAAGAAAAAATATAAAATGCAAAGGGTATATAAAACCTAAACCTACAAAAGATGAAATCATAAATAAAACATCTGGTAACTCGTGTTGATTGGATAAATCCTTAGCCGTGTACAGAAGCTTGTCGACTGGCAGTTCTGTCGGTCAATGCTCTGACCTTGTCGAGCCTGAGTCGACCAATGCCTACACTTAATTACATAACAATGATTAGTATTGGTGTAATGTCATTGCCACTTGTAAATCTACTTTGTCAATAGACAGAATTTCAACATATCTATCGGATAAAGGCAGTAAGGATAGTTGTAGCACGGCAGAAATTAATGTCAAAGTAATAGAAACTCGTTTGATGACATACTTTATGCAGCACTACCATAACATAACAAGCGGTAATAATGATTAGCACAATAAAGCCTCACATAATGATAAAGTTTAAGAGAATACAATAGTAGATGATTATTATTAAGATAAAGATGCTCACATGACATTATAACATTTTATTTAGAACGGCAAAAGCTAAGGTCATCAAGAATAACTAGGAATTCAATAGCACATTATTACTAACGGAGTCATTCATATAAAGAAAGAAGCGTGGCTTACTTTCGATTATAACTTATACATATTCAATGCAGACGATACTTTATGAATGGTCAAGCGCTCTAACGGTGCCGCAGTTGCGGTCAAAGCTAGAAATATTCTACATGCGGCCGTAACGGTTTAAACGATTTTGTTAAAATTATCACACAGTATCAACGCAAAGCTTCCACGAACGCGAGGCATTGTTTCACATGCGCGGAGTTTAACATCCATTATTATATTAATGCTCTTCATATATTTTAATGCACACATTAAATCAACGATAAAGGAAACAAAATTAAATGTTCTCTTGGCCTGTCATTGCTTCCATGAATTACAAAATGCAATTTAGTTTTTTTATTGTGTGTGTACATTTTTTATTTTTCAGGCTTTATTTTAAAAAGTTTTAATTTAGTAACCAACTCGTGATTGTTATTGAATTATTCTTATAATGAGAAAAAAATTATCAACTTTCACACATCAACAATGTCAATGAGAATTATGCACGAGAAATTTCTAACTTCAAAACGCCTAATGACAATATCATGCGTATTAAAAATATTAAAATTAAATTGATCTAGAAATAAACCTTAAATAAATATTTTTTTAAATGTAATCAAAGTTAAAAGTGGCAAATACGTCTGAAACATAATTAATAATTAATATGGTAAAAAATATATTATATATAGTATATTAAAAGATGGCTTATTTGTTAATAGTTATTAACTAAAAAGTCAACTTTTACGCATATCAATTATCTATGAATGGATCTGTTAGTGGCAATGAATAAGACGCGATCCAATGGATATGAATAGAAGTGACTCATTATTTCCAAATAGTGTTGGACTTGGATATCATACGAGAACAATGGCCCGCAACAGCGATGATGTGGGATGAGTCAAAACAATAAACACGGTATCCAAACCCGAGAAGGCAACGTGACCTTTGAGAAGCTTGACAATAGATACTAAAGGAAATAAAATACAAAACTTGTTTATAATTATAAAGGAGCCGCTATTTCAAAATATGTCACTATTGGCAAGTGTCTCGCAAAATGTAGAAAAACAAATCTAAAGTCTCACAAAGGTATTGATTATCAAATGATGGGTATTGTACCTACTAATGAAAAGTACCTGGGTAACCGAGCTTAGCTCGGGGTTCTGATAAATTAAATGTAAATAAATCACAAAAATATTCATCCGACCGGGATTTGAACACACCACATTCCGAATTTTCCAATCCAAAAATCCAATCGAACTGACTTATGAGAGTCGAAATTATTGATATATTGTTGCACGACGAAAGAAAAAACATATATATAGCTTAAAAATTTCCAGTTCCCCAGGGAGACCTATCTAGATCGATTTTCTCTACCAAACCTTTTTTTTTGGTTATTGGAATTGTCGGTAGGATAAATACCTAATATTAAGGTCTAGCATATTTTAACTTTTGAATTGCGATCAAAAAACGTATACGTAGTATAAAACCCTTGATAAACATCCACATATGTATAATAATATAGTATAAAATATAATCATATATATCGCGGGACTTCTTCTATAAATTAAGACAGAAAAATACACTGCAGAGTGCAGACTTATAGCAAAATTAAATGGAGGATACCAGCCTAATATAATAAAAAACTTCTTCCATAAAATAAATGTTTTGAACAGAGAAGTTAAAATTAAGCTCGTTATTTTTTATACCCGCGATATTTATTCTTTGAATTTTTGCTGCATAGAAGGACTATGTTCTTTTGTAGCTTTTCGCTGTTCCTTATAATATCATGACTTTATATACTTTAAATAAAAAGCAATATTATTTAGTAGAGCGATCTCAAAACGACGATCATGATGATGAGGTTAACTTCCCGTAACGAGCCTATTCCTTTCAATTTCACATAAACTTTTAGCGGGAAACAGAAAACTGAAGAATCATCTTTTATTTCAGCTCTCCAACCTTCGTAACTTTGAATGTCTATAATTTAAGTTTACGGAGATCCCTTTTCGGGGGAAGAACGGTCCTTAATGTTCGTGGATGTCTTCGAGACGGCATAAACGGGTCCCATAATGGGTGCGGGGGTAAGTATTTCAAGGGACGGTCGGTCAGTATTTCGAGTCGGATCGTAACGCCCGTAATTGATCCCTAAACACCAAACTACGAGGCGTTTGCGTCGTCAGCTGTCATGCTAACGGACTTATGACATAAAATTTCCAACTTGGCGAAGTTGACCGAGCGTGATGTTTTACAATTGTTTCATAAAATCATTTAGGTAGTGATGATAAAAACTGCAGCTTTTCACATATTAGTAGCACATTTACAGCAAATACTATTTTTTAATCTTTAACTGTGGACATTAAATATTGTAACATATTCACGCGAGGTCTGACGGACCGTTATAATTATCGGATATTTTTAAGGTGACTGTCAGATTTTTATTCACATTTTTGTTTTAATATACATAAGCGAAAGTAAATTAAAAAAATATATTATAAGCATTTAACTTAAAAATATATTTTTTTCATCATCATGAATAGAATCATGAACACTCGGTCTCACAGATCGCGGTCGAAGTTTAAAACAAAATAGTTCACTAAATATGCAGCCGGCGACGCAACCTTCCGCCTCTGGGGACAATTCGCCACCAAAACTGAAGCTACTCAGCGCCGTAGGAGCGGAGGGTACGAGGAAGTGGGGTACATAAGATTATTGCAAACGAGAGCGGCCTGTGAGACCGCGCGTCCATAATTAAAGGTTCAAACTAGTAAGAAGCCTCAATTGTATCAATATCATGGAAGAAAACCTAAAAAAAAATCAATACTTAATGAGAATGAGGATGAAGTGATGAGCAACTTTACGAAAAATCACTATCCATTCATTTTAACGACAAATTCAGCTAATGAGTTTCTGAAAATGTCATTAGCGTGAACGGAGACTAAACGGGTTGTATGTTATAACTTAACGAGCTCTTAAGGTAGAGTAGGTAGGTTTGAGTCTTTTTAAAATTTGACTATAATTATTAAAATTTGTGAATAAAAACGGGCAAATTGCACTTTAGAATATATGTAGGTCTTGTCATTTTATCAAATAAAATAATTACCGATATATCTTACAGTTTTACTTGGGTGTACGAAATCTTCTTTTATATAAAAATGGATTGCAATCCAATGTCTCACTAAATCTCGAGAACGGCTGGACCGATTTGGCTAATTATTTTGATCTTGAAATAATTGTGAAAGTTCAGGCAATGTTTAAACGGTGAGGAATAAAATTGAATAAAATTTGACGACCTCTGTGGCTCAGTGGATTGGACTCTGACGTGTTGGTGCTCAAGCCGGGGGTCGCGGGTTCGAATCCCGCCGAAGCAACAAATTGTTTTTCCGTGTTCCTGGGTTATGGATGTGTATTAAATATGTGTATAACATAACACAAATCTTAAATATGTGTATAATGTAAATGTATTAAATATATTTCCGCTGTCTGGTAGGTAACCTACCCGTAACACAAGTTCTTCGAGAACTTACTACGGGACTAGATTGACGTGGTGTGAACCGTCCATAGAGTATAATTATATTGGAAATATTGCGGAAGAAGGACAGAACAACGTATGTGGGGATAGCTAGATAAATAGCAGTACAAAATATTAATTGCGATACAATTAACCATAGTGCACATTTATTCGTAGATCCCCAAAATAAGATAGATCATAGAGTAGGCACCAGTTAGTTGAACACCTGCACTGTTGGCTCAATAGCATGATATGAATAGAACTGCCATTCCTTTTTACCCGACTGGGTTATGTTTTTCGGGCGTATCTTGTAAATTCCTTTATTACCACGTATTTTCCAAACGGCTGAATGGATTTCGACACTTAAGGTATCGTTATATTTGTCTCAAAAACTCAAGTGTCCTTAGACAGCTTAAAAAAAATACAAAATGGCGGATTTTAGCGCCAAATTGTAAGTAGTTCAATTTTTTTTTAACCAAACCTATCGAGTAGGGTATCAAAATAAAGGAAATTAAAAAGAGATTTCGAAAATATACATATTATGTCATGTATGTTTAGTTAGGAATAATTACAACTATTTTAATTAAATATACGGTACGGTTTTCTTTCAGTTCGGCCTGAACAGATGCAAAATCGTATCGCCTGTGTGCAATTTTGAGATCGCATCAGTCGGCCGGATGGACTTAAGCGAATCGTTCCAGTGTTGCTAGTTCTGTTTTTGCGAAACTACTAAACTTGCGTCGATTTCTACTAAAAACTACTAAAAGAATACTGAAAACTATCAAAAAAGGACTTAGGAATCCCTAAAGCCCCCAAAAAACCACTGCATTTTAGGTTTTAGTAAATGCAATTTGTTATAAAACTTAAAAAGCAAAAAAAATATTATTTATTAAATTATATTATAAATTTTATCGTTAAATTAAAACATACTAGGAAATATTACATAGCCTAACCTAGGCCATCTTGCACATGATTACTGTCTGGCTCTTTCCTACTAAAACACTACTAAGAACTAAATTCCTACTAAGGATGGAATAAAATACTTAATTTAGTAGTAAAACTTTGTAAAATAACTTAGTTGGCAACATTAATTCTGGACTAAACGGATCATGTGTGACAAATCGCTTCAGTTCTCGCCAGAGCCGCGGCCGTGCGAACGTGTATCGTGTACAAGCATAGTGAGCTTACAATTAATAAACACGACCGTAGCTCGCAACAAACGAGAACGAACTGATGCAATTTTTCCGTGTGTGTGTTCGAATACGTTCAGGCCGAAATGACGTCAGTTGAGTCGGATGCGATTTTTTTCCGTGAATGTGCTCGAATTCGCTCAGGCCGAACTGACGTCAGTTCTAACTGAAACGATCAGCCTCTCCTCTGTGGGAACCTTAAGCAACGCACTAACTAAAAAGACCGAAACAAGATTGAGCTGAAAGCCTAAGTGAAATAATTGATATTATGTTTGGTAGCAGGCGGGACCCATTTGTAAATTATAAATCGTACTAAAATAAATGGGTCCCGCCTGACTTTTCACTTAGGCTTTCAGCTCAATCTTGTTTCTGTCTTTTTAGTTAGTGCGTTGGTTATGTATGGTTTTTTTGCAGTCGGGTTTTTTTCTCAAATAGCTTTAATATACCCATCCTACCTATACACGGGTAAACCTGTGTGTATCTATTGTATAACGCTCCAATCCCTTAAGACTTATTCTATTGCCGGGAGAGGCTTATGAGCGTAACTTCTGTAATTTAAATTTCAAGTTACAACCTCGTGTTTAAAGGTAAAATGTTTAATTAATGGCAAAACTCGAACATTACTTTGTTTGCATCATTGTGTAAGAATATTATTGAGTTTTGAAGTGTATCAGTACGTGAGACGATAGATTAAAACTATTAATATAAACGAAAGAAAACAATGAAATCATAGAATTTTAGTCCAACAAGTTTTTAATATTAGTTATCAAGAAAGTTGACAATGAACTAGATTCAATAATGCATTTAAGTCATTTATTACGGAACCTAACACAGAAGTATGAAACAAAGATGTAGGCAGTAACGAAGAAAATGTAACCGAGGAAAACATTTCTTATAAAAGTACCGTCATAAACAAAAACCATTTGGGCATTGTACATGTGAAAATTTGGGCAAACGTTTTACGAGCGACTGTCCGTCATCAATTCTGTATGAAAACGTTGATGAGGGACTATAAACAAAAGACGCCAGCCACGGTATCAAGTACGCCAATTTCTGTTTATTTGCGAAAATTTTCTTTAGCCACAATTGTTTTGGCTTTTTCCGAAACATCACTTTCACTAGACCTTTAAATAAAAGAGAACATAATATACGTAAGCACATTTTTTTTCATGACTGCCAAACGTCTAATGTTTACATTTTAACCATTGCATTACAGACATAAAAGAATTGATTATTATGGATTCAATTAATGTCACTTTAATTTATAGTTCATAGACAGAAAAATAATTGAAAATACTTTTCAGATGCAGCAACGGCAAGCTTTTTAACGGCTAAATATACTGTACAGTCGACGACAGGTCCGGTGTACCACTTTTGGACCTTATTGCCAAGTAATAAGATATAAAAGTGGTGCACCTGATCTGTCTTCAACCGTACATAATAAACATCATAATAATTGTACTTGGCACAATCAATGGAGAATTCATATTTTATTACTGCCGCCCATTTAATCAACTAACAAGACATCATGCCCCTTATCGAAATAATTAGAGCTTATAAATGTAACATCTCAGAGACTGTAATTTTAGACCAAGTGGGATCATTTAAAAAAATGTTAACAAAGACAAAACACAATATAGTCGCTTAACTAATCAATTGCGTAGTTATGATAACGGGAGCGAAATTAATGACAATTATAGCAAAGCAAAACTTGACTGTGGCGGTCAGAATAATAATAATAATGATGTAATTAACACGTCAATAAGATCGGCACCGGTCGAAGGTACACCGGATACCCTTGGCTATGTAAATGAATCTGTATCAAGTGTAGGACGAGTGACAGTGAGTCGTGACCAACAAGTGCATACGATACATGCGGTCACGGTGCGGCGAGCAGAACTTAACACAACTACTTACATCACCGAATAATTATCTTGTCTTGTATGTTGTACCTGTAAATTAAATGTTACATTGTTATTAAGTGAATCATTTAATATTAAATTAACGGCCTTAACTTCAACGGCCTTTTAATGTCTGACGGGTCTTCGTAGATTAGGTACTTCGTCATTTTATTTGGGGCCTTGAAATCGTCACGTGCATCGTCAAAATCTAACATATTGTAATTAAGTGTTTAAAATCGATTCTCAAATGACTTTAGCCACTCTTGACAAAAATATCTATATTTTGTTTTACTTTATCTAACAGGTATTTGAGACATAAAAAGTTGCAAGTAATAATTGTACAGTGGATTTTATGATGATAAAAATATATGTCTTCCGTTCGCAGTAAATAACATTCCTTATAAGTCAGAAATACCAAGAATTACTGCGCCATGTCATCATGGTTGTTTCTCATATACTATCTATCACATTTCATTAACAAGACAATCAATTTCATCACCATGAATTCCTCCTAATAAATATGTGGAATTTAACATTTAACTTTTTTACTTTGTGAATTTCAATACAATTTATTACAGTTGTGTGGGCGCTTTATTCTGAATTCTGTAATTTGACCCGTTGACTGTTCAGTAATAAATGTAACTTCAATAAATACAATAGATTTAATGCCAACACAATATATCTACAGCGTGAATATTTCATAAAAAAGTTACGTGCGAAAATCAAATTCCAATGAAAATAAAAATAATTCACCAAAATTGCGCGTCCGAATACAGTTCTCGCAAAATGTAAAATTGGTTTACCCTGTTAGATAACATCAACAAATTTCGTTAGAGCAGCCAGTGAGCTAACTCTATTTTGTATAAAGGTTTATAAAAATGTAACGTATACCTACTGAATGTTTATAAAAATACTCGTGCTTTTATAAAGTGTCCAACATGATTTCAAATTATTATTTTCACATATATATATAAGTTGAACAAAAAATATATTTAACGTTAGTTATTATAATCTTTTATGTTTTAGAACTTTTGAAGTTTATCTAATTAAATCTTCGGGTATACCTACTCTACCAAGGTGTGGCTTTTCCGCGATTTTCGCCTGGCACGTACCTACACCAGACCATCAAGTCGTAAACTCCCATCACGTCAAATTACGTCCAACTTCTTTATTTACTATATAAGGGTCCAAGGATCGTCTTAATCCGAAGAAGACTCCAAAAAGTTTTAACTCAAGTCACGTAGTTTAGTGGAGAGTTGTGAATAAAAAATATTACTAAAAACTGTATCTTCAGTAAATATACTTACTATTAATAAACAATTCACACCGTGTCTATCTGCCGTGGCGTTTATAATGAGTACCAGGGTATTATGAGGTCTTTTAGCAGTATTACTTTAACATTACTTTTGAATTTCATATAAGCAAACATGATCTCTATTTATATAGACAAAAAGATATTTTTAATTTGCGCGAAATCTAAAAGTAATGTTAAAGTAATACTGCTACAAGACCTCATAATACCCCTCCAGATCTAGATATAGATTAAGTAATATCGTAACGACCTAATTTATAGAATATTTCCTATTTAAGCTACAATATTATTATATGAATCAGTGTTAGTAATTAGTCAATAATAATATAGCAAACTTAAATTCGTACAATTTGATGAGTCATGGAATTCAGTCAATAGCAACGGGGATTTCCTCATATTGTTTTGATATTGGGCACAATAGGAAAGGCAATAGGCACAAATACACTCATACAGATGTCACTGAGGAGGCTTTATATAATAAACATTACCAGTCGATTAGGTAGTATGTAGCTAAGTAGCTACTGCCTGTTATCTCTGTTATCTCATAATATTTTAATACTTTAATGCAAACGGGATGTGCACATTGTGGCAGATTTCAATCCCTACTAATATTAAATGTGAATGTGAGTTTGTCTGTCTGATTGTTAGCTACGCTTTCACGTAAGAACTACTTAACCGATCATCAAGAAATTTACTAGATTATGAGATATAAAGTGGACCACGGGGAAGGGACATAGGCTACTTTTGGCAATTATGAAATCTAAGAATTGAAAAAATATTTGTTGCAATGATAGATAATAATATTTTAGGTCTTAAAATAAAACTTGTGAAAACCTACAAAAACTTAAAGTAAATGTATTATATACCAAATTACCTTTAACCGTTTAACTTCAATACGGTTGCTACGATCATTAATTAATGCAGATTACTATTATTGTAATTAAGTTCATAAAACAATTATTACAAAATTAATTCCTTTCATTTATAATTTATATTTTAATTTTAATCGAAAACAATCAATTAATCTCAATAAAGATAATATTTAATTTATCAACATTAATGAATTTAATTCAAGTATTTCTTTTTATATTCATAGCTTAAAAATATTTATGAAATAAAGAAAATATTATAATGTACAGATTTTATATTCTGCTATTTATTAGATTTCAAATTTCACAATGATAGATTAAGGGTGCTGAGAATACTTCTTTATTCTTCATAAATATGGAATACATTCACAGAGATTTAAAAAGACAGATCTTTCAAATAAGATATTTGAAATCCAGTCTGGTTATAAATAGCAGTTTGCATATGTGTTTCTCAACTAAATGACAGTGATGGTATCTAGACCTTGACATAGAATGCTGCAGATTTCCAAACCCAAGTCCTGTTTAGATGGCCTAACAATAAAAGATAAATAAAATACGAAATAGTAATAAGCATAATATGAAATTCATGCTAATCCTAGGCCTAGCACACAGAAAGTGTCCAGTTACAAGAAATAACAAAATTATATTTTTACCTAATTCATAAAGAGGCACCAATAAAGTCTCGCTGGAGTAACCTAAAAGCATCATAACGATGCAGTATATAAAACATATTTAGATACCCTTAGAATATTCAAGATAAAATTTAAATAGAACATTACCACTTTAATAGGTTTCAATTATTTATAATTTGAAACGACAAAATCATTTGCGAAATTAGATGCGTAGATTACGTATTCGGGATACTCCTTTGGGATCGCGGCTCGCTGATCGCGGAAAATCGGAATTTTCCCGAATCCTGATATGGGACGCTCGAACTTGTAACGTAACGTTACAAGTTCGTGCAGCGAGTAATTAAAATAATGAAAAACGTTCCCAGGCTGTAAACTATTTAAATCGAAACATGTACGATGAAATCGAATTACAAGAAAACTAAAAGCTGTGGCACGATTTGCTTGATGATGTTTATTACTTTGATTTGAGAACTATAAAAATGAAAAGTTTTAATCATCTAAGCTTACTTCGCCAAATAATGCATGTTTCTTAAATTCTTCTTCTTTTACAATACGACTGTCGAAAGTATACTCGTTACTTTGAAAACAATTTATAGAATTTAATCTAAAAGCCCTCAGAGATTCATTCATTGTAAATTTACGATACAGAAATTGCAATTGGAAATTGAATTTTCTAACACGTCGACGAAAGCGCGGAAAATCGGTCGCGGATTATCACGTACATAAAATTACAAGAAACGCAATCTAAATCGGACTTTTTCACATCATTCTGATATTTTTCTTAGTTATAAAGGCTTTTGTTGTAATAAAAAATATAAGCCTATAGTTATAACGAAGTTAAAAGATACAAATAAAAAAAAGTGTTCGAGGAAAAAAAAATTTAGAAACTTCGACATTTAATAGTCGTTTGACATTTACATAAAAGCCATCATCCTCACACCCAAGCAAGAGAATTGCAAAAAAGCAAGTATGAAAAATATACCAGTTTTGAAGTTAAAATATTTGTTTTTTTAGAACTGGGCGGGAGGGGCAGGTCGTTCACCTGCTTGTTAAGATTGCAATTTCATTGCCAATTTCGAGACTTTGGATTTTGCTACTTTGAACAACATCACCACTAGATTTGCAACAGAAAACACTTCGTCATCCTTTCATCGAATTCAATAATTTCCTTTGCTAATAGAAAATAAAATTAGTCCTACTTATTATTTAGGCACAATTTGAAAACATTTTATTTGGCACAGTATTGCTTGCTTTTTATTCGAATTTATATTTTGTTCTGATAAGCATATTGTAGAGGCCGTGCGATAACCGCCACTGCATACATCCTGTATTTATGGGTCGCAGTGCATATTTTATAAAGTCATTTTTACGACGCACCACGCCACTTGTTTTTTATACATAACTTTTATCTACGGTGTTGTATTATTGATTTAAAAGTATTGTACGTTCTATGTCTATCTATTGGTTTTTGGTATGATTTAAGCCTTATTTTGTTGTTAACTATGGACTGAAAGTGTTCTAATTTCGTCGTGAGAAAAATCTCAACGTTCCCAACGATGTTTACATTGAAACTGCTCAATAAAATACTGAAAGAGTAAATTATACTATACAGAGTTACTGATATAATTAAAATAATTGTACTCTAGAATTCTAGGAAAATATTAAAGTACATCGGAAAATGCAATCTCAAAAGGTATGGTTTGAAACAATCGGAGAGGTCAGTGCCATCATAATGCATTAGTAAGATTGGACCGTGGCACAAATAGTCCCTAGCAAAGTAATATGATTCGATTAAACACAGTACCAACATTTACTAGAGTTCATTGTGTTCGTTGCACTATATCCGATGAATGTTCTCAGTAATATGAATAAACTTTTGCTTTTAAAGTTTGCAATTTCTGTAACAAGCTATCATTATGAATGTTCAATTGAATTTATCCGTTTACGTGCAAAAGGTTGCATTAAGTTGATAAGAAAAAATATTATTTGCAAACATTTTTGATACGCCTTCAGAATGTAAAAGTGATATGTGTCGAATACTTATAAGAGAAATATTTTCAAATAAGGATTTATCTCATTCTTTTTAATTATCTAGGTACTTTGGTTTAAATCATTAAAACTTATAACCATAGTTAAAGCTT
The DNA here is from genome assembly GCA_037179445.1 of Phengaris alcon alcon. Lineage (NCBI taxonomy): Eukaryota > Metazoa > Arthropoda > Insecta > Lepidoptera > Lycaenidae > Phengaris > Phengaris alcon. The sequence goes on along the minus strand of JAYRCH010000175.1, from coordinate 385,402 downwards.
GATTCGCACGAGTATCCGTTTTATTCATATTGTGTATGTTTTCCAGCTGTTTTATATTTCAACCGACTTCCAATAAGGAGGAGGTTATATATTCGACCCTTTGACTTCTTTTTGTATGTTCACTCCGCCGTTTTTGGACAGATTTTCAAAAATTGATTTTCTTTATAAATAGTTTACTTTCTGATCGTTAATGAAGACCGGATGATGGCATCCATGAGGAATCGAGGGAACCCTGCGAAATTTTAAGCGATACCTAAAGTGATTCTACGAGCAGTCTATGTATGTTTGTATGAATGTATCTATTTATGTTTGTACCATCATAGAGCCTAAACTGATGATCCGATTTTAATAATTGATAGATTCGAAAATTACTACCCGGGTAATATAGGCCCGGGTAATATAATTTGCGTAGTCGGGTTATAGTTTCCAACTTTTGATTATTTGAATCTATTAAAAAAAAATACTACCAAAAAGTAAGTTTTTTTTAAAGATTACACTGAATCTAAAACCACCACCATCCCAAAAATTTTCTGAAATCGGAAATATTTTTATAAAATATACAGTGGAGTCATTTTAATAGGTAACATTTGACGTCTGTCACTTTTATCTTCATAGTGAGGTGAAATGCTTAAAAACATCGATGAAAGTGAATGAATCGATACGGACTTGAAACATATGTGAATTTTAAAAATCATCAGGCGAATACCTGTCCCATTATTATTTTTTCTTTCCTAAATTTAAGGAACAGAATAAGACAAGTACATAATTTAACAAAAAAATTGCATTTATTCAGTTGAACTATCAGAACTGTTATTAGTATTGTCATCTTCACTGCTGTCAGCACTCAGAGATATTATTAATTCATTTTCAATAATATTGTCTATTCTCACATCTCGTTCAAAATCTTTTAAAATTATTTTCTTCTTGTATTTTTATAATTATGGTTTATTATAATTATTATAATCACAACGTGGTTATTAATTTATGGTGATATTTCTTCACAAGTAATCATTGCATTCGATTCTACTTATCAGCTTTCGATTTTTAGAGTAACATCCCTAGTGTTTAAAAAGAAAAAGGGTTAACTGACGCAACATTGTAACGACGTTCAGTTCTTTAGATCAGAAATTGTTTATTATGTTTAGAATGGTTTATTAGTGAAAGCAAATCGTAAAATTACTCGTATCGGTCATTATTACCATAAATATGAAATCGTAATTGAAAAAAGTTAAGCAATTGTGCAGTTCTAACAAAACGAAAAAATATATTATTTTATGCCTGCCGTTACAAGGTTACGGTGTTGAATTTTGATGAATTATCAAATGTTACCTTTTAAAATGACTCCACTTTAAGCTTACCTACATTTTTATTTCTATAGATATAAATATTTGGTAAATAGGGATTTACCAAATATTTATATCTATAGAAATAAAAATGAATTACCGAAATGTTTCTACGCGCATAACTTCCAAACGACTGCACAAAATTGGATAAGTTTTTCTTTTATATGTTCGTTATTGTCAGGATAAGCTTTATATGGAAAAAGAACACCCACTTTCATGCTGTAATAACACAATGGAAATATTAAAACTTATTTCAAATGGCATACTAAAAGTACACGTTAAAAATCTGAAGTTGATTGTATTTTTAAATATTATAATAATGTGGGACTTACTATTATGTATGTTAAATAAGTAAGATGACTCGGCCCAAAACAATATTCTATCAATGGGTCTTTCTAATTTCTTGCTTAATCAAATAAAGTGACTGTACAAGTTAAAAATCATTACAAGGCAATATATTGCGCACTGCAATTGTTTCTATGTATGTGCACACCCTTGTTGGATCCCTGAACTTTCCCACGATCGGAGATTATTGCCGTGCAGCCAAGCTCGCAGCTCGAGGCGAATCGACCATATGCGGCGAAACAGGTACACTTGACCGACGCACGGCCATTCGCGGTGCTAATATACGAGAGCTTGTGCTGTTTGAGTTTCTTAGAGAGCTTTTTCATCATCATTATCGTTCTAATCATCATTGTCATCATTGATTTCTACCTTTTCTACTGGGACATGAGTTTATTCATGAGAAGGATAGATTTGTCCAGGGTTTAGTGATAATTATATTTTTGCTTGGATCTAGCCTACGAGTTGCATAAGATCTTATCAACACTGCAACAAAATTGTGCAAGAAAGTTGAACATTCCATGGGTCGAATAAAAGCCTTAGAGGTATACCCTTATTTTACTGTAACTACAAACTCTAGAGCACGTTCTACTTGTAGGTACTTTTGAATAAATTTTAAAGAGTACTCAAGGAAAAACGTGTAATGGAACCGTCTCATATATTTTTAACAGGAGCCGTCTAGCCTGTCGAGCCAATAACCGCTTATCCACTTTCCTTTTTACGTTTCAATTTATTCGTTGTATAAATATTATACTATCTAGATACTATATCGGTCATTTAAAATTGATTTACTGTTCAGGAATAAGCAAATACTTTATTCCAGTATTCATTCATCTATAATCAATCCATAGAATTCTTCTAGAAGTTCCCAAGGAAAGTGGTTTTATTGAAAACTAAATTGCTTAGCAATTACGTTGAGTGGGTACCTATTCGGGTTGGAAACGTAGCGCCGACGCTGTGATCCACTAATCTCTACAAATCCCGATTCCAAGCGGATTTCCAACAGGGAAATTATGACCGAATCCATCCGAATGATTGCAGACTTATTATCCTTATTCCTGGGTCTCATTAAAGTAATGATCTGTGAGTACAAACTTTGCTAACAAAAAAATCTTTTATGATCAGCATAATTTTATTTTACGAATGCTAAAGTTATGTCTTATTTGGTTTGGATTTCAAATTTTATTAGATACTATCAGGAAACCTAATTCATAAGCAAGTATAGTGTTCTCATAATTTGTTTGTATTATAATGAAGACATGCAGTCACAATAGGTACAATTGACAATATAAATAAATATGTCAATTTAATATCATAATAAATTGTTTAGTAATTATATTCTATAGTTGTTTAAAATGTAGCAATCGTCTGTAACAGAGACGAGGATAAAAGCCGTATATAATAATAAAAATAAAATAAAATATAATAATAATAATAAAAATTATTTTTTAATAAAAGACCCAGGAATAAGGATAATAAGTCTGCAATCATTCGGATGGATTCGGTCATAATCGCGAGTCCTGTCGCACCCGGCAAACTTGATGCACGATATCATCGTTCGTCCCACCTAAGCTGCTAAATCATAATACGAACAAATTATGACAACGGTCAATGTGTTAATGAATTAGATTCCCTGATAGTACTTAAAATATTTTTTTTAAAATCCCAGCCAAATACATTTGACTTTAATTTTATCTGTATTTAATTCACAGTGACTGCTTAATCTTCCGCAGATTTATTGTTGTGGTGATATTTGAAGGTGACATTAAATGATCTACTACAGCTACGAGTAAAATAATGTAAATTATCGATATTCATAATTATCGATATTTAACATCATCTCAATGTATCCAGTGGCATAAACATGTCGTCCCTTTTTTATCATTCATCATATCGACATTGATACGGCTTTTATCCTCGTCTCTGTTACAGACGATTGTTATTTACAGACGATTTTAAACAACTATAGAATATAATTGTTAACTATAGTAACTATAGTTTGATATCAAACCCTATTCTTCTTTATTTTATTCATGTTTTGTGCAAATAAAATAGTTACTATAGTATATATACTATAGTATATATAGTTATATTATACAAATATAATAGTTACTAATATACTTCTTTATCAATACCTTTTTTTTTAATATTTCAGACTTACTATTCAAAACTACACGTATAAAAATTACTTTTGATTATAAGTCTAGAAATACGAGTAGGCATTGAAATAAATATTTATATTTAGCAGTATGACGAGTTTGTATCGCCGGTTCTTCTCGGCGGGATAGGGTTGAACCGGTGGTAGATTGTTATATGACAAAAAAAAAATATGTTGGTGATTAATAGTAGTCTCGATAAAAATATATTCTTGTTTTTCAATTTTTTAAGTAGTGTATTGACACTTATAATAATAAATATATTCACGCACACTTGTGGACGTGGTATCAGTGCTGTAGTGGGAGTGGTAAACCAGGAGTGGGGAGATCAAGCACCCCCTGGCCACTGTTGTACAGCAGTCTAGAAGTGTTTCTGTTACCTGTTACAGTTTTCTAATACAATAAATTAAGACCACTAATATATATAAATAAATATTTATATTTATTTCAATTCTTTTTTTTTTATTAATTAATTTCTTAAAAATTTATTTTTAACTAAGACCGTTAATCATCGAATTATACGCAAAAAAGTGTGCTGCTTAAAAAAATAGTAGGTGAATATAACATAACATAAGAGATTTCACTAGGTCACATTAAGTAGGTTATAATTGCGATGAAAGCCTTGAGTACAGTGACACAGAAGAAATCATAATTAATCGGAACCACTAAGTACAACCCACAACGGGTTGTAGGGGTAGAACAGACATCACAGTGGAGTAGTTATTATAAATAGACATTAGACAATGTTACTTTTCACACAAAATGAAGCAAGAAAAGGATAGGAATCCACTATATACAAATATTAAAGCGACAGTAAGATAGAGAACGGAACAAGCTAAGACATTGAAGGGGAAGGGAAGGGCAAACAAAATATGTCTTGACCCACTTGCGTTCTCAGTCATGTACGGACTAGGGACACAATCTGTTCCTTCGCTGTATTAAAATATGCATATTCCATTTTTTCCTTATTCATATTTCTTTATCTTTTTTCTTTAATTTATCATCGCAAGTCTGTCATTTTTTTTTCAACTGATTGGTCACTAAATAAAATGTTTAAGACAAATAAAATAATATTTTGCTTTTACTGTTAGGCGATAATTTGTTAAAAATCAGATAAACCAAGTTAGTGTTTGTTTTGGGCTTAATTTTCTTCTACTAGCTTATATTTAACTATAACATTTCTCACTGTTATAGGTAAGCTTTGTTAGCACATGTCACAGGCCAGCTACAACTTGCACGAATCGTTTACCTGTAAAAGAAAAAAACATTGTCAGTTTTCTACATCGAACCTTCTTTATACAGAATCTATAATAATTGATGGAAATATTTTATTTAAACTTTAAACTTTATTTTTCATGAAAATAATAACTAGATACATAATTATTAAAAACTAATAAAAGGGAAACCATTATGAAAGTTCACTCAAAATGTAACTAATTGGCCTTTGTCTTTGATTCTTGTTCGAACGGAAATATAATTTTCAGTATCAAAGTTGGCATCATTGGCAAAATGAACAAATTTTGTGCTCGAAAATTGCCTCTATGCATGAGACAGTTAAAATGGAAACATACAAACTTTACACGCCGATCGAATTAATCATGTGGCTCAATGAGAAAGCACCACTTAATATCGACGTGTAATGAAAGTGGCTGAAATTGTTTGGTGTTGTCCAGAAATGCGAATTCGCTGCGAACGTGTATACGGCTAGGCGAAATGTATGGATATGTTGCCAACTTTGGACTTTTAGGAGAAACAGCTTTTAAGAGTAACAATTTTTAGGTTTTATGTTATGTTCGTTTGATTCAATTATACAATTAATCTACATTGTCGTCAAGTAATTATAAAAGTCAGAACCTGAAGAAAATAAAGTTTTTATCCGCTCCTCATTTAACCGACGCGCGTAGCTTCTGGTCGCAATGTATGGCAGCCTAATAAAGCCTAAATAAAGAAGTGTTAACTTCGACTCGCGAATTCTTCTTCGTTTCCTCATTTCGCTTTACTTATTCACATGAAACGGTACGGTATGGTATGGTGTCCAAAAAAATTAGTTTCAAAATGTTTCGTCAATCGACATGCAAATATATATAAAAATAAAAATAATAGTAGGTACCTATTCTTACTTAATAGATGTCAACTTATATATAAAAATGAAAATAATTCATTTTCTAAGTTAAATCCTATAGACCATTACATTTTAAAAAAATCAATCAGTTTCAAATATATAGTAAAATTTAAAATTACTAATATAATTTAAAATGATTTCATAATTAAGATAAGACATATAATATAAGTATATAATATATATACCGTACAATGTCGATTTACGAAAGGTCGCGCGATAGTAAAATAATACGGGGGCGTAGTACCTCGAAGTAGTTTTTGGAACCCCCTGCCCCTTGATGCTGCCCTGCTCAATTTTATGCATGTATTTTAAAAATAATAGAAAACGGTCATTTTATATTTTTTCAAGTTTTTTTATTAAATATAAATGAAATTCTTCTTCTAATATTGAAAGTTTAACAACGTCACAAAACTTACAACCCTTGTCACATAATGTCACATTCGGATAATAGCCTCCCGTCACACTTCAGAGGGAGAGGCTCCTCTGATGTGTGACGTATTGTTGAAGTCACGACTGTACGCAGTTAATGTTGACTTCACACAGCTGCAGCCGACCGCGTGAAGTTGATATCAAGACTGAACGAAGTCGAACGTACAACTGCATGCAGTTGAATATATCGACTGCGCGCGGTTTCTGCGATGCAGATGAAAGCCAAATATCTACAATAGTCTAGTTTGGATCTAATAATTTTTAGTAGTCATTTTCTGGATGTCATTAAGTATTATTATACTTTTTACTTCATAATATTATGTTTACGGAATTTACGCTCGCAGCGATAACGATTATAAATAAACAGACCTACGCATTACTTCGATGCACTTGCGTTATGTAATTTGCAATAATATTGCAATAGTGAAACGTGATTTATTCCCCACTTCACGGGTAACGAGTAGATGCAGATAAGCAATCCAAAGAACAAACAATGCTAAGGTTTTGTATAAAGATTTTCCAGTACGGAGCGTAAACCTAAATTTTATGAATATAAAGGCAAGTTATGTAAAAAGGTCAGAGTTTGGAAAAATCGTTTACTTACTAATAAACTTAATGAAAATTATTAACCTGCCAATTATAGAAATTCCAAATATTGGAGATCTGAGGGTAAATTCTGCTAAATAAAACCTGCAATATTACAATTATAATCAAGTCCCGATACGCTAAAACTCCCAAACCGGTATTCTTGTAAACGTAAACCAGCGTCAAACGCGTTTTGATTGGTCCAAACTTCACAAAATAACAAGTAGCTTCACTTATAATACAATCAAAGTAAAATGAAAGTCTACGTTAAAAACGAGAATTGAGGTTCAATAACTCTTTGGTCACTACTTCATAGGAATAGTTCATGAGAAATAAATGATCCTTCCATACAAGATCGTCTCATTTAAAGTATAAGATGATTACCGGACTTTTATATTGGTTGGTTTTTAAGACACATATTGGTTATCGACTTTTATGTTCTAATACAAAAGGAATTCACGCGTCAACATTAGCTACTGATGTATTTATAAGGCTGCGGTTATAATGCCTCCGTATTGCCGTGACCCTGTTTACATGACCTCACAAAACACACGGCCGGAACAAATACGAAGATACATTTTCTGTTTGCTTACGTAATAAGAGCCATTATTTATCATCATCAGTTAGTTCGGTGTAATATTTTTTTGCTCTCCAAAGAAAAAAGCTTTTTATTTAGATATTCTGGAATACACAAGATTGAATCTGAAGTGCATCTTGGCATAACTCATTCTTAACATTTATCTTTGCTTCAGCGGTGTTTGAGTTAACGTTAATGATGTATATAATTACTAAATTATTATTTACATCTTTATCAGAATCAGAGCTATATTTATTTTATCTTCATTGTCATCATTATCATTAACTAGTAATAGTCCATTGCGTGTACACTACATATAAATCGGCAGACCGATGCCAATAGACCAATGTTTCACAGGTAGTGTTAAAAACGATTAGGTATGCTAAACAATACGGCCTGATTACGTAAACACATTGCAAATCTTAAACATCGTCCTTAAATAGCGAAATTTAAACCCAACACATAAATTCCAACAAAATAAATGCAAAATTATAAAATAAAGCCAATGTAAATCAAAGTTTTATTTAAAAAGTTTTATTCGAAGAAGTTAGTTGATTCAAATTTAAATCAAAATTTTTACATTTTCTATAAATTATGAAGTCGGGACGGGATTTACTTACGCATAACCGGCTGAAATTTGGAAAATACCAATCCTACTTCAATATTAGAAATGTGAAAGTTTGTGAGAATGGATGGATGTTTGTTACTCTTTCACGCAAAAACTACTGAACGAATTTCGATTAAATTTGCTATGGTAGTAGTTTAGGCTCTGGATTAAAACATAGGCTACTGTTTATCCCGAAGAAGTACAGTGTTCCCGTGGGATACTGTATTTACGCGGGCGGAACCACGGGCAACAGCTAGTATTTAATAGAAGTTAATTGGTGGATAAACAAGATGGTAGCATCTAAACAGAAAGCAGAATGTTTAGTAGCTTGGCTGTCAGCTATTCTAATATTAATATAGGCTGAATTAAACTTCGATAAAACAGTGGCTTTATACACCTAGCAAAATATGAGTTTCATGGTCAAGACGATATGCAAATTTATGTAAAAATAAATGTACTTTACGCTTGTTCTGTTCACGGTTATTGACTTTATATACTGTGTTTATACCTAGATACTATATTTTTAATTTACTGAAGTCTATAGTATTAAAAACTAGCTTCTTCCCTTTTGTCAGTGTTATATTAAGTTTTTATGGGATTCGGAGCGGATCCAACAAATCATAGACACAAAATCTGTCTAGCCGTTCATGTGTTTTAATAAAAGGTGTAACTTGTTTTATTTAAAATATATTATTATTATATATAATTCCAATGAAAAAAAAATATTTTCGAGCAAAAGCAACATTTTGCCTTATTTGTATGCTTTTGACAAATGCTGAATTATCTTTAATTTCTCGAGCTAAATGTTTTAAAATTATTTTAATGCAATGTATGTTGCCGTTCGCTCTAGCATACATATTATTTTCACTTTTATTTATATTTGAGCTGTTGAGAGTAATTACACGGTCCGTTAATCACAGCCAACCGCATAATCAACTTTTATTCTGCCAGCATAGACCTTTAACGAAGATAAAATTACTTTTGCAATTATACCATAATCATCAAATCCCGTATGGAATTACTGATGAAATAAATAACTACAACATTTTTGATTGAGAGATAATTAGGAACTGATAAAAAGTTGATTAAAGAGTTAAAGGTAACAGTAGTATCCAATATATTCTGAAAGTATTGTATACCGACCTATTTGGAAAAAAATATTTGAGTTTGAAACTTAGACTTCATATCATGGACATTATTAGTTAATTGCCAATACTTAAATATTTTAATACCAATACAATAAGCACAATAATATTACTTTCGGAACAAGTGGTTAACTATATTGTGATGATATGATATTATTATTGTTATTATATTATGATGATGGTACAAAACTTAATATTGTCGTCATATACTATTATATGACGACAATATTAAAAATAACCAAACACGAGAGCACAGGAAGCAATAATATTACAGTATGTAATATCTTTTATTCGTACAGGAAACAATTTATCAGTTGAACCTGTTACACATCGGTCATACGGATCCGTACAAAAAGTCCCATCATGCGGTGAATTCGCTCATTTAACTGTTATGCATTTCATCATAAATACTTCACGTCATGTGAAAATGCATAATTGCGGGACGTTTATGCCAAAATTGTAAATAATCGCTTTATCCAAAGAGATTTTACCAGCTTATACACGCTGACTTAAACTTAGTTTTGCATGGCACTGTGCAGTCTCCATCTCTACCCATATACCATTTTGCTGCATCTAACAACAAAGGTTTTCTATTCCTACTTATATCCACAGATACGCTAATCCATGCTGCTGTGTTTGTCTGTCAAGTGGCTTTTCCAACGTATCAGACATAAGGGAACGTACCCATATTACGTGACCACTTTTTACCCATTTTACCTTCCCCCTCTCCCCCTTCCCGTGGTGACCATCAATTGTATATATGGGTCTGGACCCCCCTCCTCCTTTTCACGTAATACTAATGGCTGTCACGCAAGATTTTCCTAGAAGATGTTGACAACACACAGAGTTTAGGTTCAGGTCACGTGGTCAACATGGTCACACCCGGTGACCAAGCATAGTATCTTGAAACTCCCCCGTGACCTGTTTAGGGGGGCTAAACAGGTCACGTACTATACCCATATGACGCATTTTTCATAAACAGCAACATGGGTGGGCGTATCCGTGTCGTAAATATTTTTGTTATAAGGGGGCTCGAGTCTATACTCTACTACTATGCATAATTTTTCTCTTAATTTTTCTCCTTGACCTACAATCTAGATATCCTAGTCAGATTTAGTTCCAGATCAATGTCTCATTATATGGTTCTATTTCCGAAGGAGACATTGCATCCCCATTTTGTCTACTCAAGTAGATGGAATATTTGATTACTCAAACGCGTTCCAATCTGAAACTTGATTGTGTCTCTGTGTTCAATCTTAAGATTCTATCGTTTGCGGCTTTTCATTTCCAAGAGGAATTTGGTAGCATCACAACATTTAAAACCAAGCCTTCTTTGACCTTTCTTCTTAGACATATTTGTTTTATATTTCTGTACATATTATTATTCTTTATTCACAATTGTTTGTTTTAAATAATGTCATGTCTATAATAGGGATCGTGCGTGAAATATAGAGGCAGCACTACTGTCGAAGTGAGCGCTCTCTGGTGTTTCATTGGTGAACATAGTGGTATCAAAACAAATATTTAATAACATTAACAAAAAGTTATGACAATGGAAAAAATAAGAAAATATGGATTTAAACCAATAGTCAATAATATAATACATGGCCAGAACGATGAGAAAGGCAAACAATTATTAAAATCAAATTGTTGAATAACTTAATACCTCATCTTGAAAAGTTTTATTTTACCCAATACATACAAAAATTATACGCCAAAGACTCAACTAAGTAACAATACATTTATGATTATCATTAGTACATTACTTTTTAGATATTAATTATAAAATGACCTTAGAATAATTTTGCATTCGACCGAATTCGAATGTGCGGTATTGAGAAAATGTTATAGTACTTGTTATCTCTAAGACTGTTGAGATTTTAAAGTTGCCTAAAATTATTTTTATTATTAACTTAATTTTATACAAATCGTAAGAAATTATTTTTTGTACCAATTCGTTACGAAAAGTTTTATAAATGTTATCTTTGTTAAAAATATTTAATATACAAGCAAGTAATATTTTATAAAAATATTTATCATTTATGAGTTTGTAGGTAAGTACCTTATGTTAGAGTTATTATAAAACAGAGAAATAATAAACATTAAATTTGAAATTATTTAAGAAAATAAAACCTTTCTTTTTGGTAAACAATTAATTCGTTTTTATTTAATACAATTAGAAATTTTATTCAGTTTTTACAATTATTTGAATAAGGCTTATTTGTCAACTTCTTTTTCTTTAAACAATGGCTTCTGTACATTTACCAAAGCACAAATAACAAAACCAATTTCATCAATATGAGGAAATAATGAATTAGGTACTTTTGATCGAATTCTATAGTCCTTAATTCGTTGATTTACTCGTTCTATATGTATCCTCACAGAAGCTATGTTGTATGTTTCGTGAACTTCTTCTGGGGTGAATTGACCTTTGTGGCCAAAAGGAGGCATGATAAAAATAGCATTTTTGTTTTCGACTTGAGTTTTTATCTGGGGTATTTTATCCCAGTCTTTTGGATTTTCTCTGAAATCAAAGAAAATAATTAAAATTTTAAGTCATAACTATAAGATAACTGTCACGAATGTTTGAAATTTCATCAATTAAATGATAAATTTTTACATAATATGTCGTATTTAAATGTTATAATTTTACTGAATGGTGCAGTTCATTTTTAAATTTTTAAATTAATATTGTACTTACACGTAATTTTTCACTACATTTATACACTGTTTACGTTTTACTATTTTCCATGAGGCTCCTAACACGCTCACTGGAAATTTATAAAATTTCACTTCCACACTGAATCCACGTGCTCGACGTGATGTATTATTACATACAAGAATACAACAATTTTTTCTCGAAGCTGGCATTATTTAAAACAAATAAATATATATTATTTATAATTATTAAAAAGTAAATCACATGTGTTTACGTTAAATACATGATCCCAACTGTTTTGGATACTTGACACTAGTTGGCGTAACAGTCTAGAAGCACGATCCCCATAGTACTAGTAAATCATAATACAGGATGTACCTCTATAGTCTAATGAACGTATACAGATAAACAAATCAATATTGTGCTTGCGTTTGCGATTTTTGAATTAAATTGCCGAGTATTATAATATTAAACTATATTATCATGAGGTTTAATACTAATTTGTAAATGTTAAAACCCACCTGGGTTTATTTTGACATTGTTTCATTACTTTTAACTAGTTTTATTAATTTATACCTTAATTCTTATAATTCTTCTACTTAATATAATAAAAATATATTTAGTTTACAATGATTTTAAAGAATTACAATATTACGAATTACGAAGATTTATTTTGTTAAAAGAAACATAAATTATGAGCACAATTTGATGAAACGAAAGGTACCTATCTAATCTTTAGCGTTCAAGAAGCTTACAATCAGTCTTCCCACGATTCATTCCGGGTGAAGCTAGAAAACACTTATTACATTGGATCACATAACATGATGTCACATGAGTTATATAAAGCTCGTTAGTACATAATAATTCTGACATAGTTGGGCCTGCGACTCTTTGTTTCGCCGACGATGATACATGGCCTACTATCGAGGTAATTAATAAATTGTGTGACTTTGTTAATAAGGCTATTGTATTAAAAACACATTCTGAATAACTCGATGTCACAAACGAAATTTTGTAGATCAAAATCAGCGCCTGCGCAACAAATTAAAACATTAAACGACCAGAAATGTTTCGAAAGAGACTTACTCTAGCAACTGCATTCATTTGAATGTAAACTTCGAAGATAGTGAAATTATAAAAATACTAATTTCATTCATTCATTCATTTTGTTGACTATGAAGTAGATGTTGATGATGAATGGGAGTGCACAGACCTTAGAACGACTTAGAACTGTATATGTAATTTTACATGCTCAAACTGGTTGTGTTTACTCGTTTGTAGACAGACCACTCTTCACACAAGAAAATGTAGAAAATGGAAACGATTCCTTGCTAATTATGTCCTAGATATTTGCGTAATATAAACGTTTAACGTTAACGCCCGAGAATTATAAACTATGTGGATTTTTAGGGTTCCGTACCTAAAGGATAAAACGGGACCCTATTGCTGAGACTTGGCCGTCTATGTCTTGCCAGGCTGTATCTCGTGAACCGTGATAGCTAGACAGTTGAAATTTTCACATATGATTTATTTATGTTGCCGCAAATACTAAAAACATAAAAAAATAAATGTTTAATGGCTAACGTATACAGCGAATGTGACTTTTTGCCGTTTTGTATTATTCTTGCGCGAGTCCGAATCGCACTTGGCTGGTTTTTGTAATATATTTTGTGGTCTATGTATTTTTTATGTTATTAGAATATTTCTACTATACATATATTATAGTAGAAATAATTAAATAAGATTAATATTAATTGACAGATACTTTTACTGTTAGTAGATAGATACATATTATTTTTAATTTTAGCCTATCATCATACAAATAAATCAACAACTTTGCACTAAATTCATATGCTAGTATATACGATTACGGTACCTACCAGCACCAAAAAATCATTTTTTTTTTCATTTTTGTCTGACTGTCTGTCTGTTTCTTCCGGCTAATCTCTGAAACGGCTGAACTGATTTTAACCGGACTCTCACTGGCCAAGATAGCTTATGTTATAAGGAGTACCTAACTTAGGCGACTTTTATCTTAGGATTCCGTTTCCATTAATAGTTCCACATAAACCAAGTTGCGGACACCAGCCCAGTATTGTCTAAAATGAAGTAAATTCATCGTTCCAATGACCTATCTATATTTAGATAAATATAACAAAATTAACTATTACAGAAATAATTTATATTCAAAGTATTCATAATGTTAATCATTAAACAGTTATGTTATGTTCTCCTACGTATGTTTAATTTTTTTTAAACTAGCAAATTGTTTTAACTTCTACCTTTATATTATTAATAGTCAATAAGTAGTAAATTATACCTACTAATCTTTAATATACTGTTTCGCGACCCACAGAGCCTCAGTTTTATTATAATGCCAAATTGAGATGAGTAATTGAAAGGTTATTTCAATCATGTTTTTATGATGAACTATTGTCGATTCGTGGAGTCAATGAGGATTAAACTTCTTTACACTTAGGGGAAGGTGGGCAGGATGAAGTAACGGGTAAGGTGTGGTGCTGCTGCAGGCTTAGCATGCGCACCTTAGAAACACCGAAGAATTGACAAAATGACAGATTGAAGAAACAATAATACTATTCGAAGCAAAATAGTTCTTATTGTAAGGCAGCAATGTCCGATGCAATGTCGTTATGAGAAACAACATTTCTTTTCTTCCCGAGCATGAGCTCACAAAATGGCCTCTTACGACAGCTAAAGTAGAAACGTTTTCTTATTTCAATGTCAAATAGACTTACAATAATGTCACCTACTCCACATCATGGCGCCCAAGACAAATAGTTTCTTGACGTTCAGCCATTTACTTGAAAATTTGATAATTTTTGACAGAAGATTTCCTGGCAGCCATTTTAAAAATATGGCTACTTAGAAATATTAACATCTATTGACGACATTGTTACCATGTATTAAGAACTATATTTCTTCTATAAAATTATTTCTTCGGATCGCCATGCTAAGCCCGCTGGTCTAAAATGGCCACATAAGTGAATACTATGAACGTTCCTCTTACAGTAAACTTCAAATAATTCTCTTGATTAACAATTAAGCAATACTTTTTATGTGTAGCATTTTACGCATTTCTATTCAAAATATATTAAAATAGAATTGTTAGAAGTTATTTTAAGAGAAACTACTTAAAAGTTGATGTTTCATAGTACGATTTCCTTAATATAGCTTTTTTACACCTGCTGGGCATTTTCACGTGTTTTCTACATACCGAGCACATCCGTTCTAGCACCTAACGATCGACAGTCGCGATAGTAGTAAGACATACTAGTTTTTAAGAAATCCGACGTTTTTATTTTAACTATTAGCACAAAACGATTTTAGTTGTTACGCTTAAATTTTGTAAAAATGTAATAAGTGTTTTGGAAATCATCAACTTAAAATATCCCACTAGTACATTATAATATTTACGTATGATAGACTGACGAAACAGGCAATAATTTGCTTCACATGAAATTCATTATATTATTTTTTTATTGAATTTTTAATTTAATTTTTTTATTGAATTAATATATAAACCGACTTCCAAAGTAATAGCAATACCTAACATTCTTATAAATAACTTAAAAGTATGAAATAATTCTCATTGTCGAAAGAGTTCCTCTTTTAAATTCTGCTAAAATTTAACTATTGCTCTACTCAATATTTTTATTTTTGAAGTCAGTACCAGCCCAAACAATTATATAAATACTTTAATAAAAAAAATCATTTATAAATAAAAATATCTAATATAATAAAATAATAGTTGATAAACAATATATATAATAATAATGATGATGTGATTAGCGACTTTTTAAAGGTATATAGTTGTGTAAAAGACTAAGAGAAGTACCTATTTCAACATATTATGATGTATGGTATGATGATGGTCTGAAAGAAAATGTCTATCTTTGAAGAATTGAGGAGTTCTGTACAGTCCTTTTGGATCCAGGGTATACCTTGAACGGTAAAGATGTTCGATGAAGGCCTAATGTCTACCAAAGAGGAGTTGGAGCGCTGACGGGAGATAGCGACCCTCGGAGACGGCCGAGGGGGAATCGTAGAGGGGTTCGCAGTGACCGCAATATCCCACCCTAGCGGGGGACTTCGGGGTGGTGGTGAGGGAAACGCCACTGGCCGAATCGAGTCCCCGAGCGATCGCGATGCGCACCGTGTTCCTGCGCATCGCGCAGTAGAGGTATACTGTGCCTAGAAGCCCGGGAGCTGGGACTGCACTGAGGCAGGCAACCGCCGGTGGAGTCGCGGTTGTTTATCACATGTTTCCCGTGACTCCGCCAATAGCGGGGAGAGAAGCACCATGGGGTTTTAGTGGGTAACCCCGGGTGCGCCCCTCACCTAGCACCCGGGTGAGTCCCACATACCCGGCCCTCCCCAATTGCCTGGGATGCATAAACAATTTCCCGATGTTAAAAAAGGGGTATAATTACCCTTTTTTTTTGACACAACATTTCACTTTTTGGTAGCTGAGAATGTTCAAAGAAAACGATATCGGTGTAAAAGACTATGAGAAATACCTATTTCAACATAATATCATGATGTATGGTGTGATGATGGTGATGGTGATGATGATTATTTTATAGTGGCATATGCTTGCAGTTTTATATACAATTCTAAAATTTCCAAACGGGTATCTTCAAAGACTGAGTAGTGCTGTTCAGTGCTTTTGGATCCAGTGTAAACCTTGACACAACAACTCACTTTTTGGTACAACACAATTTCAAAAACACTATAAATTTTGCGAATTTCTCTGGATTCCTCATGGATCCCATCACCAGGTCTACAATTGTAGAAAAAAACACCAAAAGTAAGCCCACATCTATTATATTAAAGTATAAATGCCAAGGAGGTAATTCTTTTAGTAATAGTTAATTAAAAAATCAACAAAGCGCTTCGAGAACAGAGCCCCGATTCTCGTATTTAACTTAGACTTTCAACTTACCATCAATTCATTATAAATGAATCACCTGTTATCATAAATTGATCGAAAGTCAGTATTCTACTACACTATTTTAGTACATTTAAAATCCAATCATTTCATTTTGAAATTACATTGACTACGATTCATAATTAAAGCGAGTACAAAGACAGCTGCTGTTGGTTGACGTTTGTACGATCCAGTGTTGCCAATTAGTCAGTTAATGTACGTCTCCTGCTCGTGTTTTAAGCATTACACAAAATAATCGAAATTGGGGCAATAACACAATGTTTTTGTCTTCCGAGTCGAACGGAAAACATTCCCCGCGCGGGTAGAAAGGGGAAGGCCAAAAAAGTTAAATGTGCGTAAAATAAATATTTTTTTGTTATGACACCCTACATGTCAAAGTGAAAAAAATCCGGTTGATGGTTTGGTTCGAGTCAAATTGCAGCCAAGCTTATAAATTGAAGAGAATACCTTTTTCTATGGATAAGGGGTTCGCTTAGTCTACCATCAAGCTTTCATACAATAATAATCACATCGCGGTGAAATTCATCGTTCCGGCTTATCTTCGACTGTATCTAACAAGTATCGAAGCTGCATTATTGTTGGATTAAAATTAAAATAGCAGAATCAACCTTCAGGTGGTCTGGGCCCCCGGATCTAAAGAACGTATAGCTAGTTCGAATTGTCATGAACTCAACTCCTACACAATGTAATGTGTCTAACATTACATTGTGTAGGAGTTGAGGGCGAATACTAACCCTGTTGGTAAGGGAGTTAGAGTAGTAGAAAATCTTGGAACCTATGGTAGGTACGCTTATTCGCCGCACAGTACCATATGACCTAGAAATAACGTCTAAACCTCAGTAGTTATTTAATTGGTATTCTAAAGGTAACCTATTTCTGAAACTAATAACTGTGTTGCATAACCTATTTCTGAAACTAATAACTGTGTTGCATCTTTATACGAAGTTTTTATTATTGTATTATTTGTGTATCATAGTGTATTATTTGTTGTAAATAAAATATTGTTGTTTACAATATTCAATTTTGAGGTTGAAACTATTAAACAAGTTATTCTTAGGTCCGGATTTACATTGCAGTAAACCTCCGCGTATAGGAGTGAACGTGTGGATGCCCTTCATGCGGATTTCGATGGTGTGTATATTCGTTACTTGTTTTATTTTGAACCTTCCTCCTCTATAAAAGTTACAAAGTATCAACACTCATAGTATCAGCGCATCAAAATACGTTTTTGATAACGCTATCACAAACATTTCCTGGATGTAAGTAATCCGAAATCAGAAACAGAGCCGCGATATCGTATCACGAGTGGACATGTTCTACTAATTACTTGTTTTACTATATTTTATCAACATGGTAATCTAATCTAAATGATATTTTCTTATTATGAAATAAAAATTATATAATAAGGAAATCATTTTGGAATGGCTTTGGTAATATTATTATCAAATAAAAACCCTTTTGTACTCTGGTTCCCCGTATCTACCCCCGTGAATCCATTTTTTAGGAATTTTCCAAAACTACTGCTGCCTCCTACCTACGCTACCTCGCGTGTGCTGGAGCAATAAGAACTTAGAAGATACATACATTATATGAAGTCTACACCAACGTTTTAGCTTCTAGAAACCACTAGAAATCCTCATATCATCAATATTTCATACGAATAATAACAGTTTTTTAGTGAAATTATAATTAAGGCACATTAAAACAAGGTTATATGGCACAAGTAGGTATTAATATTCATGAGTCCATCGTCTTCGGCAGATACGGTGAAATTCCTAATTGTGTGTGTATGTCACGTCGTACATCGAAAACCGGTATTTTCGAGATCTTTGTGACTTATTCATCGGACATTCCAACGAAACATGCAATTTTAATATTGATCACCTTTCGAAAAAAAAAATTCGAGTATTGGTAAGGTTTTTTTCATGCCTCATATTAATCAGAAGGAACTGCTGGAGCAGCAATTTTTTTTACATTATTTTATACCAGCAGTACAGGACTACATTAACAGGAATCGTGATTTAAGCGACATTGGACGTTGAAAGTAGGTCTACCGTCATGCTTCCACTTTCCAACAGTAATCCTGTACCTCTGTAATAAACATTGTCGCTTGACAAGAGTTTTTTTAGTGTTCCAGTCTACGCGTTACTAAGACAACAATCTTTATATTTATAATATGATGGACCTGGCCGTTATGATAACTCCAGTCAAGAAAGCAACGCACTTAACTACGTACCTAACAGTGACGTGGGGTTCCTATAACTCCATTCGTATCGTCTTCCTTTTCCTACCTTCACTTACATTCGCTAAAACTCGAGAACGGCTGGATCGATTTGGCTAGGTATTGTATGTTGAGGGGAGGTTTAAACGGTGAGAAATATTGAAAAATTGCGGGGAAAATACTTAATTGTATGGGTTGGTAGTAGCTGTGTATATAGATTTGGGTTTAGATTTAGATTTAGGTGTAGGGTGTAGGTATAGGTGTAGTTATTTATTTATTGCAGTTCATTAAGACAGAACAATGTGTGCCGGGACAGCTAGTGATCATAAAAAGCGAAAAGTTATACGGGTTAAAAAAGGTTGGTTCACCATTATAAAAACAATTGTTTCCTTTGAAAATTACATGCCTATACTGTATAATAGGCCGAAAACATGTCAAGGCAATAAAATAATAAACGGTTTTTACATGTGGCGGTTATTTTTCATCGTGAAATGACAAAAGTACCGGAAATGCTTATTTTTGATTAAATACTCTAGCTCATCATCGCATTGAATAGTGACTTCAGAACTGACAACTAAATTTATGTAAAACTAGACGTTGCCCGCGAATTCGAAAGTAAATGCAAGGAGAACCGTACATTTTTCCGCAATAAAAATTCGAGGGGGCGTAGTCTAGTTGTGGCGTATAGGTAATAATACGACTTTACTGACTTTGCGAGTAACGTACATATTATGTATTTGTACAAGGAATCTAGGCAAGTTCGCAGACAGCTATTCTTTTTAGGGTCACATACCCAAAGGGTAAAAAGGGGACATTACTGAGACTGCTGTTCGTCTGTCTTTCTGTCTGTCATCAGGCTTTATCTCGTGAACCGTGATAGCTAGACGGTTGAAATTTTCTCATATTATGATGTATTCCCGTTGCCGCTATAACAAATACTATAAACAGAATAAAATAAATCATCATCATACAACGAACGTGATGTACGTATTTGCCGTTTTTTTGTCCGATATTTAATAACGGCAACTGAATATCGAGTGGTATATAATACTCTTAAGTATAAATACTAATGGAGGGCTCCCATACAAAAACTCGATTTTTCCACTTATTTTTGCTCGATATTAGTACTAGTAATAGTTGCACCGATAATTATTGTATGGAACCTTTCGTGCGCGAGTCCGACTCGGACATGGCCGGTTTTTTTAACTACTATACACTGTTAAATTGCAATTCAGTTAAGATACCCAAACTTTTTCTGTAAAATACCTAATCATATTATAGAACTATTGTAAAAACAAATTATTGTATAAATATGTGTGTACAATTTGAGCTAATACACGTGAAAATAATCATATTATTATCTTCATAATTTATCGAAATATTTAATCAAATCTTATCTGTCATATTATAGTATCAACTGATTAATTGAAAAGCCATTTTCAATTATTAAAATTAACGTAAACTAGTGAATATAATGAAATAAGAATAAAAAAGCATTGATTTAAAATTTAGAAAACGAACCAAGCTCTATAAAGTTTTAACTGCCATTACTAACATCAAATGCTAACAAGAGAAGGTTTTATAGAACTTATATAGGATAATGACATATAGACTTTGAAATGTATTATAAGGCAAATAAGACGAACAGCGCAAAAACTACATACTTGAATATTTAATTAGGTAAGCATTCATAAATTTTAATGTCGTTTGCAAAAATAATTTTCCACTGCCACAAAGACTTAAGACCTGAGACCTAAGTGCATTAAAAAAAGCTTAAAACAATGACTGGACAAGTGACATTCCGAATGCATCCCGAGTCGCAACCGACCTTGAAAACCGCCTCTCGACAATCCAGGTGGAATAAACAAATCACAACAGTTTCCAGAGCAAAATAATCACATAGGTACAATCCACAGGTAAAATCGAAAGCTCGTGATGATATTCGCGCGAGACGCGCACACGTCTGTCCCTCACGACGCGCGGAGCCCGACTGAGGAGGGCCGAGGACTGTATGTGGAGTGCGAGGTCCGAGAGGTCGTAAGTGGCGGACCAAATAGGATGCGGCACCCATTGCCTTCCGTTATGATAACTATGATAGCGCACTCACTGAAAAATATTGTAGGTACCTAAATGTTAATATTGTATTCTGCATAACGCTGCGCCGCGCTGTGTCAGAACTCACCACTTAACATGGGATTGATGCTAAGTTGGAAAAACGTGATGTACTTACATCAATCAATATACTCATCAATATACTTATATTACATGTTTATTCTATTGTATATTATTATGTATTTTGAATAAAGAATTTAAATAGTTATGACAGAATAATAATAATTATTGCGATCAGCTTTAGATTATTTTACGTTCATAGTAACTACGTACCAACAATCAAATATTTGTGCGAAATAATCATTATAATTTAGAGAAAATAGGTAGGTAGGTATAACCTATCAGTTATTTTAATGATTAGAACAGGATGTAGATATCCAATAAACAAAATAAAAAAATTACGTACATAAAACCCCGAGTTGTCATGATCACTGCTTGCGAGCTGATGATGACGAATTATACCTACGAGCGCTCTTGATTGTGTCAGATTTAAAACAAAAAAAAACTTGATCAAAATCGGTTCATCCGTTTGCATCCGATGCCGCGGACAGACACACACATGTGACGTCACGTTTTCGGTAGGGGTTATTAGGTAAAAGGGAAAAATAACAATAAATTTCTAATCAAATCAACTAAAACCAAATACGTGAGTAAGTTTTTGTATAAAATTATTAATAAATATTAGGGTTATTGTAAATTCGAAAACGTCAGAATTATTAGATTAAGGTTACAATTATTATAACCATTATAAAATCGACATAAATAAAATATGAAATATATTTTACAAAATATAAACTACTCAGTAGGTAAGTACTTACATTATTTCATTTACATCAACAAAGACATAAAATAGTAATAATTATTAAAATAAATTTTATAAATAATAGCGTTATACTGTTGTAATACCTAATAATAATACTTTTTACAACAATAATTAAAATTAACGCCTTATTAAAAATTTAATCAATACTTTATATCAGTTTATACTTCATTGTTTATTTCATACAAGTTAATTTCATTTATTTTCATGAGAATAAACGAAACTTATTGCAGTTGGTTTTAATCAAATGAAAAAGTATACCGTTACCTACCCATGCATCATAAATAAAATTATGAATTCTTTGTATTTGCAATGCTAGAAAATGCATTTTCTTTGTATACGAGAAATGTTTTACAATAATAATTATTGAGGCCATTAAATGTATAGTATGTAGCAGTTAGATGTAAAAGACTCGAGATACTAAGATTTTTTAAGTGAAAGATAATATTAATTTGAAGGCAATAGTCGAATCTTTAAGGGTCACTTACTAACTCGGATGCCACCAGTTTTTAGGGTTCCGTAGTACTCAAGGAACCCTCATAGTTTCCCTCTGTCCGTCCGTCTGTCACTCTGTCTATCTGTGTGTCTGTCCGCACCTCCAACTTCTGTAATTATGAATACAAATGGATGAAATTTGGTATAGTTAATAGTTACATAATGTGTATAGATCTCGGTTTTAGCATTATAATTAATTTTACATTTTAGGGGTGGCTCTCCATACATGTGAAGTGGGGATGAAAAATATTTTTTCATTCTTCACTATCGTGTATCGTTCGGGATATTGTTGAATAGGTCTTTTAAAATAAAGGCAAGGTTTCATATCTGGCTTTTTTATTCAAAGTCAACCATTTTCGAGTAATCGGCCTCCAAAGTGGGTTATAAGTTGCCCCCCCAGTGGCATTTCTAAACTATAACACTTAGACATTTTTCGTGCTGATAGATCATGCTAAATGCTCTTTAGGAAAATTATTTTGAACGAAATCGGATAGTAACTTTTGAAGTAATTTGAAAAAAAGAACCTATTTTGCGCGTTGATAATTACGGAACCCTCCTTGGACATTTCCTCGCATGCTCTTGTTTAGGTTACTAAATGATTGGTGTCGTTCGTTGTCGACTTGGTATCACGAACCCAACATAATTCTATTATCTTTTATTATATGAAATTCTCGTGTGTGGTGTTTGTTACAGATCTCCTACGAAACGGCTCGACCGATTTTTATGAAATTTTGCAGGTGTATTCGGCAGGTATGAAAATAGGTTGTAACTTGTAAGCTATAGCTATAGCCGCAGAGTGATAAGACCCCAATTATTTTTTTTACTTTTTTGATAAATTTTTTATTATTATTATTTTATGATTTGTCATTAAAAATGCCAAATGTAACTCAATTTTTACGCTTCTAACACCCACAATGATGGGTGCATTGTGGGCGTTAGAAGCGTGAAAATATTGCTAAATAGCGATATTAGTACTGTAATAATCTTCAACCCCTTAGTCATCGGTAACTCTGTAGGTTGTAGGGGTAGGTAGTAGGGGTAGGTAGTAGGGGTAGGTAGTAGGGGTAGGTAGTAGGTGTAGGTTGTAGGTGCATATGTAAGTTGTAGTTGTAGGTGTAAGTAGTAGATGTAGATTGTAGTAGGTGTGGGTGGTAGGTGTTGTTGTTGGTGTAGAAAATGTAGCTGTATGTATATTGTGTTTATTTATCTATTTATTTCAGTTCTTAGTTAAGACAGAACAACGTCTGTTGGGTCCAGCTAGAAGCTCTATACAATTAACGGCCGGTTACAATAACCTATCGGCTATCTACCAGTAACTATTTGTTAAAAACGTCACATTTGGTATCGCTGTCACCGATCTCGCTGTCACAGAAGAAGATTCCTCTATCTAAGTTAGTTTATTGAAACGCAAAAAACCGGCAAATGATACCTAGCATGTGAGACGTTTTTAACAAATACTTAGTTATTGGTAGATAGGTTATTGAAACCGGCCGTTAATTGTGTTAATGTTACCACCGGAGTTTCTGCTGGACGACTGGAGTCAGAGCAAGCGATAGAAATATTTTCTACCATACGTGGTTACTGATACGACCTTAACTTAATATTACACCACCAACCCGAAGTATCGTAGCCCGCCATCACCAAAGTTACATCACCGACCATATTATTTTTTATAAAAAAATCCTAGGCGAATTCGCTGATCAAACCTACTTTCCATTCCACAATTTAATTAATACAAATTGTATTTTCTGAATAAATATCGTTTCACAACGCAGCCTTGTGGTTTCGTGATAATAATAAATACAAATCTTATGTGCATATCTAGCGTTTAATGGGATGGTGAGGTCAATGACTTGGCAATTTACATTGACTTCAGCCTGTCATCAGAAATCTATTAGGGCCTTTGACCTTCTTAGGCCCATTCTATCCCAAGAAAACCTACGGAGCTGATGTACAATAGTTACGAGCAATATTGGTTGACCTTTTGGCTAAATAACAAACGCTTCTCAAATTAAGAGGTTC
Source organism: Phengaris alcon alcon (assembly GCA_037179445.1). Lineage (NCBI taxonomy): Eukaryota > Metazoa > Arthropoda > Insecta > Lepidoptera > Lycaenidae > Phengaris > Phengaris alcon. Next base: position 360,798 of record JAYRCH010000175.1, on the reverse strand, counting down.
CAAGGTCACATATCCTTGTCGCTCCATCAAGCACAGACAGTGACTGCCTGTGATTAGAGGAATAATTCTTAACTTTCTGAAATTTTTCTATCTTATTGCTAAAGGCACCAGATCAAAGAATTATACGGGATGTTTTTCCAGTCAGTGTCCAAACTATCAGGAGTGATTATACTCTTGAATAATATATGCTATCTATGCCGTAGCCCTTTTGTATGAAACAGCTGATTTTTTTTTTTCAAGTAGGAAAATTGATCCCACAGTAAAAGTTGCTTATGTTCAAGAGTATATTCACTCCTGAAAGTTTGAATACTGACTGGAAAAACACCCGGTATATTACTAACGTGAAGAACCGTCACTCAATAGACATACACGATTGACAGCTCGTGTCACACACACATGTGGGAGTGGCTAGACGATGCGGTGGGTGCGCGCGGCGAGCAGGGCGTGAGTTTTTTCCAGCCATGACTTTCGTTCACGGGGCTGGACGCTGTCGTTTCATGCTTTGTCATCATTGACAATATAATTTCTTAACATTTATGATAGATTTGTCTGACGAGACGTTTAAAATTGTTTCTGTGTCACAATAAAATTGTTTACGTCATGGCTGACATTCACCGGTGCTCGAGCTGTCATTTGTAGAGAGTGTCGCCCCTATGACATTATCTTTCGCTGGGTTAGGGTTGAACCGGTGGTGTCTTTTTCTGTTGATGTTCCGAAAAAAAACTTGTCAATTTTATTTTGGAAATTAAGAAAAAAAATTTTCATTTAATAAGCGTTTCAGAATTCGGCTGTTTTGCAAAAAATATCAAGGCCACCTTATAAACATAACAATATTATCAGCATCGGCAACAAAACGCAACAACCACAGCACATTTTTCTACAAAGTGTATGTAGTCCATAATATTAGGTCATTACACATGAAATAGGCGTTTTGTAAAGGAGGAACATAAAGTCGATTTTTTTAAACAAAAAAAACGTTTTGGACTGCCCCATCAAAGTTGAATTTTTTCCCTTGCAAAAAGTTATCCAAATTTCGAAAAAAATAGTAATCTGTTGGATCAAGGTCCGGGGAGTACGGTGTATGTCTTAGACATTCCAATTGAAGCTCCTCTAATTTGGTAGCCGTCTGTTGTGCAGTATGTGGTCTAGCGTTGTCCTGAAGCAGCAGAGCGCCTAACCTAGAGCGAATGAAAAACCTCGGTTGTTTAGCAGCTAGTTTTTCCATAGTAATTTGCAGTTGCTGACAAAAGACATCTGCCGTAATCGTCTGGCCAGATTTAAGAAAGCTGTAGTAAACGACACCGGCACTAGTCCACCAAACGCTAACACACAAGTAACTTTTTTGAGTCAATTTTCGCTTGTTCACCAGGGTTCCGCCATTGCGATGAGCATTTCCAATTATCGTACAGGAACCACTTTTCATAACAGGTAATGATTCGACTTAAAATCCCTTCATTATTGTGCCGGTTGAGTAATGTAACTCAGCAGTCAACGCGCGTTTGTCGGTTTGCTGTACTCAATTCATGAGGTTCACAAGCTTTTTCACCTTCCCAATTTGCTTTAAGTGTATTTAAACAGTTTTATCACTAACATCGCAGCCTGCAGCTACTCGGACGTGGTTTGCGATGGATCCGCTTCCACAATAGCCTTAAATTCTTCATTATCAACTTTGGTCTCCGGCCGTCCACGGGGCTTGTTCTGCAGGTCGAAATTTCCAGAACGAAAACGTTGGAACCAAAAACGCACTGTGTTTTCTCTTGCGACACCGCCGCCATACACATCATTAATCCTTCGAGCCGTTTCTGCAGCACTGGTGCCACGGTGGAACTCGTACTAGAAAATAATACCATATTTCAAGTTTTCCATTTTGTAAACAAAGTGACGCAAAGAAAAAATCTAAAGAGGAAAAAACAAATGATTTACGGTTTTCTAAACACAAATGCATGAGTAAATAGCGGTATCAATTTGAAATTGGAATTCCTAACCAAAGAAGATATATTTGAGATCAAAGTGGCCAGTACGACAAAACGCCAATTTCATATGTAAGGACCTAATATTAACGCTAGTGCGCTAGCCTTAGAAGTTGTCCGCAGCCGTCCGCAATTGCCCGCGTAGAAACAGTATCCCACGGTAACACTGTACTTTTTTGGGATATAAAGTCTCGAGCATAAACAGTAGTTTGGTACAGAAATCAAAAATACCATACAAAATTTCATTGAAATCTGCTCAGTAGTTTTTGCGTGAAAGAGTAACAAACATCCATCCATCCAACATTACAATATTTCCCATTTTTAATAGTAGTAGGACAGCTATTAAATGATGTGCTTAGTACTTTCCATTAGATAAAAAGTATTAATAATTAAATAAATATATGTTTGTAAGTAAATAGTCAATAGGTACCAATAGCGACAATAGTTATCGATTTCTAACTATTGTATTAGCACAGAATTCTATTTTCAATGCTCTGAATTTTCACCGGCCTTCCGGATTCCGGATCATATATTCCCAGCCTTAATCTAGGTTATAACTTATATTATTATACAAGTGTTTCAATAATAGGTAAATTAATAATTACTAACATTACTGGTGAGTGGTGACTCTTATGAAAGTCAGCCTAGCACGAGCTACTTTATTGACAGACAGCTACTAAAATAACAATTATAATGGAACTAAGGAATTACAGTTCACTAAAACTGGCGAACGATCAACCGAAGCGTATAATGACGTAGAACCTGCAACACATCGCAATCGCTATTTTATTACGCCCATTTACCCATCTACGCCGTTTGTCTGTAAGGCCGTGTTATATTTCCGGTCAAGAGACGTTCACTCATGAAAATACATTCTTGCGAGATGTTCCCCAAAATTTGCAGAGGGGACATCTCGCCTTAGGCCGAGATTTCGACCGGGAGAAATGTTGTCACACCCTTATTTTTATGGCTATTCATGGTAAAAATGCAGAAATAAAACGACGCGCGAGATTTCAGCTCATTCAATCACAGGAATCAGGTAGTGTCTATCCAAAATTGTGTCAGCTATATTGCGCTATTAATATTACGAACTCCAAATATAGCACATAATAGACGGGTGCAATCCTGGGATGCTTATACGACTTTTATAAACTGACATCTATTTAATCTACAATCACCTTCAGACAGAGGTCTTTGTAAATTGGATGTGTCTACGTCGCCTGGTGTACGTACGTAGCCTATTCCGCGTTTATACTGAGGTTCCATACAGTCCTAGGTCAATTTATGCTGGTCAATACAACACACGTGGCCTAGTGTACGCCTTATCAAGTGTCCACTTCCCTTATCAAAGTCGCCGCATCTCCGCATTATTTGTGGAGTACTAGAATACTGATTGTGTAATCTGCTTCATTGAATGCATTGTCCCTTATCGTACTTAGCTAACTAGTTGGTACTCGACGCGTCGGCACTGCAGAGGTATTTAATAATAATGATAATGAGACATCGTATATAGCGAAACCTACTCCCAATTTGAGGCAACCTCGCATGTTAAGCCCCAACACAGAACCCCAGACCGGGCTGGTCCTTTTTTAAATTTATATATATTTTTCAATTTAGATATTGACCTAAATTAAAAAAAAAATGTTTTACCAAAAATATGTTCGAAGCAATTTGAAATTTTTATATTATATTGTAGTTTAATGTTCACTTAATGTGGCCATTTGAGAAATAAGACCTGTGGCTATAAAATTGGTAGCAGCTCTAGGGTTATGGACACGTGACTTAAATAAATGAGTGTGGCAGGACTGCAGGATTTTGTTATGACTTATGACCATCACATTGCACAATTATGATGCAACAGTCAGCACACTTCCTACTGCATTGATAACTTATCTGTGAGGTCGGTGGGTTCATTGCCATTGGTCAGCAGTGTGCCTGCCGCCTGGGTCGTCGTCCGTTTGTTAAGAGGAAACAGAAGGGCCACGCAATGTATGGAAAAGCATACAAACGTAGTCCCCTGTTTCCTCCCTGGATAATGTCGGTAGAGTAACAATTTTTTGCCTGAATATTTATGGATACTATTAGCATATCCCTATGATTTCCTTTTTTTCATAAATTAATTATTAAAAGAGATATGGACGTTCAAAAAGTAAAAAAAATGGCCAGATTTTCCGCTATGTTAAAACATCCAGAAAATAAATTTGACTAAATTATATTTAAAAAATGAATACATATGAACACAGTTCAAGCCTTTTTTGAATTATTGTTTATGGAAAAATTGCTTCAATCGGTTAAGTTTTGGAGAAGGAATCAGAGGACTACCGAGTCGTTGATTTTTTGTACTTTTAATAGGTATTTTCAGTTCAAGTTACAGTTGTCGTAGACATGAATAGCTAGCTTATTCGAGCACTGCGGGACAGCAATAGATTTTACAAATACTTTTTTTTCATTTCTCTAGCCCTTGTTTATATATATTTCCTCTTGAGGAGGTACTTTATTTACCGTACTATGGCTAACTATTCACGTCTATGGGGCTATTCATACAAACAATGTCTACTAAAAGTTTGGTGACCGCAAAGAAAAAGATAAAAAGAAGTTTGTTTTGTATCATTAAAAGAAGAGTTTTATTAATAAGTGAGGGTAGTGTCTAAAAAGATGGATCAGTCAAGATTGCCGAAAATATAATGTAGCTAATAATTATGATCCCACCAAAAGCATTTTCATGTAAAGTGATGCCAAGACGATACCGTATGACTCGCACTATCAAAAAGCTATCAGATCTCGCGTAAAACCAAGCTTCTGTCTCTACACGCCTTAACTCTACGAGCCTAACTTCCCAATCTCTAGACCTTAGTCAAGTTATGTGGCCTGGCCATAACCGGTGGTAACATAACACACAACAACCTTTAATTATAATATCATACTGAGTACTGAGTATGATATTATAATTAAAGGGAACAACGTTTGGTAAAAAACCAGACTGCAAAAAAACAGATACAACGCCCTAAAAACCGAAACAAGATTGTGAGAATAAACTACTAAAACCTTATTTAACCTCTATTTTAGTTTAACAGACTACACTATGAACTGAAAGCCTAAGTGAAATAATTTACATTATGTTTGTTAGCAGGCGGGAAGGACCATTTGCAAATTATAAATCGTAAGTAAATAAATGAGTCCCGCCTACTACCAAATCAATCCATCCAGCCGTTTGGAAGATACGTGGGATTAAAGGAATTTACAAACGAACATACATACAAGATGCAATAAAACAATATCTTCTTGGCAGTCGGGTAAAAAACGTACCTATATCAACATTACGCAACTAAACCATAAAATTGGGTACGCAAAAATATTGATTACATTTCATCGAACATCAGTGCAATTATCGGAAGATCGTCTACGTATGGTGTTATAATAACCCAACACAATAATAACTTTTTTTTTATTTATTTATTTATTGTTAACCAAGAAGATACAATTTACATAGATATAATGCAGCGACAGAAAACCATGTTAGGTTTATCTTGTTGCCGGTTCACGCTCGTTACAAAATAACATACAATATACATAATTATAAAATTAAATTAACAGACACCTACCAGCCGAGCGCGCAGTGAGTACGACGTCGGGCGCGCATGTTATACGTCTCGACAGTCTCAATACTCGAGACACTATGATATGCTGCGCTTGCGCAGCCGACAGTCCTATGCACCGCTCGCCCGTATTTTAACTATACAGGTGCTACGCTATATTTTTATCTGAGAAATAATTAATCAATATAATTCATAGACGTATATATTACAGACGAGGCATTTCGAGGCAAAAACTGTCCCCACATTAATGGCCTTTTAGGGTTTAGGGGTCATTTTCACATTTGAGGTATGGTGAAATCAAGATGGCGTAACTTTTTCTTGTACGAAGATTTGTTCTGTCAAATATACGTCATAGCCCATCTTTAGTTTTGAAATTGAATAATAACGATATTACCCTCATACACGTCATACATCTGTGACGAGAGCAAATAAGCAGGTAAGGTTCGTACAACGTTTATACAGGCGTTATCATCGCGGGTTTACCTGGCCGTGTTTGACAAACACAAACACAACATATAACTCATGCAACAACTTTCGATTGATAACTTAAAACAACATCACTCAAACTGATACACGGCACACGTTCGAATAGTTTGTGCCAACGTCAAAGTGTTGGAACGAATATGGGAATGCGGTTTTGTAATTCTTCGTTATATATTTTGACAACACATTTTTCAGATAATGAGGATATTGCCTAGTGTGGAATATCACAATTTTACAAATTAAATTCTAAAATTGTTGATTAGAGATACATAAATCTAATAGAAGTAATGAGTTGACGCGATTAAGAATTGTGAGCAAACGAAAATATATTGCCCATCTCCTTCTCGCAAAACGATTTGTTACGTCATATACTGTTACCGCCATATAGACAATGTATTGTTTATATGCTATCGCCATCTGCTATCGCTATACGTGACGTCACAGGAGACGACGATATAGCGCTCCCTTTCTTATTCCAAATTTAAATTGTTTGTATATTTGTTATTTTTTAAGATGTACAAAAATAGGGCTTAGATTGTTTATTATCACGTCGAATTACGATTTTTTTTGTTTAACAACAATTCATTGCAACATTCCTTTTTTTCTTGCACACTTGTTCACGGCGCGCGGCGTTTTGACAAATTGTTTGAACTAGCAAAAACGATAATAGCTGAAGTGGTTATTTATTAACTACTAGCTTTTGCCCGTGGCTCTGCCCGCGTGAAATTAGGTTTCTTTGGCCCCGACTGTCACTCCACGTTAAATCTGTTACTTCCTTACGTGCTTGACTTTTTCTCTCTCTTTCCATTGTTAAGTACATAAAAACTTTTATAAATTAAAGCAGAGCCCAGAAGCGTTATCAATATTATGTCATCAATAGCGAGCGACCCGATATTACATACAATCAGACGGTTAGTAAAGCGCGGAGCGGGCCAGACCGTTTTCAAAATATTTTACCGGTTCTAATTTCAAAAAATATTATTCACTACCAAGTAATAAGTCAAAAGTAAGTGAGCAAAGACAGAGATAGTTGTTTTTTTTTATATTTAATTTCTAACAGACTCAATTTAAATCGGTTTAGCCCAAAATGCCTAAAAGCGTGACAGTCAAAAACACATAAAATATTACATACAGACAGAAAACCTTTCGCATTTAAAATATTATAGTATAGAAGAATAGATTTAAGATTTAAGAAGTATAGTTAGATACACACAATATTACATTACCCCACAGAAACACTGTATTTTTTTTGGGAAAAACGTAGCCTTTGTGTCAACACCCGTACCCCACACCAATTTACATTCCAATCAGTTGAGGACTTTGGGCGTGAACCATAGTAAAAAATGCAAACACATTTATACATTATCACAACGGGAACAAATGTCATAAAAATCGGTTCAGCGGTAAAAGCGTGAAGAGGTAACTGGCAGACAGAGAGACACACTTTCGCTTTTATAATATTAAAAGTATAGAAGTATAGATGATATCAACACTTAGAGGTGAAAGGTTAAGATATGAGTGTAAAGATGTAGAATCAATAGTTTTTTAATTCAAAAACATTGCTATAGGGTTTTCCAATAAAGACTTGACAACTTTTTTTCAAAATAAAATGAAAACCATTTCAGATATTTCAAAAACTTTATTATCGGGTTGAAGTACATTCAAAACATTTATGAGTGGAACTCGACTTCGCTCATATGGCCACCGCGGGCACGTTTGCAGCGGTCGATTCGTTGGAACCAATTTTCCATGACTCGGCCACACATTTCAGCGAAACGAAACGGCTGCTATTTCGCGTTCAATGTTGGCTTTGAGCTCTTCCAACGTCGTTGGCTTATTAGCATAGACCAATGACTTGACGTAGCCCCAAAGAAAAAAATCTAGAGGCGTTAAATCGCACGAACGAGGCGGCCAATCGACTGGTCCATTTCTCGAGATAACACGCACATCAAACTTGTTCTTCAATAAATCGATTGTAATGTGTGTGAAATGTCCCGTTGTGTCCTGTTGAAATCACATGCTGTTCAAGTCCATATATTCCAATTCGGGCCAAAAATAATTGATAATCATGGCGCGATAACGATCACCATTCACCAGTAACGTGGCGACCACTATCGTTGACGAAAAAATATGGCCCTATGACGCCGCCGGCATGCAAACCGCACCAAACAGTTATCTTTTGTAGATGAAGTGGTTTTTCATTAAGCACATGTGTATTTTCACCCGCCCAATACCGCATATTTTGTTTATTGACAAATCCATTGAGCCAGAAATGAGCTTCGTCACTGAAGATTATTTTGCGATGAATTGGCGCATCTTTTCCAGAGCCCAATCGGAGAACGTACGTCGCTTCGAATGGTCAATCGGCTTCAATTCTTGAGTGAGCCTGATCTTGTATGGGTGTAAAGTAAGATCCTTATGCAAAATTCGCCATAAAGTGGTCTTGGCGATGCCCAACTCTTGAGAACGCCGTTGAATTGACTGATTTGGATCATTTGCTACGGACGTTTCAACGGCAGCTATATTTTCGACACTTCGACCAACCTGTAGTCTCACTGGCACGGCAACATCACACAACGAATAATATGTAGACTCAAACTTTTTCACTAAACTTGTTACTGTCTGTCTACTAGGGCAAGAATTACGACCGAAAATCGGAGTTAACGCTCTTAAAGTAGCGGCCACCGACTCTGAATTTCTGTAGTAAATTTTTAAGATTGCAGACGTTGTTCGTTCGTTCACTTCACCATGATGAAAAGGTTATGACTACTGAATAAACTGACAGTGACAGTTCGATGTTAAGTGAAAAGGTGCGTTCACAAACTAAATTTAAAATTGTCAAATCCCTAATGGAAAACTCCTTATATTTATACCTTCAAAGTTTTCACATTTAGCAAGCAAAACAAAAGTTACTAAAGGGCTGGATAATGAACAATGTTGAATTATTCAAAACATTATACAGTTGAAGGTGATTGGGAAATTTTATGGAAAAGTTGGCGCACGATTTATGCGTTCTGTTCTCGATGGAGGTAATTAAAAATTACACGCACCGTGTTTTCTGGGTATTATGATTTACGAGAAGGAGGGCAATAAACGTGCATACAATCTCTGTTCGATTTCAAAACATTAATTTGTATTCATCTGGATATATAGTGCGCAAGGAGAAAAAGGTGATCTTATGGCAGGGATGCCAACTGTCCTGATTTCCCAGGACATGTCCTAGTTTTTTCAGTGTCCTGGGGTGTCCTGTTTAGTTTTAAATCATCGTCGTGGTTATTTTAAAGCGCCCTTATAAGGTTATGTATTTTAAAATTCGCGCGCCAGCGTTACAATTTTTAATTTTTTTTTACTGTTTACACCAGCCGTTACGAATATAATATAAAAGGATCACCTTATGATTAGAGGTTAAATACACCCTTGGATGCTTACAACACCGGAGGAGTTACAACAGCGCTGTCGATGATAGTCTAACTAACTAATATCATGTAGATATGTCTGCAGAGGAAATGATGAAAACACATTCTAGATAATAGAAATATTATACATTAAACTAAACAATTGAATCTGTAACATGTTGACAAAGCATAGCTTCGTTTGATAACAGACAGTCCATTAGATAATAATAACGTAAGTTACCAAACATGTCTCATTTTTAGAATTTACAGAGTATTTAAATCTACTTTAGATCCTTTGTTTCACCTTTATATTTAGATTCTCATACCACTATCACACATAATCCATTAAATCATTTAGGAAGTTAAGCGAAAAAAAAAATACCTACTAAAATTTTACTTATGCACATAATCACATAACATTGGCACTACAATGACAGTCCGTTCAGACTTCAGAGTTATTTTATCTAGAAGTTACTATGAAAGTGATTCTTATATCGCCGGCATAAAGGTCCTTTCAGAGGTAAAGTATCTCTGAACGGTTTGCCCAAGAGACCATTACCTTCGGCATTAAAATCAAAGATGTAGACTATTACAGCGCCCAATGTATTCGGATAGTTATAACAAAGGTGGGTCCATTGTTGTCGCGACCCTTTAAATCAAAAGCCAATTTTCCTATTGGCACCCAACTAGGCCAAGTTATTGTTATTGCGCCCCACATGAGGCTCCCGACTCCTCTCACCCCGTCAGACAAAGGAATTAGCTAGATAACATACGATAGTAGGCAGATTAAAATGTACATAATATTTTGTACTAGCTGGTATAAATAATAATAATGTAGTAAATAATTCTACGCAACTTCGTTTGCGTAGAACTAACGAAAACGGAACCCTAAGATAAAAGTAGCCTAAGTCACTCCTTATAACATCAGCTATTTGCTGGTGAAAGATCCGTGAAAATTGGTCTAGCCGTTTTATTAGCCGGAACAGACAGTAAAAAAAATGTTTATTGTAAGTTACGATAGTACTACGGTATATACGAATGTATTTTCATATTATGAATTTAGTGAAAAGCTGTTAATTTGAAATTACAAACAGACACTTCAATTTTATTTATTTGTATGGATGTAAGTAGACAAGACGCACAAACAGAGGACTGTTTTGACTAACACAATTTCATATTTTGCTCCTACAATATTGTTTCTCAAAAAAGATTATTGACGACCTCTGTGGCTCAGTGGTTCAGCGCGTTGGTGCTCAAGCCGGGGGTCGCGGGTTCGAATCCCGCCGAAGGAACAAAAAGTTTTTCTGTGTTCCTGGGTCATGGATGTGTATTAAATATGTGTGTATTATATTTTTTTTTTTTTTTTTTTTTTTTCGAACGGGTCTATGCTAAGGGTCGGGTTAAGACCGCTGTAGCTAAGTCGGACTATAACTAGCCTGGTGGCTAGTTTGTTTGGTGGTAGACGATGGGAGGGTTTGACCCTCCCTAACATCACCCGGGTGATGTTCAAACCGGATATTGGGGACAGCTACGGATTAGAAGCTATTATTTTGACAGGGGAGACGCGGGTCTCTCCTGCTAAGGGGTCCGACCCCTTCCTCACTCGCTGATGAGTGAGGTTGCTCGCGCGCGGTAGCAGAGACTAGCGGCGTGCGAGTTATCGCGATAGAGGAGCTCTCGATTTGGTCGATATCGGTACTGAGAGGGCCGTCCCTCTCCCCTTCCGCGTACGGTCGGGATGACTCGCGCGCGTAAGTCCTAATGTCGATGAGGTTCGCGGTATTGGTAGAGCTCTCTATATCAATATCGCGGTCGCGGACACTATTTAGGAGTGTACCTAGACTACTGGGATGCGAACTCGAACTCGGGTTCGGGTCCGGTCCCGTGTTAGGGTCGGTCTGTACGTCTGTACGTGTTGTCGTGTCGGATGTGGGACCTCGGGGTAGGCGCCGGCGTCGACCCCGGTGCAATGCTAGCGTCGCGGGTGCGTGTGATTTGTGTTTACGTAACTGTACACAGTACGTTACGTATTTTGTGATCGGGTCAACGGGATCGGCTAAGATATGCTTAGGCCGTTTGTGCGGGTGTCGGAAAGTCAGTGCGTCGTGGTTGTAGTCCATTGCCTTTTTTATAAGGGGGTTTGGGTGGTTTTTGCCTTTATCAAAGAATCTCTCTACGAGTTCCTAGATATAGGCTTTAATGGTGACTAGTTCGCAGTCCCTATGCAAGTCGATGTTACGCATGTACCAGGGGGCGCCTGTTGCCATGCGTAGAAACCGGTTCTGGACTCTTTGCAAGCGGTCCATTTGAGACTCGCTTATCTGTGCGAAGGAGACGCACGCATAAGTGAGTATCGTTCTGATGCAAACCTTATACAATGTAAGCTTATGTCTTAAGGACATTTTGCTTCGCGAATTAAGTAGCGGATATAATTTGTAGAGTACAAATTTCGCTTTACGCAGTGTGTTACTGATGTGACTCGAAAACGTCATCGACTTGCCTAGTACTACGCCTAAATATTTGACCTGAGAGACCTCAGGGATAATGTTGCCGTGCAGGCTAATAGGGCTCATTACTTTACGGGGGCACTTACGCCCCGCTGATTTATTACCATTGAATTGAATGGCGTGACTTTTATCGGGATTGACTTCTATTCTCCACTTGGAGAACCAATTACCGAGAGCGGTAACTGACTCCTGGAGGACTTTAGACGCGGTACGGGCTCGTGTGTTTGAATAATAAAGGGCTGTGTCGTCCGCGAACATAGCTAATTGCACCTTAGCGTGTTTGGGGATGTCACTAGTGTACAGGTTATATAGGGAGGGCGAGAGGACCGAGCCCTGCGGTACTCCCGCCTCCATATATCTTGGCGACGACAGTGCGCCTTCTACGCGGAAATGAAATTTACGATTTTTTAAAAAGTTACTAATTAGTAAGACGAGATAATCGGGTATTTCCATTTGATAGAGTTTGTATAACAGTCCGTTATGCCAAATTTTATCAAAAGCTTTTGCAATGTCAAAGAATACGGCGCATGTCGTCTTCCTGTCGTTTCTGCTAGATAATATGTACTCCGTTAAGCGGTGTACTTGAGCGGGACAGCTGTGCATTTCGCGGAAGGCGAACTGCTCGTCTGGAAGGAGTTTTTTGTCGGTTATGACGTCATTAAGGCGCCTTTTAATAACTCTTTCGTAGACTTTGCCTAGGGAGCTAATGAGACTTATTGGACGGTAGCTACCAGGCACCTTCCGGGGTTTCCCCGGTTTGTGGATACCTATGACAATAGCTACTTTCCAAATGTCTGGAAATGAACATCCTACTAAGAGGGCGTTAAAGATGTTCACTAGGAGTTGAATTAGCTCGGACGGTAACATTTTAAGCGTTTTGTTTGAAATACCGTCGAGGCCTGGGGCCTTTTTGGCATTCATACACTTAATAATGTCACTGACCTCCTCCGAGTCCACCATCCTCACCCTGTCTACGTCAGGTGGCCTCGAGAGTCGGCTGTTGACCTCGCTATTAACTAAGCTAAGGTGCACGGGATCAATCGGGAGAGTACTCGGCCGGCACTGTTGTTCGAAATTATCAGCTAGGCACTCGGCCTTGTCAATGTCTTCGAATGCAGGAGGACGGTTAGGTCTATCTAACGGAGGCATGTCGCTCTCCGTGTTGTTTTTGAGGGCCTTCGCGAGTGGCCAGTACGCCACGTGAGACGGTTCTAAATCACTGAGAAGTCGATCCCAACTCTCGGCTTTGTGCTGTTTGATTTTAAACTTAACTTCCCTCTCGTAGTGACGGAGGGCTTTCCTCCACTCTTCCGACGGGTAGCGATCATATGTGCGCTTAGCCGCATTTCGGAGTCTGATGGACTCCCTTATGTCCTCAGGGAGGGGCCAACGGCCCTTGGGGGTCGTTGGCACCTCCCTAGATGAGTTCTCTATGGTCGCTACCAGGTGATCGGTCAAGTGGGAGGCGGCCTCTATGGCTGTCTCTTTACTATCTATAATATCGGGGATTTTGTCTAAGTGGCTAGAATGAAGGACTTTAATGTTCTCCGCTAGTGATTTATAATCTATTATCTTCCTAGTACTAGAATTATTGGGGTTAAGACTACCAAGTGTAATCATAACCGGTCTGTGGTCTGAGTTAAGCTCGTGGAGAGTCTCAATATTGATATTGAGAGAAACATTTTTAACTAAGGCTATGTCTATCGTACTAGGATCGCGTATGACACCGTTGATGTTTTCATTGGTGTCATAGCGAGTGGGGTCGGTGGGGGCTAATAGTGCAAAATTTAAAGTGTCGGTTAAATTACAAAGGATGGTGCCGTTTCTATTGTTATGAACATTGCCCCACTCGGTGTGTTTGCAATTAAAGTCGCCGGCAATGATGACAGCGTTACCTAAATTGAATAGCGCCTGTAGGTCGCTTGAATGGAGTTCTTTGTTGCACGCTAAGTACGCGCTTACTATAACAATGGGTCCGTGACCGGACATACTAATATGGCAAACAGATGTTTCTAAAGTTAACAATGACGGTGGCTCTAGTGGAATACAATGTAGTGATTTTTTATAGTAGATAAGAGTACCTCCGAGTCGGGATCGAGTTCTATCGTTTCTGACTATTTTGTAGTTAGCTATTTTAGGGCTCCTCATGCTAGGTTTTAAGAAAGTCTCCTGCACTAGAAGAATATCGACATTTTGGCTGCTTACAAAATCGCGAATTTCGCTAATGTTATTCCTAATGCCGTTCGTATTGAACGACACTACGCGTAACGAGTGCGGCTTTGTCCTTCCCGAGGGCTCCATTAATTACCGTTTGTGGAGAGGGCCTTGATCTGACGGATCAAGACCTGATGGTCTGACAAAGCTTGGATGCGGTCTGTGGCCGAACCTTTTAGCTTTGTCGCTAAAATAGAAAGCTCCATCGGGTCAATAGGCCCGATGTTGCTTAAAAACTGCTGGACGAAAGAGAGGTCTGCAGTGAAGCTGGGAGTCGGAGGGGGCGTGGCCTTAGGCGCTACGGGCGCGGAGGGCATGGCCTTACTGGGGAGAGCGGGGAAAACCGCTAGCTCCGAACTACGTTTCTGCGCGGGCTTGAACCATGCAGATTGGGAGGGTAGGGGGGCAGCGACGAATCTCTGTTTGGGGGGGGCACTTTTAGTCTGCGGTGCACTACGCTTTTTTACTTTGGGTGCTTTTTTGCACCCTCTATAATTGGCGGGGTGTCCTTTAGACTTACAGAGAACACAGCTGGGGGGTTCGGACTCCTCAGCTGGGCTCTTACGGAGACAGTCAGAGGTGCCGTGGTCACCGAGGCACTTAACGCAACGCGGCCTAGCTTGGCAATTCCGTGCCGAGTGCCCGTAAAGTTGGCATCGGTGGCACTGGCCAGGGATGCCCCTTTTACGGGGGGGCTCGACGCGGATGCCCGTAATATGACAGATGGCTCGGATATTGAAGATATCCTTGCCCTCTGGTGTAAGAGGGAGGGTTACTAGTACCATATTGTACTCGTGTTTTTTAATAGGGTGGTACATGCGATGTACCTCTAAGGCGGGAAAACCTTGGGACTGGATGTCCATGAGTACCTCTTTTGTGGAGAGGCACTTATCGACTCCTGTAATGACGACGCGCAGAAGGCGCTCGTCTTCAAGGGCATACGTATGGTAGCCTATGTTCTTTGCGCGTAAGAACGCGGTGAGGAGGCGGTGGTCCTCCGACGATTTAACTTGCACTTTGATCCCTATGGGGGTCGTGTGCGCAGAAGAGTATCGAAGCTTTTGCTCGTTTATTGCCGCAGAAATTATATTCCATTTGGCCTTCTCCTGTATGATTACAGGAGGAGGCATTTTTGGCGTACGGACGGCCTGAGGGGCCTGAGGGGCCTGGGAGGCCTGAGGGGCCAGGGAGGCCTGAGGGGCCAGGGAGGCCTGAGATGCCGGAAGGGCCTGGGAGGCCATCGGAGCATGGGTGGCCAGAGGGGCCTGGGAGGCCAGAGGGGCCGTCGAGGTAACGGGGGTCGCGGAGCCATGAGCCTGCACGGTTTTCCTATTTTTGCGGACCGATTTGGTCGGGGAAGATAAGACTGGAGAGGAGGTGCCTTCTGGGCGCTTCCTCTTCTTCGTCTTCTTGTATCTGACGGTAGTGAACTCGCCTTGTTCACTACGGTCGGTTTCTTGCTCTGAGCAAGACATCTCTGAAGGAGATGATAAGGCCTCTGTTTCGGCCGGGATTAGCGGGGCGTCGCAATCGGGCGACGCCGGTGAGTCTGCGTCATGGGCGCTCGCGAAGCGTTCCCATTTCTTAGCGGCATCAGGGAATTCGTTCTGAAGGAACGTCAGGAACTTCCTGATTAAGGCGTCGGCCATAATTAGGAAGTTTTATCCTGGTTGTGAAAGGAAATTCTGCTCTCTAATTAATATTGGGGGATACAGCCCCTCCCGGCGACCGGGAGGGGAGGTGTGTAGTGAGGAAAACTCCTCGTGTAGTGTGCCTAACCGTGTCACGGTACTTACAATTGTTCCTTGGGCGGCTGGAACTCACTCACACACTAACGTTGCGCTAACACTAGGGCGCTAGTGTTCGCGAACGAGACGCGGCGGAGCGCGAGCAGAAGGCTCGCGCTAAGAACGAGACGGACGATGCGACCGGTCGCACGCTCGTCCTAACGCGGCGATAACTTCGCGGCGGGTGTGCGAGCAGAAGGCTCGCACTAAAGAGCGAGACGGACGATGCGAGCGGTCGCACGAATCGTCCGGTAGGCGGCGATCGCGGCGCGGCGCGAGACACGGTACGGCACGGGTCGGGCGGCAAAGGCGGTTGGGTGGCGCCTTGTCTCTTCACTCTTGAGTCTTGCCTCTTGAAGCTTGCTCTTGAGTCTTCTGTCTTCTTTCTTCCAGTGGTGCACTATTGTGAGCAATGACACTCGGATAGAGCGAGAGCGCAAATAGAGAGCGCGGGACGACGGCAACGATCGTAGCGAGCGGAGCTGTTCATCGGACGGTGTCCGAGAGCAGAATGTGTGTATTATATTTTTTTTTTTTTTTTTTTTCGAACGGGTCTATGCTAAGGGTCGGGTTAAGACCGCTGTAGCTAAGTCGGACTATAACTAGCCTGGTGGCTAGTTTGTTTGGTGGTAGACGATGGGAGGGTTTGACCCTCCCTAACATCACCCGGGTGATGTTCAAACCGGATATTGGGGACAGCTACGGATTAGAAGCTATTATTTTGACAGGGGAGACGCGGGTCTCTCCTGCTGAGGGGTCCGACCCCTTCCTCACTCGCTGATGAGTGAGGTTGCTCGCGCGCGGTAGCAGAGACTAGCGGCGTGCGAGTTATCGCGATAGAGGAGCTCTCGATTTGATCGATATCGGTACTGAGAGGGCCGTCCCTCTCCCCTTCCGCGTACGGTCGGGATGACTCGCGCGCGTAAGTCCTAATGTCTATGAGGTTCGCGGTATTGGTAGAGCTCTCTATATCAATATCGCGGTCGCGGACACTATTTAGGAGTGTACCTAGACTACTGGGATGCGAACTCGAACTCGGGTTCGGGTCCGATCCCGTGTTAGGGTCGGTCTGTACGTCTGTACGTGTTGTCGTGTCGGATGTGGGACCTCGGGGTAGGCGCCGGCGTCGACCCCGGTGCAATGCTAGCGACGCGGGTGCGTGTGATTTGTGTTTACGTAACTGTACACAGTACGTTACGTATTTTGTGATCGGGTCAACGGGATCGGCTAAGATATGCTTAGGCCGTTTGTGCGGGTGTCGGAAAGTCAGTGCGTCGTGGTTGTAGTCCAGTGCCTTTTTTATAAGGGGGTTTGGGTGGTTTTTGCCTTTATCAAGGAATCTCTCTACGAGTTCCTTGATATAGGCTTTAATGGTGACTAGTTCGCAGTCCCTATGCAAGTCGATGTTACGCATGTACCAGGGGGCGCCTGTTGCCATGCGTAGAAACCGGTTCTGGACTCTTTGCAAGCGGTCCATTTGAGACTCGCTTATCTGTGCGAAGGAGACGCACGCATAAGTGAGTATCGTTCTGATGCAAACCTTATACAATGTAAGCTTATGTCTTAAGGACATTTTGCTTCGCGAATTAAGTAGCGGATATAATTTGTAGAGTACAAATTTCGCTTTACGCAGTGTGTTACTGATGTGACTCGAAAACGTCATCGACTTGCCTAGTACTACGCCTAAATATTTGACCTGAGAGACCTCAGGGATAATGTTGCCGTGCAGGCTAATAGGGCTCATTACTTTACGGGGGCACTTACGCCCCGCTGATTTATTACCGTTGAATTGAATGGCGTGACTTTTATCGGGATTGACTTCTATTCTCCACTTGGAGAACCAATTACCGAGAGCGGTAACTGACTCCTGGAGGACTTTAGACGCGGTACGGGCTCGTGTGTTTGAATAATAAAGGGCTGTGTCGTCCGCGAACATAGCTAATTGCACCTTAGCGTGTTTGGGGATGTCACTAGTGTACAGGTTATATAGGGAGGGCGAGAGGACCGAGCCCTGCGGTACTCCCGCCTCCATATATCTTGGCGACGACAGTGCGCCTTCTACGCGGAAATGAAATTTACGATTTTTTAAAAAGTTACTAATTAGTAAGACGAGATAATCGGGTATTTCCATTTGATAGAGTTTGTATAACAGTCCGTTATGCCAAATTTTATCAAAAGCTTTTGCAATGTCAAAGAATACGGCGCATGTCGTCTTCCTGTCGTTTTTGCTAGATAATATGTACTCCGTTAAGCGGTGTACTTGAGCGGGACAGCTGTGCATTTCGCGGAAGGCGAACTGCTCGTCTGGAAGGAGTTTTTTGTCGGTTATGACGTCATTAAGGCGCCTTTTAATAACTCTTTCGTAGACTTTACCTAGGGAGCTAATGAGACTTATTGGACGGTAGCTACCAGGCACCTTCCGGGGTTTCCCCGGTTTGTGGATACCTATGACAATAGCTACTTTCCAAATGTCTGGAAATGAACATCCTACTAAGAGGGCGTTAAAGATGTTCACTAGGAGTTGAATTAGCTCGGACGGTAACATTTTAAGTGTTTTGTTTGAAATACCGTCGAGGCCTGGGGCCTTTTTGGCATTCATACACTTAATAATGTCACTGACCTCCTCCGAGTCCACCATCCTCACCCTGTCTACGTCAGGTGGCCTCGAGAGTCGGCTGTTGACCTCGCTATTAACTAAGCTAAGGTGCACGGGATCAATCGGGAGAGTACTCGGCCGGCACTGTTGTTCGAAATTATCAGCTAGGCACTCGGCCTTGTCAATGTCTTCGAATGCAGGAGGACGGTTAGGTCTATCTAACGGAGGCATGTCGCTCTCCGTGTTGTTTTTGAGGGCCTTCGCGAGTGGCCAGTACGCCACGTGAGACGGTTCTAAATCACTGAGAAGTCGATCCCAACTCTCGGCTTTGTGCTGTTTGATTTTAAACTTAACTTCCCTCTCGTAGTGACGGAGGGCTTTCCTCCACTCTTCCGACGGGTAGCGATCATATGTGCGCTTAGCCGCATTTCGGAGTCTGATGGACTCCCTTATGTCCTCAGGGAGGGGCCAACGGCCCTTGGGGGTCGTTGGCACCTCCCTAGATGAGTTCTCTATGGTCGCTACCAGGTGATCGGTCAAGTGGGAGGCGGCCTCTATGGCTGTCTCTTTACTATCTATAATATCGGGGATTTTGTCTAAGTGGCTAGAATGAAGGACTTTAATGTTCTCCGCTAGTGATTTATAATCTATTATCTTCCTAGTACTAGAATTATTGGGGTTACGACTACCGAGTGTAATCATAACCGGTCTGTGGTCTGAGTTAAGCTCGTGGAGAGTCTCAATATTGATATTGAGAGAAACATTTTTAACTAAGGCTATGTCTATCGTACTAGGATCGCGTATGACACCGTTGATGTTTTCATTGGTGTCATAGCGAGTGGGGTCGGTGGGGGCTAATAGTGCAAAATTTAAAGTGTCGGTTAAATTACAAAGGATGGTGCCGTTTCTATTGTTATGAACATTGCCCCACTCGGTGTGTTTGCAATTAAAGTCGCCGGCAATGATGACAGCGTTACCTAAATTGAATAGCGCCTGTAGGTCGCTTGAATGGAGTTCTTTGTTGCACGCTAAGTACGCGCTTACTATAACAATGGGTCCGTGACCGGACATACTAATATGGCAAACAGATGTTTCTAAAGTTAACAATGACGGTGGCTCTAGTGGAATACAATGTAGTGATTTTTTATAGTAGATAAGAGTACCTCCGAGTCGGGATCGAGTTCTATCGTTTCTGACTATTTTGTAGTTAGCTATTTTAGGGCTCCTCATGCTAGGTTTTAAGAAAGTCTCCTGCACTAGAAGAATATCGACATTTTGGCTGCTTACAAAATCGCGAATTTCGCTAATGTTATTCCTAATGCCGTTCGTATTGAACGACACTACGCGTAACGAGTGCGGCTTTGTCCTTCCCGAGGGCTCCATTAATTACCGTTTGTGGAGAGGGCCTTGATCTGACGGATCAAGACCTGATGGTCTGACAAAGCTTGGATGCGGTCTGTGGCCGAACCTTTTAGCTTTGTCGCTAAAATAGAAAGCTCCATCGGGTCAATAGGCCCGATGTTGCTTAAAAACTGCTGGACGAAAGAGAGGTCTGCAGTGAAGCTGGGAGTCGGAGGGGGCGTGGCCTTAGGCGCTACGGGCGCGGAGGGCATGGCCTTACTGGGGAGAGCGGGGAAAACCGCTAGCTCCGAACTACGTTTCTGCGCGGGCTTGAACCATGCAGATTGGGAGGGTAGGGGGGCAGCGACGAATCTCTGTTTGGGGGGGGCACTTTTAGTCTGCGGTGCACTACGCTTTTTTACTTTGGGTGCTTTTTTGCACCCTCTATAATTGGCGGGGTGTCCTTTAGACTTACAGAGAACACAGCTGGGGGGTTCGGACTCCTCAGCTGGGCTCTTACGGAGACAGTCAGAGGTGCCGTGGTCACCGAGGCACTTGACGCAACGCGGCCTAGCTTGGCAATTCCGTGCCGAGTGCCCGTAAAGTTGGCATCGGTGGCACTGGCCAGGGATGCCCCTTTTACGGGGGGGCTCGACGCGGATGCCCGTAATATGACAGACGGCTCGGATATTGAAGATATCCTTGCCCTCTGGTGTAAGAGGGAGGGTTACTAGTACCATATTGTACTCGTGTTTTTTTATAGGGTGGTACATGCGATGTACCTCTAAGGCGGGAAAACCTTGGGACTGGATGTCCATGAGTACCTCTTTTGTGGAGAGGCACTTATCGACTCCTGTAATGACGACGCGCAGAAGGCGCTCGTCTTCAAGGGCATAGGTATGGTAGCCTATGTTCTTTGCGCGTAAGAACGCGGTGAGGAGGCGGTGGTCCTCCGACGATTTAACTTGCACTTTGATCCCTATGGGGGTCGTGTGCGCAGAAGAGTAACGAAGCTTTTGCTCGTTTATTGCCGCAGAAATTATATTCCATTTGGCCTTCTCCTGTATGATTACAGGAGGGGGCATTTTTGGCGTACGGACGGCCTGAGGGGCCTGGGAGGCCTGAGGGGCCTGGGAGGCCTGAGGGGCAAGGGAGGCCTGAGATGCCGGAAGGGCCTGGGAGGCCAGCGGAGCCTGGGTGGCCAGAGGGGCCTGGGAGGCCAGAGGGGCCGTCGAGGTAACGGGGGTCGCGGAGCCATGAGCCTGCACGGTTTTCCTATTTTTTCGGACCGATTTGGTCGGGGAAGATAAGACTGGAGAGGAGGTGCCTTCTGGGCGCTTCCTCTTCTTCGTCTTCTTGTATCTGACGGTAGTGAACTCGCCTTGTTCACTACGGTCGGTTTCTTGCTCTGAGCAAGACATCTCTGAAGGAGATGATAAGGGCTCTGTTTCGGCCGGAATTAGCGGGGCGTCGCAATCGGGCGACGCCGGTGAGTCAGCTTCGTGCAAGCGCACGAAGCGTTCCCACTTGGACGCGACATCAGGGACTTCTAGTTTCAAGAACTCTAGGAACTTCCTAATTAAGGCGTCGGCCATAATTAGGAAGTTTTATCCTGGTTGTGAAAGGAAATTCTGCTCTCTAATTAATATTGGGGGATACAGCCCCTCCCGGCGACCGGGAGGGGAGGTGTGTAGTGAGGAAAACTCCTCGTGTAGTGTGCCTAACCGTGTCACGGTACTTACAATTGTTCCTTGGGCGGCTGGAACTCACTCACACACTAACGTTGCGCTAAACACTAGGGCGCTAGTGTTCGCGAACGAGACGCGGCGGAGCGCGAGCAGAAGGCTCGCGCTAAGAACGAGACGGACGATGCGACCGGTCGCACGCTCGTCCTAACGCGGCGATAACTTCGCGGCGGGTGTGCGAGCAGAAGGCTCGCACTAAAAAGCGAGACGGACGATGCGAGCGGTCGCACGAATCGTCCGGTAGGCGGCGATCGCGGCGCGGCGCGAGACACGGTACGGCACGGGTCGGGCGGCAAAGGCGGTTGGGCTGCGCCTTGTCTCTTCACTCTTGAGTCTTGCCTCTTGAAGCTTGCTCTTGAGTCTTCTGTCTTCCTGTCTTCTTTCTTCCAGTGGTGCACTATTGTGAGCAATGATACTCGGATAGAGCGAGAGCGCAAATAGAGAGCGCGGGACGACGGCAACGATCGTAGCGAGCGGAGCTGTTCATCGGACGGTGTCCGAGAGCAGAATGTGTGTATTATAATAAAAATCTTATATATATATATGTCGCATCCGGTCATAAAGCGAAAACGGAACTACAAGTGCGCCATCTATCAGAAACTTGTTTGGCGCGCTTCGACAGAGTCGGGACGTGTCGGAAAGCAGTGGTGGAGTGGGGGGCGTCCCCTCCTGTGCCAACCAGACATTGGGTGCTGGGAGTTCAATCTGAGCCACCAACTTGTCACGGAACTGTCCTAGTTCCGTTTTAGTGCAGTGATTTTATAAAGTGTAGTAAATTTATAAAGAATTGTGATTCCGAATAAACGAGTGATATTGTAAGTCTGTTACTTCTCTTTGCAAGATATACCCACGTAAACCCACAGTGTGTCTAAATGGTATAGATCCAAATTCATGAGCCGTATATATAGTATAAAAGTATTAAATATACTTCCCGTTTTCTGGTACCTGTAACAAAAGTTCTTCGGATACTTAGCACGGGGCCAGATTGACGTGGTGTGAAGCGTCCATAGATATTATTATTATTATTCCTTTTTAAAAGTGTCCAGAATAATTTTATGTCAGTGGGTAAGTAACTAACAAATTTGACGGCGATGCATCAAGATTTGAAATTATTAAGTACCTAATACTATATTTTGAGCTACGGAAAAATAATTACTACAAAAAGCGTGGAATGTCATTGTTCGAATATGAAAAAGTGACCACCGAATACAAAAACATTCTTAAACGATTGTTAATCGTCCAAGCCACAGAAGTGGACAATTCGATTAAGAAACAACAAAGCGAAATTGAAATCAAGTCAATCGAAAGCAATTTTACAAATCTAATATCATACTGAGTCGATATCCCTATTGCTTTGCGACGATAAAAAAGTCAAAGAATTAACAGTCTAAATTGGATTTCCCGTTAGAGACGGGAACTTTTGTTGCTGAAAGCTTCCATTTTATGAAATGTTACAGTCAAAGTGAGCGATCTGAAAATGAACAGACGATTCTCGCGTTAAAATATAAAATGTTGCGTTCCTCTTCTTTTTAACCCCGACGCAATAAGAGTGGTGTTAAAGTATGACGTGTATGTGTATCTGTCTGTGGCATCGTAGCTCCTTAATAAATACACAGGTACGATTCGGTATTTTGATTTGAAAGTGGATGTGATCGAGATGGTTCTTTGACATAGCTATTTAATTTAATTAACTATAGCATACTACTTACTTACGGCCCGTTTCAATAACCTATATACCAATAACTAATTGTTAGAAACGTCACATTTGTATCGCAAAAAACCGGCAAATGATTGCATGTCGAGGTTTTTAACAAACTAGATTATTGGTAGATAGGTTAATGAAACCGGCCGTTAGTATATAGTACGCATAGTAATTGTTTATTTGCTAACAGAATATAATTAGCTTGACTTCCAACGTATTACACGCGTTGCAGGATAAGAAGAGGTACGAGTACCTAGTATAGCTACTTGGGATTTGGATGTAAAATTGTACCTACCTTTGTTTTTAAGAATAATATCAATATAATATTATAACAAGCATAAATAAGATCTCTAACTTCTGTGTTAACGTAAAAGTATGACGAATCAACATACTTTCTTTCATACATATAAATTTCAACAATATTTTCCAAACTTTTTTCTCCGATGTGACGGATTATCTCGTTTCCATAGTGAAAAAACACGGTGGCGTCAATTATGACGGTTGCCTTGGTTGACGGCGAAAGAGAATGATATTGGATCCACTTTGTAACTATAATATTAACTAACAATTATGAGAAATTTGATTATGCGATGAAAATAAATGTTCAGAAAAATATAAATATTATATTTATGAAATTAATACTTCCTAAAGGAAGAACAAGACTAATATTCGTCAATCTCAAAGGAGAGAATATAGAAAGAAAAAATATAATTTTTTAAAACAGCTTTCGCATTGTTATAAATGGACTAAAAAGAGAGAAAAGAAGGAAATTCTAGTAACAAAAGAAACTGCAAGTTTAAACCTAAATTTTCACTAGACTCACCTGGATATTATGTGAGCTAGGAGCTAGGTATACGAGTACTGGGGATATATAAATCGGGCAGAGGTATTACAGGCAGGGTTAACATAACTCCATTAGAACCAAACTTCGGAACAGTCGGGAGCTGAAACTGTTAGGATTAAAACAATGCATTCTTGAAGTTATAATTACACTATCACGAAACTACGCCCGGTGTTAAATCAGTTGCTATTATCTTTGCTGTTGTTATATAATTTTAGTAACACCTTCTGTATTTTCAGTCATCAGTTTAACGAAGAGATTTTATTTTATAGTATATGCACCTATCCACGAGGAGATTCGCAGACGAACTGGAGTAACCGACATAGCTCGCAGAATCAGCAAGTTGAAGTGGCAATGGGCAGGCCACATCGCTCGTAGAACTGATAATCGCTGGGGAGTAAAGGTTCTAGAGTGGAGACCACGAACTGGATAGCAAGCAATACGAATCGCAATCTACCTAAATACTTTAAAGTTTTATTGATGGGCCTTCAAGTTTTCAAGAGTCTTGGTCGGACTTCTAGGATGAAGTAACAGTAAAAAATCCTGTACCACCCTTGTATAAAGCTGCATGTCACCTCTTGACTCTACTTGTAACCATCCTAATATACGTTCATCGTAATATATTAAAACTTTCCTTTTAAATTTGCAGAAAGATGGCCTTCTGGGTAATTATTTATAAAAGGCTTTTAATTTGCATCCTCAGAGGCCGTCTGGCTGTAATTCTGCATGAAATCTTGCGATTTAATTTTAAACCTATTAGCAGTACCTATGACTTAATTTACTACCTACAAGTACGTTCAAAAGTTTTAATCGTGTATCAAAATTATTTGCTTCACATTTTAAATGGGTATTATAATAGTGTTTCTTTTGGGTAATTCATAAAGTGAATTGAAGTGAAAGTAAATAGTATTTCAGGATATATGGGTCCTCTTAATAGAGGGGTCCTCTATTAAGAGGACTACTATTGAGATAGTGCAGTTTTACAAACTCTCAAAAATCTCAACAATTTCCTACTTGAAAATCAAAAAATCCTCTTTTTTTGTATGATTAAGGATACAATAAATACTACAAAAATTAACTATTAATGATAAATAAACAATAAAAATGTAATATGTTCTGTAATACCTATTACTCTGACCATTATTATAATATACCTACTTTCAAAAGTTTATTTTCTACAGGTTGACTTTTAAAATCGCTTGTCGATATACCATTTCAATAGCTTAATTTTATTTAAAACAATAAAATAACAAACATCCCTAATTATAACCCTAAATAATTCTCCCCTCCCTAGAGGGAAGGTTGACGATGTATAGATTTTTTCCCCCTACTTTTAGGGGGAAAATCCCTATGTTGGCAACCAAATTCGTGGTCAGCTCTGGACCAATAGTCCAGTAGTAGTTAATAGTGTTAACAGATAATAGGTTTCTGTTAACACTATTAATTTACCAACATCCATGATATTAGGTAAATATAAGTAGTTTGTCTGTCGCTTCATCTTTTCTCTGCATCATAAAAGCTCCCCACACCGATTTCGGTGACGGTGGCCGGTTTCATTGAAACCAGGCCAGCTACGCGGGAGTTATTTTATAGTGTCCAAGTGTGTGCGTAGTACACAATAGCACTTTTTCTTTCTATACTCTCGTAACCCAGTAGGACGGATGACCGATACGACTGGCGAGAGATCAGGCGCAGGACCGACTTTTTACATGCCCATCCGACGCATGGATCATCTTTCTCGTCAGACAATCAGGTCAGCCTGCATTGTCCTAACCAAACTTAGAAACATTAATTTTTTTTGTTGTTCCAATGCGAGAATCGAACCCACGACCTCCGAGTCGATGGTTCTCAACACATAACATTCAAACTATTTTTAACAGACTTCCAAAAAAGGCGTAAAAAAATACAGCCGTACGTATGACACGTTCGGCTGTATTTTTTTTTTCTTTTAATGAAGCTAACTCTAATCGTCCGCGGTCCGGCACACGGCGAAGTTTATTTAGAACGCCTGTTGGCAAACTATTACTACGCCAATTCCACAATTTGCTCAAAACAAAATTCCGTCCAACATTCCTGTCCATGATTGAAATTCAAATAACCGCTAAATCTCCAACTTTGATTTAGAAAAAGCTTCATAAACTGCCCGATCATCAATAGCAGTATCAGTCTTTTGATTGGTCTGTAAAGAGTTTGATATAATGGCCAAATACGCCATTTTTGTTTTCAATACGATTTATTTATAATATATATAATATTACGATCAACAAATAATAAAGGAAACTTTTTTAAATAAAACTTTTTATGTAGCAAGTTATATAGCGTTTCAATAATATTTACAAGCTATTTTTTTATTACTTGATGATTCTCAACAAATTTATCTACAACAAATCCCAGTGCTAGATACAATTCGAATTTAAACGTATTTAGTCGGAATCAAAATGGCCGCGCCATTTCGTGTCCGAAACTTGAAAATGGACGCGGCAATATCTTCCGAACTAGACAGGGACAAACCAAACTTAATTGCGGTGTCAAACAGCTTGTGGATTCACAAATTAATACGTTATCCACTCCGAAGCAGATTGCAATACGAATCGAAATCTCAGATAGCAGACAGACAATGATTTTAAAAGTGAGGATGAGCCCCTGGGAACAGTTTGCTTAAATCTTCTTCATACAAGTAAGCTGACATCACGTTGACTGAAGTGCGGTCGCGGACCACATAGAATTTTATACATTGAGTCACCGCTACTTGTCTCTTTCACTCGCGCACGAATATATTGCTATCGCGTTTACACACGAATGCGATATAAGCACGATAGCAATATATTCGTGCGCGAGTGAAAGAGACAAGTAGCGATGAGTTAGTTTACGAAATTCTACGTGGTCTGCGACCGCACTTTAGTATTGTAGCACGCGACGTTCTCTAGTCTCGCAGACCATGATGGATGGTAAGTCGTGCTGGCCCCAATTGAGCTTAACTTAACCTAAAAGGGTGCCCTGTCCTTACGAAAGTAGTATACAAGTCAATGCAGACATCTAATTTGTAGCGTTAATCATTTGTTAGTGGAGCGTGGAAAGTTAAATATGAAACCTTTACGTCAGAAATATTAACTGCTGCGCTGTAGATTTCGTTTATGACTAAACTCACGCATCATTATGCTTTTCTGACAAGCTGTCAGGTAGCTCAACCTGATGATTCGATTAGACGAAGTATGTGATTTTCATCAGGTAGGTTTACATAGTATTTATATTTGTTTAAATTGCATAGAAAGTATAGTTGTATGGTTGCTGAATCAAACGCTAAATTTATCTTTCCTACTTGTGCATTTATATCTACTTATCTGTACTAATATAAGAGGAAAGGTTTTTTTCTTTCTTTGTTTGCATCGAATAGGCTCCCAAACTACTGGATCGATTTTGATGAAATTTAGCATAGATAAAGAGTAGACCACGGGAAAGGATAAGGCCACAAAGGTGGCCCGCGTGATTTCTTTATACGCGCACGAAGTCGCGACGATCATCTAGTATTATTATAAACTCGAAAGTTTATGAGGATTTATAATGATAGTATAGATTAATTTTGAAATTGATGTTCATTGTCAATTTCAAATTGGTTGGATAATGGAAAAATATAATCGTCGATTAAACAATGTTGCTTAAATAATCAGCTAAGAGTCTATTAATTTAGCAACATTAGCCTCGCAATTAGGGTAAAACACCATGCGAGGGGCTGGCCACTTGCGGTTACTATATTACTGAGTGCACTTTTAGCGTTTAAGAGCCACACATTGTCAACTACACGGCTTTATTCATGTTATATCTCTTCACTAACATTAAAAGATGCAATTTTGAGAAAATCATTATGTATTAAAATGTTGCTTTCATTGCAATTTATATAAAAAAATTATACCAAATAAATAAACATTGAAAGTAGTACAATATAGTGTAGTGAAATTGGTAAACTTATATATTTTTTTTTTAATAAATTAAGCCGTTGAAACACATGATAATTACCATGAAAGACTTTTCATCAAACGAAAACAATAACAATGCTAAAAAATAAACAAATAAATCGATGAATATTCATAACTATATTGAAAAGGCAAACAGTAATTTACGTCAACAAACATCACCGATTGCCACAAAAGGCACATCACAAACGCTTGCACGGCACTTAATTGCTTCATTACAAATTCGTGGTTCCCGTCGACGTGGCGAAGGTGCGTCGATTTACCCTAATGGCCTATTGACTTACCTTACTAACCAAATTATACGTCGAACGCCACTTATCAACGAAACTCAATTCCAAATTGACTACGACATTGTTCATTAAGCTTTCAATTTCGTGATGAATAACAGGAAACAAGTGACGGCTCCGTGAAACATTCGTTTGCTAGTTCGTTTACTAGCAGTAGCGAAGGCTGATTATCTTTCATAGGGAAGCCTTAGCCTGTATAATAGTTGAGGATAGTATGAGGGTCTTCAGAAGGTAAGTGGCAAGTGTAGGCGATAGGAATGATGTTATAGGAACCCCACTCCACTGATAATTAGTACCACGCAAGAAATAATAGTAGTACAGCAAAAGAATTTAAGAAATCTAAAATTACGTCACTTTTTTCAAAATCCTTTTTAAAGTTAACGTCCACCTGGAGACGTCGCTCCAAAATCTTTAAACACAGAGTAGAAAATATATATAATATATACTTACGTACATAGAAACAGCTTTTATAGAAGAATCCGAATCGACCCAAATTTTAAAAAATTTGACGTCCTCTTAAACGGCCCACAATTTTTCCATATAATCGTGGACACACCATATTATGCTTGTAGTAGTGCAATTAAATCGAAAGCTTTGATGTATGTAGATGTTTATCTGTTCCGCCTGCTTTAATCTGCGATTTTAATCTTTATAATATTACGAGAGATGCAAATATTTTTTTACCAAATGTAATGTAAAGTACTTGAGCTGTTTTCATAGCTGCCGACTTATAATATACTATCATCTTAACTGCGGTGGTTAGGATGCAAAACAAGAAAAATCTTTATAAAAGGAAGACAGTCAGCGGTTACGCCTGTTAATGTGATAAGATCTCAGAAGGTAGTGACGGCACTTTAGCGTAATGAAGAGCCTCTTTGACGCTCGTAACTGGATGAGCATCGTCCTTACGTGAGTAATTAGGTTTGTGTGATTTCATCAATGTTCGCAGCTGCTCAATTATTATATTCAGTCGCCATTTTACAAAGGTTTTGTTCACAGTTTTTACCAATGTTTTCTGATTTCTTAATATTTTAATATTAATCGTATATTCTTTATTATTCTATTATATGTTTCGTCTGTGAATACGTTCCAACTTCTATCTTTCTTATAAGGTTCTTCATCGTTGAACTTACAACGATGAAGAACCATTTTTCCAATATTATTTTATTTACAGCCTTAGTTACTATAAGATACTCGTACTACTTCTTTCGAATTCTTTTACACTGTAGGATTAGTTTTGATTTTGTATGGGTCACCAAAGATATTATTAATTGGCTAATACAGGCGTTGTATGATGGAATTTCATAACACGACAAAGTTTTGTGGACACATTCTACTATCGTGTGGATACTGGGACGCTTATTAGTAATTATTAAATTTTATCATTGAACCTAAATACCACAGATTAAATAAGAACAGATAACCTTCCAACGAATCCAAGTTTTAGAAACCCTGATTTAGAGCATGCGAAGGATAGCCCACGATAGCCTTGTGATGGTTGCTTGTTGAATTTTTATTTAATTATTTATTTATTGATTATGGTTACCAGCAGCGTATGCATTAAAACAATCAATCAAAAATTTTACAAAACATATAAATAACTGATGCACACGCCTTTATAGGCAACACAACATTCGCAATACAATTTTTAAAATATAGATTTCACTTACATATTTTTAAATTTTTTTTTTTTTTCGCAGTAAAAACTATTTTTTTTTTCAGTTCACTATTAAAAATATAACACAGTACCAAATACTGCACCGTCACACTTTAAAGGCTGTGTATAAAAAGGGATCCCGGAACAGACTGATTACTATTGACTCCCTTAAGTTAAACCACGAATAAGTAATAGGGAAAGTTTGACCCATAAGAGGAAACCCTAATGTGAAGCTCTGATTTGAAGCTCTAACTACATCCATTTATTTTCCTCGAGCATTTAAGCTTTAAGACGAATTATCCCTGCAGCAAATGTATACATTTTACAGTCATTCCGAAATATTTAAAAAAATACTTTGACCTATTCATTCAATCAGCTCAGTTTTTTATTATATTAATTTATAATATACTTTTTCAATACAAGAGTAGTGATTAGTGTGTATGCCTTATACATATTTAAATAGTTTAATATTTTTAAGAGTATAATAAAATCTCTTTAGTTTATTTTATATTTATAATATAAGGTTTCTTAAAACAATCCACTACAAAAAGCGATTCTAAAATTGATCTGAATTATTATTCAAATCTTTACCTAATAAGTTAATTTTCTCCAGTAACAAAGATGTTATAGTCCAAAGCTCTCGTGTATGTACAGTCGACGACAGATCTTCTGTACCACATTTCGGTCTAATACTATGGCAATGAGGCTCAAACTCGGTACTCCGGATTTGATGGCGACGCGACAGTACCTATGCCTCGAGATTATTCGTAGAAGTCAGATAGATATTCTTGATCCACTGCGGCCCCACAATTTACACTTGCATCATGTTCCTTACATATCAAGTCTTGTTTCTACTCCAATGATTTCGAAACTAAGGATGAGCCCCTAGGAACATTTTGCATAGACGGTAGACCCCCTACGTCTGAAGTGACACGTCTCGTTTGTCTTATCGACGTTGCGAGTGCCGCACTCACGTTGGTTACATTTTACAGGTAGACATGGCCTGTCCCTACGATAGTTTTAATATTATGTATTAATCAATGGTCTACAACTTCGTTATGATGTTACCTCAGTCAATATGTTAATGGTTTCATAACAAACACAAGAAATTAATCGACTAGGTAAACATGGGTCATATGTAGTACCTACTCGTGAACGATCTTTAGTAACGGTTTTAAGCGTGTAACGTGTAATACAGCTGAATCTAAAAATGAATTGTGCGCCTAATGGCCGATTTCTTCATAAGAGAGATAAACTAGAGTTTCTTATTCGGCAGATATACTTATTCCAGGGTTAAAATTTCGATGGTTGTCTTCAACAGATCGACGCGACGGGTTAGCTATCCTATGGTCATGTATGTGTGACTGTGAGCTATATACCTACTCTAGGGGTCCTCTAGACCCAAATTTAATGTATGTACTTAAAAAATATTAAAAAAATAATAATCGAGAAGCTTTATTATTAATATTCAAGGGTCGCTCGAAAACGTCCAAAAGACAGCACTCGGAAACATTTAAAATTCTTGAGCGCCGTTTAAATATTTAATTTTTGGGCTGAAATTTCAGCATAGTTACGATTCTATAAATATAAACAATTGCTGCCACGTGAAAAAAAGTTTTGTAATAAAAAATCCGTATTTCAATCATTTTTGATATTTTCAATATTCGTGAGCGACCTCTTGGAAATTTTTTATCGAGCTGATTTTTGGAGAGACTTCTTAAAACATCGTAAGCCGACAAATTTTCACGGAAGATCGAAAAAAAAAGTCGGTTTTTTGGGCCACCCTAAAAAATATATACACCTCTATTTGTTTAAAACAATCAAAATTTTCACAAGTGGGAAGGACATATATTTGATATATATTTGATATATATATATATTTGATATATATATGACATATATTTCATATATTTGACATTCGAAGAATCGTTGTAGAAGCATGCACAGTGCCATGTAAACTCTACACTGTCGAGTTTTTACGCACACACTGACATCATTAAATTAACTGCCAGGTATAAAGTCAGCCCAATATTTATCCTTAGGACAAAAATATTCGGGGGTTATTTCTTTAACTGGTGTAAAGAAAACGAAATCTCCAGTTAACTCACTTTAACTAACGGATAATTACTCTAACCGTAGGATGACTACGAGTGAAGAAATCGGCCATAAGTCACACTAACGTTTAACGGTTAAAGTTTAACCTGGGTTAAAATATCATGCCTTCTCTTTTATAAATACGAAGAATGATAGAGATGACATTACATAATCCAGGGTTAACTTTAACCCATATCTGCGCAAGCGGGCCTAAGATTCCATTTGTCATTTTCGAGGTCATGCAGATCCTATTGTTCCTACCTAGTATCATGCCATATAATTTTGTTTGTCTTTTGAAAAGAAGAACTATTCAGCTAGATTTATATCAGTCCTTACTGTTTCTCAACAAATGTTAGCACCAATATTTTTTTCTGAAAATAGTGAAAAATTCTGCTTGTTCAATACAGTCCTGCAACGCCGTTGGCAGTTAAAAATCGACGCCAGATTAACTACTGTACATGGTCACGTGACAGCTTGAAGAATCGCTGCGAGTCGATTAATTTTCTTTAAGAAGAAAACAAGCGACTTTCAGCGTAAAAGTCCCAAACAAGCTATTTCCCTAGCTTTTTACAGCAATATTCGGTGAATTGAACATTATGTATGATATTAACAAGCTCGACCAGCTTCTAAGATTTCCATTTGCACTAGGATGCATCAAAATATTTAAATACAAAGTAAGTGACCGCAATGACTGCATATGTGGTGCGCGCGACTCAACGACGCTGTTAGGCAATTTTCATCTTATCGAGCGGCAACTTGATTGATAGTACTTTTTAATAAGCGGAGATTTCAATTTCATTCGACCCTGACCTACTTCTTGCGTTTGTGGGTAAAGCAAACTTCTTTTGCTTGGTAAAGCATTTGTAATTTTTTTTTTTAAGTGTTTACGACTACTGCGGCTTCGTTACGATTTACAAAGAAATAACCTAACCAAGAGCATGTCAAGACATGTCGTAACAATCAATGCACAATTTTCTTTGCCCACTTTTTTACTATTCCGTATATATATACCTAGTCTTGCCATAAATACTGAAACAAAGAAAAAAATTCTATTGCAAATAACATTTATTACTTTTACAGTGTGTTAGTTTAATACATAAATAAATATAAACAATTTAAAATATAAAAAGATTTTTCCAAGGTGGTCTCCATTGGCTGCAATGAAGTCCTATAAACGTTGAGGCCAGTTATCAATAGAAGCACGCATTCTTTCCATGGAAAAATTCTTCATTGCCAATCGTACGGATTGTTTTAGGGACTCCAAATTATTATGGCGTTTAGAGCAAGCCGTACTCTCTTAAACTGACCATAAATCATAATCCAGCGGATTAAGATCGGGACTAGACAACGGCCAGTCTTCAGCTCTTATGAAGTCCGAAACGTTCGTTTCCAACCAAGACTGCGTAGACCGAGCTTTATGACCCGGCGCCGAGTCTTGCTGGAAGGACCATTCTTGGTTATTGAACATGGTGTTGTTCAAGGGCTTCACTACCTTCTTAAGAATGGTATCTTGATACACTTGTGCCGATGTTTTGATACCCTTTTCACAAAAGTATGGCTCCTTCATAACTATAGTGCCCACGTTGCACTCTGTCGACTAATTGGGAAGCTTCCTTAGATTCCTTCTTTTCATACCTACTTTGTGTAATGCAATCACAGCGATTCGGTTCTCTTTATCACCCCACTCCATTTTAATATCGCAAAATATTGTACAATGTATTGGCGCCAAAATGAGAAAACTCAATGAACAATCATATAAAAATGACAGATTCCAAATTCAAATGTAGAAGTAGGTATGGAGCCAAATGCAATTTTTAAAACTCTCCATACTTACACCATACATACTATGGTATTAGTAAAATGTTTGTGTACCGGGCTATTAATAGGTACAATGAGACCTCCTCTATTTGTGACAGAAAAAGATCTGGACGTCCACGTAGTGTTCGTACGAAAAAGGTGGTTAAAGCAGTAAGGGAAAGAATTCGAAGAAATCCTGTCCGAAAGCAAAAGATTTTATCTCGGGAGATGAAGATAGCACCTAGAACCATGTCGCGTATTTTAAAAGATTACTTAGGACTTGCAGCATATAAGAGACGTACTGGTCATTTCTTAACGGATAATTTAAAAAAGAATAGGGTGGTAAAATCAAAACAACTACTGAAGCGGTACGCAAAGGGAGGGTCACAGAAAAATTTTGTTATAGATGAGAATTTTTTTACCATTGAGCAACATTTTAACAAAAAAAATGACCCTATTTATACTCAAAGCTCTAAGGAAGCTTCCCAATTATTCGACAGAGTGCAACGTGGGCACTATCCGTCTTCAGTGATGGTTTGGTGGGGTATTAGCTATGAAGGAGTGACTGAGCCATACTTTTGTGAAAAAGGTATCAAAACATCGGCACAAGTGTATCAAGATACCATTCTTGAAAAGGTAGTGAAATCCCTTAACAACACCATGTTCAATAACCAAGTAAGTATGTAAGTAGGGTCATAAAGCTCGGTCTACGCAGTCTTTGTTGGAAACGAACATTTCGGACTTCATCAGAGCTGAAGACTGGCCGTCGTCTAGTCCCGATCTTAATCCACTGGATTATGATTTATGGTCAGTTTAAGGTCAGTCAGGTCAGAGAGTACGGCTTGCTCTAAACGCCATAATAATTTGGAGTCCCTAAAACAATCCGTACGATTGGCAGTGAAGAATTTTCCCATGGAAAGAGTGCGTGCTTCTATTGATAGCTGGCCTCAACGTTTAAAGGACTGTATTGAAGCCAATGGTGACCACTTCGAATAAGCTTTTTATATTTTAAATTGTTTTATATTTATGTATTAAGCTAACACACTGTAAAAGTAATAAATGTTATTTGCAATAGATTTTTTTTTTGTTTCAGTATGGCAAGTCTTATGGCAAGACTAACATATTATATATATATATATATATATATATATATATATATATTAGGTATAATACTTAATATGTTTTATTTTGACATGTAGACACTTAAAGTCATCACGACACTATTGAGACAAAAATATAACATTAAACCTAATAAGTATTTGTAATGTCACGTTACTATAAACAATTTCTTACTAATATTTTCTTTTTTCAATTGCACGCCATCTGTATGGCAGAATGTACAGAACATGTTTTAAAATTATTTTTAAAATCTCTGTAACACTACATTCTTGCAATAGACATATTATTATTATCATTAATATTTGAATTACTTAAAAAGTTATTGTCTGATTTCGCTCAAAATAATTTTGCTAAAGAGTTTTTAGCATGATCTATCAGCATAGAAACTTACAAGCTTCTATCTCTTATAGTTTAGAAATACCAGGGGGGACCAACTTCTAAACCACTTTGTAGGATGATTACTCGAAAATGGTTGACTTTGATAAAACAAACAATTCATGTATGAAACCTTGCCCATATTTTAAAAGACCTATTCAATGTATGGAGAGCCACCCCTAAAATGTAAAATTATCAACTTTCATCCATTTATATTAGTAATTACAGAAGATAGAAGCACAGACAGACAGACAGACAGACAGACAGGTCTGCCTGGCTGTCTGTCTGTCAGACAGACAGGGCGAAACTATCAGGGTTCTTTGAGTATTACGGAACCCTAAAAACTAGAAGTAGGTAACATGGCTTCTCTCTGTCTCTCACATACATACATTATCTTTCTCATTCCCTCTTAAAAAACCTACGTGGATTTACAGGTAGACCTGAACGATTAATGAGGTCAAGAGACGTGGTCCGCCAGAGTCAATACTGTTCACATTTCAAACGCCCATGAACGCCCTCTGCATTTCGATACGTCCGGCTAAGTGCTATTTTCTGTTCGGAACTAAATATACTAGGTCCTGTATTTGAGCTAGAACTAATACGCCCTATGGTTAGTGAATTTCATTCGTCCATAATAATTCGTTTGAAATATATTATGGGTGTTCTGTAGCCCCTTAGATAAAAAAAAACTGTAAATGTTGTGACAGATTGACAAACGTCAACGTGTTACAAAACGTGTGCTTACACAGCTTTCTGCACACCTTCATCTACATAAACTTTAAGTTACCGGACAAATTTCGCACTCCTCCGGTCACACAATTCTCGTAAAACCGTACTTTACGTATTATTATAATAATTAATTTGGAATGACAAATGGTTCGATTAAAACATTTTCAGAGTGCTAAGTGTGAGATTTTCTTTTCGCATTCGATCCGTGATCGCGAGCGCGTTCGGCGTTTACTAGGAATTTGTATGTGATTTGTACAGCGCCACCTAGTTGTAAACGCGACAACTAGGTCAAATCACATACAATTTCCTAGTAAACGCCAAACGCGCTCACGATCGAATGCGAAAAGAAAAACTTACATTTAGCACTGTGAAAATGGAACTTAGCTTAGCTTAACTTAGCACTCTGAAGGTAATTTGAATGTGAAAAAGAAAATTTGTCATGATAATATAATATCAAGGAAAGTTATCTTGCTACCATGTTTGCTAATGGCCCTTTTCAATAACCTATCTACCAATAACTATTTGTTAGAAACGTCAAATTTGTATCGCAAAAAACCGGCAAATGTTGGAATGACGACGTTTTCAACAAATAGTTATAGATAGATAGGTTATCGGCAAAGACGCAAAAGCTGTATAGCTTTTGCGTCTAATAAAGCTACAGGTTTAAAAAAAATAGTTTTTTAATGTAATAAATAAAAAATACAAACTTCTAGCTAATAATATATTGTATGTATCAAGTTACAAATCACTACAAAACAAAGCTATACAAAAAATATAACTTTCAGTGGTGTTCATAAGTTAAAACTTTTTACACAACAAAAAGTTACGAAATGTTAATAACAATGTCTTTTAAAAACTTATTAGTTTAAACGTTTAGACTTGCATCACAAAAGCAAAAATGGGTCTGAATTATAGATCTTTTTTTTATATTATGCTTTGCCTTCGCTGATTGATTACGCATAATATTAGGTCTTTACCTATGAAATTGCCGTTTTGTATGAAAAAATTTAAACGAATTTTTTTCATGTATTTTTTATTTGTATTAATCGAAGTAATCACCCATGCAACCAATGCATCTTTGCCAACGCGGTGGCAGTTTATTGATGCCCTTATTAAAGAAATCAGCTGGACGGGAGGCAACAAATTCTTCAAAGGCATTTTGTACTGCCTCTCGGGTATTGAATTTTTTTCCCGCCAAGAAGTTATCCAAATTCTGGAAAAAGTAGTAGTCTGTAGGCGCAAGGTCTGGTGAGTAGGGCGGATGACGGAGAGCTTCCAACCCCAGTTCTTGCAACTTTGAGACCATCTGCTGTGCAGTATGAGGTCGCGCGTTGTCGTGCAGGAGCAGCGGAGACGAGCGATTGACCAATGTGGTTGGAGATGTGCCAGCATCATTGTGTTCAGTTCTTCACAGTACATTTCTGCAGTAATGCTCACCCATGCTTGGTAAAAAGCTGTGATGAATCACACCGGCGCGCGCTAGACCACCAAACAGTGACCATCACTTTTCTAGGGGTAAGTTTTCGTTTAGGGCATTGTTTAGGTGCTGAACCAGGATTCAACCTACTTGCTGAGAGCTTGCGGTTATCAAACAGAATCCATTTTTCATCGCAGGTAACAATGCGGTTCAAAATTCCTTCATTTGTGTGTCTGTTGAACAGTGCAAGGCACGTCTCGACGCGTACTTCGCGCTGGCGATCATTGAGTTCGTGGGGCGCCCATTTGTCAAGCTTTTTTACCTTGCCAATTTGACGCAAATGGACCAATATTGTTTTGACGTTAACGTCGAAAGCTGCTACTAATTCAGCCTTAGATTGTGTATCATGAGCTTCCACAATCGCCTTTAATTGATCATTGTCGACCAAAGTTTTCGGACGACCGCTTTTTTGACCGCCGAGACGAGGTTCATTTTTCAGGTCGAAATCTCCAGAACGGAAGCGAGCAAACCAACAACAGGTGGTGCGTTGGTTTGTAGTGTTAGCTCCGTAAATGTCGTTGATGTTGCTTGTGCCGCGTTGCTGCCACGACGGTACTCATATTCCATAATTACTCGAATTTTTAACTTATCCATGATGACGAAAAAGATTGAAATGCGATGAAAATGTAACACTAATCAATAAACAAATGACTACTTTTGGAAAAAGAATTCCATGTTTTTAAATAAAATTAATTTGAAATTAGAATTCTTAGCCTAACAAAAATTATTTTGATTTGAAATGGCCAGTACTGCAGAACGGCAATTTCATAGGTATTTCATAGGTTTTTTTCACCTATTATATTAGGTAGGTACTATCTTTTAGTCTAAGTATCCTATAATATTATGTAATCTTATATCTATATAAATAAAAAATAATTGCACCATTTTGGATAAATCTTTATTTTATGTGTTCGTTATTGTCAGAAGTTTTGTATGAAAAAAAAATATTTAAAAAATGATAGCAAATTTTTAAAATATATTTTCTTGACGGCAAAAAAATATGGCGATACGAAGTTCGCAGGGTCAGCTAGTAATATATAAATAGACAAAAAATTAAACCGACATCCAAGGTAAAAATGCACAAAAAAGTATGAAATAAATCTTATTTTCTAAGTGGAATCACCTTTTAAACACGGCTAGAATTTTAACTATTTCTCTACTCAAGATTCATAATTTTGAAGTCGGTACCAGCCCAAACAATATCCTGATAAAACAATATTTTATAGAACTCACATTTAAGTTCGCTGGTACCGACTTCAAAATTATGAAGATTGAGTAGAGAAATAGTTAAAATTCTAGCCGAATTTGAATGGGGAATTATTTAGGAAATAATATTTATTTCATACTTTTTTGTGCATTTTTCATTTGGAAGTGTTTAAGTTTGGAGTGTGAATTTGGCCAGTAAAATAAAGTTTGCACACCCTCCTCTATGTGGAGGAAGGTAATATTTCTTTCAAATATAATGTCTAGAAATAAATAAAATTGATAAAAATACCACACACTACCTCAGATTATTAACATACACTACCGTGCGTTAGAAACATACAATTTTGACACACGTTAAAGTTTGTAATACTGTCGAAAAATTTTCATTATTTTTCTGTATAACAGTCAAAAGAACCATTATAAAGTTAAAACTTAAAAATTAAATGAATTATTAAGGGTGAATTTCGACCACACCAGGACAATCGCGCTATTGTTTATCGTATGAATTCAGGTTCAACTCTGCTTTGGTTGTGATTCAGTTTCGGTTCGGTTCATATGCGTCTGAACATATTTCAGTATCGCACTATCCTTCCGAACGTAACTCAAGCTCAGACGAAACTCGAACGAAACTTTCGAAAGACAGTAGGGATGCGAACCTAGTATTTGTGTAAATATAAGCGATTTTAGCATTTAATCGATTTTGCTTGCGCGCTCGCACTAGTTGATGTTTGTGGTCTATGGGTGTGCCTTTGATCAGCAAGCCCACCATAATTATTAAAAGAAGAAGAAGTTAGTCGACATACTTCGTAGTTTGTTAACCTCTCGGGCGCCCCCTAGTGTTTATGTCATAGGTCGTCAGGCGCCCCCCTTCAAATCTGACATATGACCTAAGTTGCCGGTCAGCGCTAAAATGCAGATTTCGACGAAAATTCGTATGAGTGCACTAACTTATATAAGTTAGTGCATATACTAATATAGTATATTCGTAATTTACGTAAAGTTTGCTATAATAGGTATTTAATATAATCTAAAACAATTAACAAGTGGAATTATTTCGAACGTCTAATCGAACAAGTTTGTAAAATCACACCTTTGATGTTGAAAAAAGCATTTATAAAACAATTTAAGACGCTAGACACATTATAAATAGACTAATTATATTAAAAACAAGTTATTTTGTTATTATAAATTAGACAAAAAATCCTCTGCTTAAGAAAATTGCAAAAAAAATAAATAATTTAAAGCGAATCCGTTATTTCAAAAATAATCATTGCAAGAGACGCGAGTTGGTCTCCTATTAAACCTTACCTAATATAGTTACTTTTTTAAAAAATCATGTATATTAAATATTGTATATAATATATATTAACACATTTATATTATATATATTTAAGATCATTGAAAATCTAAGAATACAAAAAAAACCGCTTAAAATACCACTCTTACATAACAGGCTGATAAAAGTTTAACAGTTTGATGTTTTTACATATGAACTGTTTTGTCAAAAACTACACAAAATATAGAACCAAAATAAATAAATACACATTTCTTAAGCTTTTCTAGAGTTATTAAAAAATGTTTGAAAAATTGACAAATTTTCCCAGTTATGTGAAAACTTACGAACAAAAAATGTTTGGAGTCGTCTTTCGTCAAATTTTTTAAATGTTTTTGTTAGGCATAAAAATTAACTTGATTGACTATTTTAGATAAAAATATTAGTACGTTAGATTATAGATTATAAATAAAAAGTATATATTTTATTTATTTATAGTTATATCTATCATACAGTTTTTGTTACGAAAATAAAAAAGTGGTTTGTATGTAGTAAATAAAACAGACTTTTAGGCGACTCCCCGAGTTCTATGTTCTTTAGTAATTTGAATTTTTGACGCCATTTTGCTTTGAAAATGCCTGGCGTCCCGACGCCGTACGACGGTTAATAGCAAACATAGTCTTATTATTTTAGATTTTCTGAATTATTTATAACACTAACTAGTTCTTTAATTATAGTAAAAAAATCGTTAATAATATTTTCTATTATTAAAAGTTGAAGATTACCAGAAATATTCATAGATATTAATAATAATAGCTCCCCACACTGATTTCAGTGACGGTGGCCGGTTTTAATTGAAAACAGGCCAGCTACGCAGGAGTTATTTTATAGTGCCCAAGTGTGTGCGCAGTACACAAGAGCACTCTCTCTTCCTTTATTCTCGTAACCCAGTGGGACGAATAACCGACACGACTGGTGAGATATCAGGCGCAGGTCCGACTTTTTACATGCCCATCCGACGCATGGATCATCTTTCTTGTCAGACAATCAGGTGATCAGCCTGCATTGTCCTAACCAAACTTGGAAACAAGATAAAGATTTTTTCATAGATATTATTAAAATACAAAACTGTTTGTGTAACGGTTATTATTTGGGTAGGTATATGGACGCAAATAAATTATAAAATACAATTCATAATAGCAAAACTATGACGAAAATTGATATTACCTTTATTTTAGATAAAATTAGCTACTTACCAAAAACATTCTTAACAAAATTGCACTTCACAGCACACTGTAACCCAGTCGCGAAGTGTACTGAACAATGAAAGCAATTTGACACCACTTATGTTGTTTTCAATCTTATGATGTTGGCTATCGCTTTTGTTATTTGTTAAGATTATAAATCTATGTGTATTAGATTTGTCATCCTTTTCATTAGCTTCAATATTCAATACATTAAAAAGAGACCAACATATATTTTTCGCACATAATTTAATTGTTTTTTGGTACTACTACTCAACCGCCGATTCAACCGTAGAACTTGAACGGAACGGCGCGGCTGAACGAAGAAACGGCTTGAACGCAAGGTTGGTGGCATGAGGGGTGCCACTTCTTTATTTAAGGCTCTTGTTAATGCATTTGTAAGACGATACCAATTAATGAACATTTGATTAGATAGCGTAAAGGCATTTCTTATAATGCGATACAGCTCGAGCCATTGACGTATCAAATTCATTAGAAATGTGTAACAATGCT
Source organism: Phengaris alcon alcon (assembly GCA_037179445.1). Classification (NCBI taxonomy): domain Eukaryota; kingdom Metazoa; phylum Arthropoda; class Insecta; order Lepidoptera; family Lycaenidae; genus Phengaris; species Phengaris alcon. The sequence continues at coordinate 318,879 of JAYRCH010000175.1, read as the reverse complement.
AGATATTAATTAATTTTTATCATTCTCAACAATTTAATACACCAAAATAAGAAACATTTCTTTAACGTGCGAGAGAAAGTAGCATCGCATCAAGTTTTTGTTTTGACAGCGTTTGCGCTTGGGCTGCGGTGCGGCTGCGTTCCAACTATCTGTCAAAACGTTAGCGCGATACCGAATCATTCAAAAAGTCGAGTAACGTTCACGTTTCGTTTGCGGTTCAACTGAAAAAACTTAGCGCGATTGCCCTGCAGGGTGCCCTCTAGTACGATATATTATACCGAAAATAACGACGTGTTCATCGTCACGTTCATTTAGGAGGTTCTTAAAAAGACGCAAGTAGGTAAATAACGTTTCAATAATTTTCATATAAATTTTTCGTCTGTCGGATAAAAAAAAAGAATGTTTTTATTGAGCCATTTAAGTAACAAAGTATTATTATTTTCGCCGGCTCTGTCTGATCCTCCGGCGACTTAGCAAACCCGACGCCATGATTGCATTAACACCCGCGCCATAGACCTAAGAAATTGTAGACATGCCGCTTTCAAATCTAGACTTCAGAGCCTACCAGTTGCCAGTGCTGAATTTCTCTAAAATCTCTGAATTTCTCTAAGCATCACACGTACAAAACTGCTTTCCAACGCGCGTTATGTGAATTAAGGTTTTTTTATAGAACATTTTGTGTATACACGTTGAAGGGCGAAGACGCGCATTGGCAATGCACGCTTTTAATTACGCCCAATGCGTTTTAGCCCTTAAAATTATTCGGTACGTGTATAAAACATTTATTGTAGGTACTTAGATTACAAGCGAGTCAAAATTCCTAAATGTGTTAACCCGGGATACTGGATAGACTAGAGTGATTATGAAATCCTTCTCACATAGCGTGACAAACACAGGCAATGTTTATTTAAATATTATAAATAAAGGTTCCCCACTGCGTCTGTCTTGTCTGTATGTTCGTGATAATCTTAAAAAACACCTGAACGGATTCTCATGTGGTTTTCATCTATCAACAAAGTTGTACCTGAGGAAGGTTCAGGTGTATAATTTGTTAAGGTTTTGTGGAAATTGGACTCGCACGACCAGTCGCGTCGCGGCGCTACGTTGACGTAACAGGGTGCCGTTTTAAACCTTTTGGGTACGGAACCCTAAAACAAATATTATAGTTTACATAAGTAATATGGCTACTGCCATATAGGTAGAGTTATTTGCTAAAGGAATTTTTTGGGGTATGCCAAAGATGGGGGAGCATGCTTTGGCTCGAATGGGCCGGCTGAACCTGACAAATACCTACCCTCCCTCAGTGGTCTACAACTCTTAAAATATTGTATGTACTTACCCTTTCATACATCGCCTGTAGGTTGTAGGGGTAGGTAGTAGGTGCCACCGTGGTCCAGTGATTTAAAGCTTGGCTCTCGACTCGGAGGTCGTGGATTCGATTCCCGCATTGGAACAACAAAAAATGTTGTTTTCATGTTTGGTTATGACAATAGGCTGATAGGCATGGCATAACCTGATAGGCATGTTGCCAAAATTTTTTTTTTTGCGTTTATTCGTTGCTACACAACATGATAATAAACAATCTAGAACCCATTTTCGTTTATCTTAAAAAATAACGAAATAATTTAAATTTAGTATATGAAAGAGAGCGATATATCGGCCTGTGACGTCACGAGTTGCACCCGCCATACATTTGTCATTACAAAATGACACGGTTGCAACATGTGACGTAACAAATCGTTTTACGAGAAAGAGATGGGCAATATTTTTTATTTGCTTATGATTTTTAATCGCATCAATCTAAATACCTATTTCTTTTAGATTTATGTATATTTAATCAACATTTTAAAAATTAATTTATAAAAATGTGATATTCCACGCTAGGCAACTTCCTATTGTCTGACAAGAACGATGATCCATGCGTCGGATGGGCATGTAAAAAGTCGGACCTGCGCCTGGTATTTCGCTAATCGTGTCGGTTATCCGTCCCACTGGGTTACGAGAGTAAAGGAGGAGATAGTGCTCTTGTGTACTGCGCACACACTTGGGCACTCTAAAATTACTCTTGCGTAAATGGCCTGGTTTCAATAAAACCGGTCATCGTCATCGAAATCGGTGTGGGGGAGTTACACGTAGTAGGTGTAAGCTGTAGGTGTAGGTTTTAGGTGTTGGTGTAGGAGTAGATAGTAGTTGTGGGTTGTAGGTGTCGGTAATTATTTATTCATAAATATGACAGAATAACGTCTGTTAGGTCGGATAGTAATTTACTAAAATGACTATAATATTCTATTACACCTGTTCAGTTGTTTTAAATTCAGCCGTTAGAAATTAAATTAATTGCCGTTAGAAATAACAATAACATTGAGCCTTGCGCATTGCCGTATCTCTACGTTTACTGAGTCTACATCTACCAACTTTAGCCATTCTCTTTGTTTACCCTGTACAGTGGATTCGTTGAGAATTTTAATGTTTCACACAAAATCGACTTATAATGTCTGCATCCAGCAAACAGCTTACAGTTTTTCTAGCTGCAATTTTTCTTCGCAATTTCCGAAACTGTTATGTCCATTAAGCAAAAAAGTACTAGAATTATTTGCTTCTTCTATTCTTCTAGCATACTAATGTTTAAATATTTTATCATCATAATATGGCCACTGTTTTTATCATCATAATATGGCCACTGTTTTTATCATCATAATATGGCCACTGTTTTTATCATCATAATATGGCCACTGTTTTTATCATCATAATATGGCCACTGTTTTTATCATCATAATATGGCCACTGTTTTTATCATCATAATATGGCCACTGTTTTTATCATCATAATATGGCCACTGTTTTTGGATTGTAAAAAAAAAGTCAATTAATAGGAAAATTACTTTGATGTTTTTAGCAACACAAAAATTAACTTGGCACTTCATAAAAATTGTACAGTAAACATTTTTTTACTTATGGTCTATTTCACAATCTACTGTTTTCAGTATTATATACAAAACATTAAAATAAGCTATCTGACACTTTTAGTTGTATTATAATAAAGGTATGTTTCAAAATCTACAGATAGCTTATTTGCATGTTTTGTGACTGTCCCTCGATACAAATCGTTAACTATTAGAAGATTGTGAACCAGGGCCCGAAGAGTCGTACTCGTAAAATAAATACTCACAATAAGATGTAACTTAGAAATAATGTTATCATAGAGCTAAGAAAGCCACACACTTGTTAAATAAATAAAGATTAAAGTACGTTAAAAAAATGAAATGAAATGTATAAGAACGACATGAACTGAAATTAATATCAACATCCATTCACTATTGAAATACAACAGAACACAAAATATCCCATGACAGCGACAACGCTGAATTGAAAAACAAAAAGCAAACATAAAACCATATTTTGCACAACACACAAACAATATCTAACATTCAATTATGTGAAACGTGGAAACAACCATTTTGTACAAAATATGTACAGCTACTACACAACTTATCTGATAGTTTCGACAAAAGACCACAGATGTAGAAAGAGGAGGAGATACGGCGTCACGGAAAAGTTACAAAACGGAATATTTTTGTTAGCGGCACGGAAAGACACGTATAAACTTAGGCTTAAACTACTAATTTGTGTTGTTTCGTTAAATATTACTTTTTAACTTATGTTTCATAATAATTTGTAATTATTAAATAATATTAATCTATAGATTTAAATAAATAAAACTGTAGTCAGACACTTGTAATTTTAAATTAACAGCTTTTTACTTAATGCATGCAAAAATCTGTTCTTTTTTATTTTTTCTGTCTGTTTGGGACTTTCACTAGCAAATAGCTGATGTTATAAGGTGTAACATAGGCTACTTTATCTTAGGGTTCCGTTTAAAAATGGGGTTCCGTTTTTGTTAGTTCTAATCAAACGAAGTTGCGGGTATCGGGCAAGCTAGTTGTAAATAATTATTCAACTACTATTTTTGAAGTTAAATCTTAGTTCCGATATGATCTAGATAAGTAAGGGTGCGATGTAGACCTACCTGAGAGGTACATACAGAAACCACGAACCTTGTAACAGAAAAATGAAAACCAAACAATCGGATTACTTGAGTGTAGTAAAAACTTGAAGGTTTCATTTCTGTTATATGTGTAAACTGCACACAAGCTTGGTTTTTGCGCGCGACCACTCACCACACTTATACGCGTTTAACTTCCCCAGCGAAATGAGATTACACACTAGACAGTGTAACTGAAAGCTATAACGGCAGAGACTGCAATGCGACTCTTGTTTTGCATCGACTTTTTATGTTTACATTGTAATTTATATTTCATTTAATTACATTTTGTTGCAGAAACTTTTGCATGGCTATAACACAGAGTATCTGTCTAGTCACTAGTGTCTGTAAAATGATATCTTGCGGAAAACTGTACATTCTGCCGCGATATAAAGTAGCGTAATATGTTCTTCCCCGTAGTCTACTCTATATTTGTGCCAAATTTAATTAAAATCGGTCTAGTAATTTTGGAGTCTATTCATTACAAACAAACAAGTCTTTCCTTTTTATAATATTAGCGTAGACAAGGTTTAAAATAGTATAATTTATATTAATTTAGCATTATTTTACGTATCAATACATAGACTTCAGTCCTTCTAACCATTGTATTGGTCATCACACACATTTTTGTTTTAGTTGAACTGAAGGTCGATTCTATATCAAGACGATTCATTTATAATTCAATAAAAGTAAAATGAAAGTGTAAGTTAATTACGAGAAATGGTCGCTGCGATTAAAAATGTGCGACAATTGTTACTCAGCGAGTCCGTCGCGGCTGCTTCTGTCCTGTCTGCACTGACGTGACGCTTAAAGCGCTATTTGTATAATATGAGGGTTTTTGATATTTTTTCTGCCGTTACGGGGCCGACCCAACTCACACAAAGCGCCATCTGGTGGCGTAAGTGGTATCAAACGGTCAATAAGAATTTTCGATTCTTTTTCTGTCACCGGGCGGCGATTGGTAGCGCGACGGTCATTGTCGAGTCAAAAAGCTGTCAGATGTCACAAATTTAAAAACCCTCATTAGATGCGAATATTAAATCGAGTGACCATAGTCGTATCTATGGTTACTTGATCTATGTAAGCCAAATATTTGCGATTGACTTGCAAAACGGTTGAATTGGTATAAAAAGAGCGTCGATTGATAGATTTTCCCGTGAATGAATTTGAATTACAATCGAATAATCCATTTACAAAAACCTACGGTCGGTGTGATATTGTTATATAGGGTAAAACAAGGATAGTTGCCCCAAGAGCAGGTATAGTTGCCCCGATTTTAACAACTCTAGTTTTGCGAATGAATTGTATACTGTTTCAATTATTTATTGAAAGAATTTTTAGCTACCACTAAGTTGCCTCAGTTGTAAGTCTATGTAATTGCATGGGAAGGCAAAATGTGATCAAAGCAAATAGGCAATAAGCAAATCCTATACGGGATTTATATGAATCAGGCTACTATCTAGTGGGATATATGTCACAAAATTAAGAGATATCTGCTAAAATCGCTAACACTCCGAAAATATTCAAGGAAATGTCTTTTACTTTTTATAAATTGGTTAATGAAACCCCGAAGTATCGGCTAGTTAAATAAATAAAGCATTTAACTTTATTTTATAAGAGATATAGACTGATTTCAAAAAGTGAGGCAACTATCCTGGTTATCCCCTAATAAAAAGTCGATTGCGCTATTTTATCCACGTATTAAAAATACCAGTAATTTTAATTCTCTGAATTGACTCGATTGTAATTGTTTTTTGTTGAGTTTAATTTTTGTATTCCACCGTAAAAACATTAGCTAAAGTTTTTACGGTTCACTGCAAAAAACCGGTCAAGTGCGAGTCGGACTCGCGCACGACAAAACGGCAAAAAGACCGCGTTAATTGTATGGGAGCCCCACTTAAATATTTATTAGATTATTTTTGTAATATTTATTATTTTGGAGCGGCAACTGAAATACATCAGCTGTGAAAATTTCAACTGTCTAGCTATCACGGCTCATGAGACACCCACAGCCAACAGTTTCCCTCTACCGAAGAATAGACAAAACGAGAGATTGAGAAAGGAAAGTTGTCATTTTGTCTATATTATCTGTTAGTATGTCTACTCTTGTGTAGACAAAACGCTTTTCCATGATGGACACTGGACATGCTAAGCATGCTGGTGACCAACAGACAGACGGACGGAGAGCGGAGGCCCGTTTTTACTTCTGGGTACGGAACCCAAAAATAGCTAGCCTATAATAATTATAATATAACTTCTATAGGATATTAAGGTAGCCTGTAGGTACGCACTAAGATCCTCAACGACATTTCCTTAGATTAATATTATAAAATGTAATAAACTTGTAAAATATTATATTATATTTTCAAAACTAGCTTTTGCCCGCGGCTTCGCCCGCGTGGAACAGTGTTCTTGGAGAAAAAACTTCCTCAGCAAATAACTCCACTCACTGCAATATAGATACTTCTACTATAAACAATACTGCAGTACATTATTGTGACCTATCTCGTAGAATTCAGCCAGCGTTTGCAATGTAGGCGCAAAAAATGTGTTTATTTACATCACATTCGAAACCTCTAAAATGATCAGTGTTTCTCTACTATATTATGTATGTTATATACATATTAACCTTCGTCTTGAATCACTCTATTTAAAAATCCCGCATCAGAATCCGTTGCGTAGTTTTAAAGATATAAGCGTACATACATAGGGACAGACAGAAAAGCGGCTTTGTTTTATACTACGTAGTGACACGTGAATCAAAAACTTCAAGTAGGTACCTACAGTTTTACTAGAATGATGCAAGCGGAGAAGTATGAAATTTGACCAGTAAATTAAAGTTTCTGACTTATGTGGAGGAACGTGTGCAGCAACGTATTACTTATTACTTTTTTAATAATGCTTAGAAATACATCAAATTAATCAAAATAACAACAACACACACTACCGTGCGTTTGATAGATCTTCTTCTTCTTCTTCTTTTGGCCCCCATAATAGGAGTTGCCAATACTATAGGCTACAATTTTGTTACAGTACCTATGTTGACGTTTGTCAATCTGTCACAACATTATCATTTTTTTTTCTATCTAAAGGGGAATAAACCAAGAAAAAACCCCTATAAAGTTCAAACTTAAAAGTTATATGAATTATTTTGGGCAATTTCACCACCACCACAGTGCAACCTCCAGAAATAATTAATATATTATGTGCAAAACATTATGAACAAATCGTTCCACTCAAAAACAACACCCGCGGCCCGCAGCTACTTACACTTATAGACCCTTATATAGTCGGAGAGACGACAGTCAAATACGGTCAAATGTTTGGTCACTAAAATATAATTTTGTTCGTCATTTATTATTATTTATAATGGTAACATGTCTGATCAACCGACGAGTGTGCTAATTTTAGCACACATAAGTAATACAAAACCTTTACGTGGAAAGCATGTTGTCTTTAAATATTATAAAGAAGAAAAATTTGTTTGTAACTTTGCATTTAATAGGCTCCGAAACTACTGAACCGATTTTGATGAAACTTGGCACAGATATAGAGTAGAGCATAAGGGGGAGGACATCGGCTACTTTTTATCGCGGAAAAAATGTACGATTTCCGCAAGCTAACTTTTGCGCGCACAAAATCGCGGGCAAGTACTAGTACGAGGGCTGCACTAAAAGTATCGGGAATGGAATATTTCCACTGTTCCTGTCATATTAAAATCTTTTTAATTTAAAACTCCTTGGTTTTAAAAATCGAATACCGTTTATTTATTTAAAAAAAGATTCTCGGTCTTGTCACAAGGTCTTGTCAAACTTGTTTAGTCGTTGAGAAAATGGAATTGACTCGAGAAAATTCTAGAGCGATGATTTATTATGACTTTCGAAGTGGTTTAACACAAAAACAGTGTGTTAACCGGATGATTTCTGCATTTGGTGATGAAGCCCCATCCAAAACCACAATTTATCGCTGGTTTGCTGAATTTCAACGTGGACGTGTTAAGCTCAGTGATGATCCTCGTCAAGGTCGTCCAAAAACTGCAGTCACCCAAGAAAACGTTGATGCTGTGCGTAAGCTGATTGAGGAAGATCGACATGTGACATACCGCGAAATTCAGGCAACTTTAGACATTGGCATGAGTCAAATACAAATAATCTTGCATGAACAATTAGGTGTAAAAAAGTTGTTTTCCCGATGGATACCGCATTTGCTCTGTGAAGAGCAAAAAGCGGCTCGCGTTACTTGGTGCGTCAGAACTCTCGAAAGATTCCACGCAGGATCCTCAAATGCTGTATACAACATCGTATCAGGTGACGAATCCTGGATATATGCGTACGAACCCGAAACAAAAACCAGTCACGAGTTTGGGTGTTCGAAAATGAGTTAAAGCCAACAAAAATTGTTCGTTCACGGAGTGTTGCGAAAAAAATGGTGGCCACGTTTGTCTCCAAAACCGGCCATGTTGCGACTATTCCTCTTGAGGGACAAAGAACGGTTAATGCAGAATGGTATGCTAACATTTGTTTGCCACAGGTCGTTTCTGAACTCCGTAAAGAGAACTGCAAGCGCCGCATCATCCTCCATCACGACAATGCGAGTTCTCACACCGCGCACAGAACGAAAGAGTTTTTAGAGCAAGAAATCATAGAATTATTAGACCATCCACCGTACAGCTCCGACCTAAGCCTTAATGATTTCTATACTTTCCCTAAAATAAAGAATAAATTGTGTGGTCAGAGATTTTCATCACCTGAAGAAGCTGTGGACGCCTACAAAACGGCCATTTTGGAGACCCCAACTTCCGAATGGAATGGTTGCTTCAATGATTGGTTCCATCGTATGGAAAAATGTGTCAAATTTCGCGGAGAATACTTCGAAAAGCAATAAATACATTTTTAAATAGTAATGTTGTGTCACTTCCTTGATTCCCGAAATTTTCAGTGCCGCCCTCGTATTAGAATAAAAAAATTAAAATATTACAGTGTCAAAATGTTTTCACTTTTCGCTTTTCTTTTTTCGGTGGCATTTTTTACGTTTCCGCAAATTAACAAAGTGCCTTTTTAACTGCCGACAGGTTGAAACAATAAAGAGGAGCTGTTCTATTTTGACAGCTTCAAACAGAAAGGGGGTTAAAATTCTCTTCAGTTATTATGTTAATCTTTTATATGCCGCACATTTTATACAAATTATAACGAATTTAAATTGGTCCAAGTTCACCTGTATAACATTCTATCATGAAAACGATGAACAACAATTTTTATTTTTGTATATAATATAGCGTCGAGGAGTATGAAATAAAACACTTTTAGTATCGTACTTCTACCTCTTAGACCTTAAAATTTGATATAGGGACAAATGAGCTTGTAATGTAAAGCGGTTTTCGTGTCCATTGTTCCTCGCCTTCTTGCCATCAAAACTTTGTAACTCCAATTAAAGTCCTTCTACGGGTCTATGTTAACAAAGTACACAGTTCTGAATATTTTGAGTTATTACGTGTTATAAAAGCGTGAAGTAAATATATTTTTTTAAGATTTTTACCTACCCTCACATAGTTAAGACAAAAGAAAAACCCACCACGGTACGCAGTATACCTATTAGTTATATTGCGACCTAGGGTTCAGCACTACCAAAACCAAAACCATGAATCCACCACAAACCTGTAGTAACGGTTACGTACCATTGGAAATAAAGGGAACACCATATAATAATATATTTTTCTGTATATCTGTTGTAACGCCCGACGAAAACAGACGTGTGTTATAAGTTTCACGTGACGTGATGTGTGTGTGTGTGTGTGTGATGTGTGTGTGTGTGTGGAGCATCCTAGCTCCCAAACGGATGAACCGATTTTGATCTAGTTTTTTTTTCATTTGAAAGCTAACATGATCGAGACTGTTCTTAGCTATCATTTATCATCATCACTCGCTCACTGCTTGACATTTCGGAGGTTTCTTAAAATGTTTAATTTGGTTTTTATGTGACGAATAGCTTTTTACCATAATATTCTAAATTTAGGACAGAACATCGCGCGCAAAAGCAAGCAAAATCACAGTCTAGCACCTCTAAGCCTTATTGCCTTATATTATAATAATTTTAAAATGGTCATAATGTGGTACTCTGGGTTTATTGGTTAGTGGTGACTGAACTTGTATAAAATATTCAGTGTGTATTGCGCCTATTATTTTCGATAAGCAATATTATTGTTAATGAGATTGCTTCAAATTTTTTAAAGCTACTTTCTAATGACGACTTTTAAATTCGTGACATCTGACAGCTTTTTGACACGGCAAGGATCGTCGAGCTACCAAACGCCACCTGGTGACAGAAAAAGAATCGAAAATTCTTATTGACCGTTTTTGATACCACTTACGCCACCAGATGACGCTTTGTGTTCGTTGGGTCTGGCCCCTAAGGGCAGAATATCAAAAACCCTCATTGTTTCAATTAGCCATTTCCTTCTAAAGCTTCTCACTCTATTACTAGGGAGGCTACAAATATTTTGGCCTGCGAAACCAGCCAGGTATCTATTGAAAATGTGAATGTCAAATTTTGCCTTTTATGTAATTAGTAAACGCGTCGTACACATTCCTTTGAGAAAAGAGCGTATAAATGTTACTGCTCCTATGTTGCAACAGCGAACACGCACAAACATTGGTCGATACTTAATCTGTTAGTAGTTCTGCGCCCATTTGAACTAATTTGAAGGTAACAATTAAATACTTTATGAGTGAGGATTTGTACATTTTTTGGGGAATAGAACTAGCAAGCGAGCAGATGAAACGCCTGATTCACTGTAAACTGTAGGAGTATTTCCTCCTATCTTTCTTCTGAATAATTTTGTTGTTGGTCCCAAGACACATTTATCATTTACCTTGAACACCCCTGACATCGTGTCATAGGGTTTTTGTAGTTGGTTACCGCTGTCGATCCTAGCTTCACAGGAGTTGCAGTGGTGGAAATGGGTGGTGAGCCGAGAGAGGAGTACTTGCAGACGCGCTACTTACGTGTCCGTTTCTGGTCTTTTTCAAACCTCATCCCCAATTGGGTCACCGGTATTCTTACTCACAAAAAACTTAACGCAAACAATATTCACAGGGATTTCTGTACAGTCGAGGTGTTCGGTTAAAACGACGTTCGGTTTCGAGACAGCATAGTTTTTACAAGGTGGCTTTAGTTAACTACTTGAATTTTTGTGAGTGAAAGTGTAACTATTGTTATTCCTAAAACCTTATTATTGTTAACTGTACGTGCCCTCTCGTGTTTGTTATTGATATATATAACCTATATTGGCTGACATTTCCACAGCAACAAACAGCAAACACAGCACCATTTTCAGTGGAGAATAAAACATTACCTTGTTATGGATCCAGAAGATAAGAGGAGCCGCAGAGAAGAATCAAACACACAAAACACAATTACAACAACAAACACAGTTTACTATCGAATAAAACCACATAATTATAACAACACAACAAATTAACAATAAAATCACACGCGGAGAGTTTAGCCATGTAAAACGAAGAGAAATTTTAGAGAGTGTTAGTAAATAAACAAATAGAATAGTTTTGGAAACCAATACAAACACAAAATTGCATGTCAATCTGTCATTGTTTTTGACGCCATGATGACAGCACATGCGCAGTAGGACGCAAAGCTACGCGCATGCGAACATTTGAAGAATGTGTCAAATTCACGCGAAGTGTAAGTCGCGTTTTAAGATAAGGGTTCTGTATGAAGTGTGTTTCCTATAAAAAAGATTTTTAGAACAAATTCTTAATAAAGTATACAAAGATTTTAAGTAAATAAACATAGGGTCAATTATGTTAAATAAAACCTGCAATAATTACAATCAAGTCCCGATACGCTAAAACTGTCAAACCGGTATTCTCGTTAACGTTAAAACAGCGTGAAACGCGTTCTGATCGGTCGAAACTTGATAAAATCAGTTTATGATATCAAATCGCTTCACTTTTAATACAATCAGAGTAAAATGAAAGTCTTCTTTGAATACGAGAATTGAGGTTCAGTAGACACATTTCTGCATTTAGTCTGGCTCGCTTGCATCAAATAGAATCGTCGTCGTTTTTGTATATCATTTGTCATTTCCGTAAAAAAACGATGATTGCCGAAGGCAATTAGCAATTTCTTTCACTGGTTTTACTACGCTGACTCTAGAACAAGTACAGTCACGTTCTTAATATATTTCGTGACTCTTGGTATTCCATACATTGTTTGTTATTTTCATAAACAACGGTGACATTAATATCGTAGTATGCTGTAGGTATGTGGAAGCGTGTTAAACGAGTGTAACACGGGTCAATTTACAGCCAAGCTTTCAAACGTGAGTGGGTAGGTACCTAAATGTGAACTTGACATTATTCAATTTCAATAAACATTAACAAAAACAAAATTTACATTAACATTAACAAAATTATCATTGGAGCTTATAAAATAATCATAAAAATCAAATAATAAAGTGATTATTTAAAGAATGCCTCTCGAAAGCATAAAAATCACGTACTTTTTGTACGCATTACGTGGTCAGGGCTAATGGCTCGTCTGCCTTTGTACCGACAGCAAAAAAGTCGATTGTATTGACCAGTAAAGTATTGTAAGTATATAGGTATCATTGAAGAATGTACAATCCTAGTTTTTCTTTTTTGTCCGATACCTTAGTCTTGAGACTTTTTCAGTATGTAGATATTAGATGCTCTAACATGCACAATACAATGGTGTTACTAATTTCTGGTAGGTTTTTCTGTTGACATTGCGAAAAAAAACTTCTTATGTTTCATTTGGAAATGAAAAATTTCAATGAATTGGCAGCCGATGTATGAGAAATAACGATTCCCGAAAGACATTCAATGCTTGGTTAATACTGTACACTCGTTTGGTATAAGCCCATTCATCAAAATGTAATTAGTTAGTCGAAATTGGCCGAAAGTCTGGTGTGCAGCGACTTTATATTATACCAGCTTCTGCCCGCGGCTCCGCCTACGTAAATATAGAATCCCACGGGAACACTACAGTGTTCTACACTGTAGTGTTCCCGTGGCACTTAGGCTACTTTTCATCCCGAAATAGTACACTATTTCGGGATAAAAAGTAGCCTTTGTGTTATTCCAGAGCTTGAACTACTGCCATACCAAATTTCATCCAAATCCGTTCAATAGTTATTGCGTGATCCGTTTAGTAGTAATAAACATCCATCCATCCTCACAAACTTTCACATTTATAATATTAGTAAGGATTGAGTCTGCCTGTAATATAAGATTCTCTATTAATACTTAATAGTAATATTGTGAAGCTGTAATCGAACTCACGGTTTTTCACTAATATTATAAAGTCTACTGGCTGGAGACTTGATTTTGCTGATGATACAATGTTCATGGGCACAATTCGTTGTACTCGTACCGAGTACAACGAATTGTGCCCATGAACATTGTTTAAGATCAAGCCCTTTCTACTCGACTGTACAAATGCAGGGCTAAATGATGTTGGATTGAACTTACGAACCGGAGAGGAGTAAAATATCTTCGTACTTCCTGCTTAAAATATCTCATCATCTATGTATCTTATACTACCCGCACAGCTAGGCAGGCAGCTTGGCAAGCAGAAATACTCGGGGTTATTTTAACAATTGGACCAGAAGACTAGCAAAGGTATGGCCTGATGGTTAAGCAATTATCAACATATTTTACAAGTGCGTTCCAGGTCCTTAAGCCCTCATCCGCCCTTGAGCCTCACTTAGTCAGCGAATCGTAACGCAATAATTATTTTAAGCCTCTTTTATGGGAGGTCTTTAGGTATGAGGTATTTATCCAGTCTAGCCGGCCCATGGCTCTCCCATGAATCATCCTCACGCAAGCTTAAAGCTTAAAATCCTGCAAATCGAAGACTTCGCTTGTCAAACAAATTGCCTAGGCATAGGCCCTATAGTGTACAATGTAGGTACATCTAGCAATTATGTATTGTGTTAATCTTCCACATTAAGCTAGACTGTTTTTTTAAGCTAGAACACTGTTTTTTATTCATATATTAACTCTTAAATATGAGAAAAATCTCAGAAGAAACGATAAGATTATATATATTTTTTATTTTATTTATTTAGATTATATAGTACGATTTGTTTACAAAATTTCGTAAGACTCGTTTTCGTAAGTGAAAACGACCTAACTGTGACATCACGATTAGGTTAAAGTGTATGAAATATAAGGCCACAGGAAGTCAGGAACACATATTTTGTAAATATCTCCGAAAGGACCATGCGAAAAATCGTCCCCACCCACCAACACATTTCAAACGTATCTCAGTTGCTACACAATGAGATACAGTATAAAATTAAGTCGCTCAGTTTCCTGTTCTTTTAAACTAAGCAGTGGATTTTAATGCAGTTTTCAGCAATGGATAGAGTGATTCAAGAGAAAGCTTTATATTATCTATAATACATTGCATCCGTGCGAAGATGGAGTAGGTCGCTAATATAAAACAATAAAAAAATCTGAGTATATAAATTAAACTAAATAATATTTTACATGTAGTCGTCTCCCCGTAATATTAACAAAAATTGAGTTGTAGCTAAGAAACCGATCTTATTAAAAACTTTACAGACAAAACTTGGATAACACCTAAGGGCTAAGCGTATACGTCATCACCGAAATGAAATTATGGCGTAAGTTCTGAAGTAATTGTGCCGATCTTTTCAACTTTAATTAAAATTTTAACGAAAGTGGTTTTGCAAAGTAATTTTCATAAAAAGGTAATATGCATAAAGAATTCTTATATATAGAATTCTTATATAAGATAAATTCCATGATAAAACCATCCTTGACCGTTTGAAGGGTTCCGTACCCAAAGGGTAAAAATGGGACCCTATTACTGGGACTCCGCTATCCGTCCTTCTATCAGTCACCAGGCTGTATCTCATGAACCGTGATAGCTATACAGTTGAAATTTTTACAGATGATGTATTTCTGTTGTCGCCTTAACAATTAAATGTCAAAAGTAAAAACAGATTATAATAAATATAATATAAGGGCATATAAAGCAAACGTGATTTTTTGCTCGTTATTCATATCGGTAACTGCTTATTATTTACGAAATACTAATTTGTAAGTATATTCACTTTAAAAATTAATATTTTGTAGCTCCCATGCAGAAAGCTAATTTTTAACTGTTATTTTTTCTTAATATTAATACTAGTGGTCGGTATTAGTACTAATAGTTGCGTCTTGATAATAGTCCGGAACCCTTCGTGCGCTTCCCGAAGTATAATAGCCGTAGACAAGAGACAAGACCACATACTGGGTATTTTATTATTTGTATTTACAATAAGAAAGAGCTACATATTGGCCTATGATATCACGAGTTGCTAGCGCCATACGTTTGTCATTCAAAATATATGGTGGTAGCAACTTGTGAAATCGTTATGCCAGAAAGAGATGGGCAATATTTTTCATTTGCTTATAATTTTTAATCACGTCTACCTAAGTGACTATTTCATTTAGATGTATGTATCTCTATTCAAGAACTATAGAATATAATTTGTAAAAATGTGATATTCGACACTAAGCAGCATTCCCTATCGTTAACTTAATTTTTAGACATTTTAAAAATATGTTATGTTAAGAAAAAACGAAAATAAAAATACTAAATTGATACGGATTCTTATGATATACATTTAATCTAGAAACTGGGTCTTAGAAAATAAATTAATAAATTGAACATGTGACATATCCAGAGATGTAAACTCACTTTAGACTGGAATTGAAAACGTGTTTGCTATGCTATCGTGGCTAAATCGTTTACATAAAATTAAATTCAAATCATTTGGTGCCTGTTAATCTTATTAATAGTTTTTTTTTTTTTGTGATTGTTTTTATGTGTAATTTTGACTTTTTATGTTTAATTTTTGTTATGATAAACACATAAACAGTAAATTAATACTTTACTGTCAAAATTTGCACATAAAAACATTATACGTGTTACAGCCAACGAATGGGTCGGCTTGACTGAAGAATACCACGGCGTCACAGATAACCGGCGAGAAATAACTCTTACGTTGTGTTTCACCAAGTAAGTTACCGAAGGCATAAGGCGGTCTTATGGACCGGGACGCAACTTCTCTGGTATTGCGGGTGACGACAATTGCTTACCATCAGGCGATCCATCTGTTCTTTGTCTGGTCAATTTTATAAAGAAGCACTTGTGAAATGTTTATTAGTACGCAAAGAGCAATCGTACGAATGCAAACATCCTAAATTGCCATTTCTTGGCGCGTTTCCCTTTCAAAATGGCGGAAATGAAAGGCAAGGGGGAAAAAATGTCATATACCTATTTTCTACTGAGCTTTTCTTCTTACACGTATATCATCGTACATCATCGTATCTGCTTTTTGCTTAAGTAAAAAAAACAAATGAACTAAAGTAAATAAACTAACTAAGTAAACTAAATAAAGCAACTTGACATATTTACAAGAGTAAATATATCAAGAAAAAAAATGCTGCATAGCAAGGAAATTGCTGAGGTCAATTCACACCGAAACAAAACGATATGTGACATGACGCTGCATTTCTAAGATAGCTATTGAAAACTTTAATAATTACACAACAAGGATACTCGTTTCATTGAAAGAGTTCGATTGTCACCGCGATGCAAAGCGCACGTGCAGTGTAGGTATGACTGATGTCATGTGGAACGTGTATCTCTTTGTGTAAGTGAATAAAGCTCAATTTTTTAATAGCTATCTTAAAAATGCAGCGCCGCATAACGTCGCAGTGTGAACTGACCCTTAGACAACTAAGTGTTCCCCTTCTCCCATTTCTCTCTTCCTCAAGTACTTACTTATTCCTGAAAAGTATGAAAACACGAAACTACGACCTCAGATTTTTTGGATTTTTTACTTTTATATAAACTACCGTCATACTTTTTATACTATCGTCTAGATACCACTAATATAATAAATGTGAATGTTTGTAAGGATGTATAGATGTTTCTTATCCTTTCACGCAAAAACTACTAAACATATATTGACGAAATTTGGTATGGTGGTAGTTTGAGCTCTAGATTAACGCATAGGCTACTTATCACGCATAGGATATTTTATCAAGAAAAAGGACAGTGTTCGGGCGGAGCCGCGTATAAAAGCTAGTATTCCGATAAATTCGGAAATTTTAGACCCGCCCAACATCACATAATTTCACATTACACAAAGCCTATTCAATAAACACGAACATTCGACATAAGTTGGACTTATTCGACCATTGACGTACTGTGCACAGGACGTCGCAGTTGTAATACAGAAAGTGTCCACCGCAAAGTCCAACTAAAAAAAATATTTTATCGAACCAAACTTGCAATACAAATTTAACCCCCTCTCTCTCTGTTCAAAGGGTCGATTCTGTAATTAAATCCAGAAATAATCCACTTGCAGTGCTTTCTCGATATTAAAATAAAAGTGCAGAATGGTATTCTCATAAACGTCAAACGCAGAAATCTACTGCGATGCCAACATTATAAGATCGAAACTTAACTTTAGCTTGATCGAACCACTTATTCATACAAAACGGTATTCTGTTATTATTTATATCGAAATCTCACTTTGTCACTTACAGCTGATAGTCTTCTTCTTCTTTAAGTTGAAGCTCACTAATGTCATTTTTTGGCCATTCCCTAAGCACGAAATACCCTAATTATTTTCCATATCAAAATGAAATTACACAAATCTAAAATGAAATATTAGGTATTTACCTATGAAATTGCCGTTTTGTATGAAAAAATTGAAACGAATTTTTTTCATGTATTTTTTATTTGTATTAATCGAAGTAATCACCCATGCAATCAATGCATCTTTGCCAACGCAGTGGCAGTTTATTGATTAAAGAAATAAGCTGGACGAGAGGCCACAAATTCTTCAAAGGCATTTTGTACTGCCTCTCGGGTATTGAATTTTTTTCCTGCCAAGAAATTATCCAAATTCTGGAAAAAGTAGTAGTCTGTAGGCGCAAGGTCTGGTGAGTAGGGCGGATGACGGAGAGCTTCCAACCCCAGTTCTTATAACCTGGAGACCGTCTGCTGTGCAGTATGAGGTCGCGCACTCCAATGCTGGTTGGAGATGATGATGAGAGAAGCCAGCTTCTCCATCATTGTGTTCAGTTCTTCACAGTACACATCTGCAGTAATGCTCCGTTTGGTAAGAAGCTGTGATGAATCACACCGGCGCGGCGCTAGACCACCAAACAGTGACCATCACTTTTCTGGGGGTAAGTTTTCGTTTAGGGCATTGTTTAGGTGCTGAATCAGGATCCAACCAACTTACTGAGAGCTTGCGGTTATCGAACAGAATCCATTTTTCATCGCAGGTAACATGCGGTTCAAAATTCCTTCATTTGTGTGTCTGTTGAGCAGTGCAAGGCACGTCTCGACGCGTACTTCGCGCTGGCGATCATTGAGTTTGTGGGGCACCCATTTGTCAAGCTTTTTTACCTTGCCAATTTGACGCAAATGGACCAATATTGTTTTGACGCTAACGTCGAAAGTTGCTGCTAATTCAGCCTTAGATTGTGTATCATCAGCTTCCACAATCGCCTTTAATTCGTCATTGTCGACCAAAGTCTTCGGACGACCGCGAGGTTCATTTTTCAAGTCGAAATTTCCAGAACGGTGCGTTGGTTTGTAGTGTTAGCTCCGTAAACGTCGTTGATACTTATATTCCATAATTACTCGAATTTTTAACTTATCCATGATGACGAAAAAGATTGAAATGCGATGAAAATGCAACACTAATCAATAAACAAATGACTACTTTTGGAAAAATAATTCCATGTTTTTAAAATAAAATTAATTTGAAATTAGAATTCTTAGCCAAACAAAAATTATTTTGATTTAAAATGGCCAGTACTGCAGAACAGCAATTTCATAGGTACCTATTATTATTGATGCGAACTAAACAGAAAAACCGCATAATTTTTATAAATATAATCATAGTAAAATAAAATATGTTCCGTGTTACCATTAACTTAGAATCTCCACTTTAGCAATAAAACCATACTGCTAGAGTATGGAGAGCTAAAGTGGTATTATATCTTACGATGTTAAATGTCAGTTGTCAAATTGATACAATATGATGGAAACGAATGGTTAGACTGTGATGTTACCGAAATGTGATAATGAGTTATGAGAATACGGTGTTTTGATTGACTCAAAATCAGTTTATGATAACATGACAATACATCTATATAATATTCATAAGGCAAAGCTGATTATCTGATGTATCAACACACAGGCCAAACCCTTAAGGCTATAAATTTTAAATTTTGCACACGTATTTCTCATATGACGTAGGCATTCACTGAGGATGTGTTTTTCACACCCTGGCGTCCGCGAATATACCTGACGCGCTGCAGAAACGCGGCAGCCCCATCAGTGCCCGGAACCCATTATTATAACCCGCAAGGCACTATAAGCCGGTTGCGTATGCTTGACCCATAGGTTGCATGTATAAAAAGCCTAATAATAGGCTCGAAATAATGACATCTTTACTTGTGCAGTGCATCTTGTAAACCTACGAGGCGACATAATATTTGCCCTAACTGATAGTGCCCTGCGTTCCTTTGACATGTCAAGTAATCCACTAGCGTCTTGGTGACACAGTAGCCCAGGTACTTTACTCGCTCAACTCTTCTGAGAACTTTGTTGTTTAAAGTCACACTCGGCATCGAATATGTCGCTCTTGTCAGTATTGTACCGGAGCCCATGAGTATCCGAATAACGCTAGCAAATTTTTAATAGACGCCTAAGGGCACTGATTAAAGGGCTCAGCAGCACCATGTCATCAGCGTAACTTATGTTATTCACCCATATACCATCAATAGAACAACCCACCCCGGTACTGCTGAGCTCTCGGATTAAACTATCAAGTTGTTGATTAAACTATCAATATACAAGTTGAAAAGTCTGGGTGAAGTCAGGCTGCCCTGTCTTATACCACACTTCAACCTTTATACATCAGACAGCGCCCCGGGCCAACGTACATAGTTGGTTTGGTTGCTATACCAAAATTTGAAAATCGAGATGAGTTCGTTGGGAATATCCTGTATAGTTGACAGTTTCTGCCATAACTTATCGTATTGTACTAGCTCAAAAGCCTTTGAATGGTCTAAAAAACATGCATAAATAGGCGTGTTTCTACTGGTGTAGTAATGAATAGTGTGCTTGACAGTTAGAATCGCTGTCTCTGTAGACAGTTTCTGTCTAAAGCCGAACTGCGCGTCGTGCAGCTATAAGTTTGTTTCTAAATACCTATCAAGCACACTGTCTTATACTTTTGCTATTACAGTAAGCAAGAGATATTGTTACCTGTAGTTTCCGAGACACGTCTCCGGTCTTGTTTTTAACAATGGGGACAACTACAGTCCTCATCAACTCCTCAGGCAAGTATAAATGGCCTATACAGAAGCTGAACAGCATAGCGAGGCCCTTGGCATGTGAACTCCAGCATATTGTTCCAGCAGTATGTTCAATACTAAGCGAGTCATCTCCAGGAGATTTACCGCGCTTCATGTTGTTCACCGTTCTAGCAACACCTTTAGGTAGGAAAATTACCAATTTTTTTTCCGAACTAATCTCGTTTCTGTTATCTGTGTTCGTAGACACAGATGGCCTCTACACTTCAAAAAACTCTCTAAACAAGTTGGCAATTTCGTCAGGTTTGCAGCTACCTTCTATACTCATTGGGACGCTCGGCTTTGTATTTAGTTTATTAGTTTCTTTCCAGAACTTACTAATTATTTTTGACTTGTGTTCCGTCGCTTAAATGTCCATTTTTATTTGTATCTGATTATTCTGACACCACTTAAGCTTACATATAAATCTTGCTCTAGACTCACGCATTTTTTCATAAATTGGGCCATTTGCAGGATTTCGAACGCAACCCAAAATATATCCATCCATCCATCCTCACAAATTTCCACATTTATAAGATAAGGAGAGGTAAGATTAAGTAAAGATAAGGATAACACAACGCGATCGTGTCGTGTTATGTTTGCCTGGGTCCTTGTACAGTAGGACCACAATCTCAATGCTTAATGTCTTTCGGGAATCGTCGTTTTTCGTGCATCACCTATCATTTCAATAGGAAAACGATGATTGTCGAGCTACATTAGAAACGTAGTTTTACTATGTAGTTTGTATGGTATGTTTATTTGCAGTCGATGAATTCCGTTCGAATTTGGCACAAACGCGAGTTCGATAGAGCTTCGAGTGCATTACTCAATACTTGCCCGCAGAGATAAGTGCTCATTTATTTTTAATGAATCGTTTCAATTCTTTTTTATTTTTAATCGAATTAAAATTAATTAATTCCACAGCCTTATGAAGTTTTATTTTGATGTATTATTTTTAATCACGTAGGTTTCAAGCTAATCTCAACTTGTACAACCATGGAAAGCGGCATGAAACAACGCTTGTGTAAAAAGACAAAACATTCCCCATTATCAATAAACATATTTACACCACGGATCCAGGGTGCTGTCTTTGTCTTTCAACTTTCAAGTTGCTTTTACAAAGTAAAGAACAAAGACAGCGCCACGGATTAGCTGTTAGCGTATCCGTGGTTTAAATATTTTTATAAATAAGTGAGACCGAGTTTACGTGGGAGAGCCATACTTCGGCTCGACCGGATGAATACCACTCACAGAAAACTGGAAGGAAATGACTTTATAAAAAAATGGTTAAATTTGTTTACGGAAGATAATTTTACGTGATAATGTCATCACAAGCCGAACGCTTAGGCCGATCGTGCCTCTCTTCGCTTGCACGCTCGGTTCAGGCGGAACGTGACAATCTTTAGTGCGTGCAGTCGTTATTCATTAATTTTTAATTCATTAAGATTTATAAGACGTTATCACGTCAATAATCTTGTAAATCCTCTGGAGTTGCGAGTGTCCGACGGCGGTAATTGCGTACCAGCAATCCGTCTGCTCGTTAGCCTCTCTACTATTTATCCAAATTAAAAATTATTTAGTACTTAACTAATTAAAATAAACATTGATTTCGTAATATTGTTGTCGTTAATTCGTCCTGATTGCGACATAGCGTGACTACGGCACTTTTCGACGAATATAAATTAGCTAATAATCTAAAAACGTTGTATTGGAGTAATAAATACGATGTAGAGTGGGCATTTTGGAGATTTTAGTTTTTTTTTCTTTTATTTATATATGGCATCGGCTTATAACCATTTGCCAGTGTCAAATTAAAAAGGCGGGAAATAGAACTTTCGTTTCAATTTTCAACACCGTATTCCTATATCGGCAAGTCTAAAGTCTAGTCAAAGTCCAAATATATAGTCAGTACAGTCCACGAGTTGAGAGTCGATTCAGTAAAGTAGTAGAAGCTTTACTGAAAGTTCCTAGGGAGTTTTGGCGGGAAACACAAAATAGCTTATAGCACGTTTTTAGAAGTTGCACCACTTGCCCACACTTGTGCACGTTAACGAATATTAAATGGTTAATATTCTACCAATATTACACATTAAGAACCGAAATAACACATATTTATGAAAAAATACGAATTCCACAACATGGGTGACGTTGTGGATTTCGACGACTGAAGATCCCGGCAAAACTCGAGATTTTCGTTTCGAGCTTCTTGGGCAAAGTCTTTCTTTTTCTTTTGTTATAGGCAAACCGAAGCTTTTTGCAACATTCTGCCAGTGTCAAGAAAGTAGCTGTATGACTTAGGCTAAGTCACAAGGGCGACACGCTCTACAAGTGACAGCTCGAGCACCGGCGAATGTCAGCCATATTAACGTAGGCCTAAGATTGTCACCGAAATAATTTTACACGTCTCTTCAGAAAAATCTATCATAAATATAATGAAATGCTCATGTCAATTATGTTAAAGCACGAAACGAGCAGCGGCCAGCTCAGCGAAAGAAAGTGCTAGCTTGAAAAAACTTCATCCCGCTCGCCGCGTGCTTCCCCCGCTTACTACTAGCCATGCACACATAGCTGCTAGCTGTCATTCGTGTAAGTCAATTGAATGGCGTTTATTTACGTTAATAATATAATAATTTAATCTTTGGCTTAGTGCCAATTTCACCAACGCCTGTTAAAGTTAATCGTTGATTAAATGTCAAGTTATCTCTCTCGTTCTTCGTATTTATGAATTTTGAGAAACCACGGCGTGATATTTCGACAAACGATTAAAATTAAAAGTCGTTGGTGAAATTGGAACTTTACCTAATGTTAAAATATTTTAAAAGATAGTTTCGGTAAACATTAAGTGCCTTAAAAATAAATAATTCCAACTTTTATTATATGTTTACTTTCATGGTGTTGAACACCATTATATTCACCTTTAATATGATCAACTAGCTGTTTTCCGCGGCTCCAACCGCGTAAATACAGTATCCCACGGGAACACTTCACTTTTTCGAGATCCTATGTTTTAATCCAGAGCTAAAACTACTACCATACCAAATTATCAACTACTATCATACGAAAAATCATATTAAATATACGTACTTATAACAAATTACAAATGTATGAATTCAAAACGAAAAAAAAAGATTGTCAAGTGTGTAGGACTCCGGACTACCTAATCTATAAAAGTTGCGTTTAAAAATAGTTTAAGCACCAACTAAATAGCTGATGGTAGTGGCAGTTATAATAGGCAATAACTAGGTGTACCCGGGCTGATTGATAACTGGCCGAAACGACAAACTTAGAAAACTGATACGCAAAAAAGGAATATTACATTATATTCTGGAATATTTTTGAAAATAGAACGCCAAATTTTAATTTAATCGAACTGATGGAATTTGTTTAAGAGGACGTAGAACTTTCTCTGTCGTAAATTTTCTTAACAATGGAAATAAACGAAATTCGTGCGGTGATAAAGTTTTACGTTTTAAAAGAGAAAACAGCAACCCAGATTAAAACCAAGCTAGACAGTGTTTTAGGTAATTCTGCTCCTGCATTGAGTACAATTCACACCTGGTTAACTGATTTTAAACGTGGAAGACAGAGCTGCGAAGACGTCCACAGGTCTGGCCGTCCAAATGAAGTCACGAATCCGGACATGATCAAAAAAATTCACAAAATTGTATTGAATGATCGACGCTTAAAGTTGCGAGAGATAGCAGAGATGGTGAGCATTTCATCTAAACGCGTTTTTAATATTTTGCACCAACATTTGGGAATGAAAAAGCTTTGCGCGCGATGGGTGCCGTGTTTGCTCACTGTAGACCAAAAGCAACGTCGAGTGGACGATTCATCGGAGTGTTTGGCGCTGTTTAACCGAGATCCTAATGAGTTTTTGCGGCGTTATGTAACAGTCGATGAAACCTGGATACATCATTATACTCCCGAGACAAAAGAACAATCTAAGCAGTGGACTGAGAGCGGAAAACCTGCGCCGAAGAAAGCAAAAACGGGTTTGTCGGCCGGCAAAGTGATGGCGACTGTTTTTTGGGATGCTCGAGGGATTATTTTAGTGGATTATCTGCAAAAAGGAAAAACAATAAATGGAGAGTACTACGCAAGCTTGCTGCAAAAATTAAGTGAAGAAATCCAGAAGAAACGACCACATTTGGCCAAGAAAAAAATTTTGTTCCACCATGACAACGCACCTGCACACACGTCAATGGTTGCAGTCGCCAAACTCCATGAATTGCGGTTCGAATTGCTACCGCATCCACCCTATTCCCCGGATCTGGCCCCGTGCGACTTCCACTTATTCCCAAACCTGAAGAAATGGTTAGGTGGCCAGAGATTTTCATCAAATGAAGAAGTCATTGTTGCCGTGGACGAGTATTTTGAGGGGTTGGAGAAAACATTTTATCAAACTGGTGTAACGGCATTGGAGAAGCGCTGGACTAAATGCATCGAGGTAGAAGGAAACTACGTTGAGAAATAAATTTATTTTATAATAGATTTTTGAAGTTTTTCTTTCGATCAATCAGCCCTCGTAGAATTAATAGCATAGCGCCCCTTTGTTTAAAGTGTCGCGTCTTACAGCAATTTATTCATTTCGTATTGGTTTTTACATAAGTACCTAAGTATCCGATAGCGCCACCCTTAAATTATGTTCGCCATAAAATGTACATTTTGATGTGACACGCATAGTTTGTGAAGTACTTACACAGTGTGAAAAGATTTGTTAGTTTGCTTGGCGTATTTCGTGCAAGGAGTCACAAAATTTAAGAAACAATAACTTGTAATTCAAGGCGTAAAAGTAGCGTAAACTATCTTTAGCCTCCTAATCTTATACTTTAAACGAGACAATATTGTATATAATATATAATCGGTTTTTCGAAAACGGCTGCAAGTATTTTGTGAGTAAGAAATTAAGTATGCAGGGAGTTCTGGGGGAGAAAAAACGATCTAGCTTATTTATTTATAATAGATTTGTCTGACGCGACGTTTAAAAATATTTCGGTGTCAACCTTAGGCTTACGTCAACATGTCTGACGTTCGCCGGCGCTCGAGCTGGCATCTGTAGAGAGTGTCGCCCCTGTGCTCATAGCACGATTCCTGGAAACGCGGCGCTGCATGATATACAGGGTCCAAATTGTGCTAGGAAGTCTGAAATAACTTATACCTATTCCGATTTAAAATATGGGCGTAAGCATATTGTGGGGGTATGATGTGTACAAAAAAATATTTTAATATATTAAAATAATTATAGAGGGAGCCTTCCACAAGGTAAAAGCCTCTGTATAAGAACCATAACTAATATTATAAAGACCAGTAAATGGCAATAAATTATTTAACTTTTTAGGAAGATTACGATTAATCAAGTATAAAACTCAATAGTTCGCCGTACGAGTACATAAAAAAAACATTGTATTTTGTACTCTATCAGGAGGGAATTTCAATAAAAAAAATGAAATATGGGACAAACAAACTGACGTATCACCTGATGGAAAGCGATTACCGTCGCCCATGGACATCCGCAACAGAAAGCTTCGGTTAAGCGCACGGTCGAGGACTGCCACTCATCAAGATGATGAGGAAGTTCTGTCGCGTGGAACGGTGGCGTAAAGTTGCAGCGGGTATAAAATTGCAGTCAAATTCCAGTGTCAGCCCATGCTGGCACACTAGAGTTGACTAGAGTGCCCGATTTGTGAGAGCACAAATCAGGCAAATCCAAGGGCCCGTAGAATAATGACTAATCACTTATTCATAAATAATATATAATTATCACATACATTAACTAGGCCCAACACATTTTATTATTGTGTAATCTTCGAGGTCAATGATAATAATATGAATGAGATTAAAATAAAGCTCACATTGCGATTATTTATATAGCTCTAGCATCAATAAAAAAGCTTTCGGTTATGAACGCGACCTTAATTTTTAATTAATCTTTATGCAATTAAAAAAACGATATTTCGTCGCGGTAAGCCTGGCAGACATTGAAATTTTATACAAGTCTACTTACAATGTAGGTACAATATCGAAACGATACGAAGATAGACTCGAATAAAATACCAAAGTCTGATTAAGCATGCGCGGTGAGATGGAGACACATCACACAATGTGACCATCCATATATTTTATTGTTTTCTGACTACCAAAAGGTTTTTTTTATATATTGTTATAATAGCCAAAGGCTATACTTTTTATATACTCGTACGTAAAGATTAAGGATATGAACAGAATTTAACAGCCTCCGTGGTCTAGTGGTTAGAGCTTGGCTCTCGACTCGGAGGTCGTGGGTTCGATTCCCGCATTGAAATAACAAAAAATGTTGTTTCCAAGTTTGGTTACGACAATGCAGGCTGATCACCTGATTGTCTGACAAGAAAGATGATCCATGCGTCGGATGGGCATGTAAAAAGTCGGACCTGCGCCTGATCTCTCGCCAGTCGTGTCGGTTATCCGCCCCACTGGGTTACGAGAGTGAAGGAGGAGAGAGTTCTCTTGTATACTGCTCACACACTTGGGCACTATAAAATTACTCCTGCGTGGACGTGGCGTCACGCAAATCGGTGTGGGGTGTTATTATTATGAACAGAGTTTAATAAGCCCCCTGTTTTGTCTCTCTCTAAAACATAATGAAAAAGAGGAACGCAGCAAAAATAAAGATAAAATAAAGTAATATATAGGACTATTGCATTTATTTCTCCATTTTATAAGACTAGAGAGTATTTGTTGGCAGTGGTATAAATTAACTTAAGCGCGGGCGACGTTCTCGGGTTTTGGTGGGTGGGCGGCGATGAACTCCAAAGACCTGAGGATGTACTCGGGGATGGGCTGGGGTGGTGGGGGGGTTGGCAGATGGGCACCCTGGAAAAAAAAGAAATGATTAGGACCAAAAAAATCACAAAAATGTTTGTTAGTGTGAAGTTGTAACAAGCAATTGTGTACGCGAATGTACGTACGTACTTTCATTTAAAAGGAAAATAATATATTATAACTGTGTCAAGTACAGGCGCGCACTAAAGTGTTTTTGATATAGGTAATCCGACTTAAAAGGAATGTCGTGGGTTTGATGCAAGCTTTGACCTTATAACATTTTAACTTGATTTCCTAATATATCATCACATGCTATGTAAAATTTTACATAATGCTGGTCCATTGAGATTACAAAATTAGGTTGTATATTGATAATGTCAAAATGACACACGCTCGACGTGTGGTTATGTGATTAGATTCGATTATTTAACTGGTTTAGAGCAATTTAAAGGAGCTTAATTCGATTCTAGAAAAGTCTCAGGTTATCTTAGGGTCTATCGAATGTGGTAATCCCATTGAAAAGCATTTTAATCGAAAATTTCTCAGGGAAGTTGCGGCCAATTGTCGCAAAAATTTTTGGTAAAATTATAGACGGCAATTTTTGTCAAGTTGTTAGGGGGAATTTTTGGTAAAGTTAATAACATGATTTTTTTTGCAATGTTGTTAGCTGGGAATATTTGTAAAGCTGTCAACTGGAATGTTTGCAGGTGTTGGCAACATTTTTACTAAGTCTTACCTGCGGCTGGTAACCTTTCTCGTCAGCGACCCAGGTGAGGTCGATGGATTCTCCACCGGGAGCGACGTAGTGAGATTGACCGGACTGGACGACGGCTTCTCCCTCCTGCAAAAAAATATTAACCATGTGTCAAAAACCATAATGTCAAAATTGACAAAATTTTGATGACGCAAAATAGGTTTTCAATTACATTGTAACTGTATGTGCACATATCAAAATATGTGCACACATATCAAAATATGTGCACATACAGTTTTTCCGATTACTGATTTAATACAACAAAATATCTCGTCGACCAACTCATGATATTCGATAGATTTTAAACGCTTTTTGGAGTTTACTCCTTATGAAAATTTTCTTAAATAAGCCTGGGGTATGAAAAATCGAATTCCCGATGACTGAGGGTTACACGGTACGATATCACACAATGTTAGCCGAAGATGTTACACTTTTAAGTTCGGAGAACTTCAAAGTGCGACATATCAGAAAATATAATAAAAATTGACCACAAAGTAAACAAATCAAAAATTATTTAAAAAAAAAAACAAAGTATAGAGTACAAAATATAAAAAAGGTTATTAAATTACGCTATGCACACACTACAGTGTATTTTTTATTTTTTGAGTGCACTTACTTTCTTTGCATTGGACACCAAATTTTACTTTTTAGAGTAAACTCCAGTCGTGCATCGGAGGCGGAGCTGATACACACGCTTTTTTGTAGACATATGATTTGCATTTGTCAAACTTTATTATGATATGAACAAACGATCAAATTTTTGGATTTTTATATGAGATCTTCATATAATAAAGTACGAGTATGTCGATTCCAACATCGAACGACGTACATATGAAGATTAGTCAATTAATTTATGTGCATATTTCGACAGTGAATCCAAGTTCGAAATGTCACTCTCCTTCGAAACCGATTATTATCCCTAAATTATAAAAATTCAATTATAATAAATAAAAAAAATCAAAACTTGTAAATGTATTTTATAACTTAAAATGTACGATAATAATGCGCCAAATGCGCAAAGAAAGTCTAATTTTGACACAAACATAGGTGAAAATTCCTCAGTCGTGAAGGTTCACAGCCAGCCAGCCAGCCAGGAGGCTCGCCTCCATGGACAGACAGGGGTTTTAGCGCATTGAATTTGGGTCACAATTCTGCCGCAAGGTGGCATCGCGATTCGTGGAGCCACCATATTTATGGGAATGCACTGGTAACTTCGCTGATGTTTCAGGTATCCATTTTTGGAAATCTCTTACTATCAGTTCTATAGCTATCTCATTCTACTCCATATAAATACTTACAGCGGGGACTCCTCTCAATTGTCCGCTCGCTTGGGCGGCGATGCCGTTGCTGGTCTCGAAACTGTAGGCGAATCCGTCGTGGGAGACGTCTTGGTCGTTCCTGAGGACCTGGGCGTCGGCCTCGGGGCCACGGTACTCCTTCTGGACCAGATGGCTGACGTCAGCGGCGGCGACGGCCGTGAGGGCGAGGAAGGCAACAAAGAATTTCTGAAAAAAAATTGAAGTCACTTTTGTGCCTAACAGTAGATTAGGATTGACTTTTTCTAATAGAAAACTTTTAATAACTTTATTACGATCCAAAAACAAAATATTATTATAATTATAAAAACCAAAAATTAGGTAAAAGATATAAAAAAATAATGCAAATGTTCCAAATATTAACAATAATTTACGATAGAAAGGTGTTTTTTTTATTTTATTTTAAATATTTGTTGAGTATTTTGTAGCCAATCCAATTAATTTCTTCGTTTGTTACCCTTATCCTTCAAAATTATTTTTTTGGGTTTTTTTTTTATATTTGTAATATTTTTTTAATTTAGTGCGGTAACTCACCATGATGTGTGTCGGTTATCACTCGGCTTGTGACTGTGGCCTGCGAACAATCGATGAGCTTTATATACTGACGAATATTCTAAGACGAATTTGCATTATTTTGCAACAAAGACCGCCGCGTATTTTTCACAAGGTGAACTTGAGCAGCTTTTTTAAATGATTAAGTTACATTGTAAAATTTTAACTATTAGTTAAAGAAAACATTAATTGTATACAATTGTAATAAAGACGTTTCAAAGAAACACCATTAAAGCTTCACATTTTTGTTAAACTTTCAAATAATTTACTAACAATGATAAAAATAATAAATATAATAAATATTGTTTTTTTATGTTTACTCAAATATTGTTCATTGTTTTAAACACTTACGGATTGTGTCGCGGTGCACTTTTCTTTTTCCCGACGTTTCGGCTACTTTCCAGCAGCCGTGGTCACGGGAGGACTGAGGTGTCAATTGTCCTATTTGTTGAAGTTGTTCAAACTACCCAAAAATTCTTTAATTATTATTTGTGTTCCGATCCACATATCAAATCTTATGTAATGCCCAGGTTAATCCAGTGTGTGTTCGCAAATTTCAGATTTATTGTTGCGACGGTGTTTAACATCAGCGATGTGTTCCTTTACGCGGGTGTTGATGGATCTTTTAGTTTGCCCTATATAGGAGGGACCGCATCTTGAAGGGGAATGTTACATTTCACTGGTGGTAAAAATTGACTTATCTTTTTGGGCGGCTTGAAATATGTTTTTATAGAAGCTTTCATTAGAATATACCCAAATGTATCAGTGACTCCTTTCATAAAAGGTAGAACTGCGAGTATTCATTTGACAGTGGCTGGTTTTCAGTGGCATTTGACATTTGACTGTGATGCAGGCGTGGGACTCGGAGCTTATTGTCACGTAGAACTTGTGTGACATGATGAAGCTCGGTATCCAAATGCTGCTGATCAAAGATTCCTCGTGCTCTTCTAAACAAAGTTTTGCCAACGGTAGATAGCTGTGAAGGATGGTGGTGGGACTCACCATTTAAATATCAATTAGTATGTGTTGGTTTGCGATACAGTGTGATCTACGGTGCCATTGGGATTCCTTATTACTAATACGTAATAGCTCCCCACTCTGATTTCAGTGACGGTGGCCGGTTTTAATTGAAAACAGGCCAGCTACGCAGGAGTTATTTTATAGTACCCAAGTGTGTGCGCAGTACACAAGAGCACTCTCTCTTTCTTTACTCTCGTAACCCAGTGCTACGAATAGCCGACACGACTGGTGAGATATCAGGCGCAGGTCCGACTTTTTACATGCCCATCCGACGCATGGATCATCTTTCTTGTCAGACAATCAGGTGATCAGCCTGCATTGTCCTAACCAAACTTGGAAACTAGATTTTTTTGTTGTTCCAATGCGGGAATCGAACCCACGACCTCCGAGTCGAGAGCCAAGCTCTAAACCACTAGACCACGGAGGCTGTTTACTAATAATTACAAGAGAGCTAAAGAGTTATTGGTCTCTAACTCCATAGTGAATTATATTTTAGGGTTGAGACTGTTCGAATGATTTAGGAATATGGTTACTTGTCAGATGGTAAAATTGTGAAAGCATCATCCACATACCACTTGTACGAGTAGAACCTGGGTTATATAGTATATACTTCTAGGAGACTGCTCTTGAGACCTCACCTCAAGAGCAGTCTCCTAGAAGTCTTCCATGAATATGTCAGCAACAAGGGGAGAAACTGGGGAGCCCATCGTTACACCATCTACTTGCTAGTAGAAGTCTTAATTCCACAACATATAGCCAGATGTAAGGTAGTGTTCTAATAATTCTGCATATTCAACAGGTAAGTTCTTTTCTCTAAGCTTTCTTGTTACAATTTCAATACATTCCTGTAATGGTAAGCAAGTGAATAAGGATTGTATATCAAAACTGACCAACTGTTCATTGTCTGTGAGACATAGGTGTTTAATCTCATCAACAAAGTGGTAAGAATCCTTTACATGAGCTTTTAGTGTGTCCACGTAGTGGTGAAAGTACATTAGCCACTAGCTGAGCCAATTTATAGGTTGGCGAGTCAATTTGGTTTACAATTGGGCGAAGTGGAGCGTTAGGTTTATGTATTTTTGGCAAACCATACAACTTATGGGGTTTAGAACAAGAAGGCAATAAAGACTAGAAGAGAAGAAAGATCCATCAACACCCGCGTAAAGGAACATATCGCAGATGTTAAACACCGTCGCATCAATAAATCTGCAATTTGCGAACACATACTGGATCAACCTCGCCATTACATAAGACTTGATAAGCCACAAGTACTGGCAAAAGAACACCTTTATCGCCCAAGAATGATACGCGAGGCTATAGAAATTAAAAAGTATTCTAATTTTAACCGAGAAGATGGCTGGGTTCTGCCATCTTGTTGGGATCCAATAATTAACAAAATAAAATTTAATTTTAAAACACCGCAAGATTCATGATAATGTTAGTATGTTTTGCGTGGATCTGAACACAAATAATAATTGAAGAATCTTCGGGTAGTTTGAACAACTTTAACAAATAGGATAATTGACACCCCAGTCCTCCCGTGACCACGGCTGCTGGAAAGTAGCCGATACGTCGGGAAAAAGAAAAGGGCACCGCGAGACAATCCGTAAGTTTTTAAACCAATATAATAAAACTTATTTTTTACCAACAACTGTCGAATTATTTAAATTGATAAAATGCAAACTAAATTTAAATTGTGATTTTACAACTTTATTGTACGGTTTTCAAGGTTCCGTAATACTCAAGGAACCCTTATAGTTTCGCTATGTACGTCCGTCTGTCTGTCTGTCTGTCTGTCAGCGCCTCTAGCGTCTGTAATTATAAATATAAATGGATGAAATTTGGTATAGCTAAAGACTGTGTATATATCTCAGATTTGGAATCGTAAAATAATAATAATTTTACATTTTAGGGGTGGCTCTCAAGTGACACGTGAAGTGGGGATTAAAATATATTTTCATTCTACCCCATCGTGTAGGGTATTGGTATAGGTATTTTAAAATAAAGCCAAGGTTTCATACATGCATTTTTCACAAAACATTTTTAACTCCTCATTTTAAATATCTGTGCAATACCCATGATAGGTATCTTCGTTCTACAAATAATTTGCTTCTTTGTCCTTACCATAGCTCTTCCCTTGTCCATTCATCCTTCCATACTCAGTCCATCCTCCTTTGGAATTCACTACCCCAAGAAGTTAGAATGTCTGAGACAAAAAATGTGTTCAAACGCAGAGTTTGTGAACTATACTTAAAATCGTTGGCAGAATAGAATAAATAAGTATACTAAACAATAACAACAAAACAAAAATAGTAAACTATTTAGATATCTTATTATGTTATATTATATTACTATGTTTATATCTTATTTTATTTAAAATATTAAGTAGGTTTATTATAAATAAAGTGTTATAATAGTATTTATTATTATTATATATTTTATATATACCAGATGTCAAAATCTATATTTCCTTTCAAAATTATGCATCTACCTCACACTGTCTCTGCACCACCCATAGGTTGGCTGATAGAAAATGCCACAAGGTATTAAGCCCGCCTCTGTACTATATTGTGTGCATAAAGTATAATAAATAAAAAAATAAAAAAATTTGAAAAAACCTATAACGCGTTTATAGTTACGGAACCCTCCTTAGTCATGGACATGACATGCTCTTGGTTAGGTTAGGTTAGGATATTTTTTTTTGTTAGGAAGATTTTTACAGAGCTCTCAGTTTTTTTTTTATTAAAATATTTTTATTAAAATAGGTATGCTAAAAATTTGCTTCTTACTAAAATGTTTGCAAAGTTTGTAAGGAAAGCTAAACCGACGGTTTAAAAGATTTTCATTACTTTTTACCCGACTGGTTTATGTCTTTGGCGCGTATCTTGTATGTATGTATGTTTTTACAAACTATGTTCAAGGCAATTGAATGTTTAGCAGGATTTTTCTGGATTTGGTATCTAATGTTAAGTTAAGGTGACTGAAGATAACATAACGTCATTATTTAAAGAATTATGGGGACGGTCAATCGTCGAAACAATCATTAATGACAATGAGACATAAAATTATGTATAACATAGGACTAAAAAAACCTTAAAGTTCTAATCATTATCATAGTTATGGCTGCAAGTGACAAAATTAAATGTACAATTTAATTAATATTATTATATCTAGCAATATCCCGCGAAAAAGCATGCGTAAAGCACTCAGATGTTTGCTTGCAGGTAGTGGGTATTTTTTCGTGGGATAATGATAGATATAATATTAATTAAATTGTATGCTATGGATTTCCGCAAAGTAACGCCTGATTCTATTAACTATTAAAATTTAATATACCTAAAAAACATACATGATAGAAAGCTAACTTTCAGTAGTTGTATTCGGGAAGCTCCGCTCAGAAATCTTTGTATCGTCGATACCACAATCCCATAAGACCTTGGTTATTAAATCAGTGCGTTCTACCGGTAATGACAGACGGAGCCGACACGTGGTTCCGTATATCAAAACACACAGGGCTGGTTCACAAGTTCAAGGTTGCTCAGCGTGCGATGGAAAGAGCAACGTTGAGGGTATCTCCGGTGGATGAAATTGGTAACGTCATTCGCCAGGGAACTAAAGTCATCGACATTGCTCATAGAATTAGCATACTGAAGTTGAAGTGGGCCGGCCATGTCTGCAGAGGGACAGACGGTCGATGGAGCAGACAAGTGTTAGAGTGGAGACCACGCTTAGGCAAACATAGTGTAGGATGTCCTACGGTACGATGGACCGACGATTTGAAGAAGGTGGCTGGCAGCGGATGGATGAGGACCGCCCATGATCGGGATGGTTGACGCTCATTGGGGGAGGCCTACGTTCAGCAGTGAACGGCGATAGGCTGATGATGATGATAATGAACTTTCAGCAGGTAGTAACTACGTATATAACATTAGATCCATAAAGTGACGTAACAAGTCTGTATATATATAAATTGATTTAGTGGGGGAATTAGTTATTGGATAGGCTGGGCTAATACAATAGAGTTGAAAATGGAACACTTGTCAATGTCATAAATCTCTCGCTCGTCACTCGAAACTTCCATTTTCAACTCTATTGTATTAGCGCAGAGTTCTATTTTCAGTTCTCTGAATTTTCACCAGCGTTCCAGATTCCGGAGCATATAGTCCCAGCAATCTGGAGCTACGGTAGTGGACCCGCTAAGATAAAACGCATATTGGCCCTACCTTAGAGCGTCAGAAAAGCACGGGGAGCTTTCATCTAATTCCTCTACACTTCTTTATAATTTTGAATGAACTGCTTTTCACATAATGAACATGAAAGTATATACGGTACTGACAATAAAAAAATAATTTTTAAATTGTTTGTCTGTCCGTCTGTCTGTCTGTTTGTTCCAGCTAATCTCTGAAACGGCTAGACCGTTTTTCACGGAACTTCTTCACTGGCATATATCTGATGTTAAGGAGTAACTTGGGATACTTTTTATCCTCATCATCAAAAAATTTTTTATCTACCACCAACTGCATCTACTTGTTAACCATTATTTATTTTCATGGCATAGGGGCGAACGAACAGACGAATCGCCTGATGAAAAGCGACTACGGACAACTACAACACCAGAGGAGTGAGAGGAGTTAGAAAGAGTTACAACTCACACGTACGTTGCCGGCCTCTCAAAAAAGGAATACTTTTCATGAAGGTTTGCAGGTCATAATCCTGAAATACCGTTGGCGACAGTTCATTCCAAATTTTTATTGTGCTCGGCAGAAAACTCCCGGAAAAGCACACGGTTGAAGCACAGGGGCGACACTCTTTACAGCATGACAGATGACAGCTCGAGCACCGGCGGATGTAAACCATGTTGACGTAAGCCTTAGGTTGACACGAAATAATTTGAAACGTCGCGTCAGACAAATCTATCATGGATATTATGAAATGATATCGTCAACAGGCTACTTGGCCTTGTTTTTATTTAAGTCCTCGCTTCATAATTGTGTCATTAGACAAAAAAGAAAAATATTACATTATTTTGAAACCTAAAAACCTACAAAAAACATATTTAAAAAATACACTTTTTAAAAACCGCCGAAAACACAATTCGCCATGTTGGTTGATACATTATTATCTGTGCTGTGACATTCATACTAGTACAATTTGTAGTCTGTGTCCGCTCAGACAAAATGGCGGTGTGACGTTCCGTTTGAAGTTTTGACATAAATAACTTTAATTTATCATGTCATGAACTATTTATTTACAGAAACACGTTCCGTTTCACTACTACGTATGTGTTTAGGTGTGTTTGTGTCGTCACCCGGAAATTACTTCGAGGTGTTTTCATCAGTAGAAATTAAAAACCAAGAATACATATTTTTAAATAAACTTAATTTATCAATCTTATGTTTTTAATTTATGATCTCGCTAGAATACGTTTTCTTAAGCCAAGTACTAAAAGAAATATTCAAGAAATTAAATATGAGTCAAGTGGCCTACTATGTCAAAGCACAAAATGACCAGCGGCCAGCCCAATGAGCTAAAGTCCAGGCTAGGAAAAAATTTCCTCCCCGCCCCGCGCATTCGCCCCGCCACGCACACACAGCCGCGAGCTATCATTTGTGTAAATCGATGGAATGACGATTCTTTACATTGGTAATATATAATTCTTTGGTTGAAGACTGTCAGTCATCTATACGCTGCCGCTGTTCTATATATTATGTTAATACGACCACATTATTATATCATTATGTTTGTTGGATCTGAAATAAATATTACTAATTAATGGGGATGTGAGTGTTACCAAGTGAAAAAGTTTAAAGGCTGCCACAGACGAGAGGCCGATCGTTTCAGTTAGAACTGACGTCAGTTCGGCCTGAACGGATTGAAGCGATACAAAATCGCATCTGGTTTGCCACGAGCTTCGGTCGTGTTTTTAGGGTTCCGTAATACTTAAGGAACCCTTATAGTTTCGCTCTGTCCGTCCGTCTGTCTGTCTGTCTGTCCACTCTCCTAGCTTCTGTAATAACTTTATGATAAAAACTTTTGAATTAATTCAAAGAAAACCTATTGCTCGTTGATAGTTATGGAACCCTCCTTAGAAATGTCGTGACCTGGCCTGGCGTTTAGCGATTAATTTCTCTTCGATATTTTTGTGTACTGTATTTCAGAAGGTATCTGGCGTCGCCAGGTGAATATGCAGTAATAATTAGATGAAATGGTGGTGGGAAGGAGATACGCTTACTGAACCAGCTTCGGAGCGGGGCGTCTGCAGCTGGAGTCCTCGTCTCTTCCTTCTGTTCACAACACTTTAGTCTTTCCAGAATTCTTATCACGTTCCTATAGGAATATATCTCACTTTCGAGGGCGGGAATTAGTAGCGGAAAAGTCTAAATAACACACGCGGTGTCGGCCATCGCACACGCACTCTCCGCGACGACTTGCAATGTACTCCTCGTGTATCTTCGTATTTCTTCGGTTTGCGTCGGAGAGGAAAAGGAGGGGAAATACTGCTTATCTATTGATATTATGAGATGCCATTCATAGTGGCGTTCGACGCTCATAGATGGCGCTACCACTCTTCGTTAGGTTATTATTTTATTTATTAATTGTATTTTGCTGCAACTGTAGTCACGCTATCGACGAAACCGAATTATTGTGCCATAC
This sequence comes from Phengaris alcon alcon, assembly GCA_037179445.1. Lineage (NCBI taxonomy): Eukaryota > Metazoa > Arthropoda > Insecta > Lepidoptera > Lycaenidae > Phengaris > Phengaris alcon. The sequence goes on along the minus strand of JAYRCH010000175.1, from coordinate 281,299 downwards.
ATTTTTCCAGTAATGATTGTTATAGAAATATGTTATAGAATTAATTTCTCTTTGTTTTATACTAATAGTCTTTAGATTTATCACCCATAGTGGTGCTAAAGTTTTAAATACTTCAATGAACTTTAATAAATTTCTTTAGACCACGTGCCATTTTTAGGGTTCCGTACCCAAAGGGTAAAAACAGGACCCTATTACTGAGACTTTGCTGTCCATCCGTCTGTCATCAGGCTGTATCTTAACCTTCTTATACCGTGATAGCTCGACAGTTGAAATTTTCACAATTGATGTAGGTATTTTTAGGCTATTTAGGCTATTTAGGCTAGGCTAGGTATTTGGAGGCTATTGCCGTTATAACAACAAATACTAAAAACAGAATAAAATAAAAATTTAAGGTTCCCATACAACAAACGTGATTTTTTCCGTTTTGTACGGAACCCCTCTTGTTGGTTTGACCGGTTTTATTTTACACTCGGATTTTATTACCGTTCAGTCCATCCGTATAGGTCAGAATTAATGTTGCCATCTTAGTTGTTTTATAAAGTTTTACTACTAAATTTAGTATTTTATTCCTTCTTTAGTAGGAATTTAGTTGTTAGTAGTGGTTTTGTAGAAAATAGCCAGACAGTTATCATAATATGCAAAATGTCATGCTACTATGTGCTATATGACACCTTATCATAATAGCACATAGTAGCAAGCGTCCGTAAGTCGCTTAAAACTACCGATTTAATTTCTATATAACGTAATATACTACTATTTTTTTCATTTTACGGTAAAATCATCATATTTTCAATATACTAAGACTGAAATACAGTGTTTTTTTGTTATTTTATAGGGATTTTTTAAGTTTAGTAGCTTTTTTATAGTTATCGGTACTCTTTTAGTAGTTTTTAGTAGGAAACGACGCGAGTTTAATAGTTTCGCAAAAACAGAGTTGGCAACACTGGAGCGAATTGCTTCATCCGGCCGACTGATGCGATCCCGAAATTGCACACAAATAATACGATTTTGCATCCGTTCAGGCCGAACTGAAGGAAAACCTAACCGTATATGGAGCCCCTAAAAAAATAACATGGCGTGTACAGAGTACACGAGACATAAGAACTTAATTAATTATTTAAATTCTAAAAATACTCTCTTCGTACCTAAAGTACTTCACAAAAAAATTAAATAATAAAATTTGCACACCTAGCGCCATTAAGTTAAGTTGATATGTAAAAAGTACAAGTAGCTTCCTACAGATGGTGCTACATCTATAAACGTATCGTGACGTGACGAGATCTTGAAATTTCACTCTCAACGCCTCCAAAGGAGTTTTACTTCAAAAACCTTTAATCTAAATTACGCTCATTTGTAACAGTCGTAGATATTTTTAGTAACATGATATTAAAACGTTAAACCGGAAATTATACCATATAATCTTCTATTTGTATGTCCTATAATGTATTCTATTTTTTAGTTACCCGTTTAATAGATGATGCCACATCTCGGAAACATTACGATTTTTTGTGTTTCTACAAATATTCATATACTACAAATAGTAGCCGACCTTATTGTCTATTACAAAAAATTACTTGTTTTACTAATATAGGTACTACCTATACCAGTCATTGGTCATAAGGAACATACTTTTTGTATGGTATAAGCCATCTCTACCCAGAGTCCATAGAACATCATGCCTCCATTTAATCTTCTTATATTATATATTAATTTTTTTTATAAAAACTATAACCCGACTGGCGCTGCGGTGGAACATACATACATAGACAGCCAAAATCATTAACCTTCAATATTGGCTTCCGGCTGGCCGTAATCGGGTAAAAATAGATTGCAATTCCAATGTCTCGCTAAAACTGCAGAACGGCTGGATAGATTTGGCTAATGTTGGTCTTGAAATGACTGTGATTGTTCAGGGAAGCTTCAAACGGTGAGAAATATTGGAAAAAAAACTTGAGAGGTGTCAAGGGACACCCGGATGGAACGAATTTCCTTTCGATTAATTAGTGAAGGAATTGTAATACATTTTTATTTTTTTTAAGTTATAATTATATTTTTTATTATTAACAAATATAATGTAATATAAACTTAATCAGTAGGCTCAATTTTAGTAATAATTGAGAGAGAGAGAGAGAGAGAGACAGATAGAGAAACACGCGCACGCCGCACGGCTTACCACTATAGCAAAAAGTGTCGTTACAACTTTTAGTCTTAATTTTTTCCGTCTAGCCCCTTTCGCAACGCGCGATAAGGAATTTCGTCCCAAAAATTGCGAGGGAAGTACAAAAAGAATACTTAACCTGTCAAACATTTAATGTTCGTTTAATCGGTAGCTAAATTAGTTTTAATATGTATTCCAATTCATAGTGAAGACAGATCGAACAGCGTATGTGTCGGGAGCGGGACAGATAGAAATTAGTAAAAAATTATAAAATATTCTAACCCTACTACATCTAATAGGTACTTTCACTTACTAGGCGAAACATAAAGAAAGCGTAATTCCGTACCGTTTTTCCAGAAAGCCATGATTTTATTTCGGTCAAGCCGTAAGTCAGCGCTGTCGTGCCGAAGTATGACTCTCCTACATTAGAAGTTTCTAATAATAATATTTCGTAATATAAAATTCAGATTTAGACAATAAAATATTATTAATAAAAGTAGCAAAAAAGCAAATAAAAGTGATCAGGTTAAAGGGTTGGATGGCCTGTACAATTTTAATTAAATTACGATTTCTACTATCACTTTTTAACCTAAAACACATCCTAACATAATAATGTAAACATTATTATGTCCTAACATAATAACCTAACATATAATCCTAACATAATAATGTAAACTTTATTATTCTAAAAGTATGTTTTTTAACAATATTATTAATTATTTTAACTCACAATATTATAACTAACATTATATTTAATATCCCTTATATTTATAATTAAACATAAACAATACTGCCGCATAACAAAGTATAAATACCCAATAACAGGTATAGATAATACGAAACATAATAGTACTTTGTGCATTTATTAAATTTTATCAATGGCTAATGGCGCCTTGGGACGTGACCCACAGAATATTTAATATTATTATATTCTGAACATCTGAAGGACGATTATGCTAATTAAATCCTGCAATAATACAGTTACAATCCAGTTCCGGTATGTTAAAACTGCAAAATGGTATTCTCATACGCGTCAAACCAACGTCAAACCCGTTTTCATTGGTTCAAACTCCAAAAATGAGTATTTATGGTATCAATACGATTCATTTATAATTCAGTAAAAGTAAAAAAAAAGTAAGTTATATAATAATAATGTTTTACAATAATAAAATAAAAGGATTAGCATTGCCATCCAGCGAGGAAACTCTTTGAACCTTCTAGGTACTCTGCCTGGTGGGGACGGACGACCTGGGAGATTTTTTTTTTGTAACTTTTTAACTTTTATTCATCTACTACTACTACTATTCATCATTCATACTAGTATTCATTTTGTAAATATTTTAAGTAGTTAGGTACAGTTATTAACATTATAATTGCTAGCTTTTGAACTATTAATTGAAAGTAAGTCAATTAAAAGTGGGGTTCAGTTGTCGCCTCATACTGTACATCGCATAGCTTAGGTATAGCAACCAAACTATCTTATGATGTACTTGGCGCATTGTTCCTGCTGCGTCGTGGATGTGTAATTGTGTATTATATAAGGTTCGGTAAAATCAATTACGGATATTTTGGGCATATGATCTACTGCTTATGTATAGACGTTTAGGCAGAAAAATATCCGTTTTTTTATATAAAATCAGGGGGCAAACGAGCGAACGGATCACGAGCGAAAACGATTACCGTCTCCCATGGACTCCCGCAACATCAGAGGAGTTGCAAGTGCGTTGCCGGCCTTTTAGGAGGGAATAAGCTCCCTTCTTGAACGTTTGCAGGTTGCAATGGTCCGGAAATATAGCTGGTGACAGTTCATTCCAGAGTTTTACTGCGCGTGGCAGAAAGCTCCGGGTAAAGCGCACGGTGGAGGACTGCCACTCATCAAGGTGATGAGGATGATAAATATTTTGTCACTTGGAACGGTGGCGAAAAGTTGCAGCAGGTATAAGTCCGAACAATTCCTCGGAGCACTCCCCGTAATATAACCGATAGAGGATGCAGATCGATGCTACATCTCTACGTAGCTCTAAGAAGCTAAGCCTGTTTGAAACACTAATGGCAGTCGACAATTCGAGCGGCAATTGAACAAACCAAAATTGATAACCAAATCTTATAATATGTAATAAAAATCTTAAATATAAATATAATAATATAAAAGAGTATTAATTAATATTATATTTCCGTTGTCTGGTACCCGTAGCACAAGTTCTTCGAGAACTTACCACGGGACCAGCCCCCTTACTACTGACACAATCGAGAATCGAATCAGTTCGATCTCAATAGCTTTTGATACTCCCGACACCTACACTAGCGCACGATCGTGCGGTGGCTCAATTTGTAACTAACGTGGATCGAGTAGTTCGTTAGATCGTAACTTTTGGTACTCCCGATGAAATCAATCGACTGAGAATCGAATAGCAGGATTGAAAACAAACGTCAAATTACACGATAGCTAAAGAGGTCTCATTTACAGTATTGAGTTTGCTTGTTTTAGTGTATTTTAACTAAATTACGTTATTTTATTGGAGTATTGCACCATTATTTAATGTTATTGAATACACGTTCGGGAAATGCCAAATTTACGAAGAATCACCAACTTCAACACATTAGCAATGGACATGGATTGTGAGTAATTTCGATGCAATTATCGCCTTAACAATGATTTATTTGACGTATGAGTCGCAGATTTAACTACTCATATGAAGAAACCGACTCATTGAAATTATATCACCGTTATGTGTAAAGTTATTTAAAACCTTTACGCATTTGTTTACACATTTAGCCGCAAATTCATGTATAATATTTTCACTTAAGACAAGGACTAACACAAATTAAGACTACATAATATGATCTATATTAACGTATCATTTGAAGACTTCGTTTGTCTCAATTTGTCTTTGAATAAACAAAGTCAATAAATAGTTATAAAAAGTCGTATGTTGATATTGTTACTATGCTCGGGTTTTCTAAATGTAAACAATAAATAAATTAAATAAAAATTTTTTTTAATGTTAAACGGTTTTATTACAATAAAAATAATGTAGGTAATGTACTAAAACCTAAAAAATAATTCGGTAAGACCTAGCTACCAGATCGCACCAATCTTCTTATCAATCTGGGGTATTTATCAGACAAATAATAAAATCGTTGGGTGCGTGAAACTATTATATATTAACTCTAGATACGCAACGCCCAACGATTGTATTATTTGTCTGATCAATACCCCAGATTGATGAGAAAATTGGTGCGATCTGGTAGCTAGGACTTACCGAATTATTTTTTAGCTTTTAGTACATTACCTACATTATTTTTATTGTAATAAAACCGTTTAACATAAAAATATTTTTTTATTTAATTTATTTTCAAGTTTTTAGTTTTGTTGCTATTTATTTTTTCAGAATGAGCTCTATTCATCTTCGTCTTCTTCTTTGTGGCGGCGGCCATCTTGAATTTTATTTTTTATAGTGAGCTCTATTCTACCAATAAAGCCCTTTCATTTGATACCCATATATAGGTTGTTGTGAAGTAATATGTAATCCGCCATTTTTTATCGGCGGCCATTTTGGATTTACAGTCATAATTTTTTATTATTATTGTATTGTCATCAAGATTAAGAGTGGGTACCAAATATCAGCTCGATCTGGTGTCAGGAAGGGGGTAAAATTCCAATTACTAAATTTGACCCAAACAAATAAATAAATAAACTGGCCAAGCTAAATAAAACCGTTTAATAAAAAACTAATTTGTTATTGTATTATTTACATTAAATATACCACTTATATTTTCACCAAAATTAACAATTGCTACTACCTTTTTACAATACTACCAATTACCTATTTAAGGCCAGTTATTATAGTTGAATGTGTTTTGTGCACAACAGTTGAGTTTTGCTGTCAAAATAAATCAAAATATGCATTTGACATTTGACAGAATGTCAAAGATTATAAACAGGAATTTCAAAACTATTATTTATTGTCGGTTTTTTTTAGAAAAATAACTCTGTAGACGTGATGTCAGCAACCGGATACGACGACAAGACACGATCTCAACGCGATCTTGATTTCGACTCGATTTTGTTCGGGAGTACGCATCAGGATCGAAACTGAATCAAAATCAACATCGGATCAGACTCGTAAATCTAAATCGTATCAGTTTCGGGAGTGAGGCCCCAGATTGAAGTGGAGTGAAAGCCACCATATTATATATTATTACATACAAAATAATCGCTTAAACTCTATTCAGATCCAATTTTATTTTAACATAAACATAAGTGGCCACGCGGGCCACCTTGTCTGGCGATTAGCGAGTAATTTCTCTTCGATATTTTTGTGGACTGTATTTCAGAAGGTATCTGGCGTCGCCAGGTGAATATGCAGTAATAATTAGATGAAAATATGGAAAGGTAAAAGGAAGATACGCTTGCCGAACTAGCTTCTGTGAAGGGCGTCTGCAGCTGGAGTTTTCGTCTCTTTCTTCTGCTCACAACACTTTAGTCTTTCCAGAATTCTTATCGCGTTTCTATAGGAATATATCTCACTTTCGTGGGCGGGAATTAGTAGCTGAAAAGTCTAATAACACGCGGCGTCGGCCATCGCACACGCTGGACTCTCGACGCGTACTCGTTGCAATGTACTCCCTCGCGTATCTTCGCATTTATTCGGTTAGCGTCGGAGAGGGAAGGGGGGTGGAATACTGCTTATCGATATTATGAGATGACATTCATAGTGGCGTTCGACGCTCATAGATGGCGCTACCAATAAGGATTAAATTCTCGCTTCGGTACGAATGGGCCGGCTCGATCGGGTAAATGCCACGGCCTCACAGAAAACCGGCGTGAAATAACGCTTGCCTTGTGTTACGCCGAGTGAGTGAGGTTACCGAATGCCCAAGTGCGCAACACCTGAGGAGTTATAAGTGTAACTCCTCTGGTGTTGCGAGTGTTAGTTTACTAAAGGAGGTTGTAGCATCATGGCTTATACGTGGCATGTGCACAATATTTTAACTTTTTAACTATGGAGGAAGTAAATATATATTATAAGCAATTGAGAAATCTATTAGTGTCACATATTTTATTCGACGAGCTATTTTTATGATTATTAAATATAAGATTTTGGCGAGAATCATGCTACCTTCCGCATAAGGTGCATACATCACAAGTATTTCATATTAAGTTTTTCTTTAAAAAGTTCACGTCAATAATAACTTCTCCCCAGTACCTACATGGTACAAATTATAAATTAATTCTAATTTTAAAATAAAATCTTTATAGATTTGACCTTTATTTTAATAAAATACTTGACATCTGTATATTCACAAAAAACGTGAAACATAATAATTTGAATAAACTTGGAATCAGCCGATAACCACGTGCTTAAAATATTTTATTCACAAACGAGTTATTCGTTACGTTCAACGCTCGGCCCAAGTAAAAAAGTGAAGAGATTTGTCAAACCAACATTTAGGCCCGTTTTTTATATATGAGAGTAGTGCGCGTGTACGTGTGACAACTGCTCATGTGTATGCGTGCAACTATAATATAATCACACTGCGAGGCGTAGTTTAAACCGGCCTCACTGTAGAATCGCAACACTTTTTTATTTGGTCTGAGGTTCTACGCAGGTAATTTGTCACTATGTTGTGATTAGTCTGTAATTAAATGTTAATAAAATATCATCATCATGACCGACTGGTGAGGATAAAAATATTGTAGGTCACAATTCACAACTTTGTTATTGCTAAAGCTCGGACATCGCTTAATGTAGGCAGGAGCTGTAAACACTGTTAAACTGAACTTGCGCTAACTGGTAACGCGTCTTTATAACAAGCACACACTGATAATTATTATTACTGTGATCCCATCCCAGACGAGTGATTTCTGGGATCCCGGCTGATCTCTGCGATACCGGACGAGTGATGCCTGGGATCCCGGCTGATCTCTGCGATACCGGACGAGTGATCCCCGGGTTCCCGGCCGATCTCTGCGATACCGGACGAGTGATCCCTGGGATCCCGGCCGATCTCTGCGATACCGGACTAGTGATCCCTGGGACCCCGGCCAATCTCTGCGACACCGGACGAGTGATCCCTGGGATCCCGGCCGATCTCTGCGATAGCGGATGAGTAATAACTGGGATCCCGGCAGATCTTTGCAATACCGGACGAGTGATCCCGGACGTCCGGTAAAAAAATATTACATTATTTTCAAACCGCCGAAAACATTATTCGCCATGTTGGTTGATAGATTATCTGTAATTTGACGTATGAACTAGTACAATTTGTAATCTGTGATATAGTCCGCTCAGACAAAATGGCGGTGTGACGTTCCGTTTGACGTTTTGACTTGACTAACTTTAAAATATGTCATGAACTATTTATTTACAGAAACACGTTCCGTTTCACTACAATGTGTGTGTTTAGTGTATTTGTTACGTCACATCCTTGCCGGAAGTTACTTCGAGGTGTTTTCATCAGTAGAAATTAAAAAAATACATCTTGTTAAATCAGCTTTATTTCGTTTTTAATTTATGGTATCGCTAGAATGAGTTTTCTTTAGCCAAGTAGTAAAGGAAATACTCCTTTAATGTATGAAATTAAATATGAGTCAAGTAGTCCATTCGTTCCTTATGTTTTAACATAGTCAAATAATCTAATACACTTTGCCGCCATAATAAGGAAACTAAAATAAAATTATCGTAATTGTTTATTACAGAACCCTTTCTGGTGACCCTCACACCGACCGGTCCGTGACACTTGACCTATGAACTATCTACTAAAGTACCACGAATATTGTAGTACACACTACAATATTCGTGTCTTACGTTATTCGTAAACGTCTTTATATCAAAGTAGCTTTTGCCACAAACTTATGTGTCAATTCACACCGAAACGAAACGATACCCAACATGGCGCTGCATTTTTATTAAGATTTTCTTTATTCGGAATTCATTGAAGAATTTAACTTCATTAATAACACAAGAAAATTTACTTTTTATTGTAAGAGTTCGCGAATGTCAAGTTGCAGCAAGCGCGTGTGCATTGTGCAGTATATGACTGATGTCATATGAAACTTGTATCTTTTTGTGTAGTCCAATTTTGAATGCAGAAGAAAGCAGCGCCGCGTCGCATCATGTGTCGTCGATGTGAACTAATCCTAAGGTTATTTTCTGGTTAGGTCCAATTTTAGAAAAAAAAGGTATTACTTTATTGCACTATATTATGTTTGATTGTTCTCCTTCTTTACGTTAATATTTATTCTTTACGTTTAATTGGACCTTAAGACAGTATACAGGGTATATTTTTCAATTGGGCATGGTAGGCGATATTCGAAACTATTGGGAATTGCCAAAAAATACTGAAAGAGATTGCTAGCTCTATTTTGATAAGAGATATTTGATAAATCAATTTCCCCAAAAATATACACCCTGTTAAATTTCACAATTTGATAGTTTGCTAAAAAGAAACAAATCCTGGAAATTTGGGAAAGTTAAGGAAATGGTTGGATAGATCGGTTTATTAAGGCCCATTTTCCAATAGATCTATATTATTTATTAATAGGACAGGTATTATTGAGCTAAATAAAAGTTTATATAGCGTCAAGGTCTAATTCTTCGCCTGTTATGAGAAACCTTGTTAAAACAGCATATAGTTATATACGTTTCTTCAAAATATGAAGCAATTTGTTCAAATAAAACATTTTCCTTAAGTTTGCCGTACATCATAATTTTCCAGAATTTGCCCTTTAGCAACACAGTCACACGGTGAAATAACACAGGGTGTGTATTTCCCATCACTCCGTTTGCGGCACTGAGTGACGATTTACGGGACTCACTTAACATTTAATTAAGTAATTTCGATCTTGTAGACAAATATCTTTTCCATGGCCATGCATCTGGCACACTGGTCAAGCTGTTTGGCAAACGGTTAACAGAAGTACACAAAGGAAGGAAGCTCAGGCATCGGAAAGTGCTACGCTTACTATGCTTGAAAATTTAGCGTAATGCTGTAACTGAAATGTTAATCTAGATTCCAGGCCATTATTATAAAAGTGCAGAACTACCTACTGAATAACGTAAAAATAATAATTAATATTAATAATAATTAATTTCAATAAAATAATAAGACTTTAATCTGTTCAGGATTATTATAGGAATGATGGTTAGGACTTATATTCAATGGTTTGTCTCATCTCACGCTAACTTGTGTTGAGACAGACCATTGGTTAAGGAATGCTACATTGTGATTAGGCACACACTATTTGTATAAATAACGTGTTAAATATCGAAAAATATAAAAAGTTTGTCTGAAGGTAATTTAAATTTGTTTAAGTCGTTAGGTATTTTGTGACCTAAACACCTAACTTGTTGTTTTGTTTTCATAATTTATAGCCGATCGATTTAAAGTTGAAACATTTTTATGTTAATTTTTTCGGAAACTTAATTCGTCTGTGGCATTTCGATACACATCGTAAAAATAATAATATGTTAATAGCAAAAAGGTCTTCTAGGTTATTCTGCTTATTAGCACTTCACTAACAAATTCATCATCATTATCAGTAGTAGGTTAGCATTTTTACAGGAACAAAAAATACATCGCTATTTTGCATTGCATTGCTTTAGTTAGAGAGCTCTTGCTCTTGGTAAATAGGTCTTCCTTTTTTAATTTAATTTTAATATAAAAAACATAGATAAAAAATTGAGATAATTAGATGCCTCCTGCTAGGTATTGATATTTAGAAAGGCATTAGAAAAAAAGGTTTTTCATAGACTTTATAGTCTAGTTTCAAAAATAATCATAGACAAATTCTTAGAATAATTTAAATTATCATAATATTGATTTGTTTCACAGGTACCTACTTATTCCTACACAGAAAAGAAAAAACAAATGAAAGTATAAAATAACTGTACAACATTTATTTATGCTCTGTTCATTAATTAAAACTAATAAAAACAAACAAAACATAAAATTCCAAATCGATATAGGCCAGGGGTTATCACTTAGTTCTTCTTGGCGAGGTACTCAACGGGGACGGGGGCGGGGTGGTTGCGGATGTACTCCAGACTGCGGAGGATCAGCTCTGGTACTGGGGGAGCGACGGGGATGGAGTCACCCTGTGAAAAAAAAAGAACAAATTTAGCATAAAATTAAAAAAAATCACCACGCTATACACGCGTGATAGACAAACAATGTTTTCCTCCTAGTCTATAAATCAGTAATCCAAAAGCGGCTGCCTGAACTGACTGAAGATAAATGGCATTGACTGGGCAGTCATGTGTCAGATTTTTCTCAGAAGTAAAAGCTCATAGCTGTTTAAGCCAATTTAGTGACTGGTCTTTTTTAGTGACCTATGTCTTATTCACCTTTTAAGGTCATAATATAAGATATACGACAAGGTGAAAAATATATCAAAATCGCTTCAGCAGTTTCGTAGTTACCCGGATAAAGAACGTGGCATTAGATTTTAATAAGACTTATTTTTATTATAATAAGTCTTTCCTATGTCGTCATCTCCTTATTTGGTATGCAAATGTCGTCTTCTTATTTGTACATAAATTATGTATTGAATTATTAACATTCAAAGATCAAGGTCAAATGGATTTCCTTTCACGCCTATTTTTGTTTTTTAACGTCGATCGATTTCACAGGTTTAAACTTTATAGTAGTAGCTTCTTATGTTATATAGCTGTTTATGTTTGAACTATCCTGGCTAATATGTAAAACCTAACTCAAATAATTGTCCAATATGCAATTTTACATGCTATTTAAACCACTATGTATTGACTTGCTTGAGTAAGAAATGTTCACACTTACTTGGGCTTGGTAACCGTCCTCGTTGGCAACCCAGGTCAGTTTTTTCGGGGGAGGTGTAGCTGACGGAGCCACGGACTTCCAAGGCGGGGTATTCCTGGAATCAGATAATAATATTAATTTTGGACTGGCTGATGATTATGATGATGTTTTTTAGATTGCATCATGATCTCCGATACTCGACTCTCTTTTAGATAGATGAAAATAACTAACATCGAAAGAAGAATTGGAAATTGAAAAATATCCTACTGTAGATCTAGTCGCCGCATGAACAGATTGCTTTACACGATGTTTCACGTTAAGCCATCATAAAACTTTTAATAAAAGTGTACACCTCACAGTACCTGGGCTGTGCTTTTTTGGTGTTGTGTTCAGGATAACTGCAATCAGACAAATGGTCTGCCTCGAATGACAAAAAACAATGTAGAGGCAGATGTTTGCTCCAAATTAGAAAGTAGGTTTTACTTACAGAGTTGACGTTCTTGAAGACACCTTCGGATTGCTCAACGATGCCGTTGCCGGTCTCGATGGCGTGGTGGAAGGAGGAACCGTCGGGGCTGGCCTCGTTGTCGTAACGGAGGATGGGGGCATCAGCCTCCACGCTGCGGTAGACGGGCACCTCAGCGGCGATGGCCCAAGCCACGATGACGGCGAGGACGGCGAAGAATTTCTGGAAAGATCGAATAATAAGATGTATGATGACAGTTTTCTAGAAAAAAATATTAATAATATGGATGCTGATGCAAATTCTAATACTAAATGCAAAGAAAAATCTGCAAATTTCGTCAAGATGGATGCTGATGCTAATTCTCATGCTAATTGCTAAGGAACATCTGGAAAGTTCGATAAGCAAGATAGTTGAAATTGGTTGGATGGTTTAAAAGAAAATTTCTGAAAAGATCGATGATAATTTTAATTAAATCAAAAAAGGATACTGCTTAGTATCCAAACTAGTTTTTTCATTTTAATAATATTGATGTCACACAAAACTGGTTCATGCTAAGGTCGAAACTTATGTTGCTAAGTCATCGAGTCCTTGAGTTAGTGGGTACCTATAGCCTTTATTATGAGTTAGTGTCGCTGCTTTTAAACCTAGAGATAAACCATCTCATCATCAGTGAGTGGCAAACATCTTAAATATTTCCAGTAATTTTGTTCTCCTAGAACTAATGCTGATTAATTCGCGACAATAAAAAGAAAAGATTATTAATCCTATTTCCCATATGAACTAAAAATTTTAATCCCTTTCCTATATTTGAACATTTGATTTTTTAAATCTAATTTGTACTAAGTATACAATTCATACAAAAGTTTTAAGCTGTGATTTAAAAAATATATCTATTTTTAATCTTTATTCATTTTTTTTAATTTTGAGGAATATAATTTAAAAAGCCCTTTTCTTACCATGTCGCTTGTTGGGTTTTCAGAGGCCGACTACAGTCTGTTGAATGAAGTTTTTTTTTTTTTTTTTCGAACGGGTCTATGCTAAGGGTCGGGTTAAGACCGCTGTAGCTAAGTCGGACTATAACTAGCCTGGTGGCTAGTTTGTTTGGTGGTAGACGATGGGAGGGTTTGACCCTCCCTAACATCACCCGGGTGATGTTCAAACCGGATATTGGGGACAGCTACGGATTAAGAGCTATTATTATGACAGGGGAGACGCGGGTCTCTCCTGCTGAGGGGTCCGACCCCTTCCTCACTCGCTGATGAGTGAGGTTGCTCGCGCGCGGTAGCAGAGACTAGCGGCGTGCGAGTTAACGCGATAGAGGAGCTCTCGATTTGGTCGATATCGGTACTGAGAGGGCCGTCCCTCTCCCCTTCCTCGTACGGTCGGGATGACTCGCGCGCGTAAGTCCTAATGTCGATGAGGTTCGCGGTATTGGTAGAGCTCTCTATATCAATATCGCGGTCGCGGACACTATTTAGGAGTGTACCTAGACTACTGGGATGCGAACTCGAACTCGGGTTCGGGTCCGGTCCCGTGTTAGGGTCGGTCTGTACGTCTGTACGTGTTGTCGTGTCGGATGTGGGACCTCGGGGTAGGCGCCGGCGTCGACCCCGGTGCGATGCTAGCGACGCGGGTGCGTGTGGTTTGTGTTTACGTAACTGTACACAGTACGTTACGTATTTTGTGATCGGGTCAACGGGATCGGCTAAGATATGCTTAGGCCGTTTGTGCGGGTGTCGGAAAGTCAGTGCGTCGTGGTTATAGTCCAGTGCCTTTTTGATAAGGGGGTTTGGGTGATTTTTGCCTTTATCAAAGAATCTCTCTACGAGTTCCTTGATATAGGCTTTAATAGTGATGAGTTCGCAGTCCCTATGCAAGTCGATGTTACGCATGTACCAGGGGGCGCCTGTTGCCATGCGTAGAAACCGGTTCTGGACTCTTTGCAAACGGTCCATTTGAGACTCGCTTATCTGTGCGAAAGAGACGCACGCATAAGTGAGTATCGTTCTAATGCAAACCTTATATAATGTAAGCTTATGTCTTAAGGACATTTTGCTTCGCGAATTAAGTAGCGGATATAATTTGTAGAGTACAAATTTCGCTTTACGTAATGTGTTACTGATGTGAATCGAAAACGTCATCGACTTGCCTAGTACTACGCCTAAATATTTGACCTGAGAGACCTCAGGGATAATGTTGCCGTGCAGGCTAATAGGGCTCATTACTTTACGGGGGCAATTACGCCTCGCTGTCCTATTACCATTGAATTGAATGGCGTGACTTTTATCGGGATTGACTTCTATTCTCCACTTGGAGAACCAATTACCGAGAGCGGTAACTGACTCCTGGAGGACTTTAGACGCGGTACGGGCACGTGTGTTTGAATAATAAAGGGCTGTGTCGTCCGCGAACATAGCTAATTGCACCTTAGCGTGTTTGGGGATGTCACTAGTGTACAGGTTGTATAGGGAGGGCGAGAGGACCGAGCCCTGCGGTACTCCCGCCTCCATATATCTTGGCGACGACAGTGCGCCTTCTACGCGGAAATGAAATTTACGATTTTTTAAAAAGTTACTAATTAGTAAAACGAGATAGTCGGGTATTTCCATTTGATAGAGTTTGTATAACAGTCCGTTATGCCAAATTTTATCAAAAGCTTTTGCAATGTCAAAGAATACGGCGTATGTCGTCTTCCTGTCGTTTTTGCTAGATAATATGTACTCCGTTAAGCGGTGTACTTGAGCGGGACAGCTGTGCATTTCGCGGAAGGCGAACTTCTCGTCTGGAAGGAGTTTTTTGTCGGTTATGACGTCATTAAGGCGCCTTTTAATAACTCTTTCATAGACTTTACCAAGGGAGCTAATGAGACTTATTGGGCGGTAGCTACCAGGCACCTTCCGGGGTTTCCCCGGTTTGTGGATACCTATGACAATAGCTACTTTCCAAATGTCTGGGAATGAATATCCTACTAAGAGAACGTTAAAGATGTTCACTAGGAGTTGAATTAGCTCGGACGGTAACATTTTAAGTGTTTTGTTTGAAATACCGTCGAGGCCTGGGGCCTTTTTGGCATTCATACACTTAATAATGTCATTGACCTCCTCCGAGTCCACCATCCTCACCCTATCTACATCAGGTGGCCTCGAGAGTCGGCTGTTGACCTCGCTATTTACTAAGCTAAGGTGCACGGGATCAATCGGGAGAGTACTCGGCCGGCACTGTTGTTCAAAATTATCAGCTAGGCACTCGGCCTTGTCTTCGAATGCAGGAGGACGGTTAGGTCTATCTAACGGAGGCATATCGCTCTCCGTGTTGTTTTTGAGGGCCTTCGCGAGTGGCCAGTACGCCACGTGAGACGGTTCTAAATCACTGAGAAGTCGATCCCAACTCTCGGCTTTGTGTTGTTTGATTTTAAACTTAACTTCCCTCTCGTAGTGACGGAGGGCTTTCCTCCACTCTTCCGACGGGTAGCGATCATATGTGCGCTTAGCCGCATTACGGAGTCTGATGGACTCCCTTATGTCCTCAGGGAGGGGCCAACGGCCCTTGGGGGTCGTTGGCACCTCCCTAGATGAGTTCTCTATGGTCGCTACCAGGTGGTCGGTCAAGTGGGAGGCGGCCTCTATGGCTGTCTCTTTACTATCTATAATATCGGGGATTTTATCTAAGTGGCTAGAATGAAGGACTTTGATGTTTTCCGCTAATGACTTATAATCTACTATCTTCCTAGTACTAGAATTATTGGGGTAAAGACTACCAAGTGTAATCGTAACCGGTCTGTGGTCCGAGTTAAGCTCGTGGAGAGTCTCAATATAGATATTGAGAGAAACATTTTTAACTAAGGCTATGTCTATCGTACTAGGATCGCGTATGACACCGTTGATGTTTTCATTGGTGTCATAGCGAGTGGGGTCGGTGGGAGCTAATAGTGCAAAATTTAAAGTGTCGGTTAAACTACAAAGGATGGTGCCGTTTCTATTGTTATGAACATTGCCCCACTCGGTGTGTTTGCAATTAAAGTCGCCGGCAATGATAACAGCGTTACCTAAATTGAATAGCGCCTGTAGGTCACTTGAATGGAGTTCTTTGTTGCACGCTAAGTACGCGCTTACTATAACAATGGGTCCGTGACCGGACATACTAATATGGCAAACAGATGTTTCTAAAGTTAACAATGGCGGTGGCTCTAGGGGAATACAATGTAGAGATTTTTTATAGAAGATAAGAGTACCTCCGAGACGGGATCGAGTTCTATCGTTTCTGACTATTTTGTAGTTAGCTATTTTAGGGCTCCTCATACTAGGTTTTAAAAAAGTCTCCTGCACTAGAAGAATGTCGACATTTTGGCTGCTTACAAAATCGCGAATTTCGCTAATGTTATTCCTAATGCCGTTCGTGTTGAACGACACTACGCGTAACGAGTGCGGCTTTGTCCTTCCCGAGGGCTCCATTAATTACCGTTTGTGGAGAGGGCCTTGATCTGACGGATCAAGACCTGATGGTCTGACAAAGCTTGGATGCGGTCTGTGGCCGATCCTTTTAGCTTTGTCGCTAAAATAGAAAGCTCCATCGGGTCAATAGGCCCGATGTTACTTAAGAACTGCTGGACGAAAGAGAGGTCTGCAGTGAAGCTGGGAGTCGGAGGGGGCGTGGCCTTAGGCGCTACGGGCGCGGAGGGCATGGCCTTACTGGGGAGAGCGGGGGAAACCGCTAACTCCGAACTACGTGTCTGCGCGGGCTTGAACCATGCAGATTGGGAGGGTAGGGGGGCAGCGACGAATCTCTGTTTGGGGGGGGCACTTTTTGTCTGCGGTGCACTGCGCTTTTTTACTTTGGGTGCTTTTTTGCACCCTCTATAATTGCGGGGTGTCTTTTAGACTTACAGAGAACACAGCTGGGGGGTTCGGACTCCTCAGCTGGGCTCTTTCGGAGACAGTCAGAGGTGCCGTGGTCACCGAGGCACTTGACGCAACGCGGCCTAGCTTGACAATTCCGTGCCGAGTGCCCGTAAAGTTGGCATCGGTGGCACTGGCCAGGGATGCCCCTTTTACGGGGGGGCTCGACGCGGATGCCCGTAATATGACAGATGGCTCGGATATTGAAGATATCCTTGCCCTCTGGTGTAAGAGGGAGGGTTACTAGTACCATATTGTACTCGTGCTTTTTGACAGGATGGTACATGCGATGTACCTCTAAGGCGGGAAAACCTTCGGACTGGATGTCCATGAGTACCTCTTTTGTGGAGAGGCACTTATCGACTCCTGTAATGACGACGCGCAGAAGGCGCTCGTCTTCAAGGGCATACGTATGGTAGCCTATGTTCTTTGCGCGTAGGAACGCGGTGAGGAGGCGGTGGTCCTCCGACGACTTAACCTGCACTTTGATCCCTATGGGGGTCGTGTGCGCAGAAGAGTATCGAAGCTTTTGCTCGTTTATTGCCGCAGAAATTATATTCCATTTGGCCTTCTCCTGTATGATTACAGGAGGAGGCATTTTTGGCGTACGGACGGCCTGAGGGGCCTGGGAGGCCTGAGGGGCCAGGGAGGCCTGAGAGGCCTGAGATGCCGGAAGGGCCTGGGAGGCCGGAGGGGCCTGGGATGCCAGAGGGGCCTGGGTGGCCAGAGGGGCCTGGGAGGCCGGAGGGGCCGTTGAGGTAACGGGGGTCGCGGAGCCATGAGCCTGCACGGTTTTCCTATTTTTACGGACCGATTTGGTCGGGGAAGATAGGACTGGAGAGGCAGTGCCCTCTGGGCGCTTCCTCTTCTTCGTCTTCTTATATTTGACGGTAGTGAACTCGCCTTGTTCACTACGGTCGGATTCTTGCTCTGAGCAAGACATCTCTGAAGGAGATGATAAGGGCTCTGTTTCGGCCGGAATTAGCGGGGCGTCGCAATCGGGCGACGCCGGTGAGTCTGCTTCGTGCAAGCGCACGAAGCGTTCCCACTTGGACGCGACATCTGGGACTTCTAGTTTCAAAAACTCCAGGAACTTTCTAATTATGGCGTCAGACATAATTAGGAAGTTTATCCTGGGATTGGGATTCTAGTTGAATGAAGATCCAAAATGTCCTTATATACCCAAATAAGAAGATTAGAAACGAATACATTACCTACTCGTTTGGGTATGCCCGTAAATATTATTCATGTTTTTGACATTTTATAAATTAGATACCTATAATCTATATAACATACTTATCAGTGATGAAAGAATAATTAATTACCTATGCTAATGTTTTTGTCGCATAAAATTTCCTTGCTAGTATTATTATTTTAAAAGTGGTTTAAATCGTTACACTGAATTTTGAACCTAAACTATTATATTTCAATTAATCATGGTTAAGGGTTTACCATTTAGTGGAAATTGGTTATTGGCGATTCTTTTTCTTGGACGTCAAGAAACAAAAGGATTTGCGTGCCAAGCTGCTTGCCAAGAGAGTAAATGTGGCATTATTTCTCATGTATGACCCTAATCACAGATATCTAAATAAGGGTCAATTCGCACCGAAAAAAAACGATACGAGACGCGACGCTGCATTTTAAAGATACCTATTCAAAATTGAATTTTATTCATTACACAAGAATTTTATTCATACACGTTTAGGTAATTGTAAGAGCTCGAATGTCAAGTTGCACCGCGCTGCACAGCGCGTGCGCAGTGTATGACTGATGTCATAATATGAAACGTGTATCTTTTTGTGTAGTAAATAAAGTTCACATTTGAATAGCTATCTTAAAAATGCACCACCGCGTCGCGTCGTCTCGTTTCGGTTGGCTAAAATTTTCGGTAGTCTACTACGTTATTAGCAACAAGGTTCGTGTAACGCTTTATTTCGTTCAGATATTTCATAATATAAATTAATGGTTCAGCTTCTAATGCTCTAAATTGATGGCATTAGTAATTAATAAATATCACATGTACAGAAGACCGTTGTCCACTTCTAAACATAGCTCTCCAAGGGATGATATTTTAACCCTGGATTAAAATATCATGCCTTCTCTTTCATAAATACGAAGAACGAGAGATAACATGATATTTAACCCAGGGTTAACTTTAACCCAGATCTGCGCAAGAGGCCCTTAGCAGGCTAAAATCTGTGTAAAAAATTGAGTTACGCATTACAAGGTTCTCCTTAGCAATGATCAAAAATAGAAATATGTATTTTCCACTTGCAGTTCTAGTGTGAATGTATCTTATTGCTATTTATTATTCAAGGACAAATCTTAATTTGCAAATTTATGTATAAATGTAAATTTTTGATCCTATTTATTCAGTATTTTTACCTATATAAGATTGTTTCACGAAATAAAACCTTTTTTTTTGTACAAAAATACTTTAAGGTTTTGGTCGATTTGTTTGACATTTGAAATTAAAATTCGGATATTTTAGAATCTATAATCCAGCTTGGCTCTCGACTCCGAGGTCATGGGTTCGATTCCCGCGTTGGAACAACAAAAAATGTTGTTCCCAAGTTTATTTAGGACAATGCAGGCTGATCTCTTGATTGTCTGGCAAGAAAGATGACCCATGCGTCGGATGGGCATGTAAAAAGACGGTCCTGCAACTGATCTGATCGACATCCGTAGGTTACGAGAGTAAAGAAGGAGAGAGGCTGTTCTCGTGTTCACAGCTTTTATTGTTTTTAGGGTTCAATAATACACAAGGAACCCTTATAGTTTCGCTCTGTCCGTCCGTCTGTCTGTCTGTCTGTCCGCGCTTCTAGCTTCTGTAATTTTAAAATAAAGATTTCATGACTTTTTATTCAAAGTCGACCATTTTCGAGTAATCGGCCTTCAAAGCGGTTTGTAAGTTGCCCCCCCCGCATTTATTTCTAAACTATTAGAGATAGAAGCTTGTAAGTTTCCACGCTGATATACCATGCTAAAAACTCTTTACGAAAATTATTTTGAACAAAATCAGACAGTAAGTTTTGAAGTAATTTGAAAAAAACCTATTACGCGTTAATAGTTACGGAACCCTCCTTAGACATGTCCTGACATGGTTAGGTTAGGTTATTTTTTGTGATGTTGAATTATAACCAGTTTTTGCCTTATACGTATTTAAAGAATGTTTTAAGCTTCATTATTTTTAAATATTTTAATTTGTTTACTGGTTATGTTTTAAATGTTCCTGTTATCAAGTACGTTTTTTTTAACATTTTAAGCGTCTACAAATATAAATGAAGCTAAGGTCATTACAATCTGATTCAATTAATATATTATAAGACGAGAGTGAGGCGAATTTTTGTAGTTGTCGCATTTTTGCTCCCGCTTTGTTGAAAATGTCAAATGCCGCATTCTGAGGTTTTTCGTCGAAATTTTATCTATTCCATAGCGCTTTACATTAACGCGCTTGCGTCATCTTAACAAAAGCGCTATTGAAGTATAAGCTACCGACAAAAACCCTCAGAAACCGGGCAAAATATTTTGTAATGTATGTTAGCGGTATGGCATGGCATGGCGGTGGCGGGTAAATCAGGTGAACAACTATTTTAGTATTTATTTTATGAAATAGAGGGCACGAATCGCTTGATGGAAAGCTATTACCGTCGCCCATGGACACCCGCAACACCGGAGGAGTCGCAAGTGCGGTACCGGCCTTAAATTGTATTTACTCTTCATGTGAGGGTATTACACATCATATAATGCGATAACTGTAAAGCTTGATTTTTATTTATCTCGCCTTCGTATTCTACGAACAATCGGTGAGGCTGTAATTTAATTATTTTTTCGTTTCAGCCATGACATAATATTACATCAGGCCATGACATTATTGATGACCCTTAAGCAACGATTACACGCATTCGTCGTGCAGGATATCAAAAGAAGATAGTTTATGGTTTATTCATTAACTTTGGTACTAATATACAATATTTACACAGCTAATTAACATTTAATGTTGCTGTTATTGTATGTGAAATGACTTTTCCAACGTAACAGCCAAAAGACAGAAATATTGAATAACTATCAGTTGTATAAATATAATTATTACTATTAGGGGCTTATGTTTAATTGGTCTCCATGGAAAGACTTGTTTTATAAAAGTTATCATAAGTTTTTCTTGGACTAGGTAGAAACTTTGCATCGAATATCTTTAGAAATAAAAACTTTGTTCAGTTTATAGAAGATTGGACTATACCTGCATATTATGGCTAGGTGTAGAATGGACCAGACTCATAAAATTTTTAACTAAAGTAAGGCCAACGAGACGAGATAAAAAACGTAAATAAACGGACCGCTACTGAGTTGCATTATGAAAGTGAGTTAATATTATATCTGTCCTTATCACTCGTATGCAATAATGACGACAGTTGGTCGACGACAGCTGTCGTAGCGTGTTTCGTGGTACAGGAAAGCGGCCAGTGCAAAAATAGACATAACACACCACATTACACAGATACTGACTGGACACGGCGGGTTCGCCTTCTACTTGAACAGATTCAAGTTGAAGGAGGACCCGTCGTGTTCATGTCAGCCAGGAGTTGCGGAGACGGTTCCTCACCTGTTACTCGAGTGCCCGATTTTTGCTAGCAGTAGATATGATACTGAGCAAAAATTAGGCATATCAGTGACGGGTGAGAACCTGTCATCCATCCTGGGGGGAAAAAGGAGGGAAATATTCCTGTCCTTTTGCAAGGAAGTCACTGTATATGTAAACAAAATTAATAGTGATAAATTGGTGTGATAATAGTATAAGCTCTAGACATAGGATAACATTGTGATATTAGGATAAATTTGAATGTGTGTGCCGTAGTTTAAATTTTTAGCATATTTTTATTTTGACCTGTGAAATATATTATTTTATTGAATTTTAATCTGAATTATTATACTGATGTTATTTTATTGTACTTGAAAAATTTTAATTGGAGTTTATGTGTTTTTATGGGTTTTTTATATTTATTGGTCTTACAATCATGACCTTTTACAATGTTAAGTTAAATGATGTTATGTATTATCGATGTAATTAAAGTAAGGAAAAAAGAAAAAACTAAAAAATTAAAGAATAAAAACAAAAAAGAAAACAAACAGCCCTGACTACGTTAGGGGGACGAAAAAAAAAAAAAAAAGTTTCGCAGTTGTCAACATTTGGTCCGCCAAACAGTTGTGAACAAGTTCATTCCTGTTTGGATTGCGTTCGAAGTGATACATATTTTTTCGTCTCCGTATTTACTTGGTTTTTTGTTGTTATTATTCCGTTTCGGTTAGTTTTATTTTTGATTTTTGCTGTTATTGTGAGTGCTTAGTTGTTGATTTTAATTATGGAATCACAGCCTAGGCTGACATAAAGGGACACGTAGCTCGCAATAATACTACATTTAAATTTGAAGATGTGAAAAAACTGCTACAAGAGGGGATCCAACGTGTATCTGCTGATAAATGGCGAAATTGTGTGGATCATGTAATAAAAGTCGAGGACAATTTTTATAGCAATATTGACAACATGATTGATAATACAATAGATAGTTTTATCATAAACACAGCTGACTCGGACTCTTCCGAAGAATCATCTTTGTCTAGTACAGACGACAGCGATTAAAATTCGAACTTTATAATAATTTATTCAAATAAAAATGTTTTGAACCCCTGAAAATTTGTTTACATTCTGTATCTCGTCTGGTTGGTCTTACTTTAGTAACAAAGTTAAGCAAATGAAAGAGCATAAGCAAAGGTAATATGGAAGCTTTCGAATTTAGTGCATGACGCGTGAGTGTAATCGAACATTAAGAAACAATGAACGTGGGTCTTAAATAATTAAGATACAATTTGACTCCAAGCGCATCGCGTAGGCAGATACAAAATTACATCTGTACTTATAGAATCTGTAATAATGATAATATACCTATATGGACGCTTCACACCACGTCAATCTGGTCCCGTGGTAAGTATCCGAAGAACCTTTGTTACGGGTACCAGACAACGGAAATATACAGGGTGGGCCATAAATTTTTGCACATTTGAAACATGAATAAAAATAAAACTACTAATATTATTTTATTGATGATTTATTTAACGTAATAAACATTTAAAGCAATTTATTTTTTAAAAATGACATCATCGAGATGTGCCCCGTCTCGTCGCTGGCACTCCTGCAATCGACTACGTAAACTTTGGAAAACTCGTTGACACATGCTGCGAGGAATCGCGGCTATCTCCTCGTGGATGTTTTCTTTCAATTGGGATATGGTCATTGGTTTATTATGGTAAACTCGACTCTTCAGATATCCCCACAAGAAAAAATCGCAAGGTGTAAGGTCTGGGCTTCTTGGAGGCCATGGAATATCACCTCTGCGAGAAATTAATTTGTTTGGAAACATTTCTTTGATCACCGGTAAAGTCACATTTGACGTATGGCGTGTTGCTCCATCTTGTTGCATCCAAGTCCTGCTGTTGTATCCTTCAAATTCATGTAACTGTGGTGTCAAAAACTCTCGCAACATCTTCACGTATTCCACTGAGTTTACAGTTACGTTATTTCCCTGACTGTTTTCAAAGAAATACGGACCGATTATGCCTTTAGCCGATATGGCAGCCCATACAGTCGTTTTAGGTGAATGAAGGGGCTTTTGGTGTTTAAGGCGAGGGTTTTCCGTGCTCCAGTACCGGCAATTGTGCTTATTTACGTGCCCATTGATGTGAAAATGGGCCTCGTCCGTAAACAATACATTCTCAAGGCTAGAGAATCGCTCCAGCATAGTGTCAGCCAATAACTTACGTTGAATGTAATCGTTTGGCTTCATCTCCTGCACAATTTGAAGCTTATACGGGTGTAGTTTAAGGTCCAAATGCAAAATTCGCCGCAGACTAGTTCTTGGTATTGCTAGAGCCGCCGAACGCTTACGCGAAGATGATTCTTGATCGTTCCGTACGGAAATTTCAACTTCCCGAATGTTCTCTTCGCTTCTTCTTGAACGTGGCCGCCCTGTTTGTTTAATATTGGTTGTCGATCCTGTTTGCTCGAACTTGTTGACCCAAGCTTTAATTAAATTAACACTTGGACACTCACTTATACGCTGTAATCCGTATTCAATTCTAAATAGCCGTCGTACAGTAACGTAGGAGTCGTTGTTTTTGTAAAACATTTTTACACAAAAAGCATGCTGTTTTCCCGTGAAGCGTTCCATCGTGACTAAAATTGCATAAACCGGCGCATCATTCCCCGTACCCCGCGCGCCCCTCCCTGTAACGGTTTTTGAGAAATCAAGTGTTGCCATTTGCAAAAATTTATGGCCCACCCTGTATTTAATACTTTTTATACTATACATGATATATTGAAGATTTTTATTATATTATATAATTATACACATATTTAATACACATCCATGACCCAGGAACACGGAAGAACTTTTTGTCCCATCGGCGGGATTCGAACCCGCGACCCCCGGCCAAGAAAATAATCTCCATGTTTTTTTTTTAAATGTCACCACTTACATTTGCCAGTCAGTAAAAAGCTATATGACTGGTAGCGTCTTTATATAACAAACTAGAGTTTTGCACCCACTTCTTTTTACCGACCCCCGGTAAACTGGTATTTAGGGTCAGTTCACACCGCGACGACACGCGACAGCTATTCGGTATTGAACTTCATTCGCTACACAACAAGATACACATTTCATTGCAAGAGCGGCACCTTCGACATTGACTTTCATTGGCTTGACATTCTAACTCTTGAAATGAAACGTGTATCTTGTTGTGTAGTAAACAAATTTCAATTTGAAAAGCTATCTTAAAAATGCAGAGCCTCGTCGCTTATCGTTTCATCTAAGTGTGAATTGACCCTAAGAATTCTCCCGCATAACATTTCAGTACTAGTTAAATTATATTTTATTATTCGTTTGTAAATGAAAAGCTGCAAGAACTTTAACTGTGCTAATTAGTTGGATTAAATTATGAAAGCATTCATAACTATGTAGGTACCAAACCTGCCTACATTTTTTCGATGCTACGAGGGGAGGTCCAAAAGTTCGCGGAATGGAGGGGATGGAGTGGGGATAGGGTAGCTCGCTTAGTGTCATACTAATTGAGCACTCATAATTAGTATATATATAAAATCTCAACCCTATAGCGCCATTCGTTTACGAGTACTCGCCTGCTAAACAAGTCAATCCGGAAGCAAACTGCAACTATGGAGAAAATTGAACATCGCGCTGTGATAAAATTCCTTACCAAGCAAGGAAAAAACGATCAAACCATTTTAAATAAAATAGAAGCCGTTTATGGAGATCAGTGCCCTGGTAAAACAATGGTTTATAAGTGGCATGGACTTTTCAAACATGGTCGAGATTCAATTGAAGACGACCCTCGCTCTGGGCGGCCAGTTGAGGCCACCACATCAGACATCGTCGAAAAAGTCGAAAAACTTGTACTGGAAGACACACGTTTAAAGAAAAAACAATTATCTGCATTTGTTGGAGTATCAGATACAACCATTTTGCGGATCCTGCACGACCACTTGGGCATGACAAAAGTCAGTGCAAGATGGGTGCCGAGAATGCTCACGCCGCTTCAAAAACAGCAGCGCATCGACGCGTCTAAGCACTTTTTGGAGGTGTGTGGAGACAACCCTGTGCAGATTTTGGAGCGGATTGTTACTGGAGATGAAACATGGGTTCATCACTTTGAACCTGAATCAAAACAGGAGTCCATGCAATGGCACAAAAAGGGTACACCACCTCCCAAGAAGTTCAAAGTGTCAGAATCGGCTGGAAAGTTGATGGCCACTGTTTTTTGGGATTGTGAGGGAATATTACTGATTGATTATAAAGAAAAAGGTACCACTATAACCGGAGAATACTACGCCACAATATTGGAAAAGTTAAAGGAGGCAATTAAAGAAAAACGTCGTGGAAAATTGGCCAAGGGTGTGTTGCTTTTGCAAGACAACGCGCCGGTTCACAAGAGCCGAGTTGCCATGGCTGCTCTTCACACACATGGATTCGAACCACTTGTTCACCTACCCTACAGTCCAGACCTGGCCCCTAGCGATTTTTATTTGTTTCCAAATTTAAAAAAAGAGCTAAGGGGAAGGAAATTTTCCGACGATAACGAAGTGAAGGAGGCAATTTCGGCGCATTTTGAGGCCAAAGACAAAAAATATTTTTTCGATGGTTTAGAAAAATTAATCCATAGATCAAATAAATGTATTACACTTAAGGGTGATTATATTGAAAAGGAAAAATAAATTTATTGTTATATTTTATTAACAACCCTTTCATTCCGCGAACTTTTGGACCTCCCCTCGTATAATAAAAACCTAACCAAGAGCATGTCAGGACATGACAGCTAGAATCGCGGACAGACAGACAGACAGACAGACGGACAGACAAAGCGATACTATAAGGGTTCCTTGAATATAACGGAACCTTAAAAAAGGAAAGACTTGTTTGTTTGTTTGCATTTAATAGGCTCCGAAACTACTGGCCCGATTTTGTTGAAATTTGGTACAGATTTAGATTGCTTTAGGATACTTTTTATGGTGTTTATTACTCACGCAAAAACTATTGAACAGATTTCGATGAGATTTGGTGTGGTAGTAGTTTAAATTCTGGATTAACACATACACTTTTTATACCGAAAAAGTACACTGTTCCCGTGGGATACTGTATTCACGCGGGCGGAGCCGCAGGCAACAGCAATTTAGCATATAAGTCTAGTGTAGAAACTTAGCTAGTGGGAAAAAAAAACTAACGAAAGATTGTTAGTTTCCTTTGAAAATTTCCACCCTTCGTCCGTACTGGACATGCGTAATAGCTTTCTTTTATGCTGACCGTAGTTTAAAGAGCTTCATAGAGTATTTATACTATAGTGTAGGGTCTGCAAACAACCTCTATAAAGTCTACTCACAGGGACGGAAAAACGCAGTAATTAGATATAAGGGGTTGAGGTTAGTCGGTTAGTCTAATTTGTTGAAAAAACGATTATTTTATACGTAAAGGATTTTGAATTTGTAGATCTCTATAAAGTGGTGAATTTGAACGATTTTAAAAAGATTTTTTTAATTTAGACGTAAGTTGTATAAGGCTAAGAACTCACGAAGCGGTTTTCACCCGCGCCCGCCGCGGATCCCGGCCCGCAGTTTCTGTAGAATGCACATATAGTTAAGGCGTTTTACGCCCGCGGTGTGCGCGATCGTTCGCGGGTCCCGCTGCACCGGCCGTCAACTTGTAGAATCGCACGGGCCTCGGTCACCCGTAGCCTCGGCGGTTTACGCCCGCGCGCTCTATGTTTGGTTGACGGCTTTTTTGGTTTGGCGAAATTCAGAAATTCGTAATCATGTATTTACCTTTTTGCAACCGCGCGTCCTGCGATCTTCGCCCGCCAAGTTTGCGTGCGGCGGCGCGGCGGCTGCGTTTCGCCCGCCACGATACGGCCCGTTTCAATAACCTATCTACCAATAACTATTTGTTAGAAACGTCAAACTTTTATCGTATATTTATTATATTATAAATGATTGAATGACGATGTTTTTAACAAATAGTTATTGGTAGATAGGTTATTGAAACGGACCATAAGACAATGTGGGTACATACGTATCACAAACTGTCACCTGTAACGATAAAATTACCATAACATTTGTATAGCGAAATGGACATAAAAAATGTCCATCGCAGCTTGAACAAACAACTTAGTATTAGTTTAACGTATTATGTAACCGGATAACATACACACTATCATCATCATCTCGGCCGCAAGGCGTCCCGGAGTATTATACTGGGTGATTTTTATTCCGTTTCAATAAAAACACGGCATAAGGGGTACATGAAATAGAGTACTTAGTTTACATCACGTCACGTCACCCGTCGGATGTCTCTGTTTAACCCGATATTTAAAATTTTGTGATATTCAATGATATTCAAAAACTGACCGTACTACACGGTTAATCCATCAAGATAGTTTTTTTTTTTAACTGAGCATATTCTCTACCTATATATATCAACAGAAAAACATATGATCTAAGCTACCCTCGTCAAAGTCACTCACAAAGAGAACTAACTGTCCTTAACTATAATTTCTTTTTATGAATACTGGTGAGCAGCAATCTCAATGACCGTGTAAATGACAATTCGGCTAGGTCGCAAGGCAATTTTGCCAACAAAAATGACAAGGCGATTTGTCAAGCGTCTGTTCACACGGTGGAAATCGACCCGTGTAAATCCCGCATACCTGGGCAGACTGTTGAGCACACCGGTTTTTTTCACTTACCTGCCCGGCAAGGACACGGCGATGACTCCCAAGTTCCACCTGACATATTATGTCACCGGCTGCCCCGCTAGCTGATTACGTATTTTAGCAGATAGTTTGCAGACAGCATCCGGTCGCGCAGTTGTCGCGCGATCAGTTGCTAATCGCTGAAAAAAATCGTATTACGTACGACTGTAGCTCTGCTATTGTTCAATAAATTTTAAATGCATTTTTAGCGGTAAACAGCGCCACTAGCAATCATGTAGCGACATATGAAACTATATACTGTTATGAAGTATCAAGTGTTTTGTATACATAATGAACTCTTTGCCGTTTATAAACAATAATTGGATAAAGTTAAGATTGAAAGTACTTTATGTGGATGTAGAATAGCACACCATACTGACATTTTAGCGTAATATTCTATTGTAAGCCTATATAATTGGCATTGAGCACTAATTGCCTCATTCCTTAACCATACACTACTGCAAAAATAGAAATATACCTAACCTAAAAATAACAGAAACGCACAATATTTATTATTTCTTTGATGTATCATACTACATAACATATTGATACACTACAACATATAATTCACTTCAATTTAACGTCGAAAACACTGCCTACATTGATTTATAATATCAGCAATCTTTCAACAACAGCCTAAATGGATTGTTGCTCTTTGACAATTTAAATTGCTCGCCGTCTGTCAAATGTCATACGTAATACCGATTTTTGTTGTTACAAGAAGAAATGATTAAATTTTAAGTTCCTTAATTGTTCGCTAGAGCGCGATCCCATCGATTGTTCGCTATCGCGTCGCTATTGCTAATACGTAATACAAAAATTATGTTTGACAGCGATATTGTACAATTTACGCCTGTCGCATAGCTGTTGCAAGATACAGAATCAGCCTGCCGAATCTAACGCCGCGCGGGGCCGGTGCCGAGCCGGTTAAGTGAAAAACCGACCAAGTGCGAGTAGGCCTCGCGCACGAAGGGTTCCGTAACATTATCTATAAAAAAACGGAAAAAAAATCACGTCTGTTTGAGCCTGTTTTATCACCTATTTCTTGTTATAGCGAAACAGAAATCATTGTGAATATTTCAACTGTAGCTATCACGGTTCATGAAATACAGCCTGTTGACAGACGAAAAGACAGCGGAGTGCTAGGCTCCCGTTTTACCCTTTGGGTACGGAACCCTAAAAACAGCCACTCCTTTCTTCAAGTCCTCTAACCACCAAGTGGAAAGAGTGTAAAGATTCCTTACGAAATTTTAGAACTTTTAATAAAACCGGTAAGCGTCTACGACATTATGAGTTAATATTAGATCCTTACATATGAAATTGGCGCTTTGTCGTACTGGCCACATTGATCTCAAATTATATTAGGTCTTTACCTATGAAATTGCCGTTTTGTATGAAAAAATGTAAACTATTTTTTTTCATGTATTTTTTATTTGTATTAATCGAAGTAATCACCCATGCAATCAATGCATCTTTGCCAACCCAGTGGCAGTTTATTGATGCCCTTCTTAAAGAAATCAGCTGGACGGGAGGAAACAAATTCTTCAAAGGCATTTTGTACTGCCTCTCGGGTATTGAATTTTTTTCCCGCCAAGAAGTTATCCAAATTCTGGAAAATGTAGTAGTCTGTAGGCGCAAGGTCTGGTGAGTAGGGCGGATGACGGAGAGCTTCCAACCCCAGTTCTTGCAACTTGGAGACCGTCTGCTGTGCAGTATGAGGTCGCGCGTTGTCGTGCAGGAGCAGCGGAGACGAGCGATTGACCAATGCTGGTTGGAGATGTGCCAGCTTCTCCATTATTGTGTTCAGTTCTTCACAGTACACATCTTCAGTAATGCTCACCCCGTTTGGTAAGAAGCTGTGATGAATCACACCGGCGCTAGACCACCACACAATGACCATCACTTTTCTAGGGGTAAGTTTTCATTTAGGGCATTGTTTAGGTGCTGAACCAGGATCCAAACAACTTGCTGAGCGCTTGCGGTTATCAAACAGAATCCATTTTTCATCGCAGGTAACAATGCGGTTCAAAATTCCTTCATTTGTGTGTCTGTTGAGCAGTGCAAGGCACGTCTCGACGCGTACTTCGCGCTGGCGATCATTGAGTTCGTGGGGCACCCATTTATCAAGATTTTTTACCTTGCCAATTTGACGCAAATGGACCAATATTGTTTTGACGCTAACGTCGAAAGCTGCTGCTAATTCATTTCAATTTGGATAACTTCTTGCATGGGAAAAAATTCCACTCCGATGGGGCAGTCCAAAGCGCCTTCAAAGATTTTATTGATTCCTGTCCGAATGTTATTTTTAGTAAAGGTATCAATGAACTATATGAGATAGCAAAAGTGCATAGATAGAAATGGTATTATATACTTTGATTAAATAAATATATTATTATGTTTAAGAAAAATCGACTTTATTTCGTTCCTCCTTTACAAAACGCCAATTTCATATGTAATTACCTAATATATCATCAAAATTATTTAAATTTTATTTCAGGAAAATTTATGAAAGCATAAACATTTTATATACATTGCCAAAATGTGGTTTATTATAGGAATAATTCATGATATTGAGGTCATATTTTATTAACCGACCCGTATCTAGGGATAATAAGTCATAACTGTGTGTATTAAATTGTATCGCCCAGTCATATATCAGTATAGGGATAAGAAAGTAATAGCATGGCCCAATAAAACTAGTGATAGTAATAAAAAATTTATGAGTACGTGTAAATGTAGCCTGCTGGTACAATATCAGCAGAGTTCCTGCTCGACCAGTGTCTAAACGTTTTCCTTTGCACTCGCCTCAAAATATTTGAACACAAAGGAAGTGACCGCATCAACTGCAGACGTGGTTGAGGACCGTATATGCACGTGAGTATGTGTGCGTGCACACGATTCATCGGCGCGGTTTTATGGGATTTTGATCTAATGCCTGGTCGAGCGACAACTTGTTTGATAACACCTTTTTGAGATAAAACGCAAAACTCCATTTGAGCTTCATCTACCTTGAGAAGATACAGAATTCAATATAAAATTAATCAACGAAGAGTCGCGAACATTTTCAAACCTATTTAAAAATTATTAATTACAAATGAAAAATTAATTGAAATCGAAAAGAAATACGGATATGAAAAGCGTTCCGACGAAATTTATTATCGTAAATTGATTTGGAAACGTTCGATTTCGAGGATTGCTCTTTATGAAGTTATAATTAATAAAAGGAAATCTTAAATTGGATTTTCTGCTGTTTATATATAAATTAGTATGTTAAAATATTGCAAATTTGTACGTTTTCAGGAAATATATTAAACAATTACGAACGAAATTTTAAATAAATGCAATTTCAAAATCAGATTCTTGCTATAGGAATGTATTTAGGCGTTCTACCAGCTAGGTAGCACTTGTTAGGTAGGACTACGCAGAAAGGGGTCGCTAGCATCGTTAAAAACAATATAATTTTCTGATTGGAAAAAGAAGATAATTTGTCATATTATCTTTAAGCGAGCTAATCTTGTATGTACCTAAAATCATCAGAATCTCGGAAACAGCTGCAATTATTACCATGAAAATATGCAGGGAGTTTTGGGAGAGAAAAATCGATCTAGCTAGGTCAGAGATAACCCTGGGAAACTGCGTATTTTAAAACTGTATAATATGTTTTTCTTTCGTCGTGCAACAATATACGAGGGCTGCACTAAAAGTATCGGGAATGGAATATTTCCACTGTTCCTGTCATATTAAAATCTTTTTAATTTAAAACTCCTTGGTTTTAAAAATCGAATACCGTTTATTTATTTTAAAAAAGATTCTCGGTCTTGTCACAAGGTCTTGTCAAACTTGTTTAGTCGTTGAGAAAATGGAATTGACTCGAGAAAATTCTAGAGCGATGATTTATTATGACTTTCGAAGTGGTTTAACACAAAAACAGTGTGTTGACCGGATGATTTCTGCATTTGGTGATGAAGCCCCATCCAAAACCACAATTTATCGCTGGTTTGCTGAATTTCAACGTGGACGTGTCAAGCTCAGTGATGATCCCCGTCAAGGTCGTCTAAAAACTGCAGTCACCCAAGAAAACGTTGATGCTGTGCGTAAGCTGATTGAGGAAGATCGACATGTGACATACCGCGAAATTCAGGCAACTTTAGACATTGGCATGAGTCAAATACAAATAATCTTTCATGAACAATTAGGTGTAAAAAAGTTGTTTTCCCGATGGATACCGCATTTGCTCTGTGAAGAGCAAAAAGCGGCTCGCGTTACTTGGTGCGTCAGAACTCTCGAAAGATTCCACGCAGGATCCTCAAATGCTGTATACAACATCGTATCAGGTGACGAATCCTGGATATACGCGTACGAACCCGAAACAAAAAACTAGTCACGAGTTTGGGTGTTCGAAAATGAGTTAAGGCCAACAAAAATTGTTCGTTCACGGAGTGTTGCAAAAAAAATGGTGGCCACGTTTGTCTCCAAAACCGGCCATGTTGCGACTATTCCTCTTGAAAGACAAAGAACGATTAATGCAGAATGGTATGCTAACATTTGTTTGCCACAGGTCGTTTCTGAACTCCGTAAAGAGAACTGCAACCGCCGCATCATCCTCCATCACGACAATGCGAGTTCTCACACCGCGCACAGAACAAAAGAGTTTTTAGAGCAAGAAATCATAGAATTATTAGACCATCCGCCGTACAGCCCCGACCTAAGCCCTAATGATTTCTATACTTTCCCTAAAATAAAGAATAAATTGCGTGGTCAGAGATTTTCATCACCTGAAGAAGCTGTGGACGCCTACAAAACGGCCATTTTGGAGACCCCAACTTCTGAATGGAATGGATGCTTCAATGATTGGTTCCATAGTATTGAAAAATGTGTCAAATTTCGCGGAAAATACATCGAAAAGCAACAAATACATTTTTAAATAGTAATGTTGTGTCACTTCCTTGATTCCCGAAATTTTCAGTGCCGCCCTCGTATCAAACATTTCGACTCTTATGTCAGTCTGATTGGCAGTTTGGCATGCGCAAGTAATATGTTTGCGTTGTTAGGAAATTCGGAATGTGGTGGGTTAGAATCCCGGTCAGATTAAAAAAATGTTTATTTTGTTTTTTTTTATGTAACTCCGAGCAAAGCTCGGTTACCCAGGTATTTTCCATAATTATATTAGAAACAGCTGTATGTAAAAATATCTCGAGATAATAATAATCATTTAAAAACATCGACACGAAATATCCAGAAATGCAATGACATCGAAACTATAATTTCGATATGCATTTGGAAAACCCTGTACAATGTATTTCGCGGCTCACTGGAGTATGCACTAAAGATAACTGAAAATTTCAGTTAGCACTCGGATATATCAACAATAGAAGAAAGAAAAAAAAGCACTCCATATCGAATATCGATGAAATATAATTTAAGATATTGTATCATGTCCATGGACGTTACTAGGCCTTGGTTCTTAGTAGGGATGGATTTAAGAAAATGTTAGGTCCTGACACAAGGAAAAATATATAACTCGAGCCCGCTTATTCAGAAATAGCTTAAGTTTAGTTACTTTATTATAAACCTAGTACTCGTAATAATGAAATCAAAAACAAATTTTAACATCAATCCTTTTCACAAAAAAAACGAAAAAAAGCTTAATTTATACTACATGTGATGCTCCAAAAGATCAAAATTCAAATATATATATATATAGATTTTATTTGTCTCGATTCCCTTCTTTATGTAGGTACACGCGTTATAGGATATTTGTATTTTGAGTCATAATAAGTATATTGTACCTACAGTGTGATAAAATATAATTACCTAACTAAACTAATACATTTAGATAATAGGAATAAATATTATTATAACATCGTTGATTGATTGTGTAAGTTGTTCAAACAATTTATTTGGTCAATTCAGTGTTCGTTTTAGTATTTTTCGATCAATTTTTTCAAATATTTCCTATCGTTTAAACTTTAAACCTTCCCTGAACTTTCACAATTGTTTCAAAACCAAAGTAAGCCAAATAGGTCCAGCCGTTCGCGAGTCTTCTTTCGAATTGCAATCAATTTTTATGTATAAAGAGAAGAAGAATAGTAAGTATAGAAGTTTAGACGATTTTGTGGTCAAATTTGAAAAATTCTTATCCGCTTATTTCCTTTAGATAACAAGTTATAAATACCTAATTACTAAAATACTAATAATGGCTGAATATTTTCATGAATATTATAATTTACTAATAAAATGTTTCCAATGCTAGCAGTAATAAGGGCGTTGTTGGGCTTATACCTTAAACTGTGTACTACTTTCGTACTTCCCGAATGACCGAATGGAGCCGATTTTCTGCACATGCGCACAGCAGTCCCACCGACACACAGAGGGAGACTCGACGTGACTCATGAAACACTAATGAAAATACGCGAAATGAAATGAGCTCAGAATAAACTCCAGCCAAAACAAACATGGACGAACACAAGGTACTGTTTTTCATACTCTCTCTTATATTCTATTGCTTGTACAGCGTCAATATGTGGTTCCTAACAAAGAATGATAGTAATCGTAACACACCAGTACCAATACCAACACCAAAACCCAAAATATCCGGCTATAACCCACAGGCTAAGCCAATCCCGTTAATGTTTAAAGACGCCTGCAGTGTGTTAGATGTGTTTGCGAGAAAACCGCAAATAAATAAAGCGAGAAAGCTAAAAATACAAGACATGGATACGGAAAATAATACTATCACAGTGATCGGAATAACTGTGTTTCTACTTATACTGCTACTGAACGCTTTACTGGATATACTGAAAGTGAAAGAGGAGGAAAGAGCTAGAAGAAAGCTTAATCCTGATGGTGAAAGAAGAAAGTCTTTAGCAGAGTTTGCGAATAAGAAGATTTTGAGACGGGAGTCGAGTAAGTTTGGTGCTCAGTTGTTCCAAATTGCTGAATCTGTGGCTACTTCTCCACCAGATGAGAACAAAAGTAGAAGAGAAACGAGACCCTATACTCGGGGGGAATCAATAAACTCGTTTCTCAGTGAAAAGTCCCAGAAACCCCAGGATTCTTCTGCACCGGCCTCGATTGGCGACTCTTCAGACGCTATAATTGTGAAAAGACAATCAGTTGCAAAGCTTATTGGTAAGAATTTTTATTTATCTGCTGCAATTGATGCAAATTTTTATGTTAAAACTAGAGAAACAAAGATAATTATATAATTTGAAAATGAGGTAACTAAAAAGGCTTATTGTAAAAGTTTTTTTTTTCAATCTTGTTTGTTTCTCTAACTACTGTGTTCAATTTTCATGTTTTTCTTCTTCAAATGTTTTATTAATTTTGAATGTATCGATGTTTTTACTACACCTATTTTCAATGTTGTCTAATTAGATGTTTCTGTCCCTTTCTCGCCTCTTATAAGGTCTGTCTGACGACTGAGACAACGCTTCAGGTAAAATCTTTTTGAATACACACATTTTTACACAGCTTAATTGTCAGGGCAATTTCAGATGATCCAAAAGAGTTTTTGTACTTACCTTTAAAATGAACTTATGTAGAACGACTATTTAAATTTGAACTCGAGCACAAAAAAAAATGTTGTATGGCTAGTAAAAAACTCTTTTGTATCCGCAATATTTTTAACATTTTCAATTGCATGCGCGAAAAATAAAAATGTATCGCATGATTTCGTTTTAGTTCATTGTTGGTGTCCTACTTCGCCTCAAAAGTTTTGCTTTCGAGTTCCGACAAATGTAATATAGGCCAGTTTATTTCAACCCTATATTTGTATACCTTGACTTTGTGCTTTGCTTGTACGTTATATTCAATGCTATAATATTTTAAAGCAGATGTGATCAAAGGAAATGTTGCACGTTATCAAAGAATTCCTATTTTCAATACAAACGAAACGTAACTGAAAAAAAATTACCGGCTTAGTTAATCAGGTGTATTGTATTTCAATATTTGTAAGGAAAAATATTTAAAATCTTTCCGGCTTTCCATGAAATTTAATGTCCGTGGTAATATATATATTTTCAACTCAGAGCCTAAAGGGGCGAAATGGGGATTCAAAGTGAAATAACAACAACTGAACGGATGGTGTTTAATTTTGGCACGCAGATCGTTATTATGACGTTGAAAATCGGTTAAAAAAGGTTTTTCGAAATATCTACCTTACGGGGTGCGATGGCAATCCACGCGGATGAAGTCGCGCGCAAAAGTTAGTATTTTTTACACATGTAAATACATATTCATCTCCCCTATTCTAGATCCGTGAGAGCAATAAACTTTCGCCTAAACTCGCAATATATTTGAGAACGAACAACCATAACTCTGATGGTTGTTCGTTATATATACGTATTAAAACTCTGTTAATAAATCTTACTTAAAAAAGTCATCACTTGTTTATTTGTATGCGCTGCCGTAGATGATGAAACTTTGCCAACAAAGTTTTTATGGTGGTGGTAAAACAGTGCGCGTCCAAAGAGGACTGTCATAGTAGGAACTTAGAAAATGTAGAGATTCTTTTTTTTATGTATTCCATTATTACAATTTGATAAACCTACAAAAAATTCAATATAGTACCTGCTCCACATAGGTATTATAATAGAAGGTCATGGGTATCTATTAGATATCAGCCATCAGGGATATGTAATCTATTAAGTATCAAGTTAGCTATATGTGGTAATAAATACCATGAATACTTATGAAGATAAGGGTAACTTCTCATTCAAATAAATGAAACGATACGCGACATAGCACTGCATTTATAAGATGGCTGTTTAATTAATTGAACTTTACCTATTCATGACACAAGAAGATACACGTTTCACTGAGTTCGAATGTCAAGTTACACCGCGCCGCGATGTCATATGAAACGTGTATCTTTTGATGTAGTATATAAAGTTCAATTTTCAACATCTATCTTACTATTCTACCTTATAAATGAAGCGACGCGTAGCGTTTGTGGCTAGAATGGCTGATACAAGATTATCTACGTGCTGTTTAATGTTTATTATGTAATCCATTATATAGGTAATTGTATTATTATACATTCCTGATGCAATATCATCAATTTGGCAGCTCCCCAGAGTAGCCGGAACTGTCAATAATTAACGATATGTGTTGATGTAGTGAGCACCTAATTACCTACCCGCCCTAGAGACTGTATAAGGACAAATGTAATCGTATCCTGTGTCATTGGTGACAGTATAATTGGTTTATATCTCAGATTAATAATTAACAGTTTCTATAGTCTATTCGCGTTAGGAACACAGATCAATAAATCACGCGTAAATTATAAATATTATGTCAAAATGGGTTGCGAATCTATTGACACCTAATTTTTAAATCTGATCAGTAGTTTAGGCGGTACTGTGTAACAAACGTACAGACTGCCTAAATCATTTTTGTTCCTTTTGGCTACGCCGTAGTCGGGTAACAACCAACAACAAGTACAAACACTACTTACACCTCCCTTTCAGGTGCAGTGGTCTCATATAATATAATTTATTCGTGTTATAATGAAAGCATGCATGCAAGTGTCAATGACATATCCATTTGATGTCATATTAACAACATAATACAAACAAATTATGACAATAATCAGCCAGCTTATGAATCAGATTCCCTGATAGTACCTTAGAAAAATCAACAAGCTAGTTTCAGCTACATATTACCAACGTAGGTTTTAACAACCTTTAGAGTAAAACCAAAAAATACCGTCAGCAAAACTAAACTCCCTTCCACATGTTCCAGGAGCTCGACCAGTGCCCATGGTCCGTCGGTCCTCCTTCCCCGTGCTGCCGCAGAACCCAGATGTCCACGCGCTCATGATGAGCCATCGCCAGTCATCGTTTGATAGTGATGACGAGGGTGAAGGGAAGAGACGCAGAGTCAGGATCTTACGCCGATTCTAAGTCGGGCTCGGGTCCATGATAATAATGATATCCAATTTCTGATGATGACTCATCATATTTTGATGGTAAGAGAGAATCGCCGATTAGGATCGGATTATTTAAAAAACTAGAAGTTTATTAAATAATGATTTACTATCAGGGAATCTAATTCATAAGCAGTTGTTCCTATTATGTTATTATAATATCAAACTGACATGTCATTGACAATGGGGAACATGCATAGTTTTTTATTGGCTTTTCGAAAAGAACATAATATAAGCCATGAAATATCATATCTACGATCAACCGTTGACGAAATACCGTCATCACGAAAGTGACATCATAAATTATCATTTAATTTGACTGTTTTATTGACTGATCGATACTAATATTGTAAAGAGTAAAGATTTGTTTGTTTGTATGATTATTGGCATTGTATAGGCTCCGAAACTACTGGACCGCTTTTGAAGAAATTTAAAGTAGACCACGGGGAAGGACATAGGCTACTTTTTATCGCGGTAAAATATACGATTCCCGCGAGATTTTCTTTTACGGGTAACATATCGTTTTATAATCTTTTAACGCCAAAGATTTTTTCGTATATTTCTAAGTTTTAAACAAAATATTATCATAGTACCTTTTTTTCTTGTTTAACTGAAACAATTTGAATTATTGGTATCGGGACTTTGAAATGATTTGCGCAAACTATAATGTTTAGAATTCTACAACATATCCTAACTTATCTATAATCATTTATGGACCTTTTATATAATAATATCTATTGTAGCATTTAAGCCAATTCAACTTTTTTGTTAACATAAATGACTTAAGTCAATGCTCATCACTAATAAAATAGTTTATTTAATCAAATGTACAATAAAAATAGTTAATTTTTAGTCAATATATGTAAGGTTACTATCAGGAAATCTAATTTATAGGCAGGTTGTCATATTTTGTTCGAATCATTATAATACTAACATGTCATTGATAATAATTAATGTACTGTGACTGCAGTCGTACATGCAGTAAAAATAAATTATAAGAATATTCTACTTATTAATTAAATTCCCTGAGAGTACATAATTCAATATCAAGAAATTAATATTTTAATGTGTAATTATTCCTGTATTTAACTTGTGACTTTATTTGTATCTGTGATATTAGAAATCGTTCATTCTTTCATTGAACCATTGAAAATTTTATAAAATATAGTTTTGTTTAATTTTTATTATTTTTATAAACGATTTCATATCTTTATAAATATATAATTCTACTGTACGTGTGTATGTCACTGAACTCCTCCTAAACGGCTGGACCGATTTGAAAGAATTTTATTGTATGCGTTTGGGTGGCGCCCTGGATGGTTTAGATTCACAAATCAGCCCGGCAGGACAACGTCTGTCGGGTCCGCTACTTGTATGTATTTTTCTAAATAGTTCCATAAGTTATTTTCCCTTTTATATTCTAGTCTAAGAAGTTCCCAAATATTTCAATGTACCAAAGGTGGAGAAATTGATTAATGAAAACCTATAATAATGGTAGGATTATACACTATTTACAATGTGTAGTTAACTACCTATGTATCATATATTTATCTAATAATCTTAATAAATATTCATCTCTTTCTACTATTGTTTACAAGATTCTATCAGAATGTTTTATGTAACTAATGTAAAAGTTGAGCTTTATGGTACGTCTTATCACTATGACCTTAAACTAAAGTCTGATTTTATGTAAATATTATTTGACCTTTTATGATATTAGACGTAAAAATCTGTAAATAGATATACAATTAGATTGATCTCTTAAATAAATCTATTTATTGTGGCTTTATTTTCATAATTATTACAATTTATGCCTATATTTACTCGTAAAACTTTAACAAAATATTTTTACAACTGATTAGCGTTCAATGTTGCTGTCCGTGTCTGATACGTTGGAAAAGACACTTGACAGACAAAGACAGCAACATTGAATACCTTATTCGTTGTGTAAATATTTTATTTGTTAGAGGGTAAATGTGTTGCTCAGAAACAACTTTGTTGGATGAATGTTTTGTTACTCTTTCACGAAAAAGTACTGAACGGATTTTGATCAAAATTTGGTATGGAAGTAATTAAAGCTGTGGATTAGCACATAGACTACTTTCTATCCCGAAAAGCACAGTGTTCCCGTGGGATACTGTATTTACGCGGGCGGAGCTGCGGGCAAAAGCTAGTCTTTTATACCAATATTATAAAGACCAAAAATTGGTTTGTTTGTTTGCATTGAATAGGCTCCGAAACCACTGAACCGATTTTGATGAAATTTGGTACAGACACAGAGTAGACCACTGGAAAGGACATAGTCTACTTTCTATCGCGGAAAAATATACGGTTCCTGTGGGATTTCCTTTTGCGCGCGCGCGAAGTCGCTGTCAGCATCTAGTAGGTAAATATTTTTGAATTTGGCTTCTATTACCATTAATATTGTGGCATCACGCGTTTTGTTTATCTACACCAGACGTCCTCGACCCCGTACCTACAGTTTGGAGCACCGCCAACTTTGGAGAAACATTGGATTTTCATTCGATCCTGATAATTTTCATATTTAACACTTTCCTAATGTGTATAGTAAATAGTATTATTATTACAATATAGACACGAAATTATATTTTCCGAAATGTTAAATCAAAAAAGATTTTCCTTAGATCCGTTCTACAAGTTAGAGAGGCATTTAGCTGTAAAAGTAAGTCATTAACTACTAAGGTACTTACTTAAAATAAAATAAACATCCTATTATTCTCTGTATCGACTGACCTGTTTAATATAGACAGTATCTATATTTTATGATTTCAAGATTCTAAGGGTCAGTTCACACCGCGACGATAACGTGACGCTACGCGGCGCTGCATTGTGAATAGCTAACTTAATAATGCAGCGCCATGTCGCGTATCGGTTTGTTTCGCCTAATTGACCCTAAGGCTTAACTCACTCTGACGCAGTCGAATCGACTCGAGCCCCTATTGTGCACTCATCTCTATTTCTCTGTCCCTTGGGGGGGGGGGGGGGTGAGTTTGTTTTAAAGGGGATCGTAATATGTTGAAAATTAATAAATACAAAAAACATAATATAGGTATACAAAAGATGAACGAATCTTTTATATCGAACACCGTAAAAATCGTTCGAACGTTCGAACCAGTGAAGCTAATATAACGTATAACTGATTAAAATAGCGCTCTATGTACATATTAATAATATAATTTATAGTGACGGGGTCCCAGACTTTTTACTTAACTTTTTGGCTTTTTTATGGGTGCGACATAAAAATGGTTGAGAAACGTGCTCTAAAAGATAAGTTTACAGCCTGTTACAAATAGCAGTCCACCACGAGCTTCCTGCGGGTTGACATAATATGTAGCTAATATGCAAATGACTAGCTTTTTCCCGCGGCTCCGCCCTCGTGATTAATTCTTTTCTTTTGATTACCCGACTGGTTAGTGGTGACTGGGTTATGTTTTTCGCGCGTGCGAAAGCGCGCAGCTGAATGGATTTAATGGATTATAATCGATAGTTAAGGTATCGTTAGATTTGTCTCAAAGATCCAAGTGGTCTTAGATGTATCTAGCTAGTTAAAAAAAAAAAAACAAAATGTCGGATCTTGGCGCCAAATTGTAATTAGTTCTAAATTATTTTTTAACCAAACCCATCGAGTAGGAAATCAAAATAAAGGTATTCAAAGAGAAATTTAAAAAATATACATAATATGTCGTATTTAATCAGGAATAATAGGTACATTTAAATTAACATTCAAAAAGTCGCATTTTAGCTTTCAATCGTGTGTGTTGGATAAACTAAAAAATCTAAAATAAAATAATTGAAAAAAAAAATTAAAAACCGATTGCAAAAATACTGATAGGATATGCGTTGTGTAACGCAGTAAAAATACCAAAACAAGATTGAGAAAACAAAATACAAAAACTAAATTTATCCCCTATTTTAGTTTAACAGACTACAGACAAGTTATACGTTTTTTTAAAATCAAAACTGTTTTTTGAGGATAAAACGTAGCCTATGTTTTAATTCAGAGCCTAAACTACTACCATACCAAATTTCAACGAAATCCGTTCAGTGGTTTTTGCGTGAAATAGTAACAAACATCCATACACCCATACTCAAAACTTTGACATTTATAATAGTAGTAGAATTTTCAGCTTGCGTATTGGGAAAGCATGAAAATAGAGTTCTAATTTTACACGAAAGGCCTTGTTGTCGTCACAAAAATAATTCGCAGTAACCTCGGACGTAATTCCGTAGTCCGTAGTCTTGCGGCAACGGGAATATCGGGAACTCGTTTATTCAAAACGTGAAAAAAAAGTAAGAAAAAAGTGTGCAGTTTAGTGCAAAATATCATTATCTGGTTATCAATTTAATAGAAACTTTTTACGAAATAGCGTGTGACAATGTAATATTGATATTTTGAAGTAGAAAGATTTATTTACACTATATATTATATTTTTGGGATATTTTTAATTTAAAAAATAAAGATTATAAGTGCATGTTTACATTAAAGTGTATTTAAAATAGCAAGGCAAGCAAAAAAGAAAGTATCCGCAACAGTTAAGGAATAGAATTGAAAAAAAAACAGAGATAGGAACCGAAATGAATCACTAACCGAAGGAGCAAAGAAATGGCTTACAAAATTCCATTCAGCAACGTCCTACATTGGAGCTACAGAGGGTTCACACAGTTCCCAATCCAAAGTATAAAGGGTGAGGAATCCCAAATCACAGATATTTATCTAAAAGAGAACCTAATATCCGAAATACCTAATGATATAGCCAAGCTATCCAACCTGGAAAGTTTGTATTTAAGCGGCAACGACATCACGGTCCTGCCAAAAGAAATATCGCAGTTGACTCGTCTCAAATGTCTAGATGTTAGTGGGAACAGGCTAAGATATGTACCGGATGAATTAGGCGAACTGCAGAACTTGAAGTTTCTGATCCTGGACGAGAATGAACTGAGCTGCCTGCCGCTGAGGCTGGCTGAAATCAGAGGGCTGCGATATCTATCGGTTTGTGGTAAATTTTTTAAGACTACGTATGTTATTGGGTAATAAGTTACTAGATGATTGTGGGCCTCTGCGGCTCAGTGGTTAGCGCGTCGGCGCTCAAGCCGGATGTCGCGTGTTCGAATCCCGCCGAGGGAACAAAAACAATGTTTTCAATGTTCCTCATGGATGTGTATTAAATGTTTATAATATAATAAAAATCTTACATATAATATGTAATAGAATATATATAAAAAGTATTAAATATACCTAATGTATACCGTATAATATACCGTAAATCGTAAGACAAGTTCATCGGATTCTTATCACGGGGCCAGACTGACGTGATGTGATCCGTCCATAGATATTATGTATTATTATTATTATTCGTTAGGTTTGGTAATAAGATTAGTAGGTACTAAACTAAAATTACCTAAACGATTTAAGTTTTGTTATTGTCATTAATTTCGCGACGTCCCAATAATAAACCTAATTTTAAAAAATCGGTTGTCTGTCATGTCGGTTTACTAACGATAGTTGAACGTGACAACGTCATAAGAAATGGAAGAGAGCGAGGTAACGCCGCATGTGTCATGTTTAGCGAGGTAACGCCGGTAACGCATGAGTCATGTTTTTTCGTGCGTGCAGCCGGCTCCATCGAATTATAAGACGTCAAAAACAGTACACCGCGATGTTGGTACATCTCACATCAGTCATAAACCGTAGGCAACACGCCGATAACAAACTAAACGCTATAAATCAATTCCCAACTTCCCTATTGATCTGCTCAGACCATAGAAGGTAGCGGTAGATAGTAGCGGTAGAGGTGGCACTATGTAGAGTATAGTATAGCTACAAGAATTTAGGGCAATGTAAAAAAAATATTGTAAACAAGAGTAGCCTAGAAAAAAATATTGAAAAAAATATAAATTATTTTTCACGAAATATCTTTGGTATTATAAATATAGTATAAAGTCGAAAGACAGTAAAAAAGAAACATGCTGTAAGAGCCTTAAAAACAATATTATTATGTAGATAATAAATATAAAATTATATTGTTTACATCAACACGTCTATCGTCTCCACTCCGAGGCGCAGTCAGACCCACCGCATTTAAGATTAATTTTATATGCAGAATACCATCAAGCGTAACATCACGCCGCTACGATACGCAACGCTACATTTTTAAGATAGCTATTCAAAATTGAACTTTATTCACTACACAAAAAGGTACACGTTTCATATGACATCAGTCATACACACCGAAACGA
Organism: Phengaris alcon alcon; assembly: GCA_037179445.1. Lineage (NCBI taxonomy): Eukaryota > Metazoa > Arthropoda > Insecta > Lepidoptera > Lycaenidae > Phengaris > Phengaris alcon. Next base: position 236,507 of record JAYRCH010000175.1, on the reverse strand, counting down.
TTCGTTTCGGTGTGAATTGACCCTAAGTCGTGCTGCACGTCATATTTTATACTAATTTATGTCTATCACTTTCTTAGATCTGCATCTGACCTATTCTCTAATGGGCATGGAGTATAATGTTTGATGCATTATCAGCTGAAGCATTAAACGTGATTTCCATTCAGATGGGCAGGGAATTTAGATAACTGCATATAGTCTATTCGCGTTAAGTGGACAAAGAGAGTCGGAGTGACAAAAAATACCTACTGAAATTGGTCATAGCAGACGCTTATGCCGTGTCCACAGTAACCACTTTGGTTACTGTGGTGCCATTTTGACATACTTAATCACGCATTACATTTGATATGTAATTTGTAAAGTGCGGTCGCGGACCAAGTAAAATTTTGTAAATTTCTAAAAAGAACGGTGCTGAATCTAATAGTTAATACCTAAGTCAATAAGAAAAGAACTAATAAGATTACTTAAAATCTTACAACTTTTATTTAAATATTTTAGACAACCAACTACAATGGATCGCTCAACGGCCCGTCTACAACTATTACCACTGCGAGCTGAGGTTCTGGCGAAACGAGACCTTGAGGACCATCCCCTACGCGCTCTGGTACCACATGTTCAGAGGTCAGCAGACTAGGAGCCTTAATATTAGGTAGGTACGCGGTACCACCCTCTAGGTGTGCCCTTATTGGGAACGACATAATTCATAATAATATTATCTATGGACTCTTCACAACACGTCAATCCGACCCCGTGCTAAGTAACCGAAAAACTTGTGTTACGGAGACAACGGGAAGTATATTTAATATTTTTGTACGATACATATAAGTATTTAAGATTTTAATTATATTATACACGTTAATTACAAATCCATGACCCAGGAACAAACTTTTATTGTTCCTTCGGCGGGAAACCCGCAACCTCCGGCTAGAGCGCCGACGCGCTAACCTCTGAGCCACAGAGGTTGTCAAGATGACGTATAGGTCGGCTCGACTGGATAAATACCACGGGCTCATAGAAAACCGGCGTGGGATAGTGCTTACGTGGTGTTTCTCCGAGTGAGTGAGGTCACTTAGATAGGCCACAAAGGGGGCCACAAATGCGCAAGTGTAATCAGGAAATCCGACTGCTCGTTTCCTGGTCCGTTTCATTAAAAAATGCTACTCGCAGTGTATAATGATATAGGATAATGTTGCCTTAATATAATTCAATGAACCACGGCGATAATAACATATAATATTATTTTCTTTTCAGATCGTTACAAATTCCAAAATGCGAAGACACTGAGCCCAAAGGAAGATGTCTTGTTCGTATCGGTGAGGAATATTTAGATATCAACTTTCCGCCAAATAATACGGTGATAGCCAACTTTAGCGCTACCTCATCTAGTCTTCTAGAAATATGCAGAAGAAAGCTGTATCAACTCATACATGATGCTGCGAAACAGCTCACTGACGTCACCTACAGTATTTACTCAGACTACATGAATAATATTGAAGATGAATTCCATAATTTTGACATAAATGGAAATACTGCAGCAGAATTTTGTAAGGATAGCTGTAACAATAAATATTTGAATCGGCACAAGCAATACACTGTACCGAAAGATGTCGTGAAAGAATATTTTGATTATTTACCTGGTTTTATAAAGAAAGATTTATGCATTGGACCAATATCGAGGTGCGAAAATGTTGAATGCAAGAAGCCCGTTTTTGATTATGCTTTCTATGAATTTTGTTTGGAGTAAGTACCTATGTATACTTTATGAAAATATTAATAATATTATTTATGAATGCCTAACTTCACTATATGAAAATTACTACCGACATTTAGTAAATAATAATATTTTTTTATAATTAAGTGGCAAAGATTTAATACTAGATGGCGCTATTAAAAGATTAGTAATTTTTTTTAACAAAACTAGTTTCGTTTTTAGCAAATTTCGTGACTTATCATATCTTAATATTATTATTTTAAAGAAAAAAACATTCATTTTTTACAGAAAGATAATCCTGATTGACAATTCTACAGACGTTATTCTAAGCGCTACATTTTGTTCGAAGTCATGTGCGGAATCCTGGAAAGTTGGGAAGTTTGTATCGCCATGGAAGTTAAGTAAATGAATCATAATATTATTCTAGTCCGTTAAAAAACAAAAATTATTTGAGAAACCTGTAAATTATTTTGTCATTGTTGTATAAAGTTTTTATTTATTTAAAAAAATGTTTAAATTTTTATTTAAGTAAATTCTACCTTAACTACAATATCTAGGGATCAAAATGGTTATATTACATCCGTCTATGAAGACACGCCTTAATTTTTTTTGTTTATGTCAGTCGCAAAAATTTTAAGGACTATACAAAAAAAAACAGCTGTTTCCTACAAAAGGGCTACGGCATAGACAGCATTTTGTAGGAAACAGCTGGTTTTTTTTTTTCAAGTAGTAAAGTTGATCCCATGGTAAAAGTGGTTTATATTCAAGAGTATATTCACTCCTGAAAGTTTGGACACCGACTGAATAAACACCTGTATAATAGAAATAGCAGTTTGTAGATAGGTAAAGTAATAAAACGGCCAATATTTTTCTTAATTTATTTATCGTAACCGACCACCATCAGAGTATTGGTCACAGACCAAAGAGACGCACAGACACGGCATCATAGAAATGTACTTGTGTATCACAGTTAACGCGGGTCATTATCATAGATAAAAAAGAGGCGATTTTAAATTTTTATATTTATCCGAGAAGATTATAATAATAATAATTATTTTAAAATGTTAAAAAATATATTCACTTTTACTCTTAAACACACATTTTTGTTTATCCACTATTATTTTCCCTCGAATTGATATTTGAAAACGCATAATATTATGGACAGACCACATACAAATCGGCTTTATTTGCATATCGTCATAGTCTGGTTTAAAATACTACTACAAGACTAATTAAATAGCCATTTCAGCTTTTTGCAGCACTATCTTTTCTTTATTTCCTAATCCGAGTTTTATTGCTTTCATGTAAATAGTTAAAACCTCCATTCCATTAAACAAGAACAAATTCTATTAACAAAATATTTAAAATCTCCAATTTGAGAACTCTAAAATTGTCTTAAGAATAAAAATTCAATGTTAAATCATTAATTGCGGTCTCGAATCAGCCTGGTAACTTAATTTTTACCTCGCCATTATATTAAAGTGGCGTAGTATAAAATTCCATTATGATTTGCCTATTTTTGAAAGGCCTTCGTCTGGCAGGGGGGTAGTATATTTATTGCTTCGATTACAAGATTGGCTTATGCTTACATTTTAACATCAAAATCGAACCATAATCTCCAATACGGCACTATTTTCTGGCTGAGGTCCCGACATATCTAGTAGTCTCTTTGGTCTATGTCATCTTGTAATAAAATAAATATCTAAATTACAGCACAGTGAGTCCCGAATGGCCGAGTGAGGAATTTGGTCCATCTGAAACGCTCACTGCAATGTTATTTTTTTTCATCTCGTTAAAAAGCGTATACTCTAGAAAAATATTTACAAAAGTAGATTTCTCTTTCGCCTAATAATAGGCATCGTTGATGCAAGGGCTATGACACCTGCAACAAAATTATTATATTATATTTATATTAATTAGTTAATCGATAATTTTTGTCTAATCATAAAATATCTGTCTGATTAATTCTTAAAAGAGGGAATATATTCCTATCAGATGCACATTTTTGAAGTGAAAGTCTTTAGCGACATTGAGATTGAAAATTCAAGGTTGCGTCACGTCGTGACGCGACGCCACGACCACCGAGTAATTTTTCGGCCAATGGCTAGATCGTGGTCGACTTACATCACCACTGCCTTACTCAATCGTGATCACTCACCCGTGGGCGCAAAGCCCGCACGTGAGCTACGAATCGGCCGTGGTGGCTCCGAGATCTACGCTGGAGTAGAACAGCACGCACGGCGACTTCCACCACCAACTGAACTGCACCACCTCATCCGCGCTCACCGGCATTATGCTGCGATTAAAATAATTACAATAATACTTGTGCAACTTGTGCAAGATTTCTACACGTAAAATCTAATTACCTACCTTGTTATTTCGACAAGCAGAGACGGCGACAACCTGTGACCCCCTCGATCACCTACGACCCCCCTCTTTTCAAGTATTCGGTTTTTCGTCGTGTTTGTAATAATTAACGTTAGCAGATTGTACGCGATTACGCTACCCATTTAAAAGCTATAGAACTTCGGTATCCTTTATCGCTTGTGGAAAAAATAACTCAAGTCCTGTTCCCCTCCGTTGTTCCGCGAGGCCGCGGTATCGCTTACCTGAGGTCGTTGAACAGGTACCACTGCTTGCGGCGCGACACGTACGCGACTAAATGTCGCGGGCCGTCCTCCACGCACGCGATCACCGCCGACAGCGTGTACGAGTCGCTCCACACTGCACGCTTGTCCACGGGAGGGGTGTCAGTCTGAAAGGTAGAGAATATTTGTTGAGGAAGTCATTAGCATAATATATTATGTAGACACTATCACATATTGACATTTTTTTGACATTGACATTTCATACCCGGATTGCCTTCGTTAGTGGCTCCGTATTATTTGTTTAATTAAAATTTAGGACATTAATATCGATACAAGTTGAATTTACGCCAGCGTAGTTAATAGTACCAGGAACAGTATACATTGTTATTCAGCGTTTGTGTAAAGTGTAATTAACAATAAACCCATTAAAAGTGAACGATTGAACGATTTTTATCTTTGAGTACCCTGAAATAGCAATAAAAACACAAAAGTGGCAAAACCGTGATTTTGTGTTCAGTGCGAACTCTATAGTGCTGGAGTGTACTTAAGGCGCTTCCATCTGTTTCGTCTTGTGACTCACTTATGGTGTATGTGAGTAAAAGTTCCCCATAAAATAATTTAGAGCAGCACTGGCGCCATCTCTTTTCAAATAATTGAACTTTTTCGACAGCTCGATATGAACAAGTGTAAACAGTGTGGAAAATTTTTTTCTCAACCAGATGGCGCTTGTTGTGAGATTTGCTCACAAAAGTACCATAAATCATGTGTGGGATTTTCTGCTAAAAAAAATGTTCCCGCTAAATGGAAATGCCCAGGTTGCTTAAAAAATTGCACCACCCCAATACAGCAAAAGGATAATCCTTCACAAGGGAACAATAGTGGTATTAACCTTTTCTCAACACCGGTCGAGAGCGGAGGTACATCCGAGGACCTGGTTTGTAACTTTAAATCGGAACTGAAATCGGCCACAGAAGAAATTATGAATTACATAAAACGAGAATTCCGATTGTTTCGGCAGGAGTTGGGCGAGCGCATTACTAACCTCGAAAAGCGGGTATCAGCGCTGGAGGACGGGCAGCAGCGTCAGCTAGGCCCCTCGTCGGATTTAGAGAGTGTCGTCGAGAAATTAAAAAGTGACTGCAACGACAAGGAGCAGGAGTTGCTGTTGAACGACTGCGACATAGTAAACTTGCCCGAAGTTGAAAATGAGAACCCCATCCACACGATACTGTTGGTGGCTACGAAGATTGGTCTAAAGCTGGACGAGCGTGACATCATAAGCGCGGAGCGCGTCGGTCCCCGCCGCATCACCGCCACCGACCCGATATCCGCGCCCGGTCGGCCCCCCGCCCGCGCGCGCTGCCTCACCGTGCGGCTGGGCCGGCGCGACTTGCGGGACCAGATGCTGGCCTGCGCGAGAACCCGGCGCGGCGCCACCACCGCCGACCTCGGCCTGCCCGGCGCGCCGACGCGGTTTTATGTTAATATTTATTTTTGTAAGGCGTTCGCCTTACAAAAATAAATAGACAGTTATTTCAACAGGCGCGCGAGGCGGGTGGCCGCCTCGGCTGGAAGTACGTTTGGACAAAACGCGGTCGAATTTTTGCTCGACATAAATCAGGCGATTCGGCCTTTCATATTAAAAATGAAGGTGACATATGTCGCATCTTTGGGAGTTTGTAATTATAAAACAAAAACAACTATAATTACATTAAGATACTGTATTTCATTATTACTTTATATTGCAATTAAAATGTTTATCCTCTTAAAGATAATAATTAATGTTACTCATAAAGTGAAATATTTTTTATACACGTTGTTCGTTTTGTTAATTAATTGTTCAGACTATTACTTTCTTTGCACTCTCGTTTACTCTAAATATAATAATTTGTGTCATCTCTGTCTCGTTCATAAATTATGGTTAAGATTGTACTACATACGATACAACTCTTGTGGACGTTTAGGGATGCGTGCCTTTTGTTGCACATTAAGCGAATACCAAAATATATATTGTCTGTATTACGTATATTATATTATGATGATACCTATTACTGTGCATGTATGTCTTTTGTGTAGTATTTTAACTATTTTTTCCTTATTTTGTGTTATTTACAAGTTAAACAATGATTAACACTACACAGAATTTAAAAGTTGGTTTTCTTAATGTAGGCGCATTAGGCACTAACCACGATAGCTTTCTAGACGCCGTCCAGAGACATAGTTTCGACGTAATGGCCATAAACGAGACGTGGTTGAGGCCAGGGGAAGACGGGCGCGCCCCCACGGTCCCTGGCTACCGCCTACGGCATCGGCCGCGACCGGCGACGGTCCGCGGCGGCCGAGGTGGTGGTGTTGGTTTTTATTTGAAGTTAGGACTCAATGCGCGGACTTGGTCGAGTCCAGTTAATATACAATTCCAGGCCGTAGAGCAAATGTGGATGACGCTTACGTGTAATGGTAAAAAACTTGCGATAGGTACTGCGTATCGTCCACCCTGGTTTGACACGGATTTATTTATTGATGCTCTTTGTGACGCGATGATCGGTCTGGATAGTTGTGACTTTTATATTTTGTTGGGTGATTTCAATATTAATTTTTTAGCTGCAAATGATGCAAAAACCAAAAAACTTAATGATTTTTTAAAAGGCTTCAATTTATTTCAACTCGTTCAATCGCCAACTCATTTCACAGAAACCAGTCAAACCTTAATTGATTTAATTTGCACCAATCTTCATGCGAAGTACACAAAGGTCGCGGCTTACAGAGCTATAAATGGTCATAGCATTATTATATCAGAGTTCCGTATTGTACGTGATAGGTGTACACCTCTTACATTAACTTTTAGGCCCATTAAAAATATATGTCTGGACAGATTCTCGAGCGACTTAAACTGCGTACCATGGAACGAAGTCGTAAATCTTTGTAACGTAGACGAGATGGTTCAGGCATTTAACACTCTTGTTTTAGGTATATTTGACTTCCATGCTCCAGTCAAAACATGTGCAGTGAGGGAGCCCTCGTACCCCTGGATAACGCCTACGTTAAAATTTATAATGAGGTTACGTGATAAAGCATTGACAGAATATCGTAAATACAAAACTGAATCAAAAAAGGACTATTATAAACAATTAAAAGCACTCGTAGAACAAAGCCTCCGTAATGAAAAAATAGCATATTTTAAGTATAATATCAATAATAAAATAAAAGAACCTAAACTATTATGGAAAAACTTAAAAAAAAACAATTAATACAAAGAAAAATATTGAATTTCCTACCTATTTTACAGATCCAAATTTAATAAACAATCACTTCTTAAGTATTACAACAAATGCCACTACAAGTTTATCACTTTTAACATTTTTTGAATTTCATAACTTTAGCTCTGCTACTTTTAAACTCGAAACTGTAAGTAGTCTTGATATACATCGTATCATTAATACTTTAAAATCGAACTCTGAGGGGTTTGACGGGATTAATTTAAACATGCTAATGTTAACTCTACCCAACTCTTTAGACGCTATTACCGCTATTATTAATTGCTCCATCTCAACTTCTTGCTTTCCTGATCTATGGAAAATTGCAAAGGTTCGCCCTTTGCCAAAAAAAAATGACCCCTTGGACTTTAGCGATCTTAGGCCGATAAGCATTTTGCCGTGTATTTCTAAGGTTCTGGAGAAAGTGGTGTGCCTACAGTTAACACATTACTTGGAAACAAATGACGTGTTACCACCTCTACAGTCTGGCTTTAGAAAGCGGAGAAGTACAGCCACTGCTCTACTGGATGTTACCGATAATATCTTGGTTGCCCAGGACAATGGGATGTGCACTTTACTTGTCTTATTGGATTTTTCACGAGCCTTTGACTCCATTAATATCAATTTGTTTTTATCTAAACTAAGCTATTACGGTTTTGACATCTCATCTCCTCGCTGGTTTGACAGTTACCTTCATAATAGAAGACAATGTGTTCAAATCCAGCTCGACGGCGGTAAACTTGGCACTTCCTCACTAGCACAAGTGGAGGCAGGTGTACCGCAGGGCTCACTCCTGGGTCCGAACCTTTTTAGCCTCTACTGTGCTGATATAGTACAATGCATTAAAAACTGTAAGCATCACATTTATGCGGATGACATCCAGCTATATATCTCCTTTCATGCTAGAGACTATGAAAGAGCGGTGCGCAGCCTAAACGAGGACCTAAATCGAATAGCTCTATGGTCAGAGAATAACAATTTAATACTGAACCCGTCCAAGACAAGACACTTAGCATTAGGTGGCCAGCATCAGTTAAAAAATTTGCCAGCCTCGCTCGGTATTATGGTTCTTGGTCAGCCTATTGAACAAGTGAATGAGGCTCGAAACTTGGGATTACTTATGGACAGCCACCTGAGATTCGAAAAACATATAGCTGATTCGGTACAAAACTGTTTTTATCGCTTAAAAGTCTTATATAAAATTAGGCCTTATCTATCTGAAGAGCTACGTGAACAGTTAGTAGAAACTCTAGTCCTTTCCAAACTGAACTACTCTGACACAGTCTACGGCCCCCGTCTGCTGGCTCGAACGGAGAAACTTATTCAGAGAGTACAGAACGCTTGCGTTCGGTTTTGCTACTCAGTTCCAAGTAGAGGACATGTAACACCTTTTTTAAATGAACATTTTTTGCTTAAAATGAAGTCCAGGCGTAAATATCATCTGGCATGTCTTATGTTCGGTGTCATTAAGTATAAAGAACCGTCTTATCTATACGAGAGGTTGAGTTGGCTAAACTCGCGCAGACAGTGCTCACAGGGACTGTCAACACAGCAACATTGAACCAAAGCACTTCGTGGCAGCTTTCGCTATGCGGCTGCGAAGATTTGGAACAACATTCCTCCTCCGATACGCACACTCAACACGGTAGGCACGTTTAGACATCACTTGAAAGAATTTCTAATTAAGGAACAACGTAAACATGGTATGATTATTAGTAACCTGTCGTTCATATGAATATTATACATAAAATTGTATTCATTTATTATTCTTATTACCTATTAGTTTAATTTGAAATTTACCATTGTTACTCAGTAGTGTCTTGTTGGGTTGTGTTGTTGTAACGATTTCTAGCAGTTTGTGCGGTCTTTTATCTAGTGTATAGTTTGTAAGGGAGTTGTATGTTTAAGTATAGTCTACTATCATCATATTATATTATGTATTATGTTTATGTGTGTGTATATATGTATGTATGTATATGTATGTGTATGTTTATATATATATATATATATATATATATATATATATATATATATATATATATATATATATATATATATATATATATATATATATATATGTGTGTGTATGTGTATACGTGTTTATATATAGTATATTACGATGTTTGATGTTATGCAGAAAGTTGCATGATGTCCGTGGCTTACCACACTTCACGGTTCAGTTGAAAATCGGTGTCATGTATGCGCGTGTCTTTATACGACATACGTGGCTTATGCCGAACTGGACCCATTTTCTAAGTCACATGAAGGCACAATTTGTCCTATTTAATTTACAGCAGTAACTATGGTGTATGTCTCAATTTGTTATTCTTTTTTATATCTTCATATTTTATGGCATGTTACATTTGTGTTTTTAGTGAACTGAAAATAAAAAATTTCTTTCTTTCTTTCTTTCTTACATAGAACCATAAAACATGAGCGTACAACAGTATAATAACATCTCATCAACAATCGTAGTGTTGCCACAATAAACAAATTAAGCGGCCTCAGCGCAGTGTTTTATACGCTGTGACGTCAGTGCATCTGCGTGTGTGTGACGTCATTACCTTGTCGTCAATGAGCACGTCGCCGTCGGCCTGCAGGCGCACGTGCAGGCGGTGCGGCAGCGTGCAGCTGTCCGAAGATGCGGACTGTGACTGGCCTCTGAAACGACACGAATATATTTGAATAAAAATAGATCGTAAGTTTCTAAAATCCTACTACTATTATAAATGTTGTTGGAGTTGGAGGATGGATGGATGGATGGATGTTTGTTACTCTTTCGAGCAAAAACTACTGAACGGATTTCGATGAAATTTGGTATGGTAGTAGTTTAAGCTCTAGATTAAAACATAGGCTACTTTTATCCCGAAAAAGTACAGTAGACTCGTGGGTTACCCGATACTATATTAACGCAGACGGAGCCGCGGGAAAAAGCTAGTATTTACATAACATAATTAGATCAGGGCGTCTAGCCAAGTTGTCTTCGTTAAAATTCGAAAAATCTGTCGAATCGTCTTCTCTTTTGAGATAACGACATTCGTCACGTCACTCTGTTCGAATCGCAACGAAGAATTGCTCAATCGTTTTTATCACCTCTTGCTTTGATTTGAATGATATTTTCGCCGTCAGTTGTAAAGTGTCAACTGTCATTATTTTTTTATTTTTTTATTGATGGCTTTACGGCTTAAAACCATTTGTCAGGTTCAAGTAAAAAAGGCAGGCAAATAGAATTCTTGTTTATGTTTTCAATACCATATTTCTAAATCGTCAAGTCAATTTTTTTTTAACAATACGATTGAAAATGTCATTTAACGCACGCTTATGTCAATCCCATACATTTTTTATTTGCGATGTTCACTGTATTAATGTTATTAATGTTCTGTAGTATTTAATGTCACGATTACATTTCTCTACAAGTGGCTAATGTTCAGACTGAAACGCTTAATTGTTTTAGTTGTACCTGTCAGGATGTTTGAATCTACATCCAGGCCGCGCGCAGTGCAGGCCGTATCGACACGGCTTACCAGGCAGTCCACGTTTCAACACCTCTGACTGTTAAAGCAAACAAAATTCTTATGATATTCTTCAGGAGATAGGTGATGCTACTTGCAACTACATATTATCTGCTAAAGTGCGGTCGCGGAGAACGTAGAATTTCATATATTAACTTATCGCTACTTGTCGCTTTCATTCGCGCATGAATATATTGCTATCGCGCTCGTATACCTGTGTAAACACGATACCAATATACGTATAAACACGATACCAAGTACGCGAGTAAAAGAGACAAGTAGCGATGAGACAATGTACGAAATTCTACTTCCTCCGCGACCGCACTTTACCTCCATAGACACCCAGAGGGAGAGCTAAAGGATAACAATGAATAAAAAATGCATCATAATTCGTTACGCTAAGTGAGGACTGTGTTTCCTTACCGCGTCTTTGGTGACACTTTTCGACCAGTACGCCTTCTCCTGTGCCGTCGTACCGCCGCAGTTTATTGCCAGTATCGGTGGCAACCTGAATGAGCCAACTAATGAATAAACAAAAATATTCATATACTTGAAATTCAAAGTTTACGCATTCACGATGCGCATTTCTGTAATTATGTACGTGACCCCAAACCATTGCGGGTTTCACAGAATAATTAACTTACATGTGCCACTCAATAGATGTGCGTTTGTTTACGTATCCACACGTAGATTACGTATGATGACTAATCTTGTAAAACTTTTCAATAATATTCTTAACTATCTAGTATTTGAAAAAAACAATATTTCTATATAATATCCAGTAAGTCGAGGGTTAAGCATCTAAAAGACGGCCGCTACTGCCGCGACTACTATTACTTACATTAAATCGGTAAAAATGATCCGATCAAAAATGTTAAAATTTCAGTTATTTTGTAAAAGAAACAAGTTTATAGGGAAAATATTTTTCTTAAGGTGTCGTTTGGAATAAAAGCAACAGCGAATGGAACATGCCAACAGCAAAAGCATAGACAACGCACTAGAAGTGACGTCATTAAATCTGATTCGTGTTTGAGTAACCATGGTGAACTTCTGTCTTTTGAAGTTTTATTTTAATAAATAAATAATGAATCTCACATTATAAATGATCATTGATAAATATTTTTAAAAATGTCAATCATACTTTAGTCGATGCACACCATATTATTTTTGTATTTCTTTACTCATCATCTCTGTATTCATTAGTCATCATGTCTATAATTGAAAACGCGTCTACTAGGAGTGCGTATTCTTTTGCGTATGTATCCGCTGCAAGCGTACGTACCTATGTGGGCGCGCGCGCTGCGTGGTCGGCGTGAAACGCGCGCACCGTTCGCACCAGGCGGGCGTGGAGCGGCGCGCCGCCAGTGCTGCCCGCAGCAGATCCGCGAATCCGCGCTCGCCACCACCATATTGAAGCGCGCACGCCAGCGCTACGGACATACGCTCCTCCTGTAAATACCATGATATAGGTTACTAGTGAAAAAGGGTATCGAATTCATTAAATTTCATGTACATTTAATAAGCTCACGCCTATGATACGGGGAAGCAGTTGAGCTGAAAGTCACTTCATACTGCTATCTATGGGGCGACTTTCAGCTTTCTTTTTTACTTTCGTCTCACGCTACCTAAATCAATATTTTAAAATTAATGCCATACTACTATCATGCTGCAATTCATAATAATTTTAATACAAATTAGACGCGTCATGTTTATTTTCATTTAAAAACACACATTTTAATTATTTATTTATATTCTATTATAAACAATTGAGGTAAAATGTATTATATTACGAGTTGCTGACCTCTTTGTTACACTTCAAACACCTATTCAGTTGTTGTCTGACGATGGCGAACAGTTGAGATATCTCCGAGTCTTCGCGGTCTGTGTTATTGTGATTGTTACTCACGTCATTATTCTCAGTCTGTACGTGATTGTGTTCTGGAATAAGGAATATGATTTGAAAGTTTCCGTCCACCCTTGCCTTTTTAATGTTTTTTTTATTAAGATAACAAACAGCCATTACATTAATGTTTACAATGAAAGTTAGCAAACAAGCCTAAAGTACTATAACCATTACTAACATAAGGTTTAGCATAAGGTATTTATTTTAGTTATAGTTACGTAGGTTACTACTATGACATTATTAGGATATAAAATGAGGATCTTCGATATTTTTTCTGCCGCTAGCAGGCAGACCTGACTCACACAAAGTGCAATCTGGTGACAGAAGTGATTTCGAAAAAAGAACTTTCTACACTTTTTCTGCCACCAGGCGGCGCTACATTAAGGTCCTACTCGTGTCAAACAGCTGTCGGAACTTAAAAACATTCATTTGTAGCCAATAAAATTACGAGGTAAATAATTTACTCTAGTTGCCATATTTTATTGCGATAAAACAAACCTTCATCATTATTATTACTCTTCCAACCACCTTCTAAAGGCTCCCTAAACTCTTCATACTCAGAAGGGCCTAAGAATTCCAACTCAGTATACTGGTAGTCTTCCACATATTGACCGTTGACAACTTGTCTGTTGATCCTACTACTGATCCTAGACGGTTTGGGCGGACTCGAGTTCTGAGTGAGAAACGCTAGTTCCTTTTCTTTTTTACGAGTTTCGAGTATCTCATAGTGGATTTGGTGCAGAATAAATCTGTTCCAACTCTGAAAAATACAAAAATAAATAAGTACTCAATAATTTTTAGTTTCCTTTATTGCCACACATATCAAAACAGGAATGTTGTCAGTACTATCGAAGAAGTTGCCGCTCGACCAGGCACAAGATCAAAATCCCTTACAAGCGTCTTAACTTAATGTACGTAATCGGTAAATACGGACTTTAATGTATGCAGTCGAAGCGATCACTTCCTTTGAGTATAAATATTTTGAGGCGCCCGAATGCAAAGGAAAATGTTTAGAAACTGGTCGAGCAGGAGGACTGGTTTATGTCTACCTGTATGAGAGTGACGAGGTCCGCCTTCTGTTCGCCGCCGCGGTCCAGTATGAGCCCTAGTGCTGCGGCCTCGGGGACGGTGCGGAAGGCGCGAAGGAAGTTGCTCGCCTGGCACGGCGCGCCGCCGCTCGCGTCTAGTGTGCGGAAGAGGAAACCTGTAAATATTTAAAACAAATAACTTAATTTTCATTACACAAGAAGATACACCTTTCATTGTAAGAGTTCGAATGTAAAATGGCAGCTCGCTGCATGCGCATGTGCAGTGTATGACTAATGTTATATGAAATGTGTATCTTTTGTGTAGTGAATAAAGTTAAATTTTGAATAGCTATCTTAAATTTTCAGCGCCGTGTATTGTTGCGGTGTGAACTGAGTACTGACCCTTACTTATAGTCAAGAGCTAGCTGGCAATAGGCACGCCTGGCCGGTGAGAAACATAGAAATTGGGATGTGGAAATTATTGCCAACGGCGTTTATACAGTAGGTGAATCGTACATTAGTGTGGGGACGTTTTTTCGGGTGTTAGGCTGGGACTATATGACCCGGAAACCGTAAGGCCGAAAAAAATTCTGAGCATTCAAAATAGAACTCTGCGCTAATACAATAGACTTGATAACGGAAGTTTCGAGTGTCGAGCTGTCATTTATATGACATTTGATATTGACTCAACTCCTATTGCATTAGCGCAGTTCCATTTTCAATGCTCTGAATTTTCACCGGTATTCCCGATTCCGGAGCATTTGGTCCCAGCCTTAAATGTAGACCTTGTCTGCAAGGGTCACGTTTTAGACTACCTGTTACTTAAATTACACTACGCCTACGCATTAATAATTTTAGAAAAGGTAAAATAAAAGTATTTTTTATTAAAGAGTTTAACGCCCGAATACAGTAAAGCTAATCAAAATTGGGAGCCCTCCTTTTCTCAGGCTGTCGCTGTCTCTACTAGCCGAAATGACAAGGACAGCATGTGACTTACGGTCCGTTTCACTCACCCATCTACCAATCACTATTTGTGAAAAACGTCACATTTGGTATCGCTGTCACAGAAGGAGATTCCTCTATCTAAGTTAGTTAATTGAAACGCAAAAACCGGCAAATGATACAAAAGGTGACGTTTTCAACAAACAGCTATTGGTAGATAGGTTATTGAAACTGGCCGTTGAGCGTCACTTAATTCAACTGTTCGTATTCGGCCATAAAACACATATAAACATACCTAGTTCACAGCTCAGACAAAACTCCTTAGCGCATGTATGAGATAGCAACGTCGTTTTGAGTTGAGGAATGTAGAAGAGAACCTAAAAACATAATTTGACAATTAAACATTCACCTAAAATATGCGTTTATTAGTACATAGCTACATAATTCTTACCCCATGATTAGGTTACTACCACAGTCCACAAGGCTTTAATATGCACAGTGCACACATAGTCTATGAATAGACATATTAAATATTAAAAGCCTTGTGTAGGTGCAGTGCAACTAACTTCGTAATAGCCAATCAGCAATTATATTTTTTCTATGGAAATAACAGGTGAAGTATGAAAAACGACGATAGCCATTAAGAACTTACTGTATACTAATGTATATCATCATATTATATACAGGCTGTTTTTTCAGTCAGTGTCCAAACTTTCAGGTGTGAATATGGGATCAACTTTCCTACTTGAAAAAAAATCAGCCGTCTCCTACAAAAGGGCTACGGCATAGATAGCATTTTGTAGGAAACAGTTGATTTTTGTTTTTCAAGTAGGAGAGTTGATCCCAAAGTAAAAGTTGCAGAAAGTTTGGACAAGTTGAAAAAACACCCTGTATCCAGCAAAAACTTTGAGTACAGTTTTACGAGAGTTGTGCGAACGGTGGAGTATGAAATTTGGCAAGTTTCTGTGGAGGAAGGTGCTCAGAAAGCTATTTTTTTTTTTAAATAACGCTTAGTAAATTTATTGATTGTATGATATTATCATACAATAAATATAAAATTACACTACCTAAATCACACTGCCATACGTTTGTATAAAAACAACTGTGGGTGTTGGTTTCACACAATTGTCAATCGTTCTTCTACATTCCTTAGACAACATTTACATATTACTTTCATTGCGTATTTAGGAAACAAAAGAGCCCCAAAAAGTTGAAACATAAAATACGAATTATGGTTGAATTTATACAATAGACCGAGTTTATTTCATTTTGTCATAAGTTAATGAAAATCTAGGTTTTGCACTAGAAGTCACAAAATTATATATATATATATATATATATATATATATATATATATATATATATATATATATATATATATATATATATATATATATATATATATATATATATATATATTCAATAACTTACCGTTTCATATGCTATTTACCTGAAGCATGGAGTTGCAGTAGGAGTTAGGCAGGATCGCCTCTAATCCAGGAAGACCAGTTTTGTTAATGGCGTCCAAATCCTCGCTGGTGCCATGCTTGTATAGACGAAAGTCCATCTGGGGAAAAACAACAGTAATTTTGCCCCAATAATTTTACACTCTATTGGGTGTAAAATTATTGGGGCATTTAGCGCCGCTTCATCCGCGTCGACCCCTATTGCAACAAAATGTAACAAAAAAAAATATTTTTCGCCATATAGGTTATTAAATAACACTCACGGAATTGGTAACACTCGTCCCGTGGAGGATACATTTTGAAAAATCCTTTCATAATTACGGATGTCTATTTCATAATAACTAAGGGCAATATTAATAATAAATTACCTTGAGATAGCACTTAGGTATGGGTTGTATGTTTGACGCGAAATCGTTGTGCCTGGCGGCTTGTAGGTCTTCAAGGGTATCGTTTACATAAGGAATCTGAAAACAACAATTGTTTACACTTAATAATGATGTTAAATTCAATAGGATACTTGATTCATATTTAATTTCATACATCGAAGGAGTATTTCCTTATTTTTATAAAAATATAAGGAGTATTCTTGTTTTTTAATTTCTACTGATGAAACCTCCTTGAAGTAACTTCCGGAAAGGATGTGACAACACAAACACACTAAACACATACGTAGTAGTGAAACGGAACGTGTTTCTGTAAATAAATAGTTTATGACATCTTTTAAAATAATTTATGTCAAAACGTCAAACGGAACGTCACACCGCCATTTTATAAGAGTGGACTATAGCAAAGATTACAAATAGTATTAGTATGACGTCACAGCACAGATAATCTATCAACCAATCCAATAGTGTTTTCGGCGGTTTTAAAAAAGTGTATTTTTAAAATATATTATTGTAGGTAAAATTAGGTTTCAAAATAATGTAATTTTTTTTGTGTAGTGAAACAATTATGAAGCGTTTAGCACATAAATACAAACAAGGTTACGTAGCCTATTTTTTTTTTTATTTGTTTATTCATAAAAAGAAATGTATACAATTCAAGTTGTATCTCGCCAAACGAGTGTTTGACGGCGAGATGCGCTCATCTAATGTAATATTTGTTGCCTAATATTATGAGTAGTTAAGTATTTAGTACAAAAGATAAAATAATAAAATAACAAAACTAAGTTATTAACTTCAAAGAAATTTACAGTTTATAAAAAAAAGTAATTAAACTCATAATTTTAATTTAACAATGCAGCCCTTAACTTTTTTTTATTATTCCAGATGACATTTTTTCTGTGTGTCTTAATCTAATTTATTAAATATTTTAGGTACTAAGTATTTATTCGTCCTCTCTCCATAGTAGTCTTTGCTCTCTTACCCTTCTAGTATTTTATTTATTCTCTACTATCACTTTAAATTCATTACTATAGTAATACTGTAAGCCTATCAAGTACTCCACTTTTTATCTATCGCCAAAATATTGCACACTTTAAATAATTTCTCATATTCTGTATTACATTCGTACTTTACTTTTCTTATTATTATGTATTTTTATTTATTTATGTATTTTGTAGTGGTTCAAAATTAAAAACAGTATTCCAAAACGATGTATTGGCGTTAAAAATTTAGAGACTGAATAACTAAACGCTCCTAGATAATGCACACTTTCAAATTAATAAAAACATACTATTTTTCTCTACTTAAACATATAAATAATCTAAATTGTACCTGATTTCTTCTTGTATTCTTAGGGTTTGGCGCATATCCTATAGGTCCCTGCATCTTCATGGACTTTAGTACTTCGGGATCTATGGATTTTGGTTTCCTAAAAACATTTTAACCTCGCATAAAACAATCACTTTCCATATCACATTACTCGCTTTTAAACGCACGCTTTGCCAGCACATGATAAAGTATAAAAAAGCCTTTACACTTTATACAAACTTACAATTAAGGTTGTTTAAATAAAGATATGGACCGTGACATAATCTTTTGAAATGTCGTATGTAATCGTTATTTGTCTTACTCCCTGTCTTCATTTAACGAGTTGTACAAACACAAGAGCGCACCACCTTTTCTTTAAAAACGCGATACCAAACCGCAACGTTTGAAAGTCAAATATGTACCAGCTGATGATGATAAGCATATGTCATACCTGTAGACTCTCTTATAGAAGGACTCTGGCAGCTCATTCAGCCATTTGCTCCCCAATGAAAGCGGGGGCAGCGGGACGGAGGAGAATTTGAAACTTGTGTCCTTCAAGCTCACAAAAGGCAAACCCGGGTCTGGATCTGCGAATTCTGTGCCTCTGGAAAAGTTAAAAAAAATGTTTAATACTATCTGAATAATTAAAAACAAAACAGTGCGGTCTAGGGACGCCCGAAAGAAACGAAGCTTTATAGCCACACCGATTTCGTTGACCTTGGCTGGTTTCACTTGAAACCAGGCCAGCTACGAAGGAGATATTTTTTATAGTGCCCAAGTGTGTGCGCAGTACACAAGAGCACTCTCTGTTCGTTTACTATCGAAACCCAGTGGGACGGATGACCGACACGACTGGCGAGAGATCAGGCGCAGAACCAACTTTTTACATGCCCATCCGACGCAGGGATCATCTTTCTTGTCAGACAATCGGGTGATAAAGCCTGCATCGTCATAATCAAACTTGGAACCAACATTTTTTGTTGTTCCAACGCGAGAATCGAACCCACGACCTCCGAGTCAAGAGCCAAGCTCTAAACTACTTACTGGACCACTGAGGCTGTTTATAGTATAAAGCGTACGTATTTATTATACTAGTTGTTGCCCGCAAATTCCTGCGCGCAAAGGAAACCGTACCTTTTGCCTCAATAAAAGTAGTCTATGTCCTTCCCTGTGGTTTACTCTGTATCTATGCAAAATTTCATCAAAATCGGTTCATTAGTTTCGGAGCATATTCAAAGAAAACAAACAAACAAATCTTTCCTCTTTATTAAATAATAGCTGTTTCCCGCGGCTCCGCCCGCGTAAATACACTATCGAGTATCCCGCGGGAACACTGTACTTTTCCGGGATAGCCTATGTTTTAATCCAGAGTCTAAACTACTACCATACAAAATTTCATCAAAATCCGTTCAGTAGTTCAATATTAGTAGGGATATAAGTATAGATAGTTATAGAGCTAGTACATAACATTATCTAACTAAGGAGTAATTGAGGCAAAAACGAAATATTGACATTTGACATGTTAAGATAGTAGAGAATATTGTATTTTAAGGTATATCCCCTGGCCTATTAAAACTGAGAGCTCCATGGCCTAGTGGGTGACCGTTTGATTCCCACTCGAGAGAGTGCAGGTTCGAGTGATGACTTGTTGACGTGATGACAATGTTCAAGAGGGGTTACTTCGCTCGGAGAATACTGTAGAAATCATCCAATAACGGATGAAAAGGCCGAATTTTTTTTTTATTGAAACTGCAGCATCTGAGCTTTTAAGTGTCTTTATTACAATTAAATCGAATAACTACTTTTTTTTAAACCATAACCCGACTGTATAAATTATATAGCCTATGTTACCCGGGCTATTATCACGAATCTTAAAACCTTGTATCTTGACACTTCATTTATTAAAATCGGACCAGTAGTTTAGGCGCTACGGTGGAACAGACATACATACATACATAGACTGCCAAAATCATGAAAATCATAAAATAATGAAATAACCATTAAAATAGATATCCTTGGAGTTGTAACAGCTGTATTATTCGTAAACAAAAATTAATTACAGTTTCGTAATACATACTAAAAGGAAGGGAATTGTCGTTTTTATTTTTCGATTGGAATAAGATATTTGTTATGATTAATTTATTTCAATGATAAATAATTCGGACGAGTCGAATGAAACATCGCGAAATTGATAAATAATTCGGACGAGTCGAATGAAACATCGCGAAATGGCAACCTCTCATTCCTTCTCTTTCAAAAAATTAAAAAGTGAAAAATTATAATTTTTTTAAAGTAAAAATGCACAAAAAAGTATTAATAAAACTTATTTTCTAAATAATTCTCCTTTTAAATTTGGCTAAAATTTCAACTATTTCTCTACTCAATCTTCATAATTTTGAAGTCGGTACCAGCCCGAACAAAATCCTGATAAAACAATATTTAAAATAGAACACACGTTCAAGTTGGCTGGTACGATAAAATAATAATATATACAGGGTTTAACAAATCGAAGTGATAAAAATTTCCTGGTAAATTTCTTCCTTTAGCTATTATCCGAAAAGTAGTACCAAAAATGACCCAATTTGAAATCGCATTTATGAATGCATCGATAAAAAACAGATGAGCTCTCCTCCCACAAATTTGTAGGAATTAATTCTTTAATTGTAGTGGTTTCGCATTAATTATTTTCAGTAAAGATGATATTGATTTTATCCTGGTACGTTTTAATTCACAACGCTTAAATATTGGACCAATCATATGAAATTTTACTCTCATTTTGAAAGTACAAATTATAAAACTAAAGAAATACTATCACATATTAGAACTAAAAAATATAAAATATTTTACAATCTCTTTTGCTGTTAAAACATAATCACGCTTTTATTTAAAAAAAATACATTGTTTTTATTTATTTATTTTAGTTACTAATAACTGAATGATAATTTTCAAATTGTAATATTTGTTAGTGAAACCTAAAAAAAAATCTTAATAACTTTAAATAGTTGCGCCATTTTAGTTTCTTTCGGTCCCTTGACCGAGTTAGACGCTATTCGCTATTTGCACGAAAATTTTCTCTCTCTCTCTGTATCTCTACACCATGTCACGTCACCAGTATAGCAATAACGAGTTTTACGAGTGAGTGAGTTTTACGATTACGAGTTTCTCGCAGGAACAGTATCAATGAAGCTCGTGAAATTTACCGGCAAAGATTTGCGACATTTTGAAGACACTTCGCAAGGACAAGCACGCGACGAGCGGGTGCCGTTTTTAATGTCAATCACATGGTGATATGGCGTACACTTCGTGACGACAGGCAACATCCATTTTTGACCATAATTGGGATACTTACCTACTTAAGTGTTTAAGAGTGACGACATCAGCAGTGAAATTTTACTACGTTTCGACTAATAAGCAAGTGGTATACTATTATTTCAATTTCAATTATTGCTATCGATAATTACCTACTTAAGTGTGTGAGAGTGATGACGTCTGACATTTTACTACGATTCCGTTTACCGGCTAATAAGTAAGTGAAATAATCGGGATAATAACCTACTTATTTTGTGCGTGTGTAAGAGTGACGACGTCTGAATAATCGAACAATTCGAACTAGGATAATAGCGAGGTCGAAGATTCGCAACTCGCAGGCAAGCGGCGCGGCGGGGGGCGCGCAGCTGATGTCCATGTCAATGTCCTAGCGCTAACACTGGCTAGACACTATTGTTACTAGGATTGTCAACTTTTTTCATGATACGCTAATGAAATAAAAATGTATGGAAGTAAAAAGTAACTCTTTCAGTTCTGCTACTTTCACAGTTAACTCTATATAAGGGACATATATATTCACCTTTTAATATTATCACTCCTTTATTGTACACGTTGTATATAAAAGAAAAAACAATAGGTTATAAGAATCACAAAAAATATTTATCTTACCGGGATTCGAACCCACCATATTCCGAATTTCCAAACAGTGTAAAAATCAAACGTAGGTACTAGGTACGCATACCAAGCTGCCAATCGGACTGACGTAAGAGAGTCGAAATTATTGATATATTGTTGTACGGCGAAAGAAAAAAACATAAGATTATTTAAGATTGACAACAGAATGAATAATAAGATATATAAATATTATTTTGTTTGTTTGTAAAGTGTATTTAATTATATCAATTCTAATTCTAATAAATAACTCCTTCACCACGAGTATTAGTAACATGTATTCAGCAAATTACGTTTATAATTCACGCGTTGTATTAATTGATTTATTTTTATTAAATAATACAGTATTTACAATAAATATGATGTAGCCGAAGAGACTATTCGGTTTTAAACCACTAATGTCAGAATCTAAAACTAGGTATTTGAAATTGTAATTTTTTGGTGTTAGATAACCGACGTTTCATTTGGAAGGCTATTGGATATCAAATTTTATTTTGTACTTATGTATATTTTTAAATCAGACGACAAAAATTTAGCTTTGTGCTACGCGAACGAAGTTGCGGGCAAATGCAAATTTAGATTTTGTAACCGCTGAAAAATTATGCGAAATATAACTCGTTTTTTTAAGTGTTGTCTTAGAATGAAACGTCAATGTGTATAATGTGTAGGTTGTAGTGCGTATATTCCGCAGTACTTCGACCGCATATTGTAATAATATTATTTTTGCATTTTATTATTTTAACCATCCATGAAAAAGGCACAAGTTGTATTTATGTCGTAAATATTAATGCAGATAATAAAATGGGTAACAAAAAAATACGGAGAACAATAAAGCAAAAATATGTGATATATTATTACCTATTTATTTAAAAAACAAGAAAGATAAGAAATATATTAATTTGTAATGAGATTTGAACCTAGACGCTACGCTTTGCCCCAGGCGGGCAAAAAACCGCTAGGCTATGAAGCACGTTACAAAATTGTCGAAATTACGCTTTTGTACATAATGGACACATACGTACTGACGTATTTCGCGCGAAGCACCCTCCAGTTACGGGGGCGGCACGTCCCCCACTCATCTTCTTCACCCCTTCGAATACCTCATAGTTGGCGACTCACCTCGCCTTAATAATAATAATCTTGTGATGAGACATGATCACTTGACACAATTAAATTTTCTAAGAATATATAATATTTCACATAAATAGAATTTTACCAGAACTATACTGTTTTATTTACCTTGAGAAGTTGTTGAACCGTGGCTCGTGGTTGTGCTGAGCGGAGAACAGATGCAAGTGTCCGGCCTGGTCACCAAACACCAGAGCTTGGCTTGTGGATGACACATCCATAGCGCTGCAGTGTGCGCTGTGTGTGTCTACCTATAGTGAAAAATGTTTTTTACAGACAACTTGTTTTTGAACCTATATATAGCAGAGTTTCCCAACCTTATTTTTAACGGTGTCCGCGTAAATATAGTATCGGGTATCCCACGGGAATACTGTACTTTGTCGGGATAATAAGTACCCTATGTTTTACTCCAGAGCCTTTATTGCTACCATACCAAATATCGATAATATTTGGTATGGTAGCAATAAATCATTAAAATCCATTCAGTAGTTTTTGCGTGAAAGAGTAACAAACATCCATCCATACATCCATCCTCGCAAACTTTCGCGTTTATAATATTAGTAGGATTAGTAGGAAGCATGGCTTTGCCACAGTTATGAGAAAATAGAATATCGTAAAAGTATAATTGTCGTGTGCGGTGTGATAGTTAAATATGGTCAAACATTACATCATTCTAATCTATGTACAAAATTTCAGGCATAGCGCTAGTTATGCCGTATAAGATTTTGGTGTTAAGCGAAGTAGTTCTTAAACGTATATAGGCACAACGCAAAATAGCAAACAGCTCGTAAGTCCAATAGCTATTTGAAAATGACGTTTAGACAAAGCTCGAGTTAGTGGTTCTTTGAATTATGTATAAAATCCGTAAAGGTGTAAAATCAAATATGTACTTTCACTATTAAAATGAAAATGTTTACCCCATCTAAAGTAAATGCAACAGTCATCGTCGCTTAGATCGTCGAACATGACCGATCACAGCGCGAGAACTCCCGATTGCAGTTTCGGTCGTAGTTTCGGAAGGTTTTCCGCCGAAACCGAAACCCGTTTTTTTGACGGAACGCGACCTAAACCGAAACCGAATATTCGATCGGACACTTAAGGCCTCCACAGACGAGAGGTCGATCGTTTCAGTTAGAACTGACGTCAGTTCGGCCTGAACGGATTCGAGCACATACACGGAGAAAATCGCATCCGACCGAACTGACGTCAGTTCGGCCCTTAGATTCAGAACGCCTAGATACTCTTCAAACAAACGCATCGTATAAAGTGAAGCAAGCAACAGATAGATGTAGGCGTAAGCATTACATACCGACACGCACACAAACAAAACTTTAAAGTTGTGGAGTCTGTACTCTTAAAATTGGAACTATTGTATTTGTTTTTCTTAATATCGTGAGATGTAAAAGTATAACTTATATTTCATTTTAAACCATCTAAACACAATTTGTGAACTTTATTCATATTAAACTGGTATTAAGGAATATATTAAGGATTAGCTTAATGCGGGCAATACTTTAAATTGATAATTAAAAAAATCAGAACATATTATAAAACGTTGCCCTAGTAATCATAATATGTAAAGTGGCCTGCTTCAACTTGACAACGTACGGTCGGTCGGTCGTTCGTATGATTTACTTCACTTTTCATGCGCGTACTGGGTTTCTAGGCGTTTTAATCTAAGCTTCGGCCTGAACGGATTCGACCACATACACGGAAAATTGCCGCGAGCTTCGGTCGTGTTTTTAGGGTTCCGTAATACTTAAGGAACCCCTATAATTTCACTCTGCCCGTCTGTATGTCTGTCTGTCCGCTCTCCTAGCTTCTGTAATAACTTTAGACAGTAACTTTCGTAGTAATTCAAAGAAAACCTATTGCGCGTTGATAATTACGGAACCCTCCTTAGACATGTCGTGACATGCTCTTTGTCAGTTTAGGCTATTATTTTATTTATTAATTGTATTTTGCTGCAACTGTAATCACACTATCGACGAAACCGAATTATTGTGTCATACATTTTTCCAGTTATATGTTATATAATCATTTCTCTTTGTTTTATAGTAATAGTCTTTAGATTTTATCAACCATAGTGGCTCTAAAGTTTTAAATACTTCAATGAATTTTAATAAATTTCTTTAGACTACGCCATTTTTAGGGTTCCGTACCCAAAGGGTAAAAACGGGACCCTATTACTGAGACTTTACTATTCGTCCGTCTGTCACCAGGCTGTATCTTAACCTGCTTATACCTCGTGATAGCTCGATAGTTTAAATTTTCACAAATGCATGATGTAGGTATTTCTATTGTCGTTTTATCAACAAATACTAAAAACAAAATAAAATAAAAATTTGAGGCTCACGTACAACAAACGTGATTTTTCCATTTTGTACGGAACTCATCTTGCCGACTCGCACTTGACCGGTTTTATTTTACACTCGAATTTTATTACCGTTCAGTCCAATTGCCTTTCAGTCCACCCGTACAGGTCAGAATTAATGTTGCCAACTTAGTTGTTTTACAAAGTTTTACTACAAAATTATGTATTTTATTCCCTATAAAATAGTAGGAATTTAATTGTTAGTAGTGGTTTTGTAGAAAATAGCTAGACAGTAATCATAATATGCAAAGTGGCCTGCTTCTATGTGCTATTATGACACCTTATCATAATAGCACATAGTAGCACGCTTCCGTACGTCGCTTAAAACTACCGATTTAATTTCTATTTACATAATATTTCCTACTATATATTTTTTAATTTAACGGTTAAATATTAAAACTGATATTGTATGTATGTTTGTAAACACAAAATCTCTAAAAAAACTTTTAGGAATTATTAAGTTTAGTACAGTAGCAAAAACAGAGTTGGCAACACTGGAACGAATCGCTTCAGTCCATACGGCCGACTGATGCGATCTCGAAATATCACACAGACGATACGATTTTGCATCCGTTCATGCCGAACTGAAGGAAAACCAGACCGTGTATGGGGCCACTAAGGCAGTATAATAAAACATCATAACAAGCACTAAAATCATACCTGGAAGACAGAATGGTGATCGACATTATGCGACTCGTTGACGTGTAGCAATGCGACATTTCCATCTCCGCTGAGAGCCACTGCTCTACCGGAGACGGCCGGTACGAAGTGTAGGAGTAGGGGTGGCCAGCCGAGTGGTAGAGACCAGACGGAAGGCGCGCGCCGCCGCCCCGCGCCCCGCACGTCCCATACCAGGAGGTAGGGCTCAGCAACCGCGACTCCGCCTCTGGAAAGGTAACCAATAAAATGTGACAACGTAACCCCTGAAATAGACTTCTTAACATCACTGACCACTAACATTAAAACTGCTCGGGTTTCGAGCCTCCTCTCAATATGAAAAGGTGGAATACAGGATAATCCTGAATATGCAATAGAGGTTTGAAACTCTTTACATATCTTTGAAATTTTAACATTTTTAACATGTTTCTATTATTATCATGTTTATAAGAAATAAAAAAGGATTTTAAAATGCACACAAGTTATGTTTTAATATTATCTTAAACTAGTTTGCATTTGCATACCAATTAAAAAAAATCGATACTATTTAATATCTGTTTAACAGTTTTGAGTCTAATATAATTGGAATAGTTATAAAAGGATTAAGTTGTGAATGAAAAACTTACGATTGTGTAAACCCACAGCTGATGAGTATATCACCCTGCATATCCAGGTCGGACAGACAGGCGGAATGTGCCCGGAAACTGTGCTCAGCTTTGCCAGGACACCTGATGTCTCGTAATGACACCATGCCGTTGGCACTGCCACAGGCCACTAACGATCCACCACCACTTCTGAGGACTGCGCTACCTTCTTCTGGAATTTTCTGTAATCATATTTCAGAATTATCATTGGCAACCATTGATACATCATTGCTGGGGTTGGTGTCAAAGAAAATATTTATAACTTTAACTTTAAGTCCAATTATGTATTTTTAGATTTCGCCATTTTACTCAGCCCATAGAGTCCAAAATTTAGAAAAAGAGGTGGATGTAGAAGAGCAGATATTTAGGATTATTTTTCTGCTCTTACGTAGCTTATTTTGGCTGTTTGAAAATACCCAAAGATTAATCATAAAAGGTAAAAGCATAAAAGTCTCCTCAAAGTTTTCATGTGTTAATTTCTATTAAGCACGAATCATAATGTATGGCAATAAGGTTTACTTTATTTGGTCACTGTGTGGATTTGTTACACAAAACATTTCTAATATATTTGCACTCCATACTGGCACCTGGCAAACAACTTTTCGTAAACGAGTCCTAAGTACTATTTTACAGAGAACTAAAAAAACATAAAATATACTTACAATAACAGTTTCAACCATTTTATTTAAATCCAAATCAATAAGCTTATCCTGATGGCCACCCATCAACAGTTTATGTGGGCTCACTTGGTACAGACACTGCATGTCACTCATGTTTTTTGATCTACAATAATTTAAAAAAAAAGTACTTCATGCAATTTAATGAAATAAAAATTGTCTGTAAATTAGTGACTCAATTTTGTTTTCAAGACATTGCTCTCTATAATGGCAGAGACATGTGTTCAGTGGAACACCTCTCATAAAAGAATTCATAATAAAACACACCATAACATAATGGCCAAGTAAAAGCCTGTGGCAGATTAAAGCAAGCGAAAAAAAATATGTTTTCAATAAGAATATTGATAAAATGGGATGCAGAAATATAATCATGAGCACCACAATTTTGTTTTATATTGGTAAGTTAAGTAAGTATAGCCAAACTTGGTAGACTGGTTTTCAATATTATCTTGTAGGTTGACAAAAAATATTGTTAATAATCACAGCCTTTAGGCCTTTTGATAGGTGTATTTTCCACTATTTGTCCACCAGTGGACAAATTAACATGGGGGACATGGGGAATAGACATTTTGATAGCCACTTATAAACGGAACACTAAGTAGTCATATCCATAACATGGCATAAAAACATCATAATTATACTTATGTGTGTGCTTTGGGATTCCTCTTCTTATTTGATGGCGTAGAGAGGTTTTGGTAAGCGCAAATATTCCTTCCTCAACTGTTAGTATGTCCCTTACTTCCTCTGACTCATGGACTTGAAATGAAGTGTACTTTTGCATACTGGGCCCATAATATGAGGTGACATGGCCCTATAATATTAATAATATACATGTAATAACTAACTAAAGATAAATTTTGATCACTAAACATGAGGTGTTTCATAAGAGCAGTCCTATATTAAATTGCTTTAAACAGAATAGTTTCAATTTAATTTTATTATTATTTCAGTATTATTTCATTTTAATTCTAAAAGATTTATTTTTTTCAGCAATGGATAACATGTAGCAAAAGTATTATGTGATGTTTGGTGTACATATCTTATAAGGTGTAAATTTGGCTGAAATTCAGTAGAACACCATTCAACAGCTCTATGTGTAAACAACAAAACTTACTCCTTGGTTACCCATCCATATCAACTCCTCATATTTATCAAACACCACTGAAGCCACTCCAAACCTATCGCCTCCATCAACAATAACTGTACTACGAACTTCATATTCTGCGTCTTGATTTGGAATTAAATATTGCTGACTAAAATCAGCTTGGTAAGGGTCTAAAATGTTACAAATATTTTGACTAAAATAGAGCATAAGACAAAATTTAGACTTAAAATATCATAAACAACTGGAACAGCTGAAGAAATGACAACGAGTATAGGTAGTGTTACATATAAAAATGTTACAAGCTTGTTGTCACCGAGAAATATGATGAATTTATTTACTACGCAGGTAAATGCTTAACTTTTACAAAAAGTATGATACAGAGTTCATAAATACTTTAAGAATTTGTATCCGTGCAAAAATTATTCGAAGTTTCATTCATTATTTGAGAAAACAACTGTTGTTTAGTATTATTTTTTTAACACGTAAACGAAATCACTTACCAGCCAAAAGATGCTCAGATTGTACACAAAGGTCGGAATAATACGCCATAATTATACATTAAAATCAGAAACCTTTAGTGTAATAACATTTCTATACATTATTTTAGAACTAAAACAGTTGGTAAATAAAAAAATAAATCGAAAGTTGTTCTTGATTCTACAGGTCAAAAAAAATTACCAATTTACCACAGATTCAAGATTGTCAAATGTCTGTTGAAAAGAAATGTTACCACAGTAAAAAAATATATTATATAGTCCGAAATTAGTTGAATAAAAAAAAAAATTTCGTCTATTCGACGTTAGACAACATGATAATAAACAATCTAGAACCCATCGACAAGACTTCGCTCGGATAATACTGTAAAAAATTTAATTTATAATTAAATGTGATTTCCACACTAGGCAACATCCCTATTTCAAGATTTAGGTAGGTTACTACAAAAATTTAATAAAAA
This sequence comes from Phengaris alcon alcon, assembly GCA_037179445.1. Taxonomy (NCBI): domain Eukaryota; kingdom Metazoa; phylum Arthropoda; class Insecta; order Lepidoptera; family Lycaenidae; genus Phengaris; species Phengaris alcon. The sequence goes on along the minus strand of JAYRCH010000175.1, from coordinate 206,936 downwards.
AATGAACGTCCTAATAGGCATGTTGCCTAAAAAAAATTCGTCTATTCGATGTTAGACAACACGATAATAAACAATCTAGAATCCTTTTTCGTATATCTTAAACAATAAAGAAGATACAAACAATTTAAATTTAAAATATGAAAAAATATCGGCCTGTGACGTCACGAATTGAATCGCCCCATACATTTGTCATTACAAAATGTGTGGCTGTTGCAACTTGTGACGTAACAAATCGTTTGCCAGAAAGAGATGGGCAATATTTTTTATTTGCTTATAATTTTTAATTGCGTCTATTCAAATACCTATTTCTTTTAGATTTATCTATCTTTTAATCAACAATTTTAAAATTTTATTTATAAAAATGTAATATTTCACACTACAGTGGATTCATTTTAGTAGGTAACATTTGACGCCTGTCAGTTTTATCTTCATAGTGAGTGACCTGCTTAAAAACATCGATTAAAGTGAATGAATCGATACGGACTTGAAACATACGTGAATTTAAAACATCATCAGGCGAATCCCTGCCCCATTATTATTTTTTCTTTCGTAAATTTAAGGAACAAAATAAGACAACTTGTACATAATTTAACTTTTTTAATTTTTGTATTTTTATGGTTAGTTAAAAGAATAATAAATATAATTATGTTTTATTATAATCACAGCGTTATTAATTTATGGTGATATTTCTTCACAAGTAATCATTGCATTCGATTCTACTTATCAGCTATCGATTTTTAGAGTAACATCCCTAGTGTTTAAAAAGAAACAGAGTTAACTGACGCAACATTGTAACGACGCACTTCTTTAGATCAGAAATTGTTTATTATGTTTAGAATGGTTTACTAGTAAGATCAAATCGTAAAATTACTCGTATCGGTCATTATTACAATAAATATGTAATCGTAATTGAAAAAAGTTAAGCAATTGTGCAGTTCTAACAAAACGAAAAAATATAATATTTTATGCCTGCCGTTACAAGGTTACGTTGTTGAATTTTGATGAATTGTCAAATGTTACCTAATAAAATGACTCCACTTTAGGCAACATCCCTATTCCTAAAAACAATTATATAAAGTTGATGATGTTGTAGAGATGTTGGGTATGCCGAGTCTGCATTCTGCAGACTCCATGCCTTACCTTTAGGCTGGGACTATAATAGGGATGTTGCCTAGTGTGGAATATCACATTATTATAAATTAAATTTTAAAACTTAAAAGACAACATGCCTATTAAGATCCGGAATCCGAAAGCCGTAGAAAATTATGAGCATTGAAAAAATAACTCTGCGCTAATATAATAGAGTTGAATATCGAACACATGAGTGTCGAATCACATGCCAATGTCATATAATTATGACAGCTCGACACTCGAAACTTCCATTTTCAACTTTATTGTATTAGCACAGAGTTCTATTTTCAGTGCTCTTAATTTTCACCGGTGCGGCGTTCCGGATTCCGGAGCATTTAGTCCCAGACAAATATTTTGGGCCAAAGCAACGCCCAAGTCTAAAACTGTTGAAAATGCAACCTCGCTAAAGTCTCATACACACGCCAATACGTGCTTATTATTCGGGTGGGACAGTATGCTAATGAGACTGTGACCTGTGTTGCAAAATAACCCTGAATAGCCATAGAGGTTCGTAATGGCTCACCTCTATATCGGCCGGTATTGAACCGTTTCTGCTAAGAGCAATAACTATGTACCTACAGTTTCTGAGATTTCGCAATTTTTGTTTTTTTATCTATTTCGGTTCAGAGTGGAGCAGGTTTTAAGTGATTTGTCTCCACCTTGGGGATATCCAATTCGCGGATTGATTACATTCTTTATAAGCCTGTATAACATACAGCATGTTCAAAACTTACGAGAGAAAACATTCTTGTTGCTAATGTGCATTGGTGCCAAGTATTTTTTTACTGAAATATAATCATAGCAATAACTGAATTAAATCTTCGGTAACTCATCTATTAACTCTATAATCTTAATGGGGGTTTTATAATTAATAATGTAGAAATTGACCACAGCCAGCTTTACATCAAAACGAAGAGAATATATTATGATTAGAATTAGAAGCCAGTTTGTAAATAATATATTTAATTTTCACATTACCCCTCATTGTTAAGATTGTTTTTTTTTGACAGCCAGACAGATTTGTTTGACAGCCGCATTAATGCTTATACTTACTTACATTATAAGTTTGTGTGTGTCTATAAAATAAAATAATAAAACTTAAATATTTTTTACTTCAACTAATTCTGATGTCGTTTCGTGATCTATTGATAAGCATCAGATAGTTAATTTGCATGTTTTGTCTCTGTCGCTCAGTATAAAGTAAGCAGCGACAGAAATAAATTTCACCATACTTAAAATGGCCCCAAAAACTCCAAAAGTGGGACCATTTAAGTGGAGACAGTTTTTGCCTCAACATGCCTCATCTATAATATATAATATTATGTCTATGCCCAAAATGTAATATTTTAAGACAAAATATGACCTGACAAAACTAATGTTACAGTTCTATTTAAATACTATTTTTACATAGGTACATTCATTCAGGGATTTTATTAACAATATTTGATAATAGTATTTTGTTAGTAAGCGAGCAGTTTAAGTTAAATTTTACTATGCCATATCAATATTTTGCATACAAAATGTTAACAAAAAGTTTTTTAAACAATACAAAAATTTAAGCAATACAATACATGATCATAATTAAAAACAAAAACAACACATATGTTAATATGTGTGTCTGGAGGGTGGGGGTGTTAATTAGGGGGGTCTTTATCATCAGGAAACTTTAAGAGGGGTTACCAACAAAAGTTTGAGAATCCTTGCTTTTGTAGCAATAAGGAAGAATCTGCAGTTCGCCCAAATAGCATTTTTTAAAGAACCATTAGAATGAATTAAATTAGTTAACAGTAGTTGGAAGAAAATGTTGATAATAGCTTTTGGTGTATTCAGTCATTAGATCTGGCATTGCTTCGGGCAATGTTGTTACGAGTCTTGCTGGACTACCTGAATATCTTGCAAATGATGGAACAACAGTCTCTGCTGGTAACACAGAGTCATCTTCTATCATGCAACAGTCTTTAAGCACACATCTTCTTCCCTGAAACGATAGTAAATTATTTGATTAATATTTTAAAAATACCCACAACCTACCAGCAAATGTGAGTGCACATGTAATCATGCGTAAAGCACCTCCCTCCTTTCTCATACGGCTTATGTTTATACTCACAAATAAGACCATGCAAATACCACCACCACACAAGCAATAGTAATCAAATGAAGGGACCTTTATGCACCTTTTTCGCTTGCAGGTTGTGGGTATTTTATTGCGGGATATTGCTAGATTTAACATTAATTAAATTTATGCTATGTACTTCCGCAGAGTAATGCCTAACAGAATAAGGTGTTACTTTGCGGAAATCCAACATTAATTGATTTTAAGAGCCTCAGCCTATATATCAAAAGAATAATAATTAATATGTCTGCTCCTTTGTTATAAATGTTTAAAAATTAGTAATTTATTATTAGCATAAAACAATACTTACAATAACTACATTTTTTCCAATATAAACATAGGAGCCCACAACTGCAGCATTTACAACTGTGTTCTCTCCAACAAATACGTGGTCACCCATTTGTAGAGGGAAAAATGCAACTCTAAAAAATATTAAAATACCAATTTGTTAACACCACTCTACAAAAAGGTATCTATGTTCTTAGCCTTTGATGTCATTAAGATCTTTATTCATGTATTATTCAATAACTTACCCTTTGCTAAACTTCTTAAACGGTGGTCTGATTACTGAGCCTTTACTTATAATACAGAATCTTCCTGTTTTAACATTAGCCAGGTCACCTCTGATAATTGCGTCACTCTGTACAATAACTTTCCCATGTAATACAATGTTTTGAGATCCACATAAAACAGTCTGTCGGCTTACTTTGTTCCCAGAAGCCTAAAATGTAAATTTTTTGATGCTTAAACAGATCGCATTTTCTTTGTAATTCTAGGCTATGATAAATTAGAGAGAATGTCAATTTATTGTACTTAATAAAGGCAAAAATATCAGATATTCTTTGCCAGTATATAGTATACAGTCTGCAGTATATATTTACGTACAGTTTCTACATATTCAGATTTGTTGTAATAGGTGTCTTGTAACTCCATTATTTGTTTTTTGTTCTACGAGGGCTAGAGAATTTCGATATTTTACACTAAAAATGTAAAATGATAAACAAAATTCATGAATATTGAATACTGCCCTGTTTACAAAAATTTTACACAATTTAATTTTTTGATTAAGATGACATGGTATGACAATTGACATTGGCAAGTGACACTCACAGTTGACACTTTTCCTTTTTTTAAAAAAAATGGTAGTACAGTATTAAATCATTTCCATTGTCAAAAGTCCTTTGTGAATTTATTTAAATATTTATTGTTTAAATTTATTATTTAAATAAAAATTAAATTAAAAAACATTGTACATAAATGACGTTACAATCATTTTGGATTAATGACATCGTCGCATTTCTTATACCGTATTATACCAAAATGTATTATTGTATATTTTACTAATTGTAACTTAAACCTTGTTATTTATATAGTTAGGGTGTTGAAATTTTAAACGAAAATTCTTTTTCCCGCCTTTTTACCTTGATACTGGCAAATTATTTTAGACCAACGCCATATATTAAAATAAATAAAAAAAGTGAGAAGAAGTGAAACATGGAGTTTTATTTAAATTTGTGTTATTTCGGTTCTTAATGTGTAATATTGGTAGAATATTAACCATTAAATATTCGTTAACGTGCACAAGTGTGGGCAAGTGGTACAACTTCTAAAAACGTGCTATTATGAGTTTCCCTCCAAAACTCCCTAGGAACTTTCAATAAAGCTTCTACCACTTTTCTGAATCGACTGACATGACTCATGGACTGCACTGACTATTTATTTGTACTTTGACTAGGACTTTAGACTTGACGATTTAGGAATACGGTGTTGAAAATTGAAACGAAAGTTCTATTTAACGCCTTTTTAACTTGACACTGGCAAATGGTTATAAGCCGATGCCATATTATATAAATTAAAAAAAAAACAAAAAGGCGCTAAAATAAATTATTTACCGCGTTTACTCGGGGTTTACTCAAACTGTGCTGAAATAATATCCTTTCAGTTAAAAGTTATTGTATTAAAATAATTGTAAAATATAAATTATAACACGTTCGGTTGAATAACATGGACAGATATATCAACCGAGAAAAGAAATTAATGGGTAAGTTTGTTATTTTTTTGTTTGTAATGGGTAAGTTTGTTTTAGTAAGACCGCGCGATTAGTTTACTTTAGCTATTTTCATAGCATAATGTCGTACGGCATCCTCTTGTGGGGAAACGCTGCGGACATTAATACAATATTTGTGCTGCAGAAACGTGCTATACGTTCTATTTATAAGATGTCGACTTTTGAATCTCTAAGGGAAAAGTTTAAAGAAATAGAAGTTCTGACCGTCGCATCTCAATACATTTTGGAAAATGTGTTATATGTAAGAAAGAATCTAAACAACTTCAAAAAGAAATGTGATAATCATTGTGTAAACACTAGAAATAAGAACAAGTTAGATATGCCAGTGTTCAGACTAAGCAAAGTTAGTAAATCCTTTAAAGGCCAATGTATACGCTTATACAATATAATCCCAGAAAAGGTTCAAAACCTTCCCATTAATAAGTTTAAAAAAGTAGTTAAAGAACGTTTGTGTGCCAAAGCGTATTATAAAATTAATGACTTCATTCAAGATGGCACACCTTGGGAATAAGGTGGCTCCTTATCTTATCTTATTATTTGTTACATAGACATAAGTAAACATTGTAATAATTTTGATTTTAAAAGAATAATTTTCCATCTTTTTGGTAAAAGATAGCCCCAGACGAGTTTCTTGCCGGCTCTTCTCGCTGGGTTAGTTCTCGAGCCGGTGGTAGCCATCACGTAGTATCGACGTTCAAAAAGAGTATTTAAAAATACCAATTTTGAATAATTTTTTTTTGATTTGATATGATTTTGATTAAGTTTTTCCTAATTTTTGCCATACTAGGAGTAGGTAGGTACCTAGTTTTGTAGGGATGATAAGATGTATGTAATCCCTAGAAAATGTTACTCCGAGTTATAGTAGATGCTGAAAAGAACGGTTCATAATGTAAGTAACCGAGCCATTAACAGAAAAATTCAACCTATTCAGTAGGTAATATTTTCTTGACCTACTTAAGGTCAAGTACTCACCATCAAGCGAGGTAACATTATGGTTGACTATATAAAAATAACCGAATCTGTAATCTATCATAAATGCATAATAATATCGTAAAACTTTCTTTCCAGAGCCTCAGGGAAATCAAATGATTTCGTTTACAGCGACTAGTGCAGGAAATATACCGTAAGTTGCCGTATTCGCTACTGAATCGCGTCTCTTGGGAGCTTACTCCTTCATTCCTATCAGTAGACGATTTGATATTTAACTGCTAAATATAAATATAAAGGCTTTTTTTCATTGCTTTGCTACTAGGCGTTGCGACATTTACCGGGCTATGAATAAAAAATATCAGGAAAAAGAATATCTATAAAGATCTCTCTCTCTCTTAGAAAGATCTTTCTCGGATGGCTTGAAATATACTAAGATCTCAGGATCTTGTGAGTTTTATTATCATAGTAAATAATTAATTAATAACTTTCTTCGCACAATAGTGGAGACGATTACATAATATAAATATTTAGTTTAATTTATATACTCAGATTTCAGAAATATTGAGAAATATAAATATATTATAGCATATTTGGTCAAAGCAGACAGTTTTAAACCCAATAAGTTATACCTACAAGATACCTCAGTATTATTTGGGTAGATTTGCAGGCAGTGTACCGGTTACCTGCTCAAGTATTTCTGACGAGTCGCCGCTACCGGCTACGCGCGACACACGGTAGTAACAAGGAATTGTGTAGCAATAGCGCACGACAGATAAAATCGCTTGGTGTTTTGAGCCTCAATGTCGAAAATTGATCAAATTACTCAACTGCCAGTGACCTCTAAGCCGATTGACGGATTTCAACCTGACGTTAGTCCTGTGGGTGTAACAAAAGGTTGATATTATTTCTGCGAATTCCCACTGGATCGGGAATTACGTGGGGAGGTCGAATTTACTTATCTAATTTCAGAGCGTTACTAGCGACTCACCATATGATAGGGGAAGTATAATGTCTCACAGTTTTCACATTACGCGATATTGATATCCGTTATGGCGCCAATTACCTACCTTATTGGTAGGGAAGACAGAGACCGATAGTAAAATATTATTATGTTTTAATATGAAGTGCAGCTGTAATAACCCGCACCTATGCGATAGGTGGGACCAAGTGATAGCTGTGTAAGTCGAATTCGCGTAAGTCGGCGTTCATAAAATAATTACGCGTACGTAAAATAATTCCACAAGGAACACATCCAAACTTTTCGTAAACCGAATTTGCACTGCGTACGTTATGATTTACGGAATTGGAATTTTTATTCCACACGGAACACATTCGAACATGTCGTAACGCCGCGCCGATGCGCGCGATGATCAAAAAGAAAAACCGCGTATCTCCGAAATCGCTTAAAATGGGGTAGCGTAAGTCGGGGTATTACTGTATATTATAAAATTATGTCTTTGTCATTATCGGCGCGATATGCGATATCGTATCGCATAATGTGAAAACGCTCTAAAAATACTTTTTTTAAAATTACTTTTTATTATTAATTACTAAAAATACGCTTTTTTATTCTGTGACACATTTTACTTATCCTATCATATCGTAAGAGCCTTTTCACATTATGCGATATCGGACCGGAAAACGCTCTTATGCCTACGACATTCACATTGACTAGGCCCGTTATCCAATATATTGTCATGTAAAGACAAAGACAGGCACCTATATATTTCAATATAAAACATAATGCCTCTCACATTATAATCGTGTGATATCGGATATCGTTATCGAATAATGCGAAAACGCTCAAGTTGTTAGTATCGCACGGAAAACCGTAAAGTGTGCGTAGTTAGTTAGTTAGTGCGTGTTAGGTAAGCGAAACTTAAGAGGAAACATCAAGGACTAGAGAAATGAAAAATAGGTGTTTGTTAAATCTATTGCTGTCCCCCAGTGCCCGAACAAGCTAGCTATCAATATGTGAGAGTGCGATAGAGACAACTGTAACTTGAACTGAAAATACCTATTTAAAGTACAAAAAATTAACGATTCGTAGTCCCCTGATTCTTTCTCCTAAACTTAACCGATTTATTTATTTTTTTCATTAACAATTCAAAAAAGGCTTGAACTGTGTTCCTATGTTTTTTTTTAAATAATATCTATGGACGCTTCACACCACGCCAATCTGGTCCCGTGGTAAGTTCTCGAATAACAACGGAAATATTATACACATACTTAATATACATCCATGACCCAGGAACACAGAAAAACCCGCGACTCCCGGCTTGAGCACCAGCACGATCAACCACTGAACCACAGAGGTCGTCAAAATTTTAGAGGTGTTTTATATAATTTAGTCAAATTTGTTTTCTGTATGTTTGAACACAGCAGAAAATCTGGCCATTTTTTTAAGTTTTTGAACGTCCATATCTCTTTTAATAATTAATTTATGACAAAAAGGAAATCACAGGGACGTGCTAATGGTATCCATAAATATTAAGGAAAATAATTGTTACTCTACCGGCATTATCCAGGGAGGATAGTAGTACCCACGTTTGTATGATTTTTCATACATTGCGTGGCCCTTCTGTTTCCTCTTAAAGGAATACTATACGTGATAATACCACTGCTCAATACGGCGACGCCTGTACGAGGCATTAAGTTGTATTATCTTATGTATAGTACTGATTGGTTGCTTATAAAGTCTTTGAATCTATGAACCCCACAAGTGGTCTATTAAAATAGAAAGCGATTGGTATCTGCTCAGAAAGTTACTTTGAAAGTTGTTGAATGTAATTTGAGTAAACTAATTAAAAGCAGATTGGAGTCACAGTCTTAATAAAATAATATGTTCCAAAGTTTAATTAGCTGACCCATTTCCCTTTTAGCCCTTGCAATGTTTATGAAAGCATGGTATCAGTGACCCCACATTTGCAGACGTATTCTCCCTACAGAGGTCCACATCAAACTAACGTAAGTACTCTTTAACAGCTAACTCCCTATCTATCTAAGTATATATATATATATATATATATATATATATATATATATATATATATATATATATATATATATATATATATAGTATAGTATAGTAGGATTAGGGATACTTAAGTGCCAGCAAGAAACACTTCATCATACACCCTACTATATAAATTTGAAAGTTTGTGAGGATGGATGGATGGATGTTTGACACTTTCACGCAAACATGACTGATTTTGACGAAATATGGAATGGAAGTAGTTTAGACTCTGGATTAAATAATTTGGAATAAAAAATGCTAATTATATTTTACCCCGAAAGAGTACAATGCTCCCGTGGGATACTGTATTTACGCGAGCGGAGCCGCGGGGAAAAGCTAGTATTAAACATGAACCCCCCCACAAATAAAAATATTTACACACCTGTTTAGCATTCGTTGCTGTCTTTGTCAAGTGGCTATTCCAATGTATCAGACGAAGACAGCAATATTGAATGTTAATCAGTTGTGTAAATATTTCATACTAGCTGTCCCTACGTTGTTCTGTCTTAACTAAGTACGAACTGGAATAAATAAATAAGCAAACATGTAAACTAAACTTACGCAGTAATTATTTACCAATCTGTAATTTATGTTTCGGCGGAGTGTGTGGATTAGATAAGAAGAAGATTAGTAAGGGGGAAAACTCAAAGATTTCAAAACTAAAGATAGGCTATGACGTACATTTGACAAAACAAATCTTCATGCAAGAAAAATTTACGCCATCTTGGTTTTAACCAAACTTCAAATGTCACCCATCTTGATTTCACCATATCTCTTATGTCAAAAAGGCCCCAAAATCTCCAAAAGTGGGGTCATTTAAGAGGAGACAGTTTTCACCTCAACGTCCCCCCTATAATATGTGGTCCCATACGTCTATGGGAAAACTGTATTGCAGATACAGTTACAGAAGAATGTAGGCAGAGTAGGATCCGGGATTGATCCGCGATACCTATCTGCTTATGAAAGTGCTCCAGCAATGGTCTATGGTAAGTTAGCAGTCAGAACTGGATTGTAACATTTTCTTATTTTAACTCTAAGGGTCAATTCATACCGCAATGCAACAATACGCTGCATTTTTAAGATTATTCAAAATTGAACTTTATTCATTACACAAGAAGATACACGTTTCATTGTAAGAGCCCGAATGTCAGGTTGCACCGCGTTGTACAGCGCATGTCCAGTGTATGACTGATGTCATATGAAACGTGCATCTTTCTGTGTAGTTAACAAAGTTCAATTTTGTATAGCTATCTTAAAATACAGCGCCGCGTAGCATCGCGTATCGTCACGGTGTGATCTAAGAGAGATTACATTGAATCGGATCGGAGCATAACATGACCATAAGTCTTGCGTAGCCATACACCATACTACCATTCGTTAAACCGGCATGACGCTACCGATTGAATCAGTTCCATATTAACATAAACAGTGTGAACTGTCATGGCAATCTACGCCCATACACGGTCAGTTCTAACTGATCCAATCATGTCGTGCTGATTGGAAGCTAGGCAGTATGGTGCATGGCCCTTCACTTAGGTGTTAATCGTCCTAGACTACTTTCTAGTCCAAACTTTCAGGAGTGAACAGCAAATTTTTTTTTCAAGTAGTAAAGTTGATCTCATAGTAAAAGTTGCTTATATTCAAGAGTGAATATAACTTTCAGGAGTGAATACTCCTCAAAGTTCGGATATTTGATGTGTGTTTTGACAAGATTGTGGTTTTCTATCCACCAGGTCAACAGATGCCGACGGAGGACATACAAACAGGTGCATTTACTGATTATCAAAGTTACACGTTCGTTGGCCCGGACCGTATTGAAAATAAGCATTACCCACCACAAATTCCTTACGGTAAGTGTATATTTTCTGTACATAGCTCGATGAAACAAAAAAACGCCAGCGAAAGTGACTATCTACAACGGCGTGGAATTCCACGTGGCACCACGTGGTAAGTTAAGCCGATAGGAATGGCCCATCGGCTTCACTTACCACTTACCGTATGAATAATATTTGGTATACCCTCATCGATAGCCCGGCTAGGGCTATACCAAATTAGTGTAACACAATATAATAATTTATAATACGTGTCAAAGAATAAGATAAATGTACTAATATATTAGGTCCTTACATATGAAATTGGCGTTTTGTCGTACGGGCCACTTTGATCTCAAATATATCTTCTTTGGTTAGGAATTCCAATTTCAAATTTATACCGCTATTTACTCATGCATTTGTGTTTAGAAAACCGTAATTCATTTGCTTTTTCCTCTCATTTGATTTTTTTCTTTGCGTCACTCTGTTTACTAAATGGAAAACTTGATATCGTATTATTTTCGAGTTCGAGTTCCACCGTGGCACCAGTGCTGCAGAAACGGCTCGAAGGATTAATGATGTGCATGGTGGCGGTGTCGCAAAATAAAACACAGTGCGTTTTTGGTTACAACGTTTTCGTTCTGGAAATGTCGACCTGCAGAACAAGCTCCGTGGACGGCCGGAGACCAAAGTTGATAATGAAGAATTGAAGGCTATTGTGGAAGCGGATCCATCGCAAACCACGTCCGAGTTAGCTGCAGGCTGCGGTGTTAATGATAAAATTGTTTTAATCCAGTTGAAGCAAATTGGGAAGGTGAAAAATGCTTGAAAGGTCTCATGCCTCATGAATTGAGCGCAGCAAACCGACAAACGCGCGTCGACTGCTGCGTTACATTACTCAACCGGCACAATAATGAAGGGATTTTAAATCGAATCATTTTACCTGTAAAATGGATCCTGTACGATAATCGGAAACGCTCATCGCAATTGCTGAACCCTGGCGAACCAGCCAAAATCTGCCCCAAGCAAAAATTGACTCAAAAAAAGTTACTTGTGCGCGTTTGGTGGACTAGTGCCGGTGTCGTTCACTACAGTTTTCTTAAATCTGGCCAAACGATTACGGCAGATGTCTATTGCCAGCAACTGCAAATCATGATGGAAAAGCTAGCTGCTAAACAACCGAGGTGGGTCATTCGCTCTAGGCCACTGCTGCTTCAGGACAACGCTTGGCACACTGTACAACACACGGCTACCAAATTAGACGAGCTTCAATTGTAATGTCTAAGATATCTACCGTACTCCCCGGACCTTTGCTCCAAATTTTCGAAATTTGGATAACTTCTTGCAAGGGCAAAAATTCAACTCCGATGGGGCAGACCAGTTTGGACTGCCCCGTCGGATTTGAATTTCAATAAAATATTTGAAGGCGCTTTTGACTGTCCAAAGCGCCTTCAAATATTTTATTGATTCCTGTCCGAATGATATTTTTAGTAAAGGATCAATAAACTACCTATGGGATGGCAAAAGTACATAGATAGAAATAGTATATACTTTGATTAAATAAATATATTATGTTTAAAATAAACGACTTTATGTTCCTCCTTTAAAAAACGCCAATTTCATATTATGTAATGACCTAATATAAGTTCCTTAGTGACTTTGCCAATTTCACATAATAAAGTAAAGACATTTACCTATGAAATTGCCGTTCTGCAGTACTGGCCATTTCAAATCAAAATAATTTTTGTTTGGCTAAGAATTCTAATTTAAAATTAATTTTATTTTAAAAACATGGAATTCTTTTTCCAAAAGTAGTCATTTGTTTATTGATTAGTGTTACATTTTCATCGCATTTCAATCTTTTTCATCATCATGGATACGTTAAAAATTCGAGTAATTATGGAATATGAGTACCGTCGTGGCAGCAACGCGGCACAAGCGGCACGCAACATAAACGACGTTTACGGAGCTAACACTACAAACCAACGCACCACCTGTTATTGGTTTGCTCGCTTCCGTTCTGGAAATTTCGACCTGAAAAATGAACCTCGCGGTCGTCCGAAGACTTTGGTCGACAATGACGAATTAAAGGCGATTGTGGAAGCTGATGATATACAATCTACGGCTGAATTAGCAGCAGCTTTCGACGTTAGCGTCAAAACAATATTGGTCCATTTGCGTCAAATTGGCAAGGTAAAAAAGCTTGACAAATGGGTGCCCCACGAACTCAATGATCGCCAGCGCGAAGAACGCGTCGAGACGTGCCTTGCACTGCTCAACAGACACACAAATAAAGGAATTTTGAACCGCATTATTACCTGCGATTAAAAATGGATTCTGTTTGATAACCGCAAGCGCTCAGCAAGTTGGTTGGATCCTGTTTCAGCACCTAAACAATGCCCTAAACGAAAAATTACTTCTAGAAAAGTGATGGTCACTGTTTGGTTGTCTAGCGCCGGTGTCATTCATCACAGCTTCTTACCAAACGGGGTGAACATTACTGCGGATGTGTACTATGAAGAACTGAACACAATGATGGAGAAGCTGGCACATCTCCAACCAGCATTGGTCAATCGCTCGTCTCCGCTGCTCCTGCACGACAACGCGTGGCCTCATACTGCACAGCAGACGGTCTCCAAGTTGCAAGAACTGGGGTTGGAAGCTCTCCGTCATCCGCCCTACTCACCAGACCTTGCGCCTACGGACAACTACTTTTTCCAGAATTTGGATAACTTCTTGGCGGGAAAAAAATTCAATACCCGAGAGGCAGTACAAAATGCCTTTGAAGAATTTGTTGCCTCCCGTCCAGTTGATTTCTTTAAGAAGGGCATCAATAAACTGCCACTGCGTTGGCAAAGATGCATCGATTGCATGGGTGAATACTTCGATTAATACAAATAAAAAATATATGAAAAAAATTCGTTTAAATTTTTTCATACAAAACGGCAATTTCATAGGTAAAGACCTAATATTATCGTTGATTAAATATCATGTTATCTCTCCCGTTCTTCGTATTAATGAAAGAGAAGGCATGATATTTAGACAAACAATTAACACTAACAGGCGTTGGTGAAGTTGGGACTTAACGTGTTACATAAATACCTATAATAAGTTTTTTATTAGGCTTAAAGCACACACCGAATAAACCGACACCGCCTGTACCTGAAAAAAGGTTTCCTGTTATGAAGAACCCCATTACAACTCAGCCAACACAGATGAGAAATGTTGGTATGTACTTATTAACACTTTTATATTATAAATGGGGAGCCCATGAAACTAAATGTGTAGTTACTCGAGCGTCGTGGAGACCTTATCGGTTTTGTAGATAATAGGTGATAGGAAGAAAAAAAAGTTTTTATTTTCACTTTAGTGGTGTAATGAGCGAGCGTTAACAGCCTCTGTGGTCTAGTGGTTAGAGCTTGGCTCTCGTCTTGGAGGTCGTGAGTTAGATTCCCGCATTGGAACAACAAAAATGTTAATTCCAAGTTTGGTTAGGACAATGCAGGCTATTCACCTGATTGACTGACAAGAAAGATGATCCATGCGTCGGATGGGCATGTAAAAAGTCGGACCTGCTGCTGATATCTCGCCAGTCGTGTCGGTTTTCCGTACCACTGGGTTACGAAAGTAAAGGAAGAGAGAGAGTGCTCTTGTATACTGCGCATACACTTGGGCACCCGTCACCGAAATCGGTGTGGGGGAGTTTGTAATGAGCGGGTATAGTCTTTTTAAAATTTTAAATAAGTCAGCTTTCAAATCGTCAGTACTTTAAGTTGGAGCTTCTTTTTTTTTATTTTTTATTTTTTTATTTTTTATTCACAAGATGTGGTAGTGATGGTGTTTACAATAATTATAAATAGTTCTTACACATCTTACCATAACAATGGTGTGTGAATGTCAAGTTTAACGTTTTAAAGAACGATTAGTACAAGTACAAATAAATAAAATTGCATTTAAACATTAATTTTTCATCACATAATTGAAACTAAAACATTAATTATTAATAATTATGTCAACCTATAAGCAAGATACTATTTTAATTATGTTGTTACACTGTCAAAATTAAATTTTTAGTGTCAAACTTTTTATTTTAACTACCATGAACCTAAGTACCTATTACATAATAAGTCAATATTTTAATATAATAAATGTCGAGTAATTCCAGAATCAGATTACAATGAATTATTATGATCAGTTCACGTCAGCGGTCAGATATTTATAACCTAATATTTTTGATTATGTAACATGTAGTTATTTATGTTGTAAAAGCAATTTTCTAGAAGCCATATGGTTAACTTTTTTTTGTACGTATTAAAAGATAAACTGTGTTTAAAATTATCTGGTACTTATTATATATGTCTATAGCCTGTATAAATTGTTTTTAAATATGTCTAAGTTACATATTGGACGATAGAGCTTATATTTAAATCTATGATTTTTACGTTCTACGTTCGATTTGAGTTCAAAATATTGTGGATATAACCTAACAAAATACATAGTTCTTTAATGTACATGCAAACTAATGGTAGTATATTGTATTTTTTAAAAAGCGGTTTGCAACTGTCCATAGTTGAGGCACCAGAAATAGCTCTAATACATTTTTTTTTGGACTTTAAACACCTTTTCAATCTCTACTGAGTTGCCCCACAGCAATATACCATATGAGAGAATAGAAGAAACGTAACCGTGGTACGCAGTTCGAGCTGCTTCAGTACTAACGGTTAGCCTTAATGTTTTTATCGCGTAGACGATACGGTCAAGTTTGTCACAAACATTCTACGTGGACCTTCCAATTACAGTACTTATCTATCATAATACCTAAAAACTTTGCACTGTCTACTTCAATAATTTTCTTGTTGTTATATTTTATGTCTAAATTAATTTGCTCTCTTCTGTAGTGTTGAAATTGTATGATTTGTGGTTTTTCGGTGTTAACGTATAGCGGTGATAACGTATTATTATTTAGCGACTTTATTATATATTTAGGTGTTAAGTTAATTTCTTGTTCGTACGTTTCTCTATCATCACATTTAATGACGAGAGTCGCGTCGTCGTCAAACAAAATTGTTTCGTGTTGAGTTATATTAGGAAGATCGTTTATGTACAGCAAAAACAGATTAGGACCTAGTAATTCCTCCGTATTCATTCAGCTTATAATCGGATCTACTGGGAACTTTAGTATTTTCGTGAATTTTTGTTACTTCCACACATTGAAAGCGACCCGACAAATAGCTACTGATCCAATCATTGGCAACACCCCTTAATCCATATTTGTCTAATTTATAAAGTAGGAGTCCATGATGGACAAAATCAAAGGCCTTGCTCATATCAAGGAAAACACCGTTTACTGGTACCCGGTTATTAAGTGATTCCGTAATTAGTTTTACTAGATTAAAACATGCTAGGGAAGTTGTACTATTTTTGCGAAAACCAAACTGTACATTTGTTAAGATATTTTGGCTAGTAATGAAATCCTGAAGCCTCTTTAGCATAGCTTTCTCAAACATTTTTGAAAAAATTGGGATTAGTGTGATAGGCTATAAAAAATAAATAAAAAGGAGATACAGCTAATGTTAATAATTATCGAATTATTAACATTAGCTGTATCTCCTTTTTTAAACAATGGCTTAACTATTGATTTCTTTAAGATATCTGGAAAGCGGCCTTCTTGAAATGAAAGATTAATAATAAAACTAAGTGGTTTACAAATACACTTTGCACAGAGTTTAATGATTTTCGTGTTGATTTCATCGACACCTACAGAGTTGGTATTGTTGAGACCCTTTATTATTGTATATACCTCTAAGGGATCCGTTGGATTCAGAAATATCGTATTTGTATGTGTGGTCATAGTTTTGTTAATATAGGAAACGTCAAATTTAAAATTGCTATTGTTTGTTATATTTATATAATGGTCATTGAATACTTGGCTAATGTCAGATGATTCCATGTAAAATTTGTTATTGTAAAATATTTTATCTATGCCTTTGCTCGAATTTGTATAGTCAATATTTTGGTTTATGATATTCCACACTGCTTTACACTTATTTTTATTGTTAAATATATATTTTTTATTTTGTAATTGTTTCGATTTATATAAACATTTTTTTTTAATATTTGAGAATACCTTTTGTAGGTTTTGTAACTTGTTTTATTTTTACTTTGCCTGCATTTTATGTACAGTATCCTTTTTTTTATGCAGCACCTTTTCAATCCTTTAGTAAGCCAAGTAGTTTTAGTTCTTGTATATCTATATTTTTTTATTGTGTAGGTAGGGAAACATAAATGAAAAATTAAAACGAATAATTCATAAAACTCTGCAAAGGATTCCTTAAGATTAACTTTCTCATATACTTCAGTGAAGGTGAGTGAGGAGACACTTTCATAGAACTTTTTAATATTTTGTTTATTAAGGTCCCTAATTTTTTCGTTCCAGCTGTTTAAATGGAGTTTTTTATTCAAGTGCAAAGTAAAAACTTGACATGTTTCATGATCTGAGAGTCCTAAATAATTTATTTCGGTCCGAAATTGCTTCACATTTTGCATTCAAGTTGCTAGAATTTGGCGGCGAGGATTTTATGTGCATCTCTATGTTGAAATTTGTAAAAGTACTTATAAGATCTACACAGTTTTTATTAGGCATTAGGGTATCCAAATTCCAGTCTCCACATAGGATAAGTTTTTTAGACCGATTTGAAATTTTAATTAGAAGTAGTTCCATTTTCTATATGAAAAGTCGAGGATTGCTGTTGGGAGTTCTATAAATACAAATAATAATAATTCTAAATCTTTGAAGTCTACATAACTATTAAACAGGTTAATCTGACCCAAATAGATTACCGCCGTAAAATTGATCCGTAGACGGCATCTGGGGGGTTGCCGCCTACTGAAGGATCAGGAGATGTAGGGTTTCCTTATGTCCGGGAAGAGTCCCTTAGAGACCTCCAAGAGTCCCTTAAGTCCCTTAGAGAAGGAAGATGGCAGCATCGCCGTCAACTATAATAAGATGATGCCCGATGAGGCAAAACGTCATTTTTTATACGGGCAATTGGCCCACCACACTTACCCACCACTGCAACTCCTGTGTAGCCAGGATCAAGGAGTGGTAACCAACCGAAAAAAACCCTTTGATATGATCTCAGTGGTGCCCGGGGGACATGCTAAATCTGTCTTGAAACCCGCTTCGAAATTAATCAGAAGATTGTAGGAGGAGTAGGAAGTATTCCAGTTTCCCTCTCCAAGTAAAGCGGGAGACAGCAAAAATTGTGATGACAAAAAGTCAGAATTAAAGGGGGAGCACCACGGGAATAACATATGTAATTAAATGTTTTAATTTATAATATGACAATTAATTACAATCCATTTATAATGACAAAAAAGTGTTGCATTGTTTCCAATAGTACTTATGACAAAAATGTTTGAAAGCCCGGAAGTTCTTCGCGCAGCCCACGAGATCTTCATAGTACACAACCCTAGAAACACAACGGACGCTGTTCAACATTTCGATTCTTTCGTCATACCAGAGATCACACTCCCAGAGTATGTGATGAGCAGTTTGTTCATAAGGGCTACCTTCGGTCGAACACTCGCATGCGGAGACGAGACTAATGTAAATCCAAAAAGTTTCGCTTTAAAGTTTCCATGACCTGTCAAAAATTGTGCGACATAGTGATCTATTTCTATCCATTGCTTAGAGAGTCGATCGCGTACCGAAGGGATGAAATTATATAGGTGACGACCTTTGATAGTGTTGTCCCACCGTTCCTGCCACTCAGAAATTAGGTTCTGTATAGAAATATCTAATGGCTCGAATAATCTAGTTATCTTATTACTCTCTTTCGCGCTTAAGAACTCGGGGTTAGTCTTTTTTTTATTTTTATAATATAGTGCTGCACGACGCTGTATCTCTAAATCTACTGGTAGGACTCCGGCTAAGACTGGGAGTGCTTCAGTACTTACGGTACGGTATGCCTTACATAAAAATATTAAGGCGAGACGTTGGCTTTGCAAAAGTTTACGATGGGCCGCTCCTATTGTAGCCCTATCTGCCCAAGCCGGTGCGCCATAGCATATGCTGCCGAGGTACGTCGCATTATAAATTATTTTTATTTTCAAAACGTCAGCGGGGTTGTGGTATTTACAATAGTTCTAAAGCGTGAAGAAGGACATCGGGGAGTTTTAGTTGGTAAACCGGTGCAAAGCACTCCCCGCCCCCGGGATCGTGGGGTATGCATAACGCATTTCCCCTCGTAAAAAAAAGGTTAATCTGACCCCTATCTTAATCTGACGCGCCCGGTTAAATTTTGATGCTTATTTTAACGGCCCACCCAAGTAAACTGATTGTCATACCATGATTACCAGATATATTATGTAGCATACATATACTTAATATGACGCGCTCGAGTTACTTCAAAAATCCCCCCTCCCATTCTCCTTGGGTACTATTAGCAACCTATCCCCTACTATTAGCAACCTACTCATTTTCTTATGACTTGCATTACTGTACAGCAGTAAGCACATTATGTAATTACGTAAACAAGTTGATGTCTGTTTGTAAGTTAAAAGTCTCTTAAAGCGTCAGAAAGATTAATAATTTTATTTTCGTACATTGATGTTCAAATTGAAAAAACAAAAGCAGACCAAATTTATCCTTAGGCTGGGACTATAATATGATCCGGAATCCGGTAGGCCGTAGAAAATTTTGAGCATTGAAAATAGAATTCTGCACTAATAATAACACATGAGCGTCAAGTCAAATATCAATGGCATAAATGACAGCTCGACACTCGAAACATCAATTTTCAACTCAGCTCTGTATTAGTGCAGAGTCCTATTTTCAGTGGTCTGCACCTTCACCGGCGTTCCGGATTCCGGAGCATATAGTAACAGCCTTATAGGGCCATACTCACGGTCCAGCCTGTAAGTGCAGAGTCCCGTAGTTGGCAAAATTTCAGATAAATAACTATAAGTAGCATATATGGTAATAGCCGAGTACCCACTCGGCTATTACCAGGAAAAGAGGACAAAATATAGTTCCTTATTCTCCATAAGATACATGCTAATAGGGAAGAAAGAGATGTGTAATAAAATGAAGCTTTCCGGACACAAATAATCTTTATTTTCTATTAATTTAATATTGTCACTTATTTACATTGAAATATAGTCGTAATTCATATGTCATACTAGAAAAAAAAAACCAAAATCACAACCAAAGTACAAAAACCTATTGCCTTTAGTGTTCCTTCCATGTACCTATATTCTTCTTCCAAGAGCAAAAACTATAAATTATTGATACTTGCAGACTGGAGACCGAGAGCATGGTGATATACGGTTCTTTTCAATAACCTATCTACCAATAACTGTTTGTTAAAAACGTCAAATTTGTATCGCAAAAAACCGGCATATTATTGAATGACGACGTTTTTAACAAAAAGTTATTGGTAGATAGGTTATTGAAACCGGCCGTAAGTCATTTCAATAGATATCGATAACTTAGTCTTCGTACGCGTAGATGTTGAGGTGACTAATTTCCTATTACTTTGAGAAAGCGACTTTAGTTGTGCTAAAAATAAATTAAATGGTAAATGGTTTAAGATCATTTTATTATTAGAGTGAATTACTCTATTAAAGGACCTCTTTATATACAACACTAGCTTTTGCCCGCAGTTTCGCCCGCGTGGGAGAGCGTTCGTGGCAAAAATCTTCTTTAGAAAATGTAGTTACCTACTGCAACATATTAATAGCACAGAGTAAAAATATATACCTTATAATACATTTTCAGACGTACCTTTTAATTTTAAGATATCTCCTAGATATAAAATCCTAGATAAGGATAACTAAATTGTATCCGTCTAAATAGCTTCTGATAATACCACATTATTTCTGATCATTTTTTTAAACTTATAATGGGTATAGTAACCTATCCTTAAAAGATAGACATGTATATGCCCTCACGGACTTTTTTGTAGACCTATAAAAGAAAAACAAAAGAAACCATCATACATTGTTTTGTTATTTATCTCCAACGGGACGCAGCGTTTTCAATAAAAATTTCCAGACGACTTGATTTTTTCCGACTCCTTCAATAATTATCGTCATAAATCAAACAATTTCCACAAAACCTTAACAAAATTATTATCGACACGAACCATCCTAAGGAACCACTCTGTCGGTAAATGTAAACGGAATGAAAATCCTTTTAGTAGTTTTTGAGATTATAGCGAACATACAGACAGACAGACTCGGTGGAGCACTTAAGTATCCTATGTCCGCCTCCTGGTTCCAAGCTACCTCTTCACCAATTTTACAGCCAAATCAGCCGTTCTTGAGTTATAAAAAGTGTAACTAACATGACTTTCTCTTATATATAGAAGATATAAAAGGAGATGTCTAATGTCCCCACTGACTGACTGACTGACGTATAGACGCTCGTAAAACCGTTACCGCTAATAATAGTAACGTGAAATTTGGACAGTAGTTTTAACTTACAATGTAGACGCGAACTAAGAAGGGATTTTGGAAAATTCTTCCCTTAAACGGGTCAAATAGGGATTAAAAGTTTGTATAGAAAATCTTTTAATCTCCACCGATTTCGATGAAAATTGAGATTAACGCTTTTAAAAACATTTAATTAAATACCTAATTCATGGTTTATTAGAATTCACCCTCTGAGGGTGTAAAATAAGGATTGAAAGATTCTATGAGAAATATTTAAAATCTATCCCGATCTCCATGAAATTTTATATCCGAGGTAATAAATACAAATTATTGAGTACGTATCTTATGATTTTTTTTTTAATTGGGGACGAATTTTTATAAATTAAGACAAAATAAGAAACTATATTTTGTCTTCTTCTCCTGCTAATAGTTGGGTACCTACGAGGGGCGACTGAAAAGTTTTGAGCCTAAGGTATTAAAAATGCTGATAAAAATGTACAAAAAATTTATTTTTCAATATAGTCTCTCTGTATTTCAATGCACTTCTTACATTTATTGTAAAGAGCTTTTAACCCAATGAAAAAATATTCGCCGTTTTTGTCTTCAAAATGTTCATCTACGGCCATCTTCATTTCTTCGTCATTGGAAAATCTCCGTCCCCGTAGGTCTTTTTTCAAATTTGAAAAAAGATAATAGTCACTAGGAGCCAGGTCAGGACTGTAGGGTGGGTGGTTGATTTCCTCAAATCCTGTCTCGGCGAGGGCACGCCTTGCAACTCGCGCAGTGTGGACGGGCGCGTTGTCTTGTAAAAACAGGACTCCTTTTGTCAGTTTGCCTCTCCGTTTCTCAACAACCACTTGACGTAACTTGGTCAGCAATGTGGCATAGTAGTCTCCGTTCATTGTAGTATTTTTCGGAAGGTAATCAATAAACAAAATACCTTCACAATCCCAAAAAACAGTGGCCATGAGCTTGGACGCCGATCTTTCCACTTTGAACTTCCGTGGCGGCTTTTCTCCCTTTTCTATCCACTGCATTGACTCCTGTTTTGACTCCGGATCGTACTGTCGAATCCAGGTTTCATCAACAGTAATAAGGCGAGAAAAAACGTCGTCTGGATTATCGCCACAGATGTCCAAAAACTCCTGTGAAGTTGTGACTCGACGTTTTCTTGTCAAGCGGCGTCAGCATTTTCGGCACCCATCGCGCGCAGACCTTTTTCATGTGCAGGTGATGACGCAAAATATTTCCGATTCGTTCCTTGCTAATGCCCATGGCTTCAGCTATCTGCCACAACTTGATTCGCCGATCTTCCAGAACAAGTTTTTTTTACTTTTTCAATGTTTTCTTCGGTAACAGCGGTGTTTGGGCGTCCTGACCTGGGGTCATCTTCGAGTGACTCCCTGCCAAGTTTAAACTGTCGGTTTCAACGTTTGACGGTAGCAAATGAAGGTGCAGACTCCCCATAAACAGCTGTCATCTCTTCAAATATTTCCGTCGGTGTTTTATTCTTCTTTGTTAAGAATTTTATCACAGCTCTGTACTCCAATTTCGTGGAAAGTGCGGAAGTCTCAGACATTGTGACGTTTACGATTCAATTACTAAAAGCGTAATGATGGAAATGACATGAAATTTGACATTTATGTTTCTAAGGATACCCGCAATTAGTGGTATGATGCGCGAGTAATTAGTTGTACTTTAAGGTACTTAGGCTCAAAACTTTTCAACCGCCCCTCGTATATAAAGGGGTATAATAATGGTCCAAAGTTTGAATAGTGAAATATCAACATGGTCGGATCGCATAAAATTTTGGCACGCAGATAATTATTATTACGTAGAAATCTATTATAAAGGATTTTTGAAATACATACCCACATGGGTGCAATGGGATCCACGCGGACGAAGTCGCGCGCTAAAGCTAGTTGTAAATAAATATTAACTTTTAATTATTTAACTAGCCGCCAATTTCATCTGAACTTTCATTAACGTCTTGGTCAGCAGTTACTTAAAGTTCAAATAAAACATTTTCAACTAATAACGAACGTAGCAAGTTATTGAAATTGAAAACTGCAATTTTACTTCTACTCTGAAAGTAATAACTAAAAATTAAAAATCTTTGCTCGTATTTTTGGACCTCTGTGGCTCAGTAGTTGAGCGTGTCAAGCCGGGTCGCGGGTTCGAATCCCGCCAAAGGAATAAAAAAAATTCTATGTTCATGAGCCATGAATGTGTTTTAAATTATAATGAATATCTTAAATATAATATTGTGTATAGTTTAGAAGTTTTTAATATATTTCCGTTGTCTGGTACCCGTAACACAACCAGATTGACGCGGTGTGGAAGCGTCCATAGACGCTGCACACCACGTCAATCTGGTACCGTGGTAAGGTCTCGAAGAACTTGTGTTACGGGTACTAGAAAACGGAAATAATTACCTTTACCTATGAAATTGCCGTTCTGCAGTACTGGCCATTTCAAATCAAAATAATTTTTGTTTGGCTAAGAATTCTAATTATTTTTTTTTTTTAAAACAGAATTCTTTTTCCAAAAGTAGTCATTTGTTTATTGATTAGTGTTACATTTCCATCGCATTTCAATCTTTTTCGTCATTATGGATACGTCAAAAATTAATTACGAGTAATTATGGAATATGAGTACCGTCGTGGCAGCAACGCGACACAAGCGGCACGCAACATCAACGACGTTTACGGAGCTAACACTACAAACCAACGCATCGCCTGTTATTGGTTTGCTCGCTTCCGTTCTGGAAATTTCGACCTGAAAAATAAACCTCGCGGTCGTCCGAAGACTTTAGTCGACAATGACGAATTAAAGGCGATTGTGGAAGCTGATGATACACAATCTACGGCTGAATTAGCAGCAGCTTTCGACGTTAGCGTCAAAATAATATTGGTCCATTTGCGTCAAATTGGTAAGGTAAAAAATCTTGACAAATGGGTGCCCCACGAACTCAATGATCGCCAGCGCGAAGTACGCGTCGAGACGTGCCTTGCACTGCTCAACAGACACACAAATGAAGGAATTTTGAACCACATTGTTACCTGCGATGAAAAATGTATTCTGTTTAATAACCGCAAGCGCTCAGCAAGTTGGTTGGATCCTGGTTCAGCACCTAAACAATGCCCTAAACGAAAACTTACCCCTATAAAAGTGATGATCACTGTTTGGTGGTCTAGCGCCGGTGTGATTCATCACAGCTTCTTACCAAACGGGGTGAGCATTACTGCAGATGTGTACTTTGAAGAACTGAACACAATGATGGAGAACCTGGCACATCTTCAACCAGGATTGGTCAATCGCTCGTCTCCGCTGCTCCTGGACGACAACGCGCGACCTCATACTGCACAGCAGACGGTCTCCAAGTTGCAAGAACTGGGGTTGGAAGCTCTCCGTCATCCGCCCTACTCACCAGACCTTGCTCCTACGGACTACTACTTTTTCCAGAATTTGGATAACTTCTTGGCGGGAAAAAAATTCAATACCCGAGAGGCAGTACAAAATGCATTTGAAGAATTTGTTGCCTCCCGTCCAGCTGATTTCTTTAAGAAGGGCATCAATAAACTGCCACTGCGTTGGCAAAGATGCATTGATTGCATGGGTGATTACTTCGATTAATACAAATAAAAAATATATACAAATACAATACACGAGTTCCACCGTGGCACCAGTGTTGCAGAAACGGCTCGAAGGATTAATGATGTGTATAACGGCGGTGTTGCAAAAGAAAACACAGTGCGTTTTTGGTTCCAACATTTTCGTTCTGGAAATTTCGACCTGCCGAAAAAGCCCCGTGGAAGGCCGGAGACCAAAGTTGATAATAAAGAATTGAAGGCTATTGTGGAAGCGGATCTATCGCAAACCACGTTCGAGTTAGCTGCAGGCTACGGTGGTAGTGATAAAACTGTTTTAATCCACTTGAAGAAGGTGAAAAAGCTTGAAAGGTGTGTACCTCATGAATTGAGTGCAGCAAACCAACAAACGCGCGTCGACTGCTGCGTTACATTACCTCAACCGGCACAATAATGAAGGAATTTTAAATAGAATCATTACCTGTGATGAAAAGTGGATCCTGTACGATAATTGGAAACGCTCATCGCAAGGGCCTAGCCCTGGCAAACCAGCCAAAGTCTGCCCCGAGCGAAAATTTACTCAAAATAACGTTACTTTTGAGCGTTTGGTGGACTAGTGCTGGTGTCGTTCACTACAGCTTTCTTAAATCTGGCCAGATGATTACGGCAGATGTCTATTGCCAGTAACTGCAAATTATGATTGAAAAGCTAACTTCTAAACAACCGAGGTTGGTCATTCGCATTAGCCACTGCTGCTTCAGGACAACGCTAGACCACACACTTCACAACAGACGGCTACCAAATTAGAGGAGCTTCAATTGGAATGTCTAAGGGTCAGTGCAGACAGAGAGGAATAATCCTCGCGTAGTCTCGGGCATTTTCTATTTTATATCGGGACTATATCTATCTTCTAGGACGCGCGAGCATTTTTTGCCAGGTTCAAGCATGTATGCACTTTATTTCAATAATTTTAAAGTTGATTATCGTTAATAAAGCGTTAATAAAATTCTCTCCGCTGCGCTCCTCTCTGTCTGCGCTGGCCCTAAGAAATCCATCATACTCCCAGAATCTTTCTCCAACACATTATCATTTTTTTCGAAATTTGGTTAACTTCTTGCTAGGGGAAAAATTCAACTCCGATAGGGCAGTTCAAAGTGCCTCCAAAGATTTTATTGATATCTATCCGAATGTTTTTTTAGTAAAGGCAATGCTTCCTATGAGATAGCAAAAGTGCATAGATAGTAATGGTATATACTTTGATTAAGTAAATATATTATGTTTAAAAAAATCGATTTTATGTTCCTCCTTTACAAAACGCCAATTTCATATGTAATGACCTAATATTATACACATATTTAATACACATCCATGACCCAGGACCACAGAATCTTTCCGGCGGGATTTAAACCCGCGACCTCCGGCTTGAGCACCAACACGCTCAACTACTGAGCCACACAGGTCGTCACTGCACACACAAATAAATAAAACTGGCCGGTTACAATAACCTATCTACCAATAACAATTTGTTGAAAACGTCATCATTCAATCATTTGCCGGTTTTTTGCGATACATATTTGACATTTCTAACAAATAGTTATTGGTAGATAGGTTATTAAAACGGCTGTAAACCAACTTGGTTTAATGCTCTAAGGTTTGTAATTTCAAATTAACAGCTTCGCATTAAATACATAAGATAGTATATTATACCGTATATACGGTACCTACACAAATATTTTTTTAATTTTTGTGTCTCTGTCCTTGTGTCTGCCTGACTAATATCTCCGGCTAATCTCAGAAACGGCAGGACCGATTTCGACCGGAACTTTGGAGGCCCGATATACGGTCCGGTTTTCCTTCAGTTCGGCCTGAACGGACGCAAAATCGTATCGTCTGTGTGCAATTTCGAGATCGCATCAGTCGGTCGGATAGACTGAAGCGATTCGTTTCAGTGTTGCTAGCTCTGTTTTTGCGAAACTACTAACCTAGCGTTGATTTCTACTTAAACTACTAAAAGAATACTGAAAACTGTCACAAAAGCTACTCGACTTAGGAGTCCCTTAAGCCCCCAAAAACCACTGCGTTTTAGGTTTTGTTATTTAAAGTTTTTTTTTATTTATTGAATTATATTTTTAATTTTATCGTTAAATTAAAATTATATTTCAAATTGTATTACATATATAGTTATTAACGGGTAGTTTTAGGCAAATTACGGACGAACGATTTATTATTATGATAAGGTGTAAAAAAAATTTTCGTTTTTTTTGTGCCTAACCTAGGCCATTTTGCATATGATTACTGTCTGACTCTTTCCTACTAAAACACTACTAACAACTAAATTCCTACAAAGGAGGAAATAAAATACTTAATTTAGTAGTGAAACTTTGTAAAATACCTAAATTGGCAACATTAATTCTGAACTGAACGGATGGACTAAACGGACCATGTGTGACAAATCGCTTCAGTTTTCGCCAGATCTGCCGCCTTGCGGGCGTGTATCGTGTACAAGCGTAGTGAGTTTACAATTAATAAACACGACCGTAGCTCGCGGCAAACTAGAACGTACTGATGCGATTTTTCCGTGTGTGTGCTCGAATCCGTTCAGGCCGAACTAACTAAAACGATCGGACTCTCGTCTGCCTTTACTGGCAGATAGCTGATGTTATAAGGAATATCTAAAAGATAGGTTTCCATTAGTTCCACACAAACGAAGTTGCTGACACCAGCTAGTTATATATATTATACGTTACGTTACAAACGTGTAGATATCAGTTATAACTTGTAAATGGACAGCAGAAACAGGGTTACATTATTATAATATACTAGATGTTTCCCACGACTTCATGCACGCAAAAGTTAATCTCGCGGAAACCGTATATTTTTCCACGATAAAAAGTAGCCTATGTATGCCCCGTAGTCTACGGTCATGTAGTTTTGGATCCTATTCAATGCAAACAAACAAACAAACTTTCCTCTTTAATAATGTTAGTATAGATACTAACAATTACAATGAAAGTAGTACAATAGTACAATTACAGTAGTACAGTAGTACAATTCGCTTAAATTTAATTTAATGTTTTTGTTTACAAAAAGACACAACGTAATTATAGTATGTAAGTGTATATTTTTACTCTGGGTGCTATAATACTACCGAATTTGAAAGTCACTTACTTATTCACCGTGCAATGACTCATTAATTTGGTCGTTAATATTTTGGTTTACGCAAAGAATATGTGTAATATTTTACCTATGTTCACTTCATATCTATTGGTATTTCTTAGTTTTGCATTATTTTTGTCCTGATTTAAATTGGCATAACAGGTTCAGGCATATTTTTTTGTCATATATTGTAATAATATTTTGGCATAATATATTTTCATTTCACAATAATTCTTTGGCATTATGGTTATTATTGAAATAAAAACATTTAGATTTTTGCACACCTGAAACTGAGAAAAGGATGTTGTTAATGTCAATAGAATACGTCGTAGCTAAAACACTACGACGTAGCTAGAATGCTACGCCGTAGCTAGAATGCTACGCCGTAGCTTGAACGGTACGTCGTAGCAGACACGTAGTTGCAAAGTTCATAATAATATTTTATTAAAATATATTTTGATCATAATTTTATAATTGTTCACAACCAGTCGAAGATAGCTCCGGTGTACCACTTTTCGACCTTATTACTTGGCCATAAATTTAAAAAGAGGTACACCACATCTTTTGGCGACAAATTTTCTATTACATCACGTATTTTAACTGACTACTAACTAATTATCTATTAAAATAACATTCATATTAATTTATGTAATATTAGTAATAATTTATACCTATTGACCACTAGAGCGAACAAGTTGTAAGCCTCAAATTATGAAACTCACCAACTTTGTTTTCTGTTATTGTCTGCAATGAATATTTACTCGTAAGTGTATTTTGGACGTGCAGCCTGCGGGAAAACCTCATTATCTCAATATTTGATTGAATTTCTATCAGCACAATGCTTTGTCTGCAAATAATTGGTGTAAACAAAATAGAATACAGTGTATATTATGTCACCGTAAAATTGTAAAAACCGTTAGATTGTAATAAAATGTTGAAAGACCGCGGACCCGAATATTCTGCTTATAATTTAACACATTATTTTTCGTTAGATTATAAATATATAGTAAAGAATCTTTCGACATATTTTTACAATCTCGTTAGTTATATTACAATCTAAGGTTCGGCCGGTAATCGACTTTTACAATTTTACGGTAACACATACATAATTAACCTCCGTCAAGCAGTAGATCTAGAAAGACTAGATCAAAAACCTTCAATTCAACCTTTTGGAAGTTATGATATATTATGATACATATACGCACACACATGTACACACACATGTACACATACACACACAGACAGATAGAAACGTCAATTTTATAACTGTTAACGTTTGAGTGTTTTATAACGTGAGTATTAACATACTCCTCAATATTTTGGCATCCATCTAATGTTGTGGTAATCAGTTCTCCCAACAGGTCGACTCGGCCAGATAATCCGTTTGCCGTTCTAGCTTCTTGTATGTGGACATAGTTGTAATGATCGACTAATAAAATGATTTTCGTTCTCGCTTTGGTATACTTTTTCTTATCATACTCTTTGTCTGCTTCCGGCACAACGCATATCCACAATTCTTCGTGCTCAAGGTACGTCTGTAATGCGAATTTCCAGGTAGGATAATTATTTCTTCCGGTCATCTTTTCTATTAGTATTGATGTGTTGTTCGAAGACATTTTTGCTGATGAAGGTATCCAAAGCCGGCAAGCACGTGATCACTAAGGTTATACTGCCGCACTTTTACGGAAAAAAATACGATTTACTTTTACTTATACTGATTCTAACTTTAAACTTTACTTTGCAATAAATAAGCTGATCTGGGCCCATAACCCGATGTAATTAATAAATAAAAGTAAATCAATTAAGAGAGATACGTGTATTGTTTGAGAGAATTTACCACAGATACCAAAAGTCAAGTTGGTACAATAGTGATGTGACACACATGTAGTGTTGTGCCAATCGATAAAGAAGGGATTAGAATTTATACATTACAACAAATTAAAAATCCTAAGATGTACTCTTAAGTCTTTTTTAAATTTTAAGTTTAGTACAAAATTTTATATTATACTTAAAGTGCAATGAAATATTAAAATTATCTCTAGAAAATGAATTACTCAAAAAGCTGTATAACCTCCAAGACGAACAAACCACGACTTTTTCAATATTATAATGGTCTAAAGCTTGCGGTGTATAATTTGCGTTACATTATTATAAGAGCTTGATCGAAGAAAAAATAATGTATATTTTCCTGACATGAAATTAATATTCATGGAAAAAAGCATTGATTATAAAGAGCATTACAATTTTTAACAACCACGAGTGCTAAAAATCCAGCAGCGAAAAATTTGTTTGAAAAAAGTAAGTACAAAATGCGCACTTTTGTAAAAACGGTTTTTTTTTTTGCATTGTCACCTCAAAATGTTAGTCATAGCGAAATTATAATCTACATACCTACCTACTCGGATAACAGATTTATTACGACATTTACTTAGGTTATCTTACTACCATTATAAATGTGAAAGTTGGTGAGGATGGATGAATGGATAGATGCATGGATAGATGTTTGCGACGAATGTTTTTTTAAAGCGGTTTAGGCTCTGGATTAAAACGAAGGCTACATTTTATGCCGAAAATATACAGTGTTCTCGTGGGATACTGTATTTACGAGGGCGGAGGCGCGGGCAAAAGCTAGTTTGTATGTCTGTGTTGATTGCCATGTCTGCATTATTTATTCTCCGCACGACAATAATAGCATTGAAGTGAAATATCACAACGATTAAAACCAATTTATGCGTAGTTTCCTGAGGGTTAAAACTTAGCTAAATCAATCCTTCTCCCTCAAAACTACCTGCATTATAAATTTCATGGTAATACTTGCAGCCGTTTCTGAGAAGCCGATTACATATAAACATAACAAAAGCCTTCAAATCTATATTAAGTTTTTAACATTGAACCTACAGACAAACTGAAGAACGGTTTTGTAGGTCTTTATTTTATATTTTGTGTTAATTGGTATGAAATAATAAAACCTAATAAATAATAAATAAATAAATGAAAAAGA
The DNA here is from genome assembly GCA_037179445.1 of Phengaris alcon alcon. Lineage (NCBI taxonomy): Eukaryota > Metazoa > Arthropoda > Insecta > Lepidoptera > Lycaenidae > Phengaris > Phengaris alcon. The sequence continues at coordinate 175,683 of JAYRCH010000175.1, read as the reverse complement.
TTGCCTCGTTAAACGAGACAATCTTGTATTGTCATTATTTATAATCTATAAATAAAAGGCAAAGCTGATTGACTGATGTATCAACGCATAGGCCTAACCCTTCAGACTAAGTAGAAATTTGAAATTTTGCACACATATTTCTTATATGACGTAGATATATACTAAGAAAGGAGTTTTTATAATTCAAGGGGTTAAATAGGGGATAAAAGTTTGTATGAATCTTTTTATTCCTTGGACATATTTGCATGATATTTCGTATGAATTGTGTACGGAAAGTTTCGTAAAGTAAGAAATAATGAGTTACGTATTTCAGCGTTTTCAAATATTGAACTCCTATAAAATGAGAGTAAAATAGGGGATGAAAGTTTTATATTATTATAGAGATATCGTTTAAAACCCAATTTCACGCGGGCGACGCCGCGGGAAAATACTAGTATTTTGTCTTTTACATCTAGGCATATTTGCCATGCCTTTACTTTCAATATTCAATTTCATACCTTTTAGTTATTGTCTGTATAACATTTCGCACTGTAACAATTATTACTAGCTTATGCAGTAAAATATCTCCTCATTTCAGTGAACATAAAGCAAGGAGTTGATTTATCGAACGAAGAAGGCAGAGTTAAAACTAGATCAGAGAAACTGAAAGTAAGTCTTTGTCTTCAACTCCACTCTTTTATGTGGCTCATAAAACGAATGAAAGACATTTTCAAACTGGTTTAAATCCAGTTATAGTTCTTTTATTTGTAACGGATCGCTTTGTGAAGTTGGAAGAAAACTGTTTTGTTTTCTTTTTTCCTTAAACAGTATTTTTCCAACCTATCAAAAGGGCATGACATAGAATATCAAAGGTGCTACTTTCTTTACTATCTTTATAAAATAATCAATTCAAAATTAAGGCGGATTGTATGAAGACGTAAATGTTTTAAATAATAACTACAATTTTTATATTACATACCCGACTACGAATATTATATTATAGCCTATGTTATCCGGACTATTATTACGAATCTATTGACACCTCATTCATTTAAATCAAACCAGTAGTTAAGGTGCTACGATAGAACAAACATACATACATAGACTGCCAAAATGCCTTCCTTTTGGCTTCGCCGCAGTCGGGTAAAAACTACTTTGTCTCAGAATAATGTAAAATATGATAATAAGAAGATGTCCTTTCTTTAAGAATAAGGACTTATGAGCGAATATACATAGTTGAACATAATAATAAAAATTTAAAAATGCGAAAATTTAATCGATTGCTTAAGGGAAAATTTAGTAGACTATTACGAATTTTACTTATAAGTAATTTGTTTTGGGCCGAGTAAAATTACTTTTCGTATTGATTCTCGGAAGTTGAAATATTATTTTTGAAGGTTTTCGAAGGTAAGTGGCGCTTATAGGATTGTAAGATCTATTTATGTTCGAAGATAAGTAGAAAATTACAAACATTATTGGTTTGCTCAGAAAACCAATCAGTTTCCGAGGGAAAAATGGAGATTGTCTTAGGCCCAGTTAGGTATTGATCCTCGTTAACATACTTATTTTGAAACAAAAAATATTTTTCATCTTATATTGTAATTGCGAAAGTTTTTGAGAGTGTGTTAATGTGACTTTGTGGAAATGCTTCATAATTATCATGACCGGATAAATACCATGGCCTCATAGAAAACCGGCGTGAAATGCTTGCGTTGTGTTTCGCTAAGTGAGGGGCCTAAGGGTTGGTGAGTTTTGAGGACCAGGAACGCAAGTGCGCAACACCAGGGGAGTTACAAATGTAACTCCTCTGGTGTTGCGAGTGTCCATGGGCGACGATAATCGCTTACCATCAGGCGATCTGTCTACGTGTCCGTCCAATACATAAAACAATAAATTAAATAAAAAATATTTTTATGTTAAACGGTTTTATTACAATAAAAATAATGTAGGTAATGTACGAAAAGCTAAAAAATAATTCGGTAAGTCCTGGTTACCAGATCGCACCAATCTTCCCACCAATCTGGGGTATTGATCAGACAAATAATGAAATCGTTGGGCGTTGCGTATCTAGAGTTAATATAATATGATAGTTTCATGCACCCAACGATTTTATTATTTGTCTGATCAATACCCCAGATTGGTGGGAAGATTGGTGCGATCTGGTAACCAGGACTTACCGAATTATTTTTTAGCTTTTCGTACATTACCTACATTATTTTTGTTGTAATAAAAACGCTTAACATAAAAATATTTTTTATTTAATTTATTTTCAAGTTTTTAGTTTTGTTGCTATTTATTTTTTTCAGAATGAGCTCTATTCTACTAATCAAGCCCTGTCATTAGACACCTATATTGAGGTAGTTGTGGAAAATATGTAATCCGCCATTTTGTGGCGGCGGTCAACTTGAATTTTATTTTTTAATAGTGAGCTCTATTCTACCAATAAAGCCCTTTCATTTGATACCCATATAGAGGTTGTTTGTGAAGTAATATGTAATCCGCCATTTTGTATCGGCGGCCATTTTGGATTTACAGTCGTAAAACATTTTTATTATTGTATTGTCATCAAGATTAAGAGTGGGTACCAAATATCAGATCGATCTGGTGTCAGGAAAGGGGTAAAATTCCAATTACTAAATTTGACCCAAACAAATAAATAAATAAACTGGCCAAGCTAAATAAAACCGTTTAAAAATAATTGATCTTTAACTCAAAAATTGTTAAATGCACTTGAAAGGGCAATCAGATTCGTAATTTGTCTACACGCTACAACACGACAGGTTTTCAATTAAAGCAAACAATGTCACTAGAAATATCTAATAATCCAATCTCTCGAAAAAAACTTTCAACGTGTAGCGAGGGATTGGAATTTCTATAATGGTTAAATTCCGTAATAATTGTGGAAGTGGTGGAAGTTAAACCTTTTAAAGGTTGCTAAATACAAAGTAGTTTTTCTAGTTGCCCCGCATTAATGGCTTTAAAGAACTTATTAAACAACCCATTACTTTAATGACGTCATCATAAAAAAGTATAAACAATACTTTACTTCAAAATACAATGTAGTACGCTACAAAGTTATGAGCGCTAATAATGTGTCAACGTAGAAATAATCGTTACCTATTAACGGCGTCTACAAGTTTTCACTTTAATCTATTTACTCTGAATAACTATGTCGTTGACTGCATTTAAATGGGCCGCCTGTGACACCGTCTTGTAACATCTGCTTACAATTATAGCGAAATACGATGCTTATACTTAAGAGTTACAGACACTGTACATGATTTTATGGCCTTTTACTTAAGCACAGGGTACAATTTTTTGTCTCTAATTTACCTCAGATTTCGTAGAGGTCGCAGGCAAAATTTAGTACAGGTTTAGGTACACTACTCAGTAGTGGTAGGTACACTACGAACAAAATTACATCAAACACTAGATCTTCTTATTTGCTTTTGTTTATCTGTATGCATCATGTGGATCTATGTGGAGGAATTATGAATATAATCCTCTTAACGGTGTAGACGCAAACCATTAATAAAATATCAAAACTCTAAAGGAATGTTTAAATTATTTACTTAAAAGAACTCCGATATAATTTATAATTAATTAATAATAACTACACAAAATATTATAATTGAACGTAAATTAAATCCCTTCGCTCATAAATAATTCACCCTTTTAATTGGACTTTATTTTATGTTACGGTCTCTTGATTATAATAAATATTAATTAATTTCATTATAGTTACTCCTTAACTCGAAGTAATTAGAAGGCACTAAGGTCCGTTTATTATATTAGCTCATACCGTACTAAACTATAATATACTCGTTCTTTACTCGTACTCGACGTTAGTTAAGATATCACGGTGTCATAGGCGGATGAATCCAGGCTAGGATTCGATATTTCTACATTGTTTTTTACACTTCTTGTAAGAGTACAGAATAAATTGTGTTCATTGCATTCACCACTACACTTTCAATGTATCGGATGTATTTTATTAAGATTTTATTATATAAAAGGGTCTATTTACTATTTTTTTTTAAATATATTATTGGCGGACGGTGGTAGTGGTTATATCGTGTACCCACAATAAATTTATCTTGCCTGCGCGTTGAAAATAACATTTTTCATAATTGAAAATGTTCAAAATATATTCAGTGTCAAATGTCCATATAATATGTATCCACTTAAAGACACATCGCCCCCTAGTTTACAAAATTTGGTTGGGATACAAGTAATCTTTTGCCAAAAACGTGTGCCCATTTTGATTCCATTTTTTTCAGAGATGTACCAATAATGTCTAGATATAATTCCAAAATACATTAAGCTACATTAGTATGTCATATAATAATAAGTAAGGCAAAAAGGTACAACGCTATCCAATCCGCCAACCGGATTTGACGTTTAGAAGTCGTTGTACTAATACTCCAACCAAAGCTCGGTCTCCCTGGTACTATGTATCATAAAGTAAGAAATTGTCCGCTACAAAACCCGGTTGAAAAGTAGTAAGTGATTTAGTTGGAAATATTGTGGAGAGACAGAACCTTCAATGCAATATCCGTTCCCGCCTTTGTCTATACAACCTTACTGCTTTTAACTTTTATCGTCGTTTAGTAGACGTCTATACTTGTATTTTTTGTGATAAAGCCAGTAAAAACGTTATGATCCTTTAAAATAAAAAAACTTGAGAGGTGTCAAGGGACACCCGGATGGAACGAAGTTCCTTTCGATTAATTAGTGAAGGAATTGTAATATATATTTTTTTTAAGTTATAATTTTTTTTTTATTATTAACAAATATAATGTAATATAAACTTAATCAGTAAGCTCAATTTTAGTAATAATTGAGAGAGAGAGAGAGAGACAGAGAAACACGCGCACGCCGCACGGCTTATAACTACAGCAAAAAGTGTCGTTACAGTCTTAATTTTTTCCGTCTAGCCCTCTTTCGCAACGCGCCATAAGGAACTTCGTTCCAATAGAAGTATTATTATTATTAGTATTATTATTATCATAGATGTATTATAATAAAAAGAGGATAATATTTTAATTTTCTTGTTATATTATGTTGGTAAATAAAAAAATTTAATTAAAACACATACAACCATGGTTCATCTAGAAACAAATAAAGTAACCTATGATATTCCAAACAGATTTTTATTTTTATTAACAAGTCATAAGTGTCGCTTAACTTCAAACTCGGTTAAATCCATTAAACATACTTTAGAGATATTTGAAAGAAATTATTAAATTTCTTATTTGATGGTTTAAAGGGCAGTTTTTTTAATGATTAAGGCAACATTATTAAAAAAAAAAAACGATCCTGTTCAGCAAATTCAGCAATAAAACTGTCTATTCTCTCAAAAACCTGTTATTTATATTGGATTTATCTACATTTGATATAATAGAATGAAATTTATATATGTTTGAAAAATCTCACTGTGGATTTGTAGAGTTTTGATTTAATAGATCTGCATTTAGCTGGATTTGAAAAATATAACTTAGAACTAGGGATGTAGCAGTGGCGAAATCACGGAATGCTGATTTTTATCAATAATACTCCGTTTTATGTCAGTGAAATTAAATGCCGCCAAGTTACATTTTGAAAAACAAATGTTAGTTTTTTATCATTTAAATTATTATCTTCCGACATTTTTCACGATAGGTAATTAATAATTGAATTATATAATGTGCATATAAAAAGAAAATAAGCAAAATTAAAAAACATATCCAGACGACATGCAATGGGGATCCACACGCAAAACGAATCGCAGATGGCGCTAGTAGCGATCCGGCCATGTCAAACTTTGTTGTGATTTATCAGGAACAGATTGTGTTGTTTTTTTTGGTTTTATAACAATTTTATAAGCGTCCAACATCTTGTTTTCCAAAATGTACTCAGCATGGAAGGTCAGAGAACTCAAAGAAGAACTCAAGAAACGCGGGGCAAAAGTAACTGGAAAGAAAGCTGATCTCGTAAGAAGGTAGGTTAAGTCGGTGGAATACACAAAACTATGTTATATTCAATGCTTCTAGTATTTTTTCTCGTTGTCATGAAGTATTTATTATATACTTATTATATAAGTATACACTATTAGGCTCTGAATTTCTAAAAATGTTGAGCTTAAATATGTTGAGTATGTTGAGTATAAGTGAACACCATTTTTATTACAACCTGGTACGGCACAAAGAGATCTTGAGAAATGTAATGAAAATTTATCGATAACCATAAAAAACACAACAATTTGTACGTAAATGACAGTTCAGCTTGGCCGCATCGATGATGCGCCATCTGCAGGGATAAATTGGCAGTGTGGATCCCCATTGATAACTCCACAAGGGAGTTATATCTTAAAACTTACGTTTTTTTTTGTATACCTACAAAAGTCTGGTCGAACAGTTCATGTAATACGTAACAGGGTCATAAACAAACGAAAAAATATTATCAGAGATCAAACATTTAATTTGTTCTAATTATTATAAATTTTAATTGTATTTTAATAATAAGTGTCCACGGAGTAGACTACAAATCAACAGAAAAGACAAAAATTGCACTTTGGTTTTCTAAAGTAAAAGAAAATTTAATGTATTCTTAGAATATTAACAAATTGGTTGTGTATATATTCTTTTATATTAAAAATGGCTTAAAAATTATCATTTTCCTTAATAACAAAAAAAAACTTTTTATCCACAGAAGAGATTGCTTTTCCGTGGACTTTTAACTTAACATTGTTGGTAAATTAAAATGGCATATCAAAATAATAAAATATGAGGAAAAGTTACTAACAAATTATTATATACCTATTTACTTTATAATTTGTTAATAACATATTGATTATAATAGGCTAGAAAGTAGAGTCGTCGTCCTCACTGTCAGAGTAGGGCTTTAAAATAAATTGTTCTTTTATAAGGACGAGAAGGAAGACCCTAAGAAGTACCTTCTTCAGGGGTAACTAAATCTGACCTATAGGTTATTGTACATGCGTTTTCAGTTTCTACGCTTCTCGGCGATGCATTTCTTGCGTCAGCAATAAAGGGGGTTATGCAATCGATGCGAGTCGATGATTGGAACCTTTATCTGTCCAATTTCAAAATGTGGAAAATGTGGATGTTCAAACTACATCTGTTGCGCAAGACAAACAACTAAGCCTCCTGACATGTAAAATATTAGGCTTATTTCTATTCCAAGTAATTTGGTGTATCTTAAATGTCCCTTTAAAAGCTTTCATTGTATTTTTATCCAAGAGTTATTGAATATCTTGCATATTAGGGTCTTTTATTCCATAAATCTCTATACCTTTGAAATTTTATTTTAAACAACACATAAGAGAATCATAATCGCAGACATCTTTTCCCATTGCCACCGCATTGTCGCACAGCCTTTTGATGCAACCACCTACTCCGTCAGGAGCACCTTTTCCATGACCTTTCTCACTGAAGTGCCATATAATATCGCTAACATCCCTCAATTCTTGACTTATGAAATTGACGATTTAAAAAAACATAGATTTATTTCTGTACTACGTTGTTGGGCCGTCACTAAGTATATGTAAATTTGTTAAGTTCGGACTCTTTTCTTTTATTCTTTCAAGGATTGGCTTAAGATGAGCACAGATGAGGAACAGGATCATGTCGTAAATTTTCTGAGATGGAGCACATAGACGTAGTTACAAAACTACTATTTGGAGATTCGGCATTACTGTAGTACACACATGTGTGAAGAGATAATTGAGGCTTAGAGCCACCAAAATGAGTGGATTGAACCTCAGCGCTATATTTGCAATTATAATTTTCTGAGAAATCTATATGCAATAAGCCCGTTGCTACTGTTAGTTGTTGTTTAACTGTTTGTATTGATCTTATTTGATGAATAATATTTGCTACATGTTGCATAAATGCTGGTAAATTAGAATATAATAATTTCACTATGGAGCCTTTCGTAGTTTTAACAGTTTCTTTGAAGGTTTTTTTAAATTTCTTTTGTTTATCTTTTACAGTAACATTAACATTTTTAGTAACCCATCTATCGTAAATAATGTAATCATTTTCATTGCAGTTATTTAATACAAGTTCGTTATTTAAGCAGCACGGGTATTGTCTCTCTAAACATTTAAGATTTAAGCTATTATTGCAACACAATACCTTAACAGCATCGGAAGCAGATCTGTAAGGGATAACTTTCGCCTTATGAAGTGATCGAATTATTTGGTCATTGTTCTCGTGCAATGTACACAGACACGTGATTCTAGCTGTTGCTTTCGGAAACAATACCCAAAAAGGTCTACATCTCCGAAAGAAATCTTGATTCCTGTTTTGCTTTGAAATATTACATGTAGGTTTAATAATGTGTCATTTAGTAAACAAATTTGGCGTTTGTTTTTCTTCCGAGTTATTGTCTCATTTTTTCCTGAAGTTAATCTGCTATATTCATCTTGTATCAAAAAAACATGCACAGCTCTTCTGATATCCGTCTTTAAGACTTTTACTTTTGAATTAACAACATTTGATTTTATCTATTTAGTTTTTTCTAATCTACATATTCTCATTCTGTATTTTTTAAATTATTTTTCTAGCTGCAATAACTTTACCTTCAGTGTCTCATTTTCAGCTTTTCTCACTCTTTTATTCCGTGCAGCTACTGAACGCTCGACTTCAACCCGGAAGAATGATGAAGATGGACTTGGTGGTGGAGTGTTATCTTCTACGTGTGCAATGGCAGCTTTTCGCATTTTCACAAGTTTGCGCCTTTTTTTAGATTTTTCACGCCACATTTTTCTTTTTTGTCGTTGTTGTCTCGATGTATACTGATCTATTGTTTTGATTTCTCCTCTATTCTTTTTCTTGTGATACCTTTCTCTATCTTTTTCGCGTATCTCCTCAAGTTTAGCTTCACTGTATTTTGCCCGCGCTCGACGCATGCTTAATTTTTTTTGTTCGCGACGCCTTATCTTTTTTTCTTCATCAGATAGCTGCTTGATTTTAGTCATTCTAGGCATTTTGATTTGCTTTTTATTATATTAAACCATACGTAACATACCAAGCTAAGCGTTTAAAAGGCAAAATCAGTGTATGCATGTTGCGTTGCACTATTGCTAAAAATAGGGGGTGCATTAAAATATACTGAGTGCAATAAATTAGGTATAATTATAAAGTTTGATTTTAATTTTATGTGCTAGATGTTAAGAGAAACATAAGCTCCCAGTTGGTTAACATACATTTTATTTGCAAAAAGCATGGCTAGTTTCAAAAATAGTCATTTCTGTGAACACGTGGTCTATCCCGTGGAAGTGTCCACAGAAAAGACCACGTCCACAGAAGTGATTGTCCACCGAAAAGTTCGTCCACGGAAGAGAAAATAAATCACAAACAGCGGTTTAGCGCATGTCATTTATAGGTTAGCTCACAACTAATTGTGTTTTTTGAAATGGCCGCTTAAACATTATTTGTCAACAAAATCAGGTATATTTGAATAAAATACTTACCGTAATATCGAAGGCACAGAAAAGACGCAATTCGTTACGCAAACGAAATCTTTGACATTCAACTAAATAAAACACCTATTCTATTGAGATTTGTTTTTTAATTGCCGGAGCGCACGATCAGTCCGCATCCATTTTAAACATGAACTGTCAGATTGAATCGTTGACGTTACAAAAAAAAAAAATGGTTGCGTTTCGTTTATCGACTACACAACATCCAATTTGTTTGGTCCACAGATGGAGTCGCGGTACTGATAACCAATAGTTTATGTATAATAGTGCAAAAGAATCTTGAGTAAATATTACGAAAACTTGGAAAACAAAATTTGATTATATAATTAACAGATAAAAGTGGGCATTCACTTGAAATTTTAAATGATTTCATTATAATTCGGTCATAAACTACAATACCTAGGCTGGAAACGGTCCACGGTAAGGTACGAAAATGTTCTTTTTATTTTAATATTTTTAAAACTTATATTAATAAGGAAAGTTTACAATATTATTATTATTTTTAATTTATCAAAAATAAATAATATTATTAATAATAATATTTATTATTAATAAATATTATTATTAATAATATTATTTATTATTTATTTTATTATTCTTTCTTATTCCTTATTATTATTAATAACTTATATTAACTTACTTACTAATGTGAAAATGTTATGTATGTTCGTCGTATATACTAATGGAAAATAAATTAAATAAGTACTATGACATATTTACTTTGTCTTAATTATTTTTTAGACTACGCACACTTTTTTTTCATGTTCTGTTTATGACTCAATTACTGTATATCCAAATAATTCTGTAACAGTAAAATAACTAAATAATACTATTACTAAATCGACAATGATGAGCACAACACTAGTAGTGCCGACCCAGATTACCAAACGACTCTTTAAGTATTTCAAACTTACCGAATTTTCACTCATTCGTTTTCTTACGGCGAACTTCTATATTAGGCCGCTCGCGGGCTTTTTTTGAGAAACAATTTTAATTGGGTTATCCATAAGAACTGCGAAATTATTAATAAATACAAAAAACAACGGGAGAGCACAGTGTTTACAGTCGCAAAGTTTGCGTCAACTGACGGCCATTTTGAACAAACGCAATACGCTGATTGGTTCGGATGGATTTAACTACGATTGAAAAATACTCTATATTAGATCTATCGAACTTTGATAAAATATTATGATTTTAACAGCTTTTTCCTCAAGAACCATGCGGATTTAAGCACATTTGATAAAATTATCAGAATACTTTTTGACGTGATAACACCTTATAATTCGATGGAGCCGGCTGCACGCACGAAAAAACATGACTCATGCGGCGTTACCTCGCTCTGAGGCGTTCCATTCAAGGCTTGAAGTGCAAGCGAGAGCTCGGAATCTGTCTCTCTCCTACTTGAGTGAGCGATCCATCAGTATTTTCTTATGACGTTGTCACGTTCAACTATCGTCATTAAACCGACTTTACAGACAACCGATCTTTTTTTAATCCTGTATTTTGATATCAAATTCTTAAAAATTTACAAACATGGATTTATCTGAGTTTGAAGTTAAGCAACATTAAGTTGTTAAGGACATAAATGTCCTTTTAAGCAATATTGCGAAATGACATTGTAGAGAGTTGAGACGTAATGTAGATGATATAGTTTTTTCAGATATGGCATAGTTTAGTGACGTTTGGCATAATTTTTTCAGACATGTTGATATTTTCGTTTATTAACTGACTTCCATAAAATGGAAATGGGAAAATTCCAAAAAATTCTACCTTCCTCCACATAAACTTTCATTTACCAGCCAAATTTCATACTCCTCCAGTTTTACAATTCTCGTAAAACTGCACCGAAAGATTTTTCTGAAACTATCAGTATTTAAGCCACTAATCATACAATAATTGTACCTTTATCCCTATATATCCAAGATTATACCCCTATAACATTACACCGATACATTTAGGAATTGCACAAAATTGGCACGAAGGTATTTTCCGGGCCAGTGGAGAAGATCCTCAAATGGAATAGGGCTGTTCAAGAAATTGGAGCCGTGGTATTATTCGAGATCGTCGGTGAGTTTTCTTTATTGCTTCACTGAAAATCGATATATATATACCTGTTAATGTAATAATATATTTATGGGTGTCGCATACAGCTATGCGTTTAACTTTTTAAAAGTTTGCTTTAAGGTGAAAAAAATACTGAGTGATAATGGAATGATTATAAAATCGGGGAGTACACTTTTGTATTGCAGGCACGTATCCATAATCTCCATCCTTAGTTTAATTCCACCACTTATTACGCTGAATGAAGACTGTGACGCAAAGCGTGTTGTGGAGGGAAAAGCGCCGCCATTTTGAGGTCATTTTGTCGTATAGTCAAGCATTGACCTTGACACAGCCATTTATAGCTATATTTATGCCCGAAACTATCTCTAAGGGTCAATTCACACCGAAACGAAACGATAAGCGACATGGCGCTGCATTTTTAAAATAGTAATTAAAAAAGGAACTTTATTTATTACACAAGAAGACACGTTTTATTGTAAAGAGTTCGAATGTCAGATTGCACCGCGCTGCACACCGCATGTGCATGACTATATCATATATGACTATGTATGACTGATATCATATTATGAAACGTTTTTTTTTGTAAAGTGAACAAAGTTCAATTTTGAATAGCTATCTAAAATGAAACATCGCGGTGTGAACTGGCCCTAAGCGTACTTATTATTATAAGCTTGCAGGTAAATGTGTGTCAGTACGTCCTGAACATCCGTCATCGAGGGCCTTGGTGGTTCGTGACGAGAACGGCCCAGCGATGCAGGTCGTGTACCACGAGATAGACTTCCTACTGCCCGAGCTTACTGTACCTTGTACGGTCAGGTTAGTCACTCAAACTCTTTGTTTTCCCTGTGGCTCTGTAGATTATTGTTGAATCTAAGGCTCAATTCACACCGAAACGAAACGATACGAGACATGGTGATGCATTTATAAGATAGCTATTCAAGATTTATTAATTACACAATAAGATACAGTTTTTATCGTAAGAGTTCGAATGTCAAGTTGCAGCGCGCTGCACAGCGCATGTACGTGAATTCATATGAAGCGTGATTTTTGTGTAGTGAATAAAGTTCAATTTTGAAGTGCTATCTTAAAAATGCAGCACCGCGTAGCGTCGCGTTACGTCGTGGTGTGAAATGACCCTTATGAATATTCTTTTTAATATTCCTATTTTTCACCTTAAATATAGACACAAACATAGCTTGACGAAATACGTACGAAGTAACTTTTAAAGTTTACACTAATTGGTATGGATAAATAAGCCGAATGTTAAGAGGAATGTGTTAGAGGAAAGTGTTATTGGAAAGTCTCAATAAAGCATCCGCATTCGTTATTTATGCAGGTTTTTGTCAAAAAAATAATCAAAATATAACCGTCGTCGCCTCGTTTCATTTAAAAATATGAACCAAAAGCGATATGAACACAACATGTAGCTATAGGATACGTTATGTTTCTAACCAACGAACGGATAGTGCACTTTTCTATTTTGACTACGTTTGCTGACTTGTATTCAAGTTCATAGATATGGGACATAAAAATTGGGACGGGCTGTAGCCGCTATACAGTATACTATATCTTATAAGTTTATCATTGAAGTAAAACAGTTTTAGGCAAGTTAAGAGAATTTTAAAATGATTTGTCGTGTTCTCTGTAGTCAGTACACGTCAAGCTTTTCTTATTAAAAATCTTATATCTTGTTTAGAGTAATAGGTCGGATGAAGCCCGGCACGTGCCGACTGCAGGCGTTCAGCGTCCGCGCGGCCACGGGCGACGACATAGCGACCTTGCCGCGCCGCGCCGCCGTCGCCGCGCACCATGTCGCCAAACTCTGCAAGGACTTTGGGCAGAATTAAATTGAACTGATTTAATACATATATAATTCTCTGGTCTTTACATTATAGCTAAACTTTTGAATACAATTACTTGGTATATAGGGTGATGGGTCGCATAGATACCGGTACAGTACAGACTGCAGGCATTCAGCGTGCACGCGGCGGCACGGCGATGACATAGCGACTCTCCCGCGCCGCGCCTCCGTCGCCGCGCACCATGTGGTCAAACTCTGCAAGGACTTTGGGCAGAATTGAATTAAACTGATATAATACATATATTATTCTCTAGTCTTTACTTAATAGCAAAACTCGTTAATATAATTTCTTGGTAAAGGGTGATGGGTCGCATAAATCCCGATACAGTGAAAACTGCAGGTGTTCAGCGTGCGGCGACCTTTTTGCCGCGTTGCCGTCGCCGCGATCCATGTGGCCAAACTCTGCAAGGACTTTGGATATAATTGAATTGAATTGATTTAAGACAGATATAATTCTCTGTTCTTTACATTATAGCCAAAATTTTGAATACAATTACTTGGTATAAAGGGTGATGGCCGATGGGTCGCATATATCCCGGTACGGTACAGACTGCAGGTGTTCAGCGTGCGCGCGGCCACGGGCGACGATATAGCGACAATGCCGCGTCGCGCCACTGTCATCCGGCCGATCCGGCCAAACTCTGCTAGGACTTTGAACACAATAAAACTAAACTGAAACAAAAAACATATTTTTCCTCCGTCCTGAATATTATTACTTAACGTTTGAATATAAGTACTTGGTATAGGGTAGCGAGTCATATGAAGCCCGGCACGTGCAGAATGCAGACCGCACTTCAGGCATTCGGGCGCGTTTAGATGACACGCGCTCATGAGCGCTGATCGCGTAGAGCCAAAATCGCGTCGCGAACACGCAGACTGATCGTCGCGTTCGCGTCGCAAGCGTGTTGCGAACGCGCAGAGTCAGAAACAGTTGCAAAGGTGACCACCCAATAGGGATGTTGTCTAGTGGCTAATATTACATTTTTACAAATTAAATTTTAAATCTGTAGAATTTTAAACGTTAACGCGAATTGTAAGTAAATAAAATGTTGCCCACCTCTTTCTCGTAAAACAATTTGTGACGTCACAATCTACTTTTATATATAGAGACTTTATTTAAAAAAGATTTGCATTACATTGCAATGATATTAAAGAGGCCGCGTTACTGAAGCAACGCGCGCGGAGTGTTGCGTCGAAAAAAATCGTGCTCGTGTGAACACGCTCTTTCGCGTGCATTATATACTAAGATTTCATCCTCTGGTCCAAATAATATTGTTCCTAAATCCTTGTATTTTATTACTTGATATGAAGGATAATACGATAGATCGTACGATACCTAACACTTGCAGACTGCAATCATTAAAAAAATACTAATTTGCTACCTACTTACAATAATTACGATAATATGATTACCTACTTATTTCCTACATTTATAATCTAACGCCTACTAAACATCTAACTCCCTTTAGCGCATTAAAACAGCATATATAACACTGCAAATTGTAAGGTAATTAATTATGTTGATATCAATATTTTGGTAAAACATTATTCGCATAATCTAATTTCTCGCTAAGCTATTTAAAAAGTCATTTGACACAATGGCGATAATGTGCTTGGCATCTTTTCAAGATCGCGCGAATTTATTCCTAATGCTAGTTGGAAACAGTTTGACATTATTTAAAGACGTTTTCTGAATACTTGAGGGTGATATTTATTGGGAACCCGCCAAGGGTATGGTTGATATCTCATATACTTTAAACGAGAAAATCTTGTTTATAATATATATAATATAACAATCGGAATCTCGGAAACGGCTGCAAGTATTTAGATGAAATTTTTTATGTAAATACTTGCAGCCGTTTCCGTTTTCCGACGTGTAGGAAATAAGTAGGTAATCATATCGTAATTATTGTAAGTAGGTAGCAAATCAGTATTTTTTTAATGATTGCAGTCTGCAAGTGTTAGGTATCGTACGATCTATCGTATTATCCTTCATATCAAGTAATAAAATACAAGGATTTAGGAACAATATTATTTGGACCAGAGGATGAAATCTTAGTATAGAATGCACGCGAAAGAGAATGAAAGAGAATAATATATATAATATAACAATCGGAATCTCGGAAACGGCTGCAAGTATTTACATGATTTGCCAATCTTCACTTTGAATCACGTATTTGATACCCGGTGTTTTTTAGGATTGCCCGTTTGGTGACCGTTCGATGCTGTCGACTCTGGGTCGATTTTGAAGTTGATTCCTTTGCGATCCTAACGAAATAAAAACCAAAGCAAAGAAGTGGAAAGCTTCGAAAAAAAAATTAACGTAATTTAAATTCATAATTTGGAGCCAATTTGGAGCATTGTAGAGCTTGCATGTAGCGTCAATTCATATTTTGCATAACTATGTAATCGATGATTTACCGTTCAAAACACACTAGCAATCTCGTTCCCAAAACGAAAGTTATTTGAAATTTCATTACAGAGCGTAGAATTGGCTGCATCTAATATTTTATATTTCAACTCAAACGTGTTTCTCGTATTTTGAATGCAAAGTCTCTTGCTCTCAAATCTCGAGGTACGGTCGCTGACAGATTCGGCATGCTATTTTTCAACCTTATTACTTGTAAATAAGGTTCAAAAGTGGTACCTAAACCGAGATTGTCGGTGACTGTACATGCGAGTAAATTGTGTTCTTTTCATGCTCGAGTCTACTGACTATGTTTAAGCTGCATTCAGGTATGCACCTAATTCAGTTGTTACTTATTTCCTGTTGCTCAGACGACTTACAAAAATTTTCGTCGCCATTTTTTTTTTGGTATTGCTTTTTCTTTTCTTCTCCTTCAGTTCTAATTGCTACTTATATTGTACAATCAAAATTATGATATTTTATATATTATACTTTGAACGAGCAAATCTTGTGTGTATATAATTGCATGTGTGATCTTGTGTATGTGTATATAAATCTTGGAAACGGCTGCAATCCATGAAATTAAGGCAGAAAAATTTTTGGGGCAGAAAAATAGATCTAGCTAGGTTTTATCCCTGGGGAATTGCAAATTTTTAAGTTGTGTTTTTTCTTTCGTTGCGTAATAGGATAGAGTGATTTTAATTTCTAAATAAGTATAAAATCCGGTTGTCGGCGTGGTTTGTGTTGGACTTTTTGCGTTGTTGGCAAATTGTGGTCTCGGGTTCGAATCCCGGCTGGACGAATATTTTTGTGATTATTTTTCTTTTATATTTTTTTATTTGTTTTAATTATTTTATCGTTCCACTTAAACTTCCAGCAAATTTCGGTGTCCCAGATACTTATATCAAAAGAGAATAAGATGCCTTAACAGTAGGATTTTTTAATCGACAAATAAGTCGCTCCTTACTTTATACTGAGCGACAGAGACAAAACATGCCAATAAGCTATCTGATACTTATCAGTAGATTGTGAAACAGGCCCTGAGTGAATTATGATTTACCTTCTTTACTTTTGATTTATCATGATGATACTTATTCCTATCAAAAGCTAAAAAACTAAGCTGACACAAGCTGAAAATTTATAATATTATATATTATGTGAAAGTTTGTGAGGATGGATGGATGGCTAGGTGTATGGATGGATGATTGATGTACGGATGGATGGATGTTTGTTACTCTTTCACGCCATAACTACTGAACTGATTTCGATGAAATGGTAGTAGAAAGGTATGGTAGTAGTTTAAGCTTTCTAGATTAAAACATAAGTTACTTTTTTACAAATTCATCCTCCCCTCTGGATACGAACGAGTGTGGACGTGTATTTTGTTACAAAAATTAATTTAACTTATTTTATTCAGTAATTTAAAACAGTTAATTCTCGCTAGGAGCGCATAAGGCTTGTGAGTGTGACGCGCCGAGATTTACTACAAGTGCTACGACACTTAAACAGTGCTACGCATCTGCGCTCCTGGTACCTCAGCCTACTGCAGTGATACATAGTAGCGTGGAGCACATTTCGGTGCGGCGCTGTGGTGTATTGTTTAAGTGCAGTAATTTAAATACAAGTTGCTACCATGAAGGTAGCAACTTGTACTTCTGATACATTGATAACTTTAAAAAATGCCTCTTGAAAGAACCCCACCGAAGACATCACCTCATCATTACAGTGACTCTGATATCGCTGCCATGGCTGTTGCTGACTCAGAGCCTCAAGGTATAGCTAATGTTTCTGACAGACAGCGTCCACGCAAGCGTACTCATGACGAAGATTTATCTGTTGCCATACATTGCTAAGAAAATCGATGGATACACTGAGCAACCAACAGATATCTCTCCAAACCAGTATAAATGAAATACGAGCGCAAAACCATGAGATTATTAAATCAATGGATTTTATCTCGAAGCAGTATGAACAAATAAAAGACAAACTTTCTAAGACCGATTCTGAAAGAAAGTTGCATTTGGCGTATATACAAACATTGCAGATGAAAATAGAAAATATAGAGAGAATACGAATACGGCAAGTTACGAATTTCAATGGTCCATTGAAATTCGTAACTTGCCGCTACAGAAAAATAAAAATAAGGACGATCTTGTTAGCTTTGTTTCGAAAATTGGCGAGACTATAAATATACATATCGAAAAGACTCAAATACACGATATTTTCAGACTGCCTATCAAAAGCACCAACCGCCAATTATTGTTGACTTTTCTTCGGTACTACTAAAAGAAAAAAATCTATCTTCTGTTAAATAATTTAACAGGAGTAATAAGGATAAACTGAACACTAGTCATCTTAAAGGGTAAAATTAAGCCAATTTTTATAGCAGAAAGGTTGACAGAAACTGTAAGAAAAATCTATTATCTGAGTCGTGAATTTGGCAAGCAAAATGATTACATATTCTGCTGGACTACTCACAACAAGGTTTCTTCGCAAGCGAGAAGGAGCTCCAACCATACGTATCGACACCAAAGAGGATCTAGAAAAATTTCTTTCTCAAATTAATAATTGACTAGGTACAAATAATTTATTTCGCATGCTTACATTTAATCGTATTTTTTACTTTAATCACTTACTCTTCTCACAAAAAAATGTTTTCGGGTATCAAAAGATTTTGTTATATTATAGTGTTATAGAGATCAAATTACCACAGACACAATTTAACCGGTACCTTGCCGTGTATTTTTGCTATTATTATTGCATTATATTGGTTTATGCTTACACTACTAAGTTTCCACACGAATATTTAAGATTAGATAGTTTTGTTTCTGTGCTTTATGGCTACCGTTTCTGTACCTGCATTCTGAAATATCATACTGTTCTATCGATAAGATATCACATGATTGATGTAAACTACACAAATGCTACATATTTTTGATGATATTTCTAATAGTATCGACACGATTGTAGTCTCTAAAGCAACAAAATGCAACCTTGAAAATATCTCAAAATTCATAAACAATCCAGAAAGGTGTTTATCAGTCATTCATACTAACATCTGGAGCATTTCATGTAATTTTGATGCATTTCAAGTTCTCCTTCATAGAATACATAATATGAAATTTGACATAGTTACTCATTCTCACTGAATGCTGGTTAAGTAAAGCCTCTGTTGTAACCCAAATGGATGGCTACACATCCTTTTGCTCGGAATTTCAAAGTCAGAATGATGGTGTGGTGATCTACGTACGCTCTAATATTCAAAACATAACAATAACAAAACCATATGTTGCTGATGCTAATTGTTTATGCTTAAACTATGGCAATGACTGTACAATCTTGGCTATTTATCGTTCCCCTTCAAATCATAATAGTGAAAAATTCTGTGATAGTCTAGATCTGATTCTCACTACTTTGAACTCTAAAAAAACTATTGCGGTAATTGGCGATATTAATATTAATATTTCACTGGATAACAGGGATAGCAACTGCAATAAATATATGGATTTTATGGCTCATTATGGTCTTTCAGCAGCTCAAGTGCTACCTACTCGTAATAATAATTGTATTGATCATGTAATACTGAAAACAGATAAAAATACCTACACTTTAGTTTTGGATTCACTTGTAACAGATCATGCACCAATAGTTCTTAGTATTGATTATCGTAAAATCAGTAAAAATGTGACTTGTAAAAAAATAGTAAGAATTAATTATCCTAATTTAATCGCTTCTCTTGAAAGCACTAACTTAACCCACATTTATAACTCCAGGCATCCTAATAAGTCGACTGAGGAATTTATATTGTTAGTGTCATCTGCCATCACAAACAATTCTAGAGAAGTTACTATTCCGCATCTTCCTCGTTTTGTTAAGCCATGGATGACTCCCGGACTTGTGCGATGTGTAAAACACCGTGACAAATTATACGTTAAAGCTAAATCCAACTTAAACAATGAAATAATACTAATAACCTATCTGAGATATCGCAATTACTGTAATAACCTATTAAAGAAGCTAAAAATGGAATACGAGAAGTCAGAATTAATAAAAAATAAAAACAATCTAAAACATATGTGAAGTGCTATAAAAAAGATAACAAACCTGAAAGAACCATCCCAAACTTCTAATGAATTAGTAAACGTTAGTAAGAATCCCATTGAATCAGTGAATCTGAGAAATAATTATTTCGCAGAAGTAGGTCCTAAGCTAGCTAATCGAATTATTAATAAAAATATTAATAATAATAGTCAGATGAATACTATATCATCTAAAATTAGCGACACTACTTCCCAACTAAATTCTATGGCATTACTGGAAACAAACTGTTTGTAGGTTGATAGCATTATATCAAACCTTAAAAATAGCTCTGCCGCTGGTATGACCAAATTCCGACCAAAATCTTTAAGTTAACCAAAAATGCACTTGTCCCTCCTCTGACCCATATTTTCAACCTATGCCTAAATTCTGGAGTATTTCAGGATATACTTAAAAAAGCCTTGGTCCATCCAATTTATAAATCTGGTGATCGTCTGTCTGTTGGCAACTATATACCAATATCTGTTTTAACAATAACTTCGAAAATTCTAGAGAAAATCTTACATATCCGCCTAAAGAACTTCCTGGATCGAAATAATATTATAGCGTCTAATCAATACGGTTTTATGAATACAAAATCTACAGAAGATGCTACTCTCTCACTAACTGAAACTATAGCTAGGCATATGGACAGTAAGAAAAAAGTCGTAGAGGTATTTCTTGATTTGTTAAAAGCGTTTGACACCGTGCCTATCCCCCTACTCCTAAAAAGGATGGAATCAGCTGGTATTCGTGGATTAGCTCTGGAAATCTTTACAAGTTATCTTGCTCACAGAACCCAACAAGTAAAGGTGGAAATTTTGTGAGTGGAGATGCAAGCCTTACCTTTGGCGTTCCACAGGGCAGTGTATTGGGACTTACCCTATTCCTCCTATATATCAATAGCTTGTGTAAAATGTCCATACCTTTCTGCAAAATCGTAACCTATGCTGACGATACCGCACTTATCATACATGGCGATAACTGGGAACCAGCACGTAACAGAACTGAAGAAGCATTGCGTAATATAATGACGTGGTTGGATTCTAGTTTACTGACTCTCAATATTGATAAAACGAAATATATTACCTTTTCGCTCAGTGCTAAAACCCTGCCACTCCCGGAGTACAAGATACAAGCTCATACGTGTGTTCAGTCTACTAATAATTGTGATTGCCCCACTCTCGCTGGAGCTAACACAGTTAAATATTTTGCTCTTTATATAGATATGTTGCTTAGTTGGAAATCTCATATTAACACATTAACAAACATAGTAAGGAAGTTAATTCCTATCCTAAGATCGACAAACAATGTTGTGTGTATACTTTGCCCTCGTGCAAAGTATATTACAATACTGCATTGTGACTTGGGGTGGAATTGGCACTACTTATATGCTGCCGCTTGAACGTGCTCAGAGGGCTATTCTTAAAGTCATGCTGGGGAAACCTCGAAGGTATAGTAGTGAAACGTTATATAAAGAGGCCTCCGTTCTAACAGTTAGACAACTTTTCATATTTTACACAATTTTGCGTAAGTATAAAGACCCAGAATTAAAAAATTATATGCTCCATAAAAGGAGAAAAGCTAGAAATGTTTGTCCCAGTGTCCAGCATTACACTGCCGTCGCCAAGCGCCATTATTATGTATGTAGCTCTCATATATACAATACAGCTAATCGCGTGATAAATAATATAATTTCCCTGAATTCATACAAATGTAAACAAGAATTAAGTATAGAAATGGTTGTGGAATAAAAATTATAAAGATACAGAAAGTATACTCTCGTACACATTGTAACACTCTGGCAGACGCGAACTCACTCACGCACGCTCTCACAAACACGCACATATGCACAAATTCACGCACGCGCACACACACAAATACACAAACATATACACACATACACACACACACACATATATACACACACAGGCAAACACCTGATGGCTGAT
The DNA here is from genome assembly GCA_037179445.1 of Phengaris alcon alcon. Classification (NCBI taxonomy): domain Eukaryota; kingdom Metazoa; phylum Arthropoda; class Insecta; order Lepidoptera; family Lycaenidae; genus Phengaris; species Phengaris alcon. The sequence goes on along the minus strand of JAYRCH010000175.1, from coordinate 153,856 downwards.
AATATTATATGCATAGCTGCCTCCCTAGTAGTAATATTTGAAACTGATCCCAAGACACTATGTCGTAGGGCTAGGGAGTACCAGCAAATAATGTTTTTTGTCATACAAAGGTTATTATAAATTTTATGTGTCGTGGTAATGTACGTTACCAAATATTATAGTGTTGATTGTTTTAAATTTTTCAGTTAAACAAACTATGTAGTACTAACTGGAGTGTTTTTGTCTACCTTCTGATTTTCTGTTTTGAGTAGGTATATTATATGTAACACAGTGGAGGACGCTGGGAGCTGTGCCACAGTTTATACTAGTACAGCTCCCAACGTTAACTACTGAATAATTACATAAACTGTACTATTATGTTCTTCTAATCTGTAAACATTTATATGTATGTATGTTTTTATCCCGAAAAATACAGTGTTCCCGTGGGATACTGTATTTACGCGGGCGAAGCCGCGGGCAACAGCCAGTCTTGTATAAATCGTAGGTAATTGAGCACGAGATAGAGTCATTTCCTCTCAGAGGGCAAAAGTAATACTGTACTGAGCCACGTAATGACACCAGATTGGGTGCATTTTCAAACGAAAATGTGCGATCGTTCACGTAAAAACGATTTTGAAATCTGTATCCGTTCTAAGTTGAAAATTGTATGAAATAAGACTGGCAAATTGCCCACCTTTCGGTACCTGAGGATTAACAAGTACATAGACATAATATTTGGGCACTGTATAACTCACACTGAAATAATATCTATGGATGTTTCACACCTCATCAATCGTGGCCTCGTGGTAAGTATCCGAAGAACTTGTGTTACGGGGACCAGACAACGGGAAGTATATTTAATACTTTTATACTATAGGATATTTAAGATTTTTATTATATTATAAACATATTTAATACACACCAATGACCGAGAAATATTAAAACTTTTTTGTTTCCTCGGCGGGATTCAATCCCGCGACGGATTCGCTACGCGCTAACCACTGAGCTACAGAGGCTGTCATATCACGCAAGCGTTGTTTTACGTTGTTTCTGTGTAAGTCCATGGCAACTCCACTAATGTTACTACTACGAGGGCGGCACTGAAAACTTCGGGAATCAAGGAAGTGACACAACATTACAATTTAAAAATGTATTTATTGCTTTTCGAAGTATTCTCCGCGAAATTTGACACATTTTTCCATACGATGGAACTAATCATTGAAGCAACCATTCCATTCGAAAGTTGGGGTCTCCAAAATGGCCGTTTTGTAGGCGTCCACAGCTTCTTCAGGTGATGAAAATCTCTGACCACGCAATTTATTCTTTATTTTAGGGAAAGTATAGAAATCATTAGGGCTTAGGTCGGGGCTGTACGGCGGATGGTCTAATAATTCTATGATTTCTTGCTCTAAAAACTCTTTCGTTCTGTGCGCGGTGTGAGAACTCGCATTGTCGTGATGGGGGTCATGCGGCGGTTGCAGTTCTCTTTACGGAGTTCAGAAACGACCTGTGGCAAACAAATGTTAGCATACCATTCTGCATTAAGCGTTCTTTGTCCCTCAAGAGGAATAGTCGCAACATGGCCGGTTTTGGAGACAAACGTGGCCACCATTTTTTTTGCAACACTCCGTGAACGAACAATTTTTGTTGGCTTTAACTCATTTTCGAACACCCAAACTCGTGACTGGTTTTTTGTTTCGGGTTCGTACGCGTATATCCAGGATTCGTCATCTGATACGATGTTGTATACAGCATTTGAGGATCCTGCGTGGAATCTTTCGAGAGTTCTGACGCACCAAGTAACGCGAGCCGCTTTTTGCTCTTCACAGAGCAAATGCGGTATCCATCGGGAAAACAACTTTTTTACACCTAATTGTTCATGCAAGATTATTTGTATTTGACTCATGCCAATGTCTGAAGTTGCCTGAATTTCGCGGTATGTCACATGTCGATCTTCCTCAATCAGCTTACGCACAGCATCAACGTTATCTTGGGTGACTGTAGTTTTTGGACGACCTTGACGGGGATCATCACTGAGCTTGACACGTCCACGTTGAAATTCAGCAAACCAGCGATAAATTGTGGTTTTGGATGGAGCTTCATCACCAAATGCAGAAATCATCCGGTCAACACACTGTTTTTGTGTTAAACCACTTCGAAAGTCATAATAAATCATCGCTCTAGAATTTTCTCGAGTCAATTCCATTTTCTCAACGACTAAACAAGTTTGACAAGACCTTGTGACAAGACCGAGAATCTTTTTTTAAATAAATAAACGGTATTCGATTTTTAAAACCAAGGAGTTTTAAATTTAAAAGATTTTAATATGACAGGAACAGTGGAAATATTCCATTCCCGATACTTTTAGTGCAGCCCTCGTATCTACTAAATTTAGTTGCATTATCATACAAGAAGCGTGTAAAGAGACATTCCTTTTGTTTTACCTACTTTTATTAATCTTTTATTTAGCCTTTTAAATAAAGTTCCTGGTCTTGTAATAGTAATAGTAAAGCTCCCCTTAGTACATAAAATTACCAGTGAATTGCCCTCTGAAACGAACAGATCTATTAGCATATTCAAAAGGGTGCCGTGGAGTTACATCTCATATAAATTAGTTCCTTTCAAGTTCGTTAAATAACTATCTTCGTCGTTGCTATTACTCTCTGAGAGAGAAGGAATGAAATAGGGCGACGAAAATAAAACCTACAAGAATGTTTGGCTGGTCAATTTTAATGCCTATTCAGACAGAGTCATTAGCCAAGATGCCATCGCTAATTACGACGACGAAGTTCGAAAATAGTGACATCAGCATCGCTTTAGTGACAGCGATGTTTGTGTCAAATCCCATACATTTTTTTCGAACTTCGTTGTCGTTGGCAACTTGGCTAAGGGTCTTAACTTGCCGAGAATAGTCTCGAGACCTATAAATCTATGTAGTGTCTACTCAAGTAAAGTCGAAACTGCGTAAAAGTAACATTAATATTAATTATTATAATATTATTCCAGTTCTCGACTCGTTGGAAAAATCATCAGTAGAAATTACAGACATTAATAAATCACAACATTACGAGACGAAATTAAGTCTCGTATGAAATATAATTAATGGAAGCCGCATTACCGACTTATCCGGCTGAAACAATTATGGCCTTTACTGTTTTAGGGTTCTATATACCTATAGGAGGGCTACCATTTTTTCGTATCTATATCCAAGTATAATATTTGGGAGACGTACGTCTTGGATATAGATACGTTTTACGTATCTATATCCAAGTATAAAAGTGGGAGAGCCATGCTCCGGCTCGAATGCGCCGTCTCCACTGACGAGATACGGAGATAGATTATGTAGGTGTACTTATGAAACAGATAAAAAAAAGACGTGAACCGCTTTGTTGTATTTTGTCAAGTCAGTGAGGGGAGGCGCAAACAAGAACTGACTTCTGAAACAAACAAAACAGAGTCAAACAATGATTTCAAACTAAAAGTGCTAACACATCACAGATCTGTTTAAAACGCCTCTAACTTGCCTCTACTAATAACACTATATACTCTAATAACACTTATATACTCTAATAACACTATATACTCTAATAACACTATATACTCTAATAACACTTATATACTCTAATAACACTATATACTCTAATAACACTATATACTCTAATAACACTATAAGGACGGGTTTTGATGTACATTAGACGGAAAAAATCATCATACAAGAAAAAGATACCCCATCTTGATTTCAGAAGATTTTGTCAATGAGAGTTTTTGATATTTTTTCTGCCTTTAGGAAGCAGACCCAACTCACACAAAGCGTCATCTGGTGGCGTATGTGGTATCAAAAACGACCAATAAGAATTTTTGATTCTTTTCCTGTCACCAGGCGGCGCTTGGAAGTCTAACGGTTCTTGTCGTGTCAAAAAGCTGTTACCTACATGTCACAAATTTAAAAACCGTCACTATAAATTATGCGGACTGATTAGGCTGGGTATATATTATATTGTCCTGAATTCGTAAGGCCAGGGAAAATTCAGAGCACTGAAAATAGATCTCTGCGCTAATATAATAGCGTTGAAAATAACACAAGTGCCGAGTCAAATATCAATGTCGTAAGTAACAGCTCGACACTTCGATTACCAGCTCTATTGTATTAGCGCAGAGTTGAATTTTCCCGGGGCCGCCGGAATCCGGATCATAATATAGTCCCAGCCATATACTGCAGAAATCAAATGTCAAGATATCAAATGCCAAATCGTTTTTTGCTCTGAATTTTCCCGGGGCCGCCGGAATCCGGATCATAATATAGTCCCAGCCATATACTGCGGAAATCAAATGTCAAGATATCAAAAATCGTTTTTTGCCTCGACATCTTTAATATTACTAGATATCGATCGCTATGTGATCGAAATTCGACCATAACTCATATTTAAATTTTTCAGTTTAAATTTTTAGGGTTCTTTTGCCTCTTACGCAGTAAAAATGTGTAAATTTGTCTATGATATTTACAGTGCCGGATTTTGACATTTGTCGCCTATAGGCTATTCAGTTTTTGCCACTCCCCCAAAACTTCCTTCTCAAAGTTAAGTACTCTTCTTATACTAATCAAGAGCACAATTAACTATAGTTTTTTTACAATTATCTGTTTGAAATTTGTACCCAATAGCTTTTTAAAAGTGTGTATTCTTTAAATAAAAACGACAGTGCAAAATATTATTTTATAATGATAACAATATGTTTTGTACGTTGAAAGCGAGCGAGTGGAGCGAGTGAGCAAAATTTTCTGTAATTTCATAGGATAAATTGGATAAATCAATTTCGTTTTTTAATTGTACTGATTTAATTTGAAACAAATACCTATCTGAAAGGGTTTATTCTTTGGTATAATCAACAGCGCTAAATAGAATATAGACTACTAAATATTAGAATAACATAATTATGTTCTATACGTTGAAAGCGAGCGATCGGAGCAAGCGAACAAAAATGTCTCTAATTTTGGTTCCTATTTGATAAATCCCTATCCACCAAAACAAAAGACACACAGTAACATACTATCAAAATCTGCAGAGGCGCAAATTTTCTCAATACCAAAAGAATCCGCCGCCGCCCGCCGATCTCATCTAAAAAATATTGTATTTTATAATATTGAAACGCGTTTAGAATATTTTGCATCGTATATTACCTACCGCAAAAGTATAGTTTACAGACCGTTTAGTATTTTTTTGTATCCAGACGTTACAGTGTAAAGTATACTGTATAGTACGTACTAAAATATTACTTTTTTTTGTTCAATTTTCGAGAGTAAATTTTGTGAGCAAATAATGTTTTTATATGTCTGTAAGACACAAAAATTTAGGCCACATTTGTCGCCCCTAAAATTTGCCGCCTACGCCTTCTGGTAAATCCGCCTGGATATTTACTACTAATAACATATGAAAATATTAGGTCTTTACCTAGGAAATTGCCGTTTTGTATGAAAAAATTTAAACGAATTTTTTTCATGTACTTTTTAATTGTATAAATCGAAGTAATCACCCATGCAATCAATGCATCTTTGCCAACGCAGTGGCAGTTTATTGATGCCCTTCTTAAAGAAATTAGCTGGACAGGAGGCAAAAAATTCTTCAAAGGCATTTTGTACTGCCTCTCGGGTATTGAATTTTTTTCCCCCCAAGAAGTTATCCAAATTCTCGAAAAAGTAGTAGTCTGTAGGCGCAAGGACTGGTGAGTATGGCGGATGACGGAGAGCTTCCAACCCCAGTTCTGGCAACTTGGAGACCGTCTGCTGTACAGTATGAGGTCGCGCGTTGTCGTGCAGGAGCAGCGGTGACGAGCGATTGACCAATGCTGGTTGGAGATGTGCCAGCTTCTCCGTTATTGTGTTCAGTTCTTCAAAGTACACATTTGCAGTAATGCTCACCCCGTTTGGTAAGAAGCTATGATGAATCACACTGGCGCTAGACCACCAAACAGAGACCATCACTTTTCTAGGGGTAAGTTTTCGTTTAGGGCATTGTTTAGGTGCTGAACCGCGCTTGCGGTTATCAAACAGAATCCATTTTTCATCGCAGGTAACAATGCGGTTCAAAATTCCTTCATTTGTGTGTCTGGGCAAGGTAGGCTGCAAGGCACGTCTCGGCGCGTACTTCGCGCTGGCGATCATTGAGTTCGTGAGGCACCCATTTGTCAAGCTTTTTTACCTTGCCAATTTGACGCAAATGGACCAATATTGTTTTGACGCTAACGTCGAAAGCTGCTGCTAATTTAGCCATAGATTGTGTATCATCAGCTTCCACAATCGCCTTTAATTCGTCATTGTCGACCAAAGTCTTCGGACGACCGCGAGGTTCATTTTTCAGGTCGAAATTTCAAGAACGGAAGCGAGAAAACTAACAACAGGTGGTGCGTTGGTTGTAGTGTTAGCTCCGTAAACGTCGTTGATGTGGAGTGCCGCTTGTGCCGCGTTGCTGCCACGACGGTACTCATATTCCATAATTACTCGAATTTTTAACGTATCCGTGACGAGGAAAATGATTGAAATGCGATGAAAATGTAACACTTATCAATAAATAAATGACTACTTTTGGAAAAAGAATTCCATGTTATTAAAATAAAATTAATTTGAAATTAGAATTCTTAGCCAAACAAAAATTATTTTGATTAGAAATGGCCAGTACTAAAGAACGGCAATTTCATAGGTAAAGACCTATTATATATACGAGGGCTGATTGATAAGTTTCCGAAACGACAAAGAAAAACTTCAAAAATCTATTTAAAATAAATTTATTTCTCAACGTAGTATCCTTCTACCTCGATGCATTGATAAAATGTTTTCTCCAACCCCTCAAAATACTCGTCCACGGCAACAATAACTTCTTCATTTGATGAAAATCTCTGGCCACCTAACCATTTCTTCAAGTTTGAGAATAAGTGGAAGTCGCACGGGGCCAGATCCAGGGAATAGGGTGGATGCGGTAGCAATTGGAACCGCGATTCATGGAGTTTGGCGACTGCAACCATTGACGTGTGTGCAGGTGCGTTGTCATGGTGGAACAAAATTTTTTTTTGGCCAAATGTGGTGGTTTCTTCTGGATTTCTTCACTAATTTTTGCAGCAAGCTTGCGTAGTACTCTCCATTTATTGTTTTTCCTTTTTGCAGATAATCCACTAAAATAATCCCTCGAGCATCCCAAAAAACAGTCGCCATCACTTTGCCGGACGACAAAACCGTTTTTGCTTTCTTCGGCGCAGGTTTTGCGCTCTCAGTCCACTGCTTAGATTGTTCTTTTGTCTCGGGAGTATAATGATGTATCCAGGTTTCATCGACTGTTACATAACGCCGCAAAAACTCATTAGGATCTCGGTTAAACAGCGCCAAACACTCCGATGAATCGTCCACTCGATGTTGCTTTTGGTCTACAGTGAGCAAACGCGGCACCCATCGCGCGCAAAGCTTTTTCATTCCCAAATGTTGGTGCAAAATATTAAAAACGCGTTCAGATGAAATGCTCACCATCTCTGCTATCTCTCGCAACTTTAAGCGCCGATCATTCAATACAATTTTGTGAATCTTTTTGATCATGTCGGGATTCGTGACTTCATTTGGACGGCCAGACCTGTGGGCGTCTTCGCAGCTCTGTCTTCCATGTTTAAAATCAGTTACCCAGGTGTGAATTGTACTCAATGCAGGAGCAGAATTACCTAAAACACTGTCTAGCTTGGTTTTAATCTGGGTTGCTGTTTTCTCTTTTAAAACGTAAAACTTTATCACCGCACGAATTTCGTTTCTTTCCATTGTTAAGAAAATTTACGACAGAGAAAGTCCTACGTCCTCTCAAACAAATTCCATCAGTTCGATTAAATTCAAATTTGGCGTTTTATTTTTAAAAAGATGCCAGAATATAATGTAATATACCTTTTTTGCGTATCATTTTTTTAAGTTCGTCGTTTCGGCCAGTTATCAATCAGCCCAGGTACAATTATTGACAGGCTACTGGATTTGCATACTGGACCCAGAGGATGACCCCGTTCCAAAACCGTAAAAAATGATTTTTGGTTCACGTATCAGAGCGTTTTCACATTATGCGATACGATGTCGCTTATTACGCGCGATAATGTGAGAGACAGCTATATTATTTTTCATATTGAAACAAATACATTCTTATTTATTATTGTCCTCTTAGATAGAAAAAGTTAAAAAAAAATGTTGTGACAGATTGACAAACGTCAACATGTGATAATTTTTTATTTGTTTTTAATATGCCATATATTTGTCAGATTAAAACCATTTGCCAGTGTCAAGTTAAAAATAGAATTTTCGTTTCAATTTTCAACACCGTATTCCTAAATCGTCAAGTCTAAAGTCTAGTCAAAGTCCAAATACATAGTCAGTGCAGTCAATGAGTCAAGTCAGTCAATTCAGTAAAGTGGTAGAAGCTTTACTGAAAGTTTCTAGGGAGTTTTGGAGGGAACACAAAATAGCACGTTTTTTGAAGTTGTACCACTTGCCCACACTTGTGCACGTTAATAAATATTTAATGGTTATAATACTACCAATATTACACATTAAGAACCGAAATAACACAAATTTATGAAAGAATACAAAATCCACAACGTCACCCATTGAATTCCCCGGCAAAACTCGTAATAAAATTATATCAAACGTACGGTGGGTATTGTGAGGTAACTGAGGTAGCGATAATAATTATAAACTATAATTAATGTAATAGTTAAAACAATATCAGTCCAGTTCCATTAAAAATACGAAAAATAAAATTTCTCTCATGTTCTCCATTCTACGTTGGAACCGAACGTCAAAACTCATAGATAGGGATTGCCAATAAAAAAATCGATTTATGATTGATTATCATAAATCGATATAGTTTTGACAATTAAAATTCTCGTTTTTTGTTTGACGGCGATTCGTAAATCGATTTGGTTTAAGTAACTAATAACTTTCTGGGACAACAATATCGATTAAACCTCATATTTACAACGACAAATTTCAAACACAATGTATCCAAACTGTCTTCTGGTTATAAATACACTACGTGTGTGTATCTGTGAACCAAATCCATGGTAGTGTGTGTTGCTGATATTTTCATTAATTTCACATATCTCTAAGCATTATTTTAAGAAAAATTAAGGTTTTTGCATGTCTTCCTCAGCATAAACTATAATTGTGCCAAATTTCACTTTCGTCCGTCGTCACAATTCTCCTAAAACTGTACTTGAAATTTTCGCTTCCTCGAATATAGGCCTATAGATTTAAAGCTACCATACCCTTAAAAATCATTAACAGAATCTATCATTCACTACACTACAGAAAAAATCATACAAACTCCCTCAAGCAAATGTCCGAATAGCCGAAGAGCGTATTTGCATATCTGTGAAGTTTCAATTTAACACGGATCGCTTGTCCATCCGCTTATAATTGCTTGCTATCGGATTTTTCTATTCACAGAGAAATGAAGTTTGGCAACAGCTCACGATTGAATTTGAAAAATCAATCAGATAGGTTTCTAGGCAATGCAGTAGAAGGCAGAATCTCATTATTTAAGTGGGTATAGTGTAGATCAGCTATACTTTTTTTTCTCATTTATATTCACTTTAAAATATAATACATCTAAAACATTCATGTAATAATAACATCAAGAAATCACAGATGTTTGTATGGATGTTATTACAGGTTAGCACCAACTTCAAGGTAATTAGTAGTAGTATATTATAACAAACATAAGTTTAAAAATAATATTAATTTATAAAATATTTAGTATAACTTAACCTGCGGTCCACCGGACCTTTGTTTTTGGCTACTTTTATATTAAATGCGAAAGTTTGTGAAGACGGATGGATATTTGTCTTTCACGCAAAAAGTACATAACTGATTTTGATTAAACTTGGTATGGTAGTTGTTTAGGCTTTACATTAACATTCTACCTACATTTTATCCCAAAAAAGTACAGTATTCTATGTCACGTTCTCGACTCTCTTGTCGCGGTTAATTGTGGTAGAAGGGCCGAGAAACTGTGCAATACCGTACGTACTTCAAAAGCAAATGTTAAAACTGAGGAAAAAAAGGAATCCTTATAGGCGAAGGACTTCGCATATTATATGTGAGCGCTATACTGACCAATCAGCCTGCAAATCCAAGGCCGCGGCCTTGAAGCGGACTTGTGGGCAAAAATTATAAATGATTATTACTATTGACTCTAAAAGACATACACATTTTACACCACAGTCTTATCTTTGTTTTTTTTTTATGTTCATGAAATAAATAGATTTTTATTTTCCATCCCAACGTCCCAAGTTTCACGAAATCACTCCCACAGGTGACGAATCATGAGAGGAAAAATGTTGCGTATTGAAAAAATAAAACTTAATATTTTACTTTAGTATTGTAGAAAATATAAAACGCTATCTTTTTATATTCCATTTTTTATTCATCGAAATACATTAACAATATTAAACCGCACGAAAACAAAGCATCCAGCATTACTATGATTGAGCTGAACGTATCGTTATTCTGTAAATTACGAGAAAATAATGTTTAGCTTTCATCTGCAACATAAAAGAGGTACGTATTAATTATTCTTGTTGTAGGTACAAATATTGTGACACCCTTGTTTTGTTTAACGCCTTCGCGACGGCACCTAAAATTGTGTTTTTTCAGCGGGTGCTACACAAGACGATAGCGGTGGTTACAAGAAGTGGACTCTCCTGCGATACTGCACGTTATAGTTTCATGCTTGCATGCGGATTACATAATAAATGCCTATAAATTGATGTAATTTGTTATAAACTAATTTTTGTCGATTATTCAGTGTTATTATAATATAACCAACTGTTATACAGCAGGATTTGAACTTACTCTGGTCTACCTACACTAATTCATATAATATTTCTACCTTCCGCATCCTTATGCGAAAAGGCAAGGCAAAAACTCATATTTTCGCTCCCGCACCACGGGAAAGTCGCATACCCACCGACTATGACTTGTATAGCCGCGAACGTATTAAAGTGGTTATAAAGTGGACTTAATCATACTACTATTATAAATGTGAAAGTTTGTGAGGATGGATGGATGGATGTTTGTTACTCTTTCACGCAAAAACTCCTGAACGGATTTCGACGAAATTTGGTATGGTAGTAGTTTAGTTCTGGATTAAAACATAGGATACTTTATATCCCAAAAAGTAGTGTTCCCGTGGGATACTGTATATACGCGGACGGAGCCGCGGGCAACAGCTAGTTTATCAAAATTATAACTAAGTCAAATATTAAGTCTTGCACTACCTACCTATATCTATATATATAAAAGAAAGTCGTGTTAGTTACACTATTTATAACTCAAGAACGGCAGAACCGATTTGGCTGAAAATTGGTGAGGAGGTAGCTTAGAACCAGGAGACGAACATAGGATACTAAAGTGCCCCGCCGAGTCTGTTTGTATGTCCGCGATAATCTCAAAAATTACTGAAAATATTGTCATGCATTTTACATTTACTGAGAGAGCGATTCCTTAGGAAGGTTTAGGTCGATAATAATTTGTTAAGGTTTTGTGTAAATTGTTTGATTTATGACGATAACTGTCATCAATCATATGGTGGGATTGTTTCCTTTTTATAGGTCTACAAAAAAGTCCGCGATGGCACAGGATAGATTACTTTATCTTTAGTATTTTTTAAGGATAGGTTACTACCCTTTCAGTTACACTTTCTAAGATTTAAAAAATGATCAGAAATAATGTGGTATTTTCAGAAGCTTATATCTAGGAGATATCTTTAAATTAAAAAGTACGTGTTAAAATTTATTATAAAGTATATAAATCTACCCTGTGCTATTACTACATTGCAGGTATATTTGCTAAAGAAGGTTTTTGCCACGAACTCTCTGCCACGCGGGCGAAGCTGCGGGCGAAAGCTAGGTATAGGTATAAAAAAAAGCTACAAATATAAATACCTCACCAAGCCAAGCCTGTAGCAAATGATTTAGGGCTTAAGCTTGCTTTAGGTTTATCCAGTGATAAGAAACCGGCCAAGTGAGAGTCGGACTCGCGCACGAAGGGTTCCGTACAAGACGGCAAAAAATCACGTTTGTTGTATGGGAGTCCCACTTAATATTTGTCTTATTCTGTTTTTAGTATTTGTTGTTAAAGCAGCAACAGAAACACATAATCTGTGAAAATTTAAATTGTATAGCTATCACGTTTCATAAGATACAGCCCAGGCTGTATCTCATGTCCGTCCCGTGCGTACGTCTGTCTGTTACCAGTAACAGAAGGACAGACAGCAGAGTATTAGTAATAGGATCCCGTTTTTACCCCTTGGGTACGGAGCTCTAGTGAAAAATGGTGCTAAGCTTGCTTTCTTACTTAGATAATAACTAACACGGGGTGTCTGTGTAAGCTCAGGTGTACAGTGGGGTTCATTGTATGTTGTCACAATGTTATATTATGTAGCCTCGTGCTATATCAAGGACTAGCTTTTACCAGCGGCTCCGCCCGCGTGAATACAGTATCCCACGGGAACACTACTTTTTCGATATAAAAAGTAGCCTACGTTTTAATCCAGAGCCTAAACTACTACAATACCAAATTTCGTTAAAAAAAAATTCAGTAGTTTTGCGTGAAAGAGTAACAATAATCCAATATTACTTTAAATCTATTATTTAATATATATTAATTTTTAAAATACGGAATTGGTTCGTCACAATTTTTTGGGTGCATTGAGCGCAAAATATTGTTTTATGTGTATAGTACCGTATTTAAAAAAATATATATATATTATATAATATACATAAGGGAAGCCGGTTTGTATGCACGACTCGCCTGTGATACCTACATAGGCAACATAAGGTAAGTGATAATAATATTGCCTACCTAATTTGAAACACTTATGTCTTGATAAATTATTCGAAAAAGGTGATAAATAAAAGCAAGGCATTATTCTTTGGTTTATATATTTAAAGTGTAGGGGACTGTATAATTCCACAGGGTTTCAACCGCCGGCTCAGATTAGACTCGAAGATAGCAAGGTTACACCGATTTGGGCAGAGCCGGGGCGATAATAAAACACTTATTTGAGGAGAACCCTTTTCACATCTTTCGTCCTGCTTACCTGGCTCATGGCAATGCCGTATAGAGAGCCGCGCCCGTACGCCTCTTTCGGGCCGATTTGCTATCTCGCTTTTGCCTCTCTATACGGCTATTTTCCATAATTTTCCCTATTTTCCATGAGCCAGGTGAAGTAAAACGCATTGTGTGAAATTCTTTATTGTTATTCCCAATTACATAAGTCCTTATATACTAATAATCTTATTACATATAAAAGATATTCATAACCTAAGGTACACCATGTATGAAATGTTATGTATTTTTACCATTTTTTGCCTTATAACTACGTATCCATTTATTATATAATTCAAACTGTTATTTTTCATATTAGATATTATGTTTATCTATATAAATCAAAAGAAACTACGTTAAAATTCACTACAGTTTAAAAAATAGAAGCAAATTAACCTTAAGTTCATAAAACACCATTTAACACGACTTTTGCACACTGATGCTATAGAAATCTATACATATATAGTCACTGAATGTTCATCATTATAGTTTATGTACTGTTTTAAATCACTTGTTTATCGTTCACATTTCAATTCACTGGTATAATTACGTTACGAGGCCGCTGTCCTTAACATCCTCCCCCGGCGCAGTAGCCAGGATCTACGCAGCCTCCTCAGGTGACTGCGGGCTCGCCGGTCCTGCCGTGGACTGCTCCGTGGACTGCTCCGGTGACTACGAGCTGCTCGAGCTCGCTGCAGGCTGGTCCGGTGACGACTGCGAGCCGTTCGTGCTCGCTGCAGACTGTTCCGGCGACTGCGACCTGTTCGTGCTCGCTGCAGACTGTTCCGGCGACTGTGACCTGTTCGTGCTCGCTGTGGGACGCTCCGGCGGCGACTGCGGGCCGTTCGTGCTCGCCGCAGACCGCTCCGGTGACTGCGCGCTGTCCGTGCTCGCTGTAGGCTGCTCCGGCGCTCGTTTTGCGCCCGGCGCCGCCCCCGGCGTCGTCCGCTCCGTTTCAGGCTCCGTCTGCTCCGCCAGCGGTCGCAACTGCGACTGCAGCGCCTCCTCCAGCACCGCCAGCTTCGACGTTGGCCTCCGGAACACGCCACTGCGCGTGCGAACGTCCGCACAACGCACTTGTCCGTCCGGGCCGGGGTAGACCCGGTGCACGTCCCCCCGCGGCCACGTATTACGCGGCAGCATCGGGTCGACGCCGACGACCAGGTCCCCCGGTACAAGGGCTCGGTTGCTCTGCGGGGCCCCGTAGCGTGGTGTGAGCGTGGGAAGGTATTCCTTCACCCAGCGCCTCCAGAACTCGTCAGCAAAGGCTTGCGCGACTTTTTCCTATTAGATATTGAGAATAAATCAAAAGACACTACGTTAAAATTCACTACAGCTTAAAATGTATAAGCAAATTAACCTTAAGTTCATAAAACACCATTTAACACGACTTTTGCACACTGATGCTATAGAAATCTATACATATATAGTCACTGAGTGTTCACTATTACAGTTTATGTACTGTTTTAAATCACTTGTTTATCGTTCACATTTCAATTCACTGGTATAATTACGTTACGAGGCCGCTGTCCTTAACAGTAAGTAATTAATGGAAACTAAATTATAGGAGTATTGTTATTAGAGTATTAATTATATAAAATATATATTTCTGAGCCTTTTGTCAAGTGTTTCCATGAGATCCTTGAACAACTTTATAAGTTATTTTACTAAATATTATGCTTAAATTACAAATAAAGAATTATATAAAAATAACCTAACCAAACAAACAAAAATTAGAAAATTAACATAATATCTTCTCAAAAATATTATTAAATATTATAAAATAAAATTATTTTGACAGGCCTTCATTAAACAAGGTAACTTAATAAGGCCTTGTAACAACGCACATCATTAACTGCCGCTCTCAAGCTTTCTTCAGCCTTCAACCGCCCACGTAGCCCGTTTTCGTCTTGGAGGAGACATACTGAGATAATAAATCTGTAAATAAACATAATAAATTTAAAATTCTTACAGGATTCCTAAGAAGTCCTAGGGTCAGAAATATTTTATTTTAAATTATATACCTATTATAAATAAACCTGTTTTAAAAGTAGTCTTTATTTAGTACATTATACTTCATAAATGTTATAAGCAGTATTTAAATCGCATATTGTAAAAATTACAATATAAAGACATAGTTACCTTTTTAATGACTTATATTGTGATCCGTATACACTACTTGAAACAAAACTTCAAGGAATAACGTATTAAAATTCGATAGAAATCACGATAACTTAATAGCGCGCAATGAAAATGCCCGTCCGTCACAAAAAACCGGCCTCTACCGTCGTTGTGAGCGCGAGTGGGGCTCCCGCGCACTGTTTGCCGGGTCGTGGGCATGTCGTCTATGCGTGTGTGAAGTATTTTTGATGTAAATATTATATTTTAACCGACTATTTTGAGCTAAGGCCTTATTTGTATCAGGTACCTTATTACTCCGGAAAAATGTACGTTACATGCGGGATAGACTTTCATTGTGACCGAACAAAGTCGCGGGAAACACTTAAGAACTTCCTACTACATCCTACTAATATTATAAATGCGAATGTCTGTGAAGATGGATGGATGTTTGTTACTCTTTCACGCAAAAACTACTGGACGGATTTTGATGAAATTTGGTATGGTAGTAGCTCAAGCTCTGGATTAAAAAACAGGCTACTTTTTATCCCGAAAAGTACAAAGTTAACGTGGGATACTGTATTTACGCGGGCGGAGCCGCAGGCAACAGCTAGTACTATTATAAAATATGTGGAAGTTTGTGAGGATGGATGAATGGATGTTTGTTACTCTTTCACGCAAAAACTACTGAACGGATTGAAGAAATTTGGTATGGTAGTAATTTAAGCTCTGGATTTGGTTACACATAGGCTACTTTTTATCCCGAAAAAGTACAGTGTTCCTATGGGATACTGTATTGACGCGGGTTCAGCCGCGGGCAAAAGCTTTATTTATGAGACTAAAAGTTTAATTTATGAGACTTGAAGTATAAACTGAAATCAGAGTGAAAATATGAATCCGAACATTAATAAAAACATTAATTAACCGTCGAAACTGCAATAACTTTTCGCGTGTGCAAATAAGCAGTGAAAAATGTATACAAGTCGTTGAAAATATTGCGAAATTGTCGATTTTAAAAGCTAAAAAACCTCGAAGACTTAGTTGCTGATTTTTGCGATTTCACTTTAAAACTAGTCTGCAATCAGAGGGGATTGAAACTCAATATCGTAGGGGAAAATAAATGGCGCCTAAAATAAATTACGACGCCCGATTTTAGGCGCCAACAAAAAGCGTTCTTTTTAAATACAATCCACGTTCTTTATTTATTTTTTACCCGCGAAGCAAAAAGAGGGGTTATAAGTTTGACGTGTCTGTCTGTCTGTGTGTCTGTCCGTGTCGTTGATCCTATACCAAATGCCCGATTTAGATGCGGTTTTTTCGTATGAAAGCTGACGTGATCGAGATGGTTCTTAGCTACAATTCATCGTCATCAGCTCGCTCACTGCTTGACAACACACCCCTGTATTGTGAAGCAGTGAAAACTTAAGATTTTAATTTTGATTTTTTTAGATGACTTAAATTTTTTGTGGCTAAGAAAAGATTTAATGTGGCTTGATACGAAACTGAAGGACACGTAGGGGAAATAAATAAAAATGTATATTTGCGGCCTACGTTAAATGTTATTTGGATGTTCAACCTCCGACAGAATCTAAGGTGTATAAGTTTAACGTGTCTGTGTGTCCGTGGCATCATAACTTCCAAACAGATGAACCGATTTTGATCTATGTTTTTGTTTAATAGCTGATATTCATTATCAGTTTGCTCTCTGCTCGACAATTCTGAGGTGTCTGAAAAATTTAATTTTGTTTATGCTGTCAATCATTAGGGTAGGCTGCTGGAATCTCGCTGGAGCCCAATAGGTTTGGGGGTTAAGAGACCGGCACCGCACTTGTAGCTGGTAGTGATGCAGATTGTATCTAATCTCTTATTATTCACATATATACTACTATTCACATATATTATTCACATATATATACTCTATGATTATTATTTAAGTGCATAATTATTAATGTCTATGCTCTTTTGTATCTTTGTTTCCGGTGTGTTCGTTGTAATGAGAACCCCTAATACATTCTGTTCTTGGAAGTGGATAAAGTCGTTTCATTTAACTCTTGAAAAATGGACAGATAGTTAACCAGACATTAGTCACTGACGTGTATTTGGAAGTAAAGTTATTATCCATCTTCCAAAAGAAAAGAGGAACTAATGGGATAAAAAGTCTATTGAGCACTAAGTATGTGCTTGGCTATTCTGAAAATGTCAAGGGATAATATAGTGTCTACAATTCAGCGACTAAAACTGTGAGTATAAGTAGAGTTGTCATAGTAATGCAACAAGAAGAAATAAAGACGTCTCTCTTCCAGTGACTGAGTCCAGAAATGTCAAGGATGTGCAGAATATATCCGAGTCTGAAGAAGAAAATATTTCTACAGACCATGAGACTCCCAATGATTCCTTAGATGATAGGTACTTATATGCCTGTTATGGATATATTTGTGCCACCTTCACCAATGTCATCGACTAGACCAGTAAGTCAAAAGGTGAAACCAGAAAGGTATGGCTTAACAAATATGTGTGTGAGTAAACATGTTCAAGACCATGCGAGTGGCCTTACTCTGGAAGACTCGTTGAATGGACCTGAAAAAGAAGAATGGTTAAAAGCAATAAATGAAAAATTTCAGTGCTTTAAAAGTAGTAGTGCGTGGGAATTAGTCGATGCTAATGTCTAATAGTAAAATAATGTAAAGTATAAATGGGTACTTAAGAAAACATGACAATGAAAATAGTGTTCGGTTCCGTGCACGATTAGTGGCCAAAGATGCAACAAGAAGGTGTGGACTTTACCGAAACCTACTCGCCGGTGGTAAGACACACTACTGTCAGACTTGTTTGCATTGGCCGTACAGTTGAACTTGAGTACTACTCACCTTGATGTTACTACTGCTTTTCTAAACGGGGACCTCGATGATAACACATGCGAAAACCTGATTATTTTGCAAATTCTAGTAATGACACAAAAGTATTGAAATTTAATAAGGCAATATATAGTTAGTTAGTTAGTAAGTTACATGATTGTCTCATTGATATTAATTATGTTGCATCAAAAATTAAGCCTTGCTTATATACAGAAAGTGTTGGTAATTGTAAATCATTTGTAGCTTTGTATGTAGATGATTTTTTTATTTTCTCAAACAATGTAACAGACTGATAACTTGAAATATGTTTTAGCTTCTCATTTTCAACTTAAATATTTAGGTGATATTAAACAGGGCTTAGTGGCGCAACCACAAGTCAGTTCCTATGACACTGTTGTGAAATAAAATAGTGCGTACCTCCTTAAAACGTGTTTGTCTTTCCGTGTTTAAGTGAAAAACATCTTTGTAACAGTATTTTGATTTGAATTGTTGCTTTTGTGTGTGATTTAGTAGTATGGAAAAGAAGCGAAAAATTGATAGTGAATGCAGAAAATTTAAAGATCAGTGGAACATTCAGTATTTCGTAATTGAGTCCAGTAACAAGGCGCTATGTTTGATTTGCAATGAAAGTATAGCCGTTCTCAAGGAATATAACATTAAACGTCATTATGAAACAAAACATTTTCAAAATTACTCAAAATATACAGGAAGTTTGCGGACAGAAAAATTCAACTCGTGCCAGCTTTCGTGTGGCTCTTGAAATTGCAAAACGTGGAAAACCATTCTTGGCATTCATTTCACCGATGGAGAAATGATCAAAGAATGCATAATTGCAGTAGCCGAAGGAATGTGCCCTGAAATGGTAAATTTATTAAAAACTGTCAGTATGTCAGCAAACACTGTGGCTCGAAGGGTAGAAAACATCGCTGAAAATATATCCTCTCAACTGTTCGACAAAAATGGACACGTTGAGTGGTTTTCTTTGGCCTTGGATGAGTCAACGGATGTGTCAGATACTGCTCAGGTGTTGATTTATATTCGAGGAGTAGATAAAAGCTATGAAGTGCTTGAAGAACTTCTTGATATGTATAGTATTCATGGCACAACTACTGGTACAGATATTTTTAAAGGAGTTGAAATGGCCATTAATCAAAAGAACCTTCGATGGAAAAACTTGAAATGTATTACAACTGATGGAGGCAAAAACATGAGTGGGGAGGTTAAGGGAGTGGTCGCTCTTGTGTCAAAGGCTGTAGAAAATGACGGTGGTTCAAAACCATTAGTCTTACATTGTATCATTCATCAACAGTCTTTGTGCGGAAAATGTTTGGATATGTCTGAAGTTCTGAAACCAGTCATATCAACTGTTAATTTTATCAGATCTTTTGGGCTGAATCACCGACAATTCCGACAATTTATTGAAGAGATTGGAGAAAATGACTTACCTTATCATACTGCCGTACGTTGGCTTAGTCGTGGGAAAGTCCTTCAGCGCTTTTTTGAACTTCGAGCAGTGATCGAATTTTTTTTGAATGAAAAGCATCGCTCTCTTACTGAATTACAAAACAACGCATGGCTGTGGAAGTTAGCATTCTATGTTGATTTGACACAACATGTGAACGAACTGAATTTGAGATTGCAAGGAGAAAACCAGCATCTTCCTGATTTATATACTAATATCAAATCATTCCGGAAGAAATTGATACTGTTTCAATCACAACTACGAAGTAAATGTTTTTCACATTTTAAAACATGTGAAATATTCAGCCACACCATTGAGACTGAGTTTCCTATCGATTTTGCAATCGAAACTTTGAGTGCTTTGAAAATAAATTTTGATACTCGTTTCTCGGACTTTGATGCCATTCCGAATCAAATTAAGATTTTTCAGAACCCTTTTGATACTGACATTGAAACCCTAGCCCCGGAACTTCAAATGGAAATGATTGATCTACAGTGCAGTGATATAATTAAGAACAAATATCTATATAATATATATAAAAAATAAATATAATATCAAAACTCATCTTTGTTGGAATTTTATAAGGGTCTTCCACTGACACAATTTGATAATTTGCATAAATTTGCTCGTGGGCTGTGTAGCGGGCCTCTTGATTTGTATGTCTTTCTTGTGCCTGAGTGGTGAAGATAATAATACAGCAACAATTCTTATATTCTCCTTTATTGGTGCTTAACACTGATTACGTATTACATATGAGGTGTGCCTAACACAATAATATACGTCTACACTATTTATAGCCTTTTGGCCAACTAAAAAAAACTCAATAGGCTTTACTTCATGACATCTGTCAATGTCAAAAATGGCATTGACACTTACTTTTGTCAATATGCAACAGGCTGTTTTCTGTTTTTGGTACTACTTATTTGTGTGAGAAGACCTTCTCCAAAATGAAGTACACAAAAATGTTTACAGATCTAAATTAACTGATGAGCATCTTAAATCTCTTTTAATAATTGGTACAAGTAAAATTAGTCCTCAACTACAAACTATTGTCATTGGAAAATCTCAATTACATAAATCTCATTAGTATTTCATATGTCATTATGCTTGTTATAAGTTATGTTTTTATTTAAAATGTATAAAATGTTAGTTGGATTCATTTCAATAATTTGTTAGTTATTATATACTGAAGTTAAATTTTCTGCATATTATACATGTCTTTACTCATTACAATTCTGTGTTTCTTTATCCAACTTATCACAAAAACAATAACAATAAGCCTACAACAATGTTATGAGTAGTTAGCCCATGACCATATCAATGTAAATGTCATATTAATAATTATTCAACATAAAATTAGAATACTTCAGTAAACTATATTTAATTTGCTATAAAAAATATGTTCTCTAAAAGGAGTTTTCAAGTATGCTAGCTCTCCGCGGGCCGGACAAAATCTGTCCGCGGGCCGGATGTGGCCCTCGGGCCGTAGTTTGGAGACCCCTGGCATATACTAAAATTGGAAATTCAAAGTTAAGTTGGTTATGCTGATGCAGACTGGGGTTCTAGCATAATAGATAGGAAGTCATTTACAGGGATATGTTTCACTTTATCAGGTGGTGACATATCATTGGCATCGAAAAAGCACAAAACTGTCGCTTTATCAAGCACCGAAGCCGAGCGCATGCGCCTCACTGAAGCGTTTAGGGAGGCTATAAACTTACGCCGCTTGTTATACGAGGGCGGCACTGAAAATTTCGGGAATCACGGAAGTGACACACATTACTATTTAAAAATGTATTTATTGTTTTTCGAAGTATTCTCCGCGAAATTTGACACATTTTTCCTTACGATGGAACCAATCATTGAAGCAACCATTCCATTCGGAAGTTGGGGTCTCCAAAATGGCCGTTTTGTAGGCGTCCACAGCTTCTTCAGGTGATGAAAATCTCTGACCACGCAATTTATTCTTTATTTTAGGGAAAGTATAGAAATCATTAGGGCTTAGGTCGGGGCTGTACGGCGGATGGTCTAATAATTCTATGATTTCTTGCTCTAAAAACTCTTTTGTTCTGTGCGCGGTGTGAGAACTCGCATTGTCGTGATGGAGGATGATGCGGCGGTTGCAGTTCTCTTTACGGAGTTCAGAAACGACCTGTGGCAAACAAATGTTAGCATACCATTCTGCATTAACCGTTCTTTGTCCTTCAAGAGGAATAGTCGCAACATGGCAGGTTTTGGAGACAAACGTGGCCACCATTTTTTTTGCAACACTCCGTGAACGAACAATTTTTGTTGGCTTTAACTCATTTTCGAACACCCAAACTCGTGACTGGTTTTTTGTTTCGGGTTCGTACGCGTATATCCAGGATTTGTCACCTGATACGATGTTGTATACAGCATTTGAGGATCCTGCGTGGAATCTTGCGAGAGTTCTGACGCACCAAGTAACGCGAGCCGCTTTTTGCTCTTCACAGAGCAAATGCGGTATCCATCGGGAAAACAATTTTTTTACACCTAATTGTTCATGCAAGAATATTTGTATTTGACTCATGCCAATGTCTAAAGTTGCCTGAATTTCGCGGTATGTCACATGTCGATCTTCCTCAATCAGCTTACGCACAGCATCAACGTTTTCTTGGGTGACTGCAGTTTTTGGACGACCTTGACGGGGATCATCACTGAGCTTGACACGTCCACGTTGAAATTCAGCAAACCAGCGATAAATTGTGGTTTTGGATGGGGCTTCATCACCAAATGCAGAAATCATCCGATCAACACACTGTTTTTGTGTTAAACCACTTCGAAAGTCATAATAAATCATCGCTCTAGAATTTTCTCGACTCAATTTCATTTTCTCAACGACTAAACAAGTTTGACAAGACCTTGTGACAAGACCGAGAATCTTTTTTTAAATAAATAAACGGTATTCGATTTTTAAAACCAAGGAGTTTTAAATTAAAAAGATTTTAATATGACAGGAACAGTGGAAATATTCCATTCCCGATACTTTTAGTAAAGCCCTCGTATGAAATAACAAATTATATTTACACTATTAATATATTTAATGATAACCAAGGTGCCATAAAATTGTCTGCCAGTAGTAAATTTCATAATCGTACAAAGCACATGGATGTGCGTTTTCATTGCTGTCGTGAGTCCTATGCCACTAATAATATTGTTATGTTTAATTATTTAGAAACTGCTAGTTTGCTAGCAGACTTGTTGACTAAAAGCTTAAACAGTGTAAAACATTTTTTGTTCATAAAAATATTGGGTATACAGAGTACCCATTGATTAGGTATCTTATAAGAATTGTAAGTAGATTATTAGTTTATTTAGATAAGAGGGCGTATTGTGATTTATCTAAATATAGCGCCATCTTTTGGTAAACAGTGGATATACTCTATGATTATTTAAGCATAATTATTATTGTCTATGCTTTTTTGTATCTTTGTTTCCGGTGTGTCAGTTGTAATGAGAACCCCGAAATACATTCTGTTCTTGCAAGTGTATAAAGTCGTTTCATATCTAGTATATGTCTTTACCTATGAAATTGCCGTTTTGTATGAAAAAATTTAAACGAATTTTTTTCATGTATTTTTTATTTGTATTAATCGAAGTAATCACCCATGCAATCAATGCATCTTTGCCAACGCAGTGGCAGTTTATTGATGCCCTTCTTAAAGAAATCAGCTGGCCGGGGCAACAAATTCTTCAAAGGCATTTTGTACTGCCTGTCGGGTATTGAATTTTTTTCCCGCCAAGAAGTTATCTAAATTCTGGAATAAGTAGTAGTCTGTAGGCGCAAGGTCTGGCGAGTACGGCGGATGATGGAGAGCTTCCAACCCCAGTGATTGCAACTTGGAGCCCGTCTGCTGTGCAGTATGAGGTCGCGCGTTGTCGTCCAGGAGCAGCGGAGACGAGCGATTGACCAATGCTGGTTGGAGATGTGCCAGCTTCTCCATCATTGTGTTCAGTCCTTCACAGTACACATCTGCAGTAATGCTCACCCCGTTTGGTAAGAAGCTGTGATGAATCACACCGGCAATAGACCACCAAACAGTGACCATGACTTTTATAGGGGTAAGTTTTCGTTTAGGGCATTGTTTAGGTGCTGAACCAGGATCCAACCAACTTGCTGAGCGCTTGCGGTTATGAAACTAAATCCATTTTTCATCGCAGGTAACAATGCGGTTCAAAATTCCTTCATTTGTGTGTCTGTTGAGCAGTGCAAGGCACGTCTCGACGCGTACTTCGGCGATCATTGAGTTCGTGTGGCACCCATTTGTCAAGCTTTTTTACCTTGCCAATTCGACGCAAATGGACCAATATTGTTTTGACGCTAACGTCGAAACCTTCTGCTAATTCAGCCGTAGATTGTGTATCACCAGCTTCCACAATCGCCTTTAATTCGTCATTGTCGACCAGTCTTCGAACGACCTCGAGGTTCATTTTTCAGGTCGAAATTTCCAGAACGGAAGCGAGCAAACCGATAGTAGGTGGTGCGTTGGTTTGTAGCGTTAGCTCCGTAAACGTCGTTGTTGTTGCGTGCCGCTTGTGCCGCGTTTCTGCCACGACGGTACTTATATTCCTTAATTACTCGAATTTTTAACGTATCCATGATGACGAAAAAGATTGAAATGCGATGAAAATGTAACACTAATCAATAAACAAATGACTACTTTTGGAAAAAGAATTCCATGTTTTTAAAATAAAATTAATTTGAAATTTGAATTCTTAGCCAAACAAAAATTATTTTGATTTGAAATGGCCAGTACTGCAGAACGGCAATTTCATAGGTAAAGATCTATTATTCTTAGATAGGTGTTACGATAAGATCTCACCAAGGGGCGACGCAGTAAAATGATTATTTGTGTAAAACCAAAATTGAAAAACCTTGACGAACACTAGTTGCACTGCAGAACGGCATTTTTATAGGTAAATACCTATTAACTCGTTTCATTTTACAATTGCTGAACAACCAAACTGTGTCAGTACGTGCTTGTTTTTTATTTTCATTTTTCGTTTGTTTTTTATTTACGGTCAAAGTTGCGTTAAAAATCCTATGTTTGGAGGTAATTATCTTCTAAACTGATTTAAATTTTAGAAATATAAGCAAGCCGTACCGACCTAGACAAGTGTAATAAAAATCGATATTACGCTGGGTCTACAATGTTTGAGTTTAGAGTAAATCACCAAGAGAGTTTGTATAGAGAGCAAACTTACTAGTTCAGCCTTAATGCTCTAAGGCTACCGGTATTTAACTAACTATGTACCAAACGTCATGTTTTGTATTTTTTTATAAAATGGACCAGGAAACGAGCAGATGGATCGCTGTTGGTAAGCGAATACCGCCGCCCATTGATACTCGTAACACCAGAGGAGTTACACGTCTTGTTACTCATCTGGTGTTGCACACACCTATTCTAAAATCACCAATCCCCTCACATTATTATCCGCTTCGTATTCGTGCCGAAGCATGGCTCTTCCATGATTGAAGTTCCAAGTAATCTACCTAATATATTAAATTATGTTGATTTGAGATTAAATATACGTTCTAGTATCTCTCTTTTTATCACAATTAAATGTTTATAGTACGTAATACGATTTTCCAGTTACGTTAAATTAATCTTTTGTGAATTTATAATCTTATTTAACCCTTAATTGGTCGCGTGGGGTGTCATACACCTAAAAGCAGGTTTACGGACTTATAACATTTTAAAGTGTGAATTTAGCGTGCTGGTTTTTAAGGTAGCTTCGTAAATAAGTCTATGTCGTACGTTAAATCGTAAATTACAGAATTCAGTTACGAGCGGCGCTTGTTTGTGATCGGTTGGGCTCAGAGAGCGCGTTTGGGGCGCTTGACAGCCCGGGCGATTGTTTGCGTAGTTCAAATTGCAGGTATGTTATTTTTTTTAAACATATCATTTTGACAAATATAAATTTCAATGGTATTGAGATTACAATGTAAATTAATAAATTTTAAATTTTAATAAATTTCAATGTTATAGAGTTGTTTGAGATTACGTTGTAGTATTTTTGTTTTATATGAGCTGTAAAATGTCACATACACTGAATACACTACAAATTGAGCAGGTGTTAGTCTCCTAATACCTGTTCAATTTATAATGTATTAATTAACCTGCAAAAAAGAGGCTATCGATAGTGAGTCTTAAATTGAGCAAGATCATGAACTTATAGTGAGTGACCATAATAGTGAATCGCACAGTGAAAATGAACTGGATGATGATGACCAAATATAAAGAGATCACATTACCATGTCTGCTGTAAAAACGAATTAAAAGCCATCATGACATTGAGGATCAACAATCTGTTTCTGAAACAGGAAGATCGCAGTCATACAAAAGGTGTGATATTTGTCCAAGAACGAATGATAGAAAAACAAAGACTGGATGCTCTAAATGCTATAAATATGTGTGAAATGACCATGTGATTATAGTCTGCCAAAATAATTATGACACTCACACACTTGTACTTATAGAAAGTTATTAATCACTGTAATTTTTATTTGATTCTATTTAAAAGAAGTTAAAAAGTTAATTAATGTGTAGGTTCAAATGTGCCTATTAATAATACTTTTATTATTTTTTTAATAATATTTTGAATATATTTCGTATCTAATTTAAATTTATTGATTTGAGGTGCTAAACACCCCACGTACTCTTTTATGTAACTTTTTAGGCGCGCATAATTAAGGGTTAATAATATCCATTAGAATCAGTTTCGCTTCGTCAAATGATTTTAAATTTAATGTTTCTCTACAACTTAAATTACCCACTGTGAGTTCTTAGGTGGGAGAGCCACTCTTCGGCACGAATGGGCCGGCTCGACCGGTTAAATACCACGACCTCACAGAAAATCGGCGTGAAATAACGTTGTGTTTCGCCGAGTGAATGAGATTACCGGAGGCCCGAGGGATTGAAGGGAAGGGATTTTAAGGGCCAGGAACGCAAGTCGCAACATCAGAGATTACAAGTTACAAGTATAACTCCTCTAGTGTTGCGAGTGTCCATGGGCGGCGATACCATCAGATAAGCGATTACCTCCGCCCGTCTGCTCGTTTCCTGATACATTTCATAAGAAAAATATGTATATATAACATTATAAGGTGTTTGTCAAAAACTTCTGCTTTAGAATTTATGAGGTCTGGAAAAAAAAACCATTTTGGAATACCTACCTAGGTAGTCGCCATAGTAGTAGTAGAACCACAGAGTAGAACATATATATACTTACGTACAGAGAAACAGCTCTCATGAAACGATCTAAATCGATGCAAATTTGATTTAAAATCTAACAAATTACCCCAAGAGAAAACCCAATAAATCGACGAAATATGGAGTTTAATTTTGTTCGTGTGTGACAAAAGATATGACCTAATAAACCGCAAGGAAGATTTGGTGCCATAAAAGCGATTATTGTTACCTTTACAAATCTAACTGTTGGGGGAGAAAATTGAAAAATATAATTGGGTCTTACCTTATTGGCCCATAAAAACTGGGAGCTCTCCTGGAATAAAACAAAAGTTGATTTGGCAAAAAGTAATAAAGTGAAAATATTGTAACTTATTACATTTTTAGCGTGTTATAATTATCGTTAAAATGGGGGTTCTCTACTTAAAATTCATTACTCCGTAACAGCATTTCTAGCTGTAATCCATTTAATTGTAATTTATCTTTATGTAATAGTCTTGATTACCTATATTTTTTAAGCAGATAAGGTGCATAAAACTGAGAGCATTATTAAGAATTTGAAAATAAATATGAAGAAGAACTAGTGTAGTAGAAGAACCAGTTCTTCGCAGCGCAATCAATCAGAAGATTACAGGTGCTTTTCCTAATAAATAAAAATGGGTGCCGAATGTTTCATAATTCATTATTTTGTTATATAAAAACGTGAAGCAATAACTTTCAGTACCTACCTACTGTTTTGCAAGCGGAGGAAGGTGTTCAGAAAGCATTTTTTTTTAAATAAAGTGCATCAAATTATACAAATACATTAAGTTAATAAAAATAAAAACAACACACATTACCTCAGATTATTAACACGCTATTGTGCGTTTGATAGATGCAATTTTTTTTTATATATACGGCGTCTGCTTATCTTAAAACCATTTGCCAGTGTCAAGTAAAAAAGGCGGGAAATAGAACTTTCGTTTCAATTTTCAACACTGTATTCCTATATCATCAAGTCTTAAGTCTAGTCAAAGTCCAAATAAATAGTCAGTACAGTCAATGAGTCATGTCAGTTGATTCAGTAAAGTGGTAGACGCTTTACTGAAAGTTCCTAGGGAGTTTTGGCGGGAAACACAAAATAGCACGTTTTTAGAAGTTGTACCACTCGCCCACACTTGTGCACGTTAACGAATATTTAATGGTTAATATTCTACCAATATTACACATTAAGGACCGAAATAACACAAATTTATGAAGAAATACAAAATCTCACAAAATTGAACTCCCCGGCAAAATCCAGATGCAATTTTTTTACACGTTGACGTTTAAATAGCTCTATCATCTATGGTCGGATTTAATTTTTATGGTAATTTGAAAATAGATTTTCTGAATGATGTATATGTAGCACGTGACCAACATTTTTATTTCTTATAAAGCCTTTTGGCCTACTTCAGTGGCAACTGGTCGAGACAGAAATGTCTTAGTACTTAGGCACAAGAATATATATTACCAACGTAAACAATCGTCATTCCACCGATTTACACAAATGACAGCTCGCGGCTGTGTGTGCGTGGCGGGGCGAATGCGGGGGCGGGCGGGGAGGAACTTTTTTCTAGCCTGGACTATAGCCACTGATCGTTTTGTGCTTTTACTTAATTGAGAATATAATTTCATAATATCTATGATAGACTTGTCTGTCACGACGTTTACAAATATTTTGGTGTCAACCTTAGGCTTAACTCACCGTTAACTGACATTCGCCGGTGCTCGAGCTGTCATTTGTAGAGAGTGTCGCCCCTGGGACAGGCAAGTTAATAAAAAGTCATATTTTCTTATCATACAATGATAAGAGCAGTCTAGAGTAATTGCGCGTCGCACGATGTCGGAATGTTTACGTATCGTAAGGCTTAATGCCGTGTTTTTTCTTTCAGGATTTTAATTATAAATTGATTCTGAAACCATTACATGTTATATATATTGAAATATATGAAAGTAGAATAAATTTCCTTTTATGATGATGACGTTCTTAACTCCTTTTTGATTTTTTTTAATGGAAAGATTTCGAACGTTTCCCGTGATGCTATTGTATAGGTGTTAACATTCACCTTTAATAGATTTACTAACTTTACTTAGTCTGATCACCGGTATATAGCTTGTGCTTATTTCTAGTGTCTCTATAGTGATTGTCGCTTTTCGTTTAAGAATTACTTAGATTATTTCTAATTAGGTTTAACTACCTAACTTAGGTTAGGTTTGAAGGTTTGAAGTGTTATAGTGAGTTAATTAGCTTATTAAAACAAAGTTTTATTTCCATATAGGTCAGGACTTAGGTTTGAAAACCTGTTCCACAGATCCCCATTAGGGTCAGTTCATACCGAGACGTGATGCGGCGTGCGCACTTAAAAATAGTGATCAAAAATTGAACCTTATTTACTACACAAAAGGGTTTCAATGCAACACCGGCGCCGCGCTACACATCCCGGTGCATCTTGTAATTCAAACTCTTGCAATGAAACGTGTATCATCAATTATTTGTAACCTATAGGTGTATGAAGCTGAAGCCATATTCACTTCAGGATTCAGTTATTTATAAACCTAATCAAGAAATCTAATTTCTAAGGCTATACAAGTCTAGCTCAAAAGAAGTTTTAATGAACCAACTTGGACCGAACTACGAAGTTTTCTTCAATATTTAATCAACGCTGAACAATCGTTCGATTTGAGATTGAACGAAAAAGTTCTTGAATTTCAATCGTTCCAGAACGTTGCGCGACATTTTGTTTGTTGACTTCAATTTAAACACAATAGAAGCCAAGAATAGAAACTAAGCCAAAACGACATTTTTAAGTAATTCTATTAAATTCAATGCATTATGCATTTATGTTTAAGTTTTAATGTAGGTCGTATGACTTGTTTAACAATAGAGAATTTTGATGTAATTTATACAAAGACAAAAATTATAAAAAATAAATAACATAATAATATGACAAGCTTACATCTAGCAGTAATAATAATATCTATGGACGCTTCACACCACGTCAATCTGGTCCCGTGCTAAGTATCCGAAGAACTTGTGTTACAGGTACCAGAAAACGGGAAGTATATTTAATACTTTTATACTATACATATATTTAAGATTTTTATTATATTATACACATATTTAATACACATCCATACCCATACCACCATAGGAATACAGAAAAACTTTTTGTTCCTTCGGCGGGATTCAAACCCGCGACCCCCGGCTTGAGCACCAACGCGCTGAACCACTGCGCCACAGAGTAACGCCTGATTCTAATAAATAAAAATAAAATTGAAAAAATAACCTAAAAAAAAATAAAACTAAAGTTCCACGAAACTTAAATGCCTATAAATAAAAGAAAACCTCTATGTCGTGTCCTGATGGGGATCAGGCAGTCAGGCAGGCAGGCAGGCCGGCAGGAGTGTCTATTAGGCTAAAAGAGTTTCCTCGCTGTATGGCAATGCTAACTCATTGAGCCAGATAGGTGCCGACTCTGAGGTCTCGGGTGGCCTTTACGAGTTTTTAAATAGAGAATTTTAAAATCTTAATATTATTTAAAAAAAACCTCTACCTATACCATTTATGTAAGTACGAGCGGAGAGGGACACGTCTTCAGTCTTAATCCTTATGGGCGAAAACTTAATTTCCTCGGAGAGATTCCGGACGCATGTAGTCCTAGCCTAACACAACACATTGAATGTAGGCTTCTGGAATGAGAAAAAGTTTATTTCCTTTTCAAAGTGGAGCATAGCCTAAAAACTCGATTAATCTGCTAAGAGGACGCATGAGAGATTTTAGTTGCGATGATGCCTATTCTCCTCACCAGTTACAAAAACTAAAAAAAAAATATTTAATGTAGGGGATTCATGACCTCTTAAGCTTTTTTTATGTTGCAGCATAAAACATAATTGAACATCGAATATAACACAAAATAATGAATCAAAAATCGGTTGTCTGTAAAGTCGGTTTACTGACGATAGTTGAACGTGACAACGTCATGTTAATAATAACAATAACAACAACAACAACAACAACAATAATAATAATAATAATAATAATAATGAGGTAACGGCAATGCCAGGTAACGTATACTTAGGTAACGCATGAGTCATGTTTTTTCGTGCGTGCAGCCGGCTCCATCGATTTATAAGACGTTTTCACGTCAAAATACGTCTATGTAAACAGAGATTCTATTTCACCGACATTCAGAAGGGAATTAAAATTCCAAAATGTATAAATATATTTATCTTTACACTTCGATTTAACACCGAAAAAAAATCTATGAAAACTCGTGCGTGCCCGACTACCGCATCACCCTCCGGTCCAATCATCAACGCGTCATCTTAATGAGCGTAGTTAGACTTTACTAGCAATTAACAGTTAAAAATAAACTGCAAACAATTAATCTCGGTAACCGCAGCAAAGTAACTTCATATTGTTCACTAATAAGGCGGTTTAATTCTGATGTTTTTTTAATTAAGCCTCTAGATGAGGCTTTATTCTCATCAATGATGCAGCCAACAGAAGAGTAGAGGTCAGCTCACGCTGAGTCGCGTCGCGGCGCGCACTTCAGCGCCGTTCGTAACTTCAACTATTGCAATGGAACGTGTATCTTTGGGTGTAGAAAATAGAGTTCGATTTTGAATCGGCAACGTTTCATCGCAAGAAAATGTACGGAACCCGTGGAATACCGTGTTTACGTGGGCGGATACTATAATAATTTTGACACTATTAACTCAGCCGGATGGTAGAATGGAAATTTGTTCGTTGTTATTGGTCTCAGGTTCGAACTCTGGCCAGACTAATTATATTTTTGTTTTTGTTTTTAATTTTTTTTAATCTACTAGTGCTCCGAGCAAAGCTCATTTACCCAGGTACAAATTCCTGGTACAAATCAGAAAACAATCTTAATTAACTGACACAGCGATTTTCTTACGTGGGTGTTTGAAAGTCAAATAAGAGATAAGCTTTAATTGTCAATGTCATTTGGCACCTCGCCCGAATATACTTTGGAACTTTCGGTTTTATTACTGGTGATGAAATAATGCTAGGGCCATACTATATTCTCTTCAGATCCAAGTTAATCTAAACGTAAACGAAATCATTTAATTCGACCAAATCAATCATGTGTCACAGACGTATCGACGGTATTATAGACGAGGCATGTCCCCACTTAAATGGCCCCACTTTTGGGGATGTTAGAGGCCATTTTGATATAATGGTGAAATCAAGATGGCGTAACTTTTTCTAGTATAAAGATTTGTTCTGTCAAATGTATGTCATAGCCTGAATTTTTTGATGTATCATTATATTTCTATATTGCACGGTAATTTGAATTGGACATTTAAATTGGAAGCATTATAATATTATAGTGAACTTTATTGTCTTTTTGTTTATAGTTAGAATAAATTGTAATTAATTAACGCAATAATTATTGCAAGCTGTCATCTCGACACATGACATTATTTCTTAGGTTTATAAGGTCTCATGCCCGCTACACACGTAACTATAATATAAAACTTTACAGTTCGGTTTAACCAGCGGTCAGCAACGCGCGGGCAACGTCATTATTTTTTTTAGCTATCTTAATTTCTCTATTATATAATATAAATTTTTTTCTAAGTACTTTGAATTTTGAAGTTTTTGTATTAAATTAGCTTTTGTATCAATTTAATAAAAATAAATATTTCTTTTCTTTTTTAATATCACTAGTACCTACCTACAATAGATAACTAGGTAGATATTAAAGTACAAAGTGATCTTACAAGTGCGGTCCGCCTTATTTATTTTTTAACCGACTACCAAAAAAGGAAGCGATTATACGTTCTGTTGTAAAAAGTACATTTTTTTTGTATGTTCAACGATTACTCCGCCGTCTATGGACCGATTTTCAAAATTCTTTTTTTGATGTAAAGGGTATAATCCCAAATGGGTCTTTTTGACATCAAAGTGGTGATCTGATGATGGAATCCATGAGGAATCGAAGGAACTCCTTAAAATTTATATATACACATATAGTGTTTTTACTTTTTCTGAAGTAATCTAAGATTATGCTACCAAAAATTAAGCTTTTGTAGCAAGGAACCCTGGATCCAAAACTACTGAACGTTACTCCTGTCCTTATAGATAATTGTTTGGGGATTCCGGCGTTGTGTAAAGAACTGCAAGCATATGCCATTATATAACTTACAGTGATCATCATCTTTTATAGTAGCTTTTGCCCGCGGCGAATAGCGTTCTTGGAAAAAAAACTTCTTCAGCCAATAAATCTGCAATATACTTCTGTATACAATATTGAAAATGTTTTTTAGGGTTTCGTATCCAATGGCTAAAAACGAGAACTCACGTTCAGTTGGCTAAGATTTATTTCATACTTTTTTGTGCATTTTTACTTTGGAAGTCGGTTCTCATTTTTTGTTTAAAAGTAAGTGGCCCATGTCTGCCAAAAGGTTGCCGACCCGTTAAATTTAATCGAACTGTGCAGTTTTATCGTTATGTGTGTAGCGTGACTTAAGTACCAGCGCGACTAGCCACCGCACTATTAAACGTAGACAAAATCGACATAAAAAAATCAAAACAGCTTATTGGCCCAATTAGATCGGCATAGCTACGCGATAAGGTTTTCCCCATTTTGTCGCACCGAAATTATTATCTTGCGCGTGATAGATTAGGCTATAGAGCTATTAGGCTATCATGGTTAAAAGTGTATAACATAGAATTTAAGGATTAATTCTCAAATTGTTGAATCTTCAAAAGTCAACCTAATAAAACAATGTATAATATAATATATTGTCAGATCAGGATACAGACAGTTTTATTAACTTAATGTAATATTTAGTTAATAACTGATATTAATCTATTACCAGGAATTTATTTACTGATATTTCAATTCGAACATGTAATTGTTATAGCAAATACATTTATCTCAACCTACCCAAGCAATTAAAGGTAGGTAGATAGAAATATACCATTTTCTAAAAAGATCTTTAACACTATCACAGTTCAAAATATAAAACAAAGATATTAGTCAAAATTGTTTATTAATTCTGAAATAACATAAAATACATGTGGGTAGCTATGAGATTTAATAAAAGACTCACTTTCTATTTGCAGAACACTATTAATCTAACAACACAATTACTAATGACATTATATACTTTGACATTATTATATTACAAAAGGTTTGAAGTAGTTACAGATACTTTAGTTACTTTAAACATCAAAACCATTTGTGACTTACTTATCAGAACTTTTACACTTGGTGCCGCCTGTAACAATTCAAATCATAAAGCAATATGCATAACAGCTAGAAATAAAACCCAGACGATATTATACTTTGTACAATCGTAACTTTACATATTTATTCCAATTATAATAACATTATTATTCTTTCATTTATTTAAAATTATAAAACAGAAGTAGTAACCATAAAATATCATCAGGGAATATTTAAACTAATTTAAATTACAAAATAGCAAACAAGTACGTCACCTGACAATGTCAGCTTTTTTTTTTCGAAATGGTCTACGCTAACGGTCGGATTAAGACCGCTGTAGCTTCGTCGGATTATAATTAGCCTGGTGGCTAAAGGCTAACTGGGTGTGGTTCGCCTTTTTATAGACTACCCCTACTATAGTTTTGGGGTTGCCACAGTTGCCATAGACTATAATTATTATAGGTTTTATCGACAAATACGTTTATACATTTCGTCTTCAGAATTGCACAATTCTTTTGTAATAATATTAATCATTACATCAACGACTCATAACCAACTAAGGTTTAATATTTAACATTGTAGTTATTATATTCAAACGGCATTAATATTGGTGTTGCCAAATATTTAACGTAACTAACGAAACCAATTGATATGTTTTATTTAAATTAATATCCGACTTGTGTATTTTATCACCGAGCAACATTAAGTATGTTTGCTTCATAATTAAGTAAGAATATTTTGTCGGTATCTGTACCTCTATATATTACCATATCTGGTACGCGTATCTCGCACCTTTGTCTCGACAATTAATGTTGAGATGATATTATACGCATTTAAGTTCATAGCCCTAGTGGGAATTAGTTTACTAATAAAACATAGTAATATGTTATAATAGTGACATAACAATAATATATCAGTTTTTAATACTATTAGGCCCTTACATATGAAATTGGCGTTTTGTCGTACTGGCCACTTTGATCTCAAATATATCTTCTTTGGTTAGGAATTCCAATTTTAAATTTATACCGCTATTTACTCATGCATTTGTGCTTCGAAAACCGTAATTAATTTGTTTTTTCCTCTTTTAGTTTTTCTTTGCGTCACTCTGTGTACAAAATGGAAAACTTGAAATATCGTATTATTTTCGAGTACGAGTTCCACCGTGGCACCAGTGCTGCAGAAACGGCTCGAAGGATTAATGACGTGTATGACGGCGGTGTTGCAAAATATAAAACAGTGCGTTTTTCGTTCTGCAGAACAAGACCCGTGGACCGTCAGAACAAGGCCGGAGACCAAAGTTTTAATGAAGAATTGAAGGCTAAAAATTGTGGAAGCGGATCTGTCGCAAACCACGTCCGAGCGTGCCGAGCCGTCCGAGTCCGAGTCCGAGCCAAGTGAATAAGGTAAAGGAAATGTATAAATGTAAGCAAGAAATAGAGTTGTAGAAGTAAGTAAGAAATGTGATAAAGAGAAAGAATTTAAAAGGAAATGTGATATAAAATAGCAAAAATTTAAAATAAATACTTAATGTAAAGTTAAATATAGATTAAAATAGCGAAAAGGAAATGTAATAGAATAGCTAAATGTTGGAAATGTAATAACAGGAAATGGAATAAAAGTGATGTAAGAACAAGATATAAAGGAAATATATAAATAATAAATAATTCTAAATGTAAAAAATTAAAAAAGTAAAAAATTGTCCCGACTTCGTGGTTGGGGGAACAAGTAGGCCCAGAAATGGGCCCTTAAAAAAAAAGAAAAAAAAACCACGTCCGAGATAACCGCAGGCTGCGGTGTTAGTGATTAAACTGTTTTAATCCACTTGAAGCAAATTGGGAAGGTGAAAAAGCTTGAAAGGTACCCACCTCATGAATTGAGTGCAGCAAACCGACAAGCGCGCGTCGACTGCTGCGTTACACAGGGATTTTAAATCGAATCATTACCTGTGATAAAAAGTGGATCCTGTATGATAATCGGGAACGCTCATCGCAATGGCTGAACCCTGGCGAACCAGCCAAAGCCTGCCCGAAGCGAAAATTGACTCAAAACAAGTTAGGTACTTGTGAGAGTTTGGGGGACCAGTGCCGGTGTTGTTCACCACAGCTTTCTTAAATCTGGCCAGACGATTACGGCACAATATGTCTATTGCCAGCAACTGAAAATCATGATGGAAAAGCTAGCTGCTAATCAACCGAGGTTGGTCATTCGCTCTAGGCCACTGCTGCTTCAGGACAACGCTAGACCACACACTGCACAACAGACGGCTACCAAATTAGAAGAACTTCAATTGGAATGCCTAAGACATCCACCGTACTCCCCGGAGCTTGCTCCAACAGATTACCATTTTTTTCGAAATTTGGATTGGAATTTGGACTTCTTGAAAGGAAAAAAATTCAACTCTGATGGGGCAGTCCAAAGTGCCTTCAAAGATTTTATTGATTCCTGTCCGAATGGTTTTTTTAGTATAGGAATCAATGAACTATCTATGAGATGACAAAAGTGCATAGATAGCAATGGTATATACTTTGATTAAATAAATATATTATGTTTAAAAAAAACGACTTTACGTTCCTCCTTTACAAAACGCCAATTTCATATGTAATGACCTAATATTTTACTTAGACGATTCTTTTTTAACAAAATTACCTCATTAAGAATTAATCAGGCGATCCTGCAAGCTTGTAATTCTAAATTAACATATTAAAATGTTCGAATTTAAGCACGGATTGAGGATTTTCACAGAATTAATTGTTATTAAAGAGCTCAAAGTTAAATAACGAATGAACCACAAAATTTCAGTTAATAAGGCTCGAGTGAAACGTAATTGAAAGATATAAAAGTGATTTTGCGTAGCCTTTAAACGCCAAGTGATTTTATCCTACTGCAGAAAGGAAAGGTTTTGATCGTATACAATTGTGTACAAAATTATACCTGCATAGGCTCAGGTAAATATTTTTATAGGTCATAGGATTCTTGTGGATAGGAAGGACACGTGGAGTAGACACGGAATCTTACTAAAAATCGGGTTTTTATATTATTTTGTTCTAACGATGCTAGTCTGAGGCTGAGACTATATGATCCGGAATCCGGAAGTCCAACAAAAATTCAGGGCATTGAAAATAAAACTCTGCGCTAATACAATAGAGCTGAAAATCGAACGCATAAGTGTGCAGTCAAACGTCAATATCATATATGAC
This sequence comes from Phengaris alcon alcon, assembly GCA_037179445.1. NCBI lineage: Eukaryota > Metazoa > Arthropoda > Insecta > Lepidoptera > Lycaenidae > Phengaris > Phengaris alcon. The sequence goes on along the minus strand of JAYRCH010000175.1, from coordinate 116,694 downwards.
GACTCGACACTAATATAGTATTGTCGCAGAGATAGCATACTCGACACTAATATTCTATTTTCAGTGCTCTGAATTTTCCCGGGCCCGCCGGATTCCGGATCATATAGTCCCAGCCATTGTTTTAGTTACACGATAATGTCTGTTTTTATGAACCAATGAGAAGCGTTTTTGAATAGATTAACTACTTAAAATTCACCTCAAAAAATTGCATAAGACGACTTATTACTGAGACAATGTTATAATATACTCGAGGCCGTATGACATTATGCTTACCTCAATCATATACCTTTATTCCTTGCCTTACTCTATTCTCTCGACGTTTTGAAATGAGATTCAAATGCCGTCTTATAAATTTTAATGTTACCGCATTTATAAGATTCAAATTTAAAAACCGATCCGGATTCCGATATGACAATAATATTTCCTACATTGTGTAAGAATAACTTATGGTACATCTATATATATATATATATATATATATATATATAAAAGGCAAAGCTGATTGACTGATGTATCAACGCACATGCCAAACCTTAAGGCTAGAAATTTGAAATTTTGAAAATTCACGTATTTCTCATATGACGTAGGCATCCACTAAGGAAGGATTTTTTAAAATTCAAACCCCAAGGGGGTAAACTAGGTGATACAAGTTTGTATGAAAATTTTTTGTTCCTTTGACATATTTGCATGATATTTCGTATGAATTGAGTGCGAAAAAAATAATAAGTTACGTATTTCAGCATTTTCAGACCCTAGTTGGGTAATATAGGGGATGAAAGCTTAAAATCTAATTTCAAGCGGGCGAAGCCGCGGGCAATTATTGTAACACTAGGCTACAATATTTTTCACATTTCAAATACCTTTTTTTAAGCCCCAAATTATTTTGCATGTAATATATTATGTAATTAAATAAAGGGCTAGTTTTGTCTATCAAAACCAAATGATATAAATTGGTTATTTATACAGTTTCTATCATATGAAATACGAATACAACACTATTTTGTTATATAACTATGCGATTTGTTTATAATTTCGACAATAAAACTGTAGTTTTATTACCTGTATGTCACGTGACCGAAAACGCCAGCCGCCATATTTTTCTTGTAAGTGACGTCATAAGAACATAATCAAATCGAATAAACAACAGCGAAAGTTAAATCTAAAGTTGATGCACTACACACGCACATTTGACATTTGTTTGTTTCTGTTCTTATGACGTCGCGATAATGGTGGCTGTCGTTTTGGCGCAAACATTTATCGTTTAAATTTTATCATTTTTTCTTTGCAAAAAGGGATATTATTTCCAGGAAATAAAAATACTAGTTGACTAACGAATCGATACGAACATTTTAAAATACATTTGAAAAAAAAAGTAGAACAGCCTAATACAAATAGTTTATTACCAATAAAACATTAGGATAATTACAGAAGTGACGTTTGGAATTATGTAGTTAGTATGGCTTGTTTCTACCAGTAAGCCAAATTTTCGGAAGAATGATTATTATAATAAGAACTTATAGCTTAAGAACTTGCGACGGCTTTACAATTCGCTTATGAGAACTAGCCAAGTCGGACCTAGGGTTATAATATATTATTTTAAGTTAGCTAGCTTATGTTGTTGTAGGTAAATTAAATTTCAGGACTGAACATTGAACTTGGCTCTCATTACACATTGAATGTTTGTATTGTAATGTTTTTGATGGGATTGAATTTTTACCATAATTATTCATTTCACTGTCAAAGCACATAAAGCGCTTAAAATTTTCGGTTCCAGGATGACACCAAGATACTTTAATGGGTATCTATTATTTTACCAAGGCGAGAAGTGGAAGTTTAACCCCGAATAGTTAGATTAGGTAAGTTTTATAGAGGGAATAGATTGGGTAAGTTTCCGCGGTCGCTTGACGTCCGGTAACTTACTACTGACCTGAAGAAATGACGTTAGCCCAACACTAACTTTGTTATTTCAACTCTAAAACCGTTGATTTTATATCTAATAACGTTAATTTTATGACGAATGATGTAATTTGGGTATTTACTTTATTTAGTACTGGAAGTTACTCGCGACTTCGTGCGCGCAAAATTTATCGCGGAATCCGTACATTTTTCTGCGATAGAAAAGTAGCCTTCTCGTGATCTACTCTATATCTGTGCCAAATTTCATCAAAATCGGTCCATTAGTTTCGGAGCCTATTTAATGCAAACAAACAAGCAAACTTTTCCTCTTTATAATAATAGTATAGATGGCACAACTAAATTCTTGTCTTTCGGGAATCTTCGTGTTTCGTACATCGTCGGTCACTGTCAGAATGATTGTTTAGGGACAATAAGAAAGCCGTTGTACACTTGCTGTTTTATTTTTATTTCGAGCCATGTTATAATGACCTAACCAAAGACATACACATACCAAACTGCCAATCGGACTGACATAATGGAGTGGGAATTATTGAAATATTGTGGCACGACGAAAGAGAAAACATAAATCGCTTAAAAATGCGCAGTTAGTTTCCCAGAGATAAAACCTAGCTAAACTAATTTTTCTCCCCCAAAACACCTTGCATACTAAATTTTATGGTAATACTGGCAGCCGTTTTCGTGAAACCGATTATAATATATATAAAATATTCTCTCGTTTAAGGTTTAAGATTATAATTGCCGAAAAACGCTAATTTACAATTATAATTCTTGTAAAAATTTACTGTCTAAAAGCGTGAATAAATGAACAAAGTCTATTAAAAGTTAATGGAAATTAAATATTCATTGGACCATAAAGGAACGGTTAAAGCTCAACTATACTCATTCGACATTCAGTCTGAAATGGAAGTAAAATATTTTGTAAATGTTGTGTAAATGTACCTACATTTAATTTTTGGTGGGGTCCCAGTTTATATAAAGGTACAAATCAGGATATTCTAGAACAGTGTCAAACTTAGGTTCAATTCACATCGAAATGAAACGATACGCGACCGAGCGCTGCATTTTTATTAAGATAGCTATTCAAAATTGATCTTTATGCATTACACAAGAATATAATGAAACGTGTCATTGCAAGAGTTCGAATGTCAGGTTGCACCGCGCTGCACTAAATTTTGTCAAAATTCGGAATGTGGTGGGTTCGAATCCCAGTCAGACAAATATTTTTATATTTCTTCTTATATTTTTTTTTTTCAGAACTTCGAGCAAAGCTCGGTTACCCAAGTACATATTATAATGTACAAAACTAGCTGACCCAACTGACGTCGTACTGACATCACTTTAACTATGAACTAAAATAAATAAATAACTACTGACATACACCTAGGTACAGTATCTACACCAACAACTACATCTTATACTACAACTTACACCCACTACCTACTCCTTCACCATTTACCTACACCTACAACCTTCTCCTACACTTACATCCTATACATACTACCTACAACCTACACCTATAGTCCTACAACTTTCTCCTACACCTACCATCTACACCTACATCCTATACATGCTTCCTACAACCTACACGTACACTCCTAAAACCTTCTCCTACTAGCTACTCCTTGACACACAGACGATGTGTGAAAGAGTGCACACATTATAAGAGTTATCGACCATAGTGACTGAGGGTTGATGATTATTATTGCAGTACTAATATCGCTATCAAAAAATGGGGGTTGATGTTAGAAGGATGAAATTTGAGAGTTGTAATATGTAGTTTGAATGCCAAATCATAAAAAATAAAATAAATAAAATTGTCCAAAAACTAAAAATTTAGATATAGGTAACTTAGGGGTACAAAAATAGTTAACAACCTTCTGTCAGATTTACCGAATGTATCATATATGCATTTCATAAAAATCGGTCTAACCGTGTTAGAGGAGTTTTGTTACAAACACTGACACGAGAATTTTGTCAGTCAACTTTGTTCGCAGTTGCACTTTCTGAGAATGATCCGGGTTCGGGGCGAAACGCGCGTCGAGTTTTGCAACCTACCTGGTGGTGTGGGGCCTTGCACGATCATGCTGACATTATTGCTTGTGTTGTGGTGGTGTTTGCACGATCTTGTTTCCGAGTGTACGCTTAAGCAGTGTGGGAGGAGGGAGGTGCTTTACGCATGCTTATTCGTGCACTCACACATTTGCTTGCAGGTTGTGGGTATTTTTTCGCGGCATATTGCTAGATATAATATTAATTTAATTGTACAGTGGCGTGCAGAGGATTATGACACTGGGCATGCGGCGAAGTACTCGGTCACAAAAACTTCTTCATTTATAGATTTTTAGCATATCTACAGCCAAGCGACGGATCTCTAAGTCGAAACCATGCCAACAGAGCAAGTCTTAGATGTACTACTGTTCATGTACATCTTCTACGGCACCGCAGACAAAACAGCAATCGATCGTCGCGGCGGAAGAAATTCTAATAAGTAAAATAATAAGCATATTTTAAAATATTATAACTACTCACCAGTCAGCTTCAATTTTCACATATTAAAAGTTCCGGTTACTTGAGATTACTATATCTCGATGTAAATTACTAAATTATATGCAAGAAAAACAATATAATTTAATCTTGTGTACACAACCACACAGCAAGCTATACGTTTCATAACTTTTAACATGAAATTTTCGAGTTACATTATTTTTTTGCTAGTTTAATTGTTGTAACTTGGGTACACACCTACCTTTAGACAGAATTTGAATCTTTTCACTGAATGACAATTGTGAGAACTTGTTATTTTTAATGTTTAATAAACACACATTTTCAAAACCTCACAGTCAAATAACATTTTAAATAAATCGACTAAATCACTAGTAAAAGCTAATCACTACAATTATTATAGAAACTCAGTAATAAACTGTTAAATGTACACACTTTCAAATGTTAAAATGAAAAATCTTTAAAGAAAACTATAAATAAACTGGAGCGATTAAATTGTAAACAATGCTTATCACATGAAATATGCAATATGGCCCCCGCGAAACACAAAACGTTTCTTCTATGTAAACAAATAATACCTTACTCAACAAAAATGCATATTGTGCGTACATGATTCATTAGATTTGCGTCGTATTGTTTTTACTCAGATTATAGGCAACGAATAATTTCCAACAAGCCAGTTCGGCGGCTCTCGGTTCGGCCATCTCCCGCCGCATGACTTTCGCTGTTTATTTATGTCGATATTCATGGGTGTGTGCGTTTGCGAAGTATGAAAATTACACACACATGCGATGATTTTTCCTGCAGAACTTAACGGCATTAGTTGCTATTTATAAAATATTAGGCGTTTTTAAGTTATTATATTTTTTTAAATAATTTATTTACTATTAAATAAAATCATCTAAAACGTACGAACGTTTTATTAAAATATCTGTGAATGACAAGTAAAGCACTGCATTTCTACCTATATGGAGCGCACGCCCCTGTAATTGTATGCTATGGATTTCCGCATTGCAACGCCTGATTCTATTAACTATATAAGAATATACTCAAAATAACGTTTACCCTTTTTCCGGTGCATGCGACCAGGGTCACAAACGATGTATGTCTAATTTACGTCACAAAATATCACGGGTTAAAAAAAATTAACGCAGACGGAGCCACGGGAAAAATGCGTACGAGTTAGTAATTTTATTTAAAATCTAGATGTACGCAAAGTGCGCATCGTGCGTACGCGACTTCGTGCAGGAAATCCCGCAAAACCGTACATTTTGCGGCTATAAAATCCTTCCCCGTGGATATCCTAATCTTGTATATGTGTCGAATTTCATCAAAATCAGTCTAGTATTTTAGAAGTCTATTCAGTGCAAACATACAAACAAACCTTTCCTGTTTTTAGTATTAGTATAGATGTATTAGTATTAGTATAGCAGAAAATTCATAATATTACATTAAATTGAAAGTACATAATATTATTTCAGCTTTGGCAACACCGTCAAACAACCAACTTTCGAGTCGTTTTATTATTCTTCGGCAAGCACTTACTTTACAACTAACTGTATTGTTAATGTTTCATTACTCTGTATTTCTATTGTAGAGAACTTGGTACTTACTAAAAATATGTGTAGTAAAAGCCAAAGTTTGAAATATTTAAGAATGTTGGCCAAATTTTGAATGAATTTAAGCAGGAATTACTAAAATTTATTTAAAAAAATCAGAGCCACCTGAGCTCGCCAGTCGCCACTATTTTCTCTAGTTCACATAGTAGCAGACAACATTATGTCTTAGTATCAACCACAGAGTAGAAAATATAACAATATATCCTTACGTACAGAGAAACAGCTTTCATAGGACGATACAAACAGATCCAAATTTGAAAATTTTTACGTCTCCTTCAACGGCCCACAATTTTTCCACACAATCTGTTTGGTTAAAAAACCTTGATTTATTGTAGAAATTTTATTCTTATTTGAAATAATAGATATTATTTGAAAATATTTTAGATCATTTTTTCACAACTAATCATCATGCCACAGATTAGAAAACTACGTATTACTCGCGTTTCGCAAGCATTGTAAGAACTACCCGAAATCTAGTTCATCCTTTCAAATATGGCGGCAAATGACAAAATTTCAGCAATTCCAGAAAACATGACGGTAACAATTAACATAAGCCAACATAAGCCGAAAGTTTACCTGAAGTGTTATTTTCCAAATTACGCCGAAACAAGGAAATTTTTAAATGAAACATTCACCAGCATTGCTTTTGCAAACAAGATGTTTTAGATAAAACATCTATAGGAAATTAAACTTTAAATCTACGTGTTAGGGTTTAAATTCGTTTACGGTTTTCCACGCTACATTTAACTCAATCAGTATAATGCCGGTTCTACGTGTTGTGGCGATATTCACGTAAATTACGTGGACGTAAACGTAAATGTGTTATATGCTGTTAGCGTCCTGTCGTTTTGTAAACGGTGGTCGTGATTTGCCTTGATAGTATACCCATACAGTTAAAAGTTTGCTTATAAATCATTAAAGGAGACTTAAAAAAGAGAATGTAGCTTTTGTATTATATGCAGGAGACCCGAATTTACGCTTTACCGACTGGACAAACATCATAATAATATATTTTATAGGTCAGTTAATGGGTATATAAAAATTTAAAAAGCGTTTTTAGTGCAAAATGAAATGAAAAACAAAATATTACATCCAAATGAAACTCAACTTTTTTCGGTGAGTCAACAGAATAAGCTACCGGTTCAACTGTAACCCGCCGAGAAGAACCGGCTTACTTTAAAAACTTAATCTATATTAGAAATAACAAGAGTCAAAAGTACACAAGTACATATTGCCTTGCATGGGGGGCATCTTATTAACAAGGTGTGCAATCATATAAATAATTTACTTTATAATAGTCTTGAGCACACAAACGTTCTTTGACTGTAATTTTTATATTATTATTTATACTTTAGACTACTTAACAATAATCTTCTAAATATCTATTACAATTCAATCAAAAGTCCATACTTAACACGTTGACAGCCTCTGAGATATTTTTTCCCATTTCCCGAACCCTTCAAATGGGGCATAGTGACATGTTTCATGTTATCATCAAAAAGGTCCCGAAGTTTTACGGGCGGCCCTTAAGAGGTTTATGCGACGTCAGGAATTAATCTAAGTGAATATCGGGCAAATCTTTCAAACTATATGGAGTTTATTAACAATGAAGTAATGAGCTCTATTTAATCTGTCACATTTTTCTGCTTTTTGCAACCATGCAGTCAGCACTCCAATGTTTGTAATTAACTTACACATTCATTTTACTTCTATTGAATTATAAATTACTGATTTTTGGATTTAAGACCAATAAAAACGGGTTTGATTTTATGAGAATACCATTTGGAGTTATAAATGTATTATTGGAGGATTTAATTAATAGACTTTCAGCTCTGAGAGTGATTTCGTGAAAATGGTAACTAAATATTTTATTATTCACTGAGATATCAGATGTTACACGTCATAACATGCGTGTACAGTGTACACCGAGATACAACTTTATTCACTACTCAAGAAGACACAACTTTCATTGTAAAGGCGAACGTGCACCTAGACGCGCCGCAGGAGCCGAACACGCCGTACCCGCCGAACGCTCTTGATCTTGAAGAGAATAACAGTGTTGCCAGCACAGCGACTAATTTCTTACTGCCGTATGCCTGCCTTACTGCCGGGGAAAATTGCCGTGTTCTTAAGGAAAAAACTATCTACCTATGGCTGCCGTAGCAAATAAATTAAATAAAACATAAAGCTTATCACAAAAGAACAAGTCGTTTCAGAACTAAACAAATATAAAACGAAGCGAAAAGAAGTGAAAACCATTGTTTCTAATTTCCGTAAAACACGTTAACACTGTCAGAATACGGATGACGTCATCCGCGCCGTCCGCGCTGCACTCGCCGCATGCATCGAATGCGCTAATGACGTCATCCGCAAGCGCTGGTGGAATCAGTATACTTATAGAATTTTACTGAAATGCAATTCGTGCGGCGCGGAAAAGTGCGCATCATTGCATGTGATTTCATATAAAGATTTATAAATTAATACGATGACTGCGGCGCGTCTAGGTGCGCGTTCACCTTAAGAGGCCGCTCTTAAGGTGAACGTGCACGTAGACGCCGCTCGGCGCAGTTCGAAATTAGAACTCTTGCAATTAAACGTGTATCGTCTCCTTTCGGTGTGAGCTGACCCATAGGCTCGTTTTGAAATATTTGTCACAATCTAATTCCATTGAAATAAAAATACAAGATCATCCTTACGACGCATAATACACACAAAATTGATGAATTCAAATTCGATGTTATACAGACGATATAAAATAGACCAAAAGGTGTAAATGGAGTAAAATAGACCAAGAAGTGGAAATGGAGTAAAATAGACCAAGAGGTGTAAATGTAGTAAAATAGACCAAGAAGTGGAAATGGAGTAAAATAGACCAATAGGTGTAAATGTAGTAAAATAGACCAAGGGGTGTAAATGTTGTAAAATAGATCAAGAATTGGAAATGGAGTAAAATAGACCAAGAGGTGTAAATGTAGTAAAATAGACCAAGAGGTGTAAATGTTGTAAAATAGATCAAGAATTGGAAATGGAGTAAAATAGACCAAGAGGTGTAAATGTAGTAAAATAGACCAAGAGGTGTAAATGTAGTAAAATAGACTAAGAGGTAGCTGAGCAGTCGCAGGCAATTTAATATTATTACCGCATCACAAATATAAACGCTTCGTAGGTACATAAGGAGGAATTTCACTTTGACTTAAGCTGTGTAGATTTTATTAAGTTCCGAAGCCTTTAGTAGATGCGAAACATCTACATATTTGTTCTTTTCGTTGTTTTATATCTGTCAAGTTTTACACGTTTATTCTTCTCGCTTTCGCCAGATTATTTATCAATAACTTATGTTGCTCTCTGAAAAAAAATCGGAAGCGCCTTTTCATTTAATTTATTTTATCATTTTGATCATAATATATATTATTTTATTTACCTAAATAATAAAAAAAAATCGCACAATCATATTAAAGGTGTCTTTACAATTATCTCGACAGAATTTCCACAGATCATAACTTCTGGCGAAATCGCAAAGTACTGTTTTCTTTTGTTCCTCGAATCCACCAGGTATAATTAAAATTCTTTGTATATACATATCAAAGGCTTAGCGACAGAAAAAGGTTTGAAAGGGATGGTTTGGATCTCTCTATTTAATATAATGCAGGCAGTAACATTATACGGTAGTTTGTGTATATTTCAACACAATTAGTATTATCTATACTGATATTATAAATGGTTTCCTCTTATTTGATATTTGATTGTTTGCTTGCATTGAATAGGCTCCGATACCCCTGGACCGGTTTTTATGAAATTTGGCAAAGAGACAGACCACGGGGAAAGACAGAATTCTTATATTCGCGGCAATATGTTCAGTTTCTGCGAGATTTCCTTTTGCGCGCACGAATGAAATATTACAATAATTGCTGTAGTCTGGCGATAAAATGACTCAAGGCAGAAAGAAATTCGTATGTTCCTTAAACAAGCTGCAAGGTGACTATACTTGATGGTATTGCGTCCTTATTATCTGCTGGATTGCGTAGCCGATACGTTAGTTTCACATGAGCTATAAGTGCAGCGTCAGTTTGACTCTGTGAGCCTATGTTTTAATAAAAGTTAAAATGAATTTAGTTAAATTAAATAACAATATTTGTTTTTTTCACACAAATTGTTTTTCAATCGAGTCGAAACTTTGTCAATCTATTGCTGGCGGCAGCAGCTCCCTGTTTCATTATAATGGCTCTATCATACGCGTTGTGTGTCGCAAATACAATGTCAGAATTCAGAATGTTACATAATACATTAGCGCCCTGCACACGTACAGTTCGGACCGCGGGAAACAGTACGCGTTGTTTCAACCCGCGTGCCGAAACGAACGTGTAAATGCGCGTGGCTAACTGACTCCAATCTGGCATATCGATGATAGGGCATTTTAGTCAATTTCATCGCGCGCTATGACGTATTTTGACATATAATGTAAGACGCAGGCAATCCAATCGGTGGACGAAATTGACGTCGTAATTAGCACGACAGTTTGATCTGCATCGAAATTGAAACCGCTCAGATCCCGCTGCAATTAGGAACGCAGTCTGATGCACGGTTTACGTTGCACAACTACAGACAAACCTGTCAGGTGCACCCTTAATATGTATAATAACCTTAACCTTGTAAGCGCTGCAGGTGAAAACGCAAACAGTCTGAAACAGCCTTTATATCAATTGTTCAATCACAATAGCCTTTTAAGCCCCTTTTACAAATCACTTGTGCAATTTTTCTCTATAGAAATGTACCATCAGCTGCCATTATGTGATGGACAGACGCTCTAAATGGGATATTAGCAGATCGAGCTGAAAATAGTATCTCAGGTATCTACTGGAATGCTTAGAAAATAATTTTGGACGTCTTGATGAAAACGGTGCTCTACGATAGAAAATTTCTATACAATGTTTTGTTATGTTTATCTTGTATTACCAATTCTTTTTCTTTCTTTTCTTACCTACGGCTATATATAAAGTACAGTCAATGATTTTAAAACTAAGGATGGGCAATAACAAACATTCGACAGAAAAAAACTTCATACAAGAAAAAGTTACGCCAATTTTATTTTTTTTATTCTTTTATTTTATAAAGGCCATACATCATAAGATTAAGCCGGCCTTAATTACATCTTTACAAACTTAAATCAGGTACACAGTCTAATTCTTTTAAATGCAATGAGTGTATAATAAAGTTTATACCTATCATCATATTCTATCTTGAAATCAGCACTAGCAATATTATGTATAAAGAAATAAAAATCCAATTTACAGCATTTTTGTTCAAGATGAGTTCTGAATTCTGAGAAAATCGTTTCTATCACATTAATATAAATCTTCATATCGATTACATACTGTACAATTGGGGCTGTCGTTCTTGCCCATTAGAAAACGAATATCATTCAAAGGAATGTGATTGGTACGAACTCGAAAACAAATGGACAAATCTCTCTTCTTCAGTTTTACATTAAAAAACCAGGGTTTTTTGGGTGGTTTACACTTTAGTGTGTGTTTTTCTTTTCACATTCGATCCTGAGCGCGTTTCGCGTTTACTAGGAATTTGTATGTGATTTGACCTAGTTGTCGCGTTTACAACTAGGTGGCGCTGTACAAATCACATACAAATTTCTAGTAAACGCCAAACGCGCTCAGGATCGAATGTGAAAAGAAAAACACACACTTAGCACTCTGATTATACTGCGGATTTGACCTAGTTGTCGCGTTTACAACTAGGTGGCGCTGTACAAATCACATACAAATTTCTAGTAAACGCCAAACGCGCTCAGGATCGAATGTGAAAAGAAAAACACACACTTAGCACTCTGATTATACTGCGGATGAATGTCGAATCTTGACCAACCCAAACAACCCCCAAAGTAGGGCAGTTTATGTGTGGACATTTTTTGTCTCGACATGCTTCGTCGAGGCCGCTATAAATATATATACAGACCACGGGGAAGGTTATGACCACATAATATGCTAGTTTTTCCGTAATTTTATTTTAGATTTAGAAAACGAACGGTTCCCGCTGGGTTTCTGTTGCTCGTACTAAGTCTAATTTGAACCTTAAATTGGGATAATATTATCTTGGTTCTAGCCTTATTTTGTAATTGCGTTGCTTCGGAACTCATGTAAAAATTGTTATTATTGTTGCCGGCATTTTGTTTTGTGGAGTATGTCCTAAGATCGGACGCCATGACCAAGGTGCACAGCTTCTCGAAGCTATAACAGGTTTTCATACCTTCTAGTGCTGGATTCTACGGGGGCATGCCACCAACAGGCAAATATGCTTGTTTGGGAGAATTCGCAACCGTGTTTCAGGTTGAGAACTTCGCCATTATTGGTTGTTCACTAGAGAGCCTAGAGATGGCGTTAGTCCATAGAAACATACTAATTTTCTCTTACAGTCAGGCTGCGCTGAAAGCACTGACTGCATCTGACAAAATAGAAGTTGGTGACACAACGACTTACTGATTCTGCGGGGAGAAGGACGAGACACCTCTTCACCTTCTCCTCGACTGTCCAGCACTTCAACAGAAGAGAAACAGGTACCTTGGTCAGCACGAATACTCCACCACAGAGGAAATTCGTAGCACCAACCCTAACCACGTCGTTCAGTTTATAGCATAGGCCTGGGGTAGGTACAACAACGCGAAGGAGTCACAATAGATCCACTTGGGTCGCAGTATCGTCAGGGCTCGATTTTGATCTGCCTTCGACAATAATTAATAAAAATAATGTCCTAAGATGATGATAGTTAACGAAAGTCCAAGGCCCAATAATTATATTAGAGTTTATTCGCTGTCACACAAGTAATACATTGTTACAATGTTGGGTACACTTATTTCATATCTAATTTAACGCGAGTATAACGTACCTGTAAATATAGCGATACAGCACATGTCTGTTGCACTAAGTAGTAATCATCATTATTAACTGCATATTTGCATTCTTTTCGTGAAAACCAGTAAACCTTTATTTTCGTATGGACCAGGGCGCCCGAGGATCGGAAACGTCGCAATTCATTTGTAGTAGAAGTCGCCCAGTGGTCGAAATTAGACCGTAATTCATATTTAAATTTTTAAGTTTCAACTTTTTTGTGTTCTTTTGTGTTCTTTTGCCTTTTAGTTGCGCAAAAAAAAGTAAATTTTGTCTATGGGATGCGAAAGTAAGATTGACAGTTGTGTCAAATAGTATAGGTAAAAATGCCAACTTATGCACCATACTCAACGTCCAGCCTGCAAATCCAAGGAATTAGTGACGGCCATTAGTACCGGTGCTGAATTTGCAGGATGGACCGTGAGTATAGCGCCTTACCAAATACGCAATAGAGTTACCAACTTTTTTTAATAATTTTTATGTATTTTATGAAACTTGCATAGGCATTATAAAACAATTATTAGCCTCCTTCTTCTTTCCTCCACTTTTAGGTGGAGGTTTACTTTTTATTTACTACGTAATTGGAAATTCATGTTTCACAGTAATAACACACAGGACTTCTTGCACTATTTCCACTTTAATAAGGATTTGACATTAATTTTAATATATTACACGACCGGTTTCGACTAAGTGATGATGATCATATGATGACTTTGTTGAAACCGGTCGTGTAATATATTAAAATTAATGTCAAATCCTTATTAAAGTGGAAATAGTGCAAGAAGTCCTGTGTGTCATTACTGTTTACTTTAAGTGTGCCCAATTTCGTACTCCCCGTTCGCACAATTCTCCTAAGCTGTATTTAAAGTTTTTGCTTCACGTATTAATATAATGATTCAGTACAAACCATCTGTTGTATAATATTGGCGAAGTGGAATCCATATTATGTCACCTCTGCAAGTGCAGTGCTAGTAGGCGCTTTCATATGTTCCGTCGTAGCTACGCTGCCCGAAATACATTAAGAAGGTGGTTGTACAAAACACCTTCTTAACTGTCTTCTGTCTGTCTTCACTGTCTTCACCTGTAGTTTCACAACAAAAGTGTTCTGATTTTCTGAAGAACCTTATGAAACACGCGTTGTATTCCATGTTGCTGTCTTCTTGATCTGTCAAGTAGCTTTTGCAACGTATCAGACAAAGACAGCAACATGGATTTGCGTATCCGCTATGTAAATATTTTTATGAACAAGCGGCCTTAAGTCTGAACGTCACAAAAAAAACCGATCTACATACGATCTCACAGATCTCATACCTTATTCGAATAACATAAACGATCGTGGATACGGTCATAAATCAGTTTCCCGTTTGTATACCATCCCTATCCCATATGTCTATCCCTGTCATACGCAGCGTATACATAATATGTCTCTATCCCACGCAGCTTCATAAACAACAATGCACGTTTTGCATGCATTATGGTCGTAAGCGTAAAATATACAGATATTTTACTATTGTTGCGAGCGAGGAATGTTTCATTTATAATATAAAGGTTTGTAGTACTAACTCCGTAGTTTTTGTGTATTGTTTTCGCTTATATATTCTTGTGTAACATATTTCATGTTACGGGGAACATCTAGTACCAAAAAAATTAATTTCTTGCGCTAGTTTAAGTGTATAGCAATATACATACTCAGCATTTTTTTTTAAATAGACCAGGAGACGAGCAGATGGATCGCCTGACGGTAAGCGATTACTGTCGCCCGTGGACATACCAGAGTTACTTAAAGTTCACAACCCCGCTTGGGCCCCCAGTAACCTCACTCACTCGGCGAAACATAACGCAAGCGTTATTTACTACCGAATATGCAAAAATAATCACAAGAATCGGTCCAGCCGTTTCGGACAAATGTGTAATTAACGCTATGATACGAGAGTTTTATATATTAGATTTTCAGCTATAATATTGTAATATCAAGTCTCTACTTTTCTATAAACGCTAACATTATGTCATTCCCTCGATGCTTTGACACAATAATTGAATTTGAAATTTAAACATAGCATTAATTAATTCAGTAATTCCCTGCAGCTATGTTGATGATGCATATAATTTGAAATAGCCAATTAATGTTACGCCGTGACAGAATACACGAAATAGCTCTGTCTGATTCTATTTTCGATTTGTGATGGTACATACATTATTGGGTATTTGACAACTTGTAAAATTTAGTTTTGAAGTGAAAAAGCGATAAGAGACAAATTTCAAGGTCGCGTCACGCCACAGCACGCGTCACGACACGATTTTCGATATAACGCCATCTGTCGGAATATACTAATACTTCCTACTTAACAGCTTAACTTTTTAAAGTACGGCTCAATACACAGACGGCGCTAGGTGCACTTTTTTTTTTGAAGTGATGTTCTATAGGCACTATTAGGTTATTTTCTTATTTTAAATGATGAATAAAGATTCACTACCGCTACGTCTACTTTGTACATGTCATTATTAAGAAATAATTATTAATGGTATTACAACGTGATTAAAGAAAACGCATTTGTTATAAGCAGGTGCATTTTGAAGTTACAAAAAAGAAGAATATTTTTGAACATTAGTTAAAAAAACCTACATAATAAGTTTACTTTTATCATATACAATAAGATAATATGTATGTGTATAAGATATATAATATGTATATCTTTCATCATATACAATAAGATATCTATGTTAAGTATAATATAATATATAAAGATAAACACACAAACTTCGGGGGTATTATAATTTTTTGTGCATGTGACCATACATCTGGCTTAAATTTAAAAATGATAAATTAAATTTAAATAAATAATTAATGAGTGTTTGAGATGATATTTAATTACAAGTTTATTATGGTGATGGGATTTCGATGACGTCATGATTTTTCCATGTTCTTATTATTATCTATTCCTATTAATATTATAATTTCCAGGCCCTAGGGGCTGAAATTGTGAGCTAATTATGTATAATATAACACCTATCTATATGTACCAATTTCCTGAAAAAAACTATTCTGATTCTGCTACATTTCGTGTAGCAACTCACGAGCGTGTGACGGCACATTGCTGTAAGACTTCTGTATGAGGCGTTAACACACATAAAACATCTGCAGTTTCTTTGAAAATATTTTTTTTTTTTAATAGTTCTTTGTAAACTTTCTTTTTTATTCAGAGCACTACTCATTTATGTAATAAAAAATACAGCCAAGTGCCTATAATTTTGTTGATAACTGAAGGCAAATTTGTTGTGTCTACATGGAAGTGCTGTGTAATAGATAAACAAAGTTCAAGTAGACCTAAAAAAAAACACTTTACACTGAAAATCGCAACAATTATGCAATTATGCAAAGCAAATAAAATAATGCAAAAAAAAACACGTTTAAACAGAATCGAAAAAGCTTACACACCAAATCGCTTGTAAGCATAACAAGAATTTTCAGGTACTTTATCCACAGATTACTGAATAGTAACCTACTTCGTGAAAGGTGACCTTAACCACAGAGTAGAAAATATATATACTTACGTGCAGAGAAACAGCTTTCATAGAACCATCCAAATGGAGCCAAATTTGGAAATTTTGACGTCCCCTTCAACGGTCCACGATTTTTCTCCACACAACTGTGGACACACCGTATGCTTGTTGTAGTGCAATCAATTCGATAGCTGTTTATTTGTTCCTTTTTAATCTTAATAGAGGTGGGACACTTTATTATTGTTAGCGTATACAGGCCTCCTTTAGGGTTATATGATTCATTTGAAAAAATAATGGAAACGTTATTAACTAAGGTAAGTGTATCTAACAAACATATATTATTGTGTGGTGATTTTAATATAAATATTTTAGAAAGTAATTCCACCACTGTTAGATTTACTTCATTGTTAAAATCATATAACTTAACTCATTTATTCTTTGAACCAACAAGGATCAGTGATAGCTCTGCTACATGCATTGATAACATTTTTACCAACATAGATCCATTAAATAAGGAAGTCATTAACATACTAAGCTCTGATCACTGTGGACAGCGGGCCATTTTCCCTATAGATAATAATTGCAAACAATTACACAAGGACAGAAACACATGTATACCAATAAATGTCAAATATATTGAGAAGTTTAGAGGTGAAATTATAGCTAATATTGGACACTTAGAGTGTCACAGTAGCCCGGATATGTCGTTTGGTAAACTGTTTAAATTAATAAAACATAAATTTGATACTATTTTCACCCCTAAGACAGTGAGAACAAAAAATAAAAGTAAATTCAACGAATGGGCAACAGCAGGTATTTTAAAAAGTAGATTAAAATTGTATGAACTTTATAATGAATCAAAGTGAAGAATTTAAAAATTATGTAAGGTTATATTCAAAAACATTTAAGCAAGTTTGCTCTGCAGCAAAATCTCTTCACATTAGAAATAAAATTAAGAATTCGAAAAATAAGATTAATTAAAACTTTAATTAAAACAACTTGGCAAATGATTGCAAATGAAACTGGAAGAGTCACCAGCCGCAACACATATTTTAAATTGAATATATATAATAAAATAATTAAATCTGACAGTGAAGTTGCAACTTCTTTTGAGAAATTCTTTGCTGACATTCCAGTTTCAACCACCAATAATTTGTATGCCTCTCCTGCTGATGCTGAATTACTTCTTAAAGATAATGTAAAAGAGTGTGAAATCGAATTTAGATTTAAAGAAATAGGACCGCAAGACAATTTTAATCCAGAGTCTAAACTACTACCATACCGAATTTCATCGAAATCCGTTCAGTAGTTTTTGCGTGAAAGCGTAACAAACATCCACGCTTTCACATTTATAATATTAGTAAGGATTAAGAATACTGCAGATTTATGGGGCCTATCAATGGAAGTTATTAAATCTATAATCGATATTATCGCACCTTACTTAGCAACTATTTTTAATGATTGTATAAAAAGTGGCGCATTGCCTGATCTAATGAAACATAGTTAAGTTTTACCTGTCTGTATAAGTCTGGTAGTAAGTCGGATCCATCTAACTTCCGACCTATATCTATTTTGCCAACACTAAGTAAAATATATGAAAAAATAATACTTACTCAATTACTAGCACACTTTAATATAAATAACATTTTACATAATAAACAATTTGGTTTTACGAAGGGTCGCTCTACAACAGATGCTGACGTTGATCTGATTAGTTATATTTTTGATGCTTGGGAGGAGTCGCAGGATGCTCTAGGAGTTTTTTGCGATCTCTCTAAGGCATTTGATTGCGTACAGCACAAAACGTTGATCAGGAAACTATGCCACTATGGAGTAAGGGGACCAGCACTCGTCCTCTTAAAATCTTATTTATCAAATAGGACTCAGAGGGTTGAGATAAATGAAAAAAGATCCACAGGTACCAAAATTGAGATGGTGGTCCCACAAGGATCCATTTTAGGACCCTTTCTTTTTCTGGTCTATATAAATGACCTACCACCTTATTAATGAAAAAACGGGATAGTCTTATTTGCCGATAACACGTCACTTACTTCCAATATTAATCGCCAAAACTCAGGCTATGACGAAATAAATAATGCTCTCTCAAAAATAGTACACTGGTTTAGTGTTAATAATCTTTTGTTGAATAGCAAAAAAACTAAATGTATAAAGTTCACGTTGCCAAATGTAAGGCAAACTGAAACCAATGTTCTATATAATGGAAAAGGTATGGAACTAGTAGATACAGCTGTCTTTTTAGGTATAACTTTAGACGCAAAACTACAGTGGGGCCCTCATATTGTTGGGTTGGCCGACAGACTTAGTTCAGCAGCATTTGCAGTAAGTAAGATAAGACAATTTTCAGACGAAAACACAGCAAGACTTGTATATTTTAGTTACTTCCAGAGTATAATGTCCTATGGCATTCCACTGTGGGGAAATGCTGCCGATATAAATACTATATTTGTGCTGCAGAAGCGAGCTGTTCGGGCAATCTACAAGCTGGCCCCCAACACGTCATTAAGAGAGAAGTTTAAAGAAACTGGAATCTTAACTGTAGCTTCTCAGTATGTTCTATCAAATGTATTATATGTTAAAAAAAATTTAAACCTATTCAAAAAGAAAAATGAGAAAAGTGACAACCACAATAGAAATACCAGAAATAAGCATAAGCTTGATGTACCAGTGACTAGACTTAGTAAAGTAAAGAATTCGTTTAAAGGCCAGTGTATACGCCTATACAATAAGATCCCAGAAAGCGTTCAAAATTTTTCAATCAATAAATTTAAAAAAGTAGTTAAAGAACGTTTGTGTGCTAAAGCATATTATAAAGTTAATGATTTTATGAATGATAGCACACCTTGAGGTGACTCCCTGCAAGGCTACTTCTAAATTTCATATATTATTGTACTCTTGTTATGTAGTTTTAGTCATAACATTGTTATAAGCCTTTTTTATATTTTAAAAGAACAATTTTTATCTTTTTGATAAAAGATTGCCCCGCACGAGTTTCTTACGCCGGTTCTTCTCGCCGGGCTTGTTCCCGAACCATCATGTAGATCAACGTTCAGAATGTGTATGAAAATACCTATTTTTAATAAAAATTTTTGACTTTGACTTTGAATTTGTGTCTTAACTATCCACCAGTTTCGAATGATTTCGTAATACTTCTTATGAAATACTTTAACAATTTAATCAACCTTTCACAGAATATAACAATATAGCCGCGATCAAATGACTTATAAAGGTATTTCAGCGATGAACTTTCGTGAAATTTCTCAATCCCTGGAGAATAAGGGCTTTGATTAAAAATTAATTAACGCCTCGACCTGAGAATTGTTTTTTTTTAGTACTCCATCTTTGTTTATAAACTTTAAACTTTAAAGGTTTGCGTCTGGGACAGGCATCACGAAAGTATCGTATTAATAAGTATAAATGTCAAACTCACGTAAACTTATTTTTTTAAACCTACGATTCTATTTTTATGATCGCGTATCCAGTATTGTATCTATGTTGTATCTCAGCTGTGCGGTGTTTAAAATATAGTAAGTGAAAATACAGTTATACACTATATTTATATCGATTATACCGACTTTTAGAATGAATCAAATATTAATTCTGAAAAGTCGGTAAGTAGTATTAGAAAGAAAACAATATATTAAAAATATTTAAGTAAAAATGCCACATTTTGCAGAACAACAATTTGGCAATTGCATTTTTACATCGTTCGTTACACAAAAACACTTGACGGAATGCTCAAGTTTTTAAAAACGGAATGAAAACAAAAAGCGAAACGCGCCGAGGGCAATTCTCGGAAAATATGAAAATCCGTGTAAATGAAGGCCCTTCCGAGTGCTCTTAGCTCTGTGGAGGATTGTGGCTTTAATATGTTTATCTTTTGAGCTCCGTCGCAGATTTGGTGTACAATGTGGTGGTGTACAATTTATATTCGAAAAATAAAAATGTTTGTTTCGTTTTTGTCCCACTGTACCGAGATTGTAGACGATTACTATTTTGAATAGTGCGCAAACGGTAGTATATAGTGCCGGTTTTTAAACAAGTATCTTTTAGACCAATAGAATAATTTTATAATATAAACGAGGAAATATTGTATCATATATAATAGGAATCTCGGAAACAGCTGCAAGTATTTCCATGAAACTTAGTATGACTACTAAGTTTCATGGAAATAACTAACTTACAAAGAGTTTTGGGGGAGAAAACTCGATGTAGCTCGGTCTCCCAGGTACTAAGTAAATAAATTGATTATTGAAAAAAAAAATTACACAATTGAATTAATGAAATTTTTATACACTCCTCAATTTTTTATTAATTTCGTGTTACACAAAATAAAACTAATTTCACGTGAACATAAAATACTGTGTAAATATCCCAAATACTTGAAATTAAAATGAAAATGAGGTCTGTATAATCTTGTAACCATCTGTTATATAAACTCTGATTATAATTTAATCAAGCGTTACGCTGACTGTGCGTTTAGTGAACAGCCTTGGATCAGCTGCCGAGGGGTTTACATAGCCCTGCTAATTATGTTTTAACTGATTTTCGCTCGCGACTTCGCCCGCGTATAATATAGTTACAGGATCACACGGGAACACTATACTTTTTCCGGATGAAAAGTAGCCTATATGTTAATCCAGAGCTTAAACCACTACATACCAACTTTTATTAAAATCCATTCTGTAGTTATTGCGTGAAAGAACAACAAACATTCATGCATCCCTCCATCCTAACAAACTTTCACATTTATAATAGTTGTAGGATAGTATATAAGGTACATATTTAACCGCGATAATAATATATTATTCATCATCCGTTGACACTGCGGATTTTAGTAGTTACTTACGTTCGATATATACGATACCTAATGCAGAAAGAGACAGTCGTCTATAGCTATTGTAAATATCAGATTGATACTATGGTATTTAATTTTTTAAGGAACTTTAGTAAACCTAAATGAATCCGCATTTTAAACCTTCAAGGCGGAATTCAGATTTTAATATTAATATGGATGGTATTATAGAGAAAAACTTTTGCAAAGACAGTATACAAGAGAGTTGTTTTGAGTACCATACATCATACATAATCATTCACTTCCGTGATCTTGAATATATTTCATATCTAATCTAATCTACAAAATGATACGGAATATACAAAATGGCGTCTCGTGCCCTAGCCATCTGATTAGTCCCGGGGCCCGATTCGCCTCATTAGGTTCGGACCCTCAAGTCAATACGAAAAGACGGAATTATCTAACCTGAAACGTAAACTGACCTGAGACGACAATATATCGAAATTAAAACTATCTATTGAATGTCGGGTAAAAAGATATTTGTCTTTTGAGTTGAAAATTCGAACAACCCGATTATAATAATAATCAACCAAAACCCATTTATGCATTTGTGAAATTCTTTGACAAATTATTATTGGTTGGATCTCGCTACAGGAAGGAAATAACGTTTGCTAAAATGTTAGTATAAATTGTTAAAACACGGCTATAAATGAATTGCTGCGAAAACACTAATTAAAATACATAATATATTATGCTACTGAAATAATTTTATTATGATTTGAAAGTAAAGTTCAACTTCTAAATCCAGTTTAGGTTAAGTATAGTAGTGATATAAAATCTCGTTACTCTAGCACCATTTTAAAATCAAATTAAAACTATTTTTTTATTTCCATATAGATTATTAAATTACACTTATAGAATTGTTCTACGTGATGCTTTAGGGAATTAGCCCGGAGTGAAGAACCAGCTTAGGAAACTCGTGCGGGGTCACCGCCGCACTCCATCCTAAAAGATGGGAAAATTGTCCTTTTCAAAAACATATTTTACAATGTTATGACTTAATCTTAGATATAATATAACAAAGGTCAAGATACAAGTAGCCTTGTGGTGGCCTATCAGATGTGCCATCGTTAATGAAATCGTTGACCTTATAGTAAGCCTTAGCTACAAACGTTCTGTAATAAATTTTTAAATTTAGGATAGTTTTATAACCATAATAAACATACAACTTCACAAATCATATGCAGTTACATAAAACTAGTAGCAAACATAGATAGCGCCCACTTTCCGTGCAAACCATTGTAGAAACTGCTCGGTGCAACTTTGTATCGCAGAGTTGGAATGTTAAACTATTGCTATATGCATAACGCATATATCTGTATTATGAGCTGTATCGCATGGAGATAAAATATGGCTTATATCTATGTTGAAATTAATCAGAAATTGTACTGTTACTGTCATGCCAATCCACGCTCATACACGGTTAGTTCTAACGGATCCAATTGGCCGCGTCGTACTGATTGTACGTAAGAGAGTACAATATAAAATATAAATTAATATATCCTGTGCCATTCCAGAGCATTTAGCTAAATCACCATCGCTTATTACGATGACGAAGGTTGAATGATGGGAATTGCCATAAGCATCGTTATACCACTTAGCGATGCTTAATGATTATATTATCAAATGACATACATTTTTGTTTTCAAACTTCGTCGTCGTAATAAGCGATGGCGACTAAACTAAATGCTCTGGAATGGCACAGGATATATTATTTTATATTTTATATTGTACTGGCAATATGGCTAAAGGCTTTGTTGATCAAAATATTCTGGTTTTTTACAAAAAAAAAACAATTTATTTAATTTGAATTTGTCCGTACAGTTATCGAAGCATACCAATATACGGTGATATATAGAGTAATATACGAACATTTAGGTACGTTCCAGAGCTTTCCATTAGCACCTACTCGCTTTCAATATATCCCGTCTCTGTGATGTATTGCTCTGCAGTACAGTAACAAGCTCATACAATTTGTTTTGCTCTATATCACTCTCATATTTTACTAGAAATGTGCTAAGCATGTCAGGGAACGTACTCATACTTCAAGACCACTTTTTACCCATGTTTACCCCCCACCTCTCCTTTTCACGTAGTTCTTCATAACTATACGGTTTCAAAATATTTTCGTCGCGCGTGATTTTCCTAGAAGGTGTTAACTACGTGTATAAAACCTAACCTTAAGTGTTACGGCGGAACAAACGTACATACATACATAGAGTTTCAAAATTAGACACAAAATTGTCACTCCCGGTATTTGCGTAATATTAGATACATATTTCGGAATATCCCGTTCCAATATTTGCAATTTGAGAAGACAAATATTCGCAGCGCTCACGGTCCAGAGCTATCCCAATTTGTGTAACCGAATCATCGAATCGCCGACACTTCCGGGGAATTACACTTACCTAACATACGCCTCACATGTCAGCGACAATCTTTTGGTGCTGTAAACTAAAATTTCTGCTCAGTTAAATGTATTCTATCGTCAAATCACCGACATTTAAAGTAGCATGTCTTACAAGTTGTTTCACCTAAAGTAAATGTCAATTCAGTAAATGCCACCAAATCGCCGACACATCCGAGGAATTCGAGGACACTTGCCGACTCACATGTTAAATTAATTAAAATTATTTCTTTTTGTGCTATTGAATTATATATTGCTATTTGCTAACTAAACTAGAATGAACTATTTAACCTTTTACTGTTGTTTGCTTTGAAGCTAAAAATGTATTTGAAGCTAAAAAACTCTTCTAGAGTACATCACAGAGAATCCCTAATACTTTTTTTCCTATTGCTATTAAAATTAACAATTTACCTAAATTAAATAGATCCTCGAATATACTTTAGATAATTTGCTGACACTCTCCTCACTTGTCGGCGTAAATTAGTATCATTTGCTTATAAAACAACATCTCGAAAAGTAAATAGATCACTGAATGCCGACACTTTCGCAAAATTTGCCGTCACACTTTATATCTATACTAATATTATAAGGAGGTAATATTTGATTGTTTGTGTGTATGTTCGTAAAAACAGCAAGAGTACTACAGCTTTCTTAATGTCCCTCGCCAATCATTATAATATGGCAGCGACGGGCCATGTCCTTCGTCATACACATCTACGCACTACAAGCTACGCTGTTATCTACGTCCTACGTAATACTTGTATACGCGCTACTTGCTACGTTATATTCATATATGTGCTACGTAATACTCATCTACGTACTACGATCTACGTAATACTTGTATACGCGCTACGAGCTACGTTATACTCATCTATGTGCTACGTAATACTCATCTACGTACTACGATCTACGTAATACTTGTATACGCGCTACGAGCTACGTAATACTCATCTATGTGTTACGTAATACTCACCTACGCACTACGAGCTACGCAATACTTGTATACGCGCTACGAGCTACGTAATACTCATCTATGTGCTACGTAATACTCATCTACGTAATACTTGTATACGCGCTACGAGCTACGGAATACTCATCTATGTGTTACGCGATACTCACCTACGCACTACGAGCTACGTAATACTCATCTACGAGCTACGAGATACTCGTCTACGAGTTGCTCGTATATAATATACGTTTACACGCTTCATTTTTCATTATTGTTAATTTTAAATTTTTAACAATTTTGATTATTTGTATTAAAATTTTACTTATTAGCGTACTTTCTAGAGTGTATATTTTTAAAATTGTCCTGAATTACTTTATGCTTACCTGTACCAAATATAAAGAAATGAAAAAAAAAGCAATAAAAACACCGAATTGTAGTAAAAGATAAGATAAATTCTGTGATAATTGTCTGCAAGCGTGGGGGCGTGTGTGATCGGGCGTTAGTGTTACGGCCGATTGGTTTTTAATTACACGTCTTTTGTGGGATACCTATTAGTTCAAACGTTATTATGATGTTAAATACTTAAATCCTATAGAATGGCTACTAAGTGCATTTTAATTTCAACGTAGAATATGTACGATTTTAAGGGCGAAAATAAACTTAGCTAAATTTACTTTTTTATTTATTATTTATATTACTATTTACTGACAGCACCTATTTCCTATTCATCATTAGGAATACCTATTTTCTGACAGCAGCTGTTTGTTGACTGCAGTACAAGGTCTGATGATTATTAGGTGTGAACGATTTAGTCCAAGGTCCATAACTTCTCATTAACTCCGCCAGACACAAAGCCGAAATTTTAATTAAAAGGTGGCTATTTATTAAGAGTTCCCAGTTGTTGGCAAGTGACAAGTCCATTTTTGAGTTAATTTACAGCGAAAGTTAACGGAATTCTTGCGGAAAACCCCGTGAAAATTTAACTAACTTTACCCATTACCTCGCAAAGATAAGCTTCGTCACTTCATAAATACGATACCTAATGCTTCAACGATTCCGCAGATATTTCATTGTCGAAATGCGATTATACGTGCCTTCACTGTCTCATTTATTTATAGATTTACGTCGACACTAATCTATGTTTGCGTCATATTTTATAAGGAGGAAAAAAAACATATTCGAGGTCAAATGGGACAAAAATCCTAATCCGGGGACATATCGCTAGACAAAAAATGGAGTCAAATAAAAAAAAGTCTAGAGACACAGCATTATAAGAGACAAACTGATAAAAAATTGAAAACAGCAAATGCAATAATTAATCATAATAATATTAATATATTGTGTCTTTACTAATAATACAGATCCAGATTACTAATTTTCAATTGTATTAAAAATATATTAAAAAATGCAGTAGAAAGTGTAGACGATGCCCTCGTGGTTGATCATCATGGGTTAGATCCCCGCAACAACAAAACATTTTGTTTTTAAATCTGGTTAGGACAATACAGGCTGATCAGCTGATTGTCTGACAAGAAAGATGATCTATACGTCGGATAGGCATGTCAGTTCTGCGCCTTATCTTTCACCGGTCGTGTCGGTAATCGTTTCCACTGGGTTACGAGACTAAAAAAGACAGAATGCTTTTGTGTATTGCGCACACAATTGAGCACTAATTCTCTAGTTTCAATGAAACTGTTGTGGGAGCTATTATTTATTAGATAATTTAGAACGTCAGAGCGATCGAGAATTCTGGAACTTTTCTGCATAATGTTCAGTACGGATCCCTATTCCTTACAGAAATAGATTTAAATCGTGAGAAAAGAACAAGAATGTAAGCTCACAATCCGAATCGATCAAGTCTCGGAATCCTTTTCCTCTGTCCGTATGAACTGTTCTATTGGAATAGTACAATTGATATAAGATAATAGTGTAGTTTACTCGTAATAGTTTAAAATGGGTTTTAGACCGGAAAACGTACAGGCGAGTCATCTGATGCCAATTATCGCCACCCATGGATACTTGAAACACCAGTGTGCATTCCCGATCTTTCGAAACCCGAACGACCCCTTGGGCTTCCGCAGCCCTTATCCGCTAGGCACGACAATTTTCTGTGAGGCCGTGGCATTTCTCCTATCAAGCCGGCTGATTCTTGCCGAAGCATGAGATATGTTGTAAACTTAACTAGAGCTGTAGCAAACTTGATGTATTCGGTACTGAGTAACGGGTGATCCATCTAGTACCGAGTAACAAAACGTTACACACGAATACATTTTCTTACTCGCATTTTTCGAAGTATGGGCATCTACACTCCCGTCAACAGTTCACTCATCTACACTTTAACTTTTAAATCAAACTAAATTTAGAATAACTTAAACACAAGTCTGGTTCAAAATACGGTAAAGGGAAAAAATGCACATTACGTAGCTTGATATGTAATGCATAAGTATGTTTTCTACAATGTTGCGACACCGCGAAATCATACTATACGCGTACTAGCGCGTTGCTCTAACATAACATAACATGATATGAGGTATAGTAACGAGTAACGTAACGATACTATATTAACGAGTAGGGTACGCTTATTTTGGTTACTTTTACACCTCTAAACTTAACCAACTGTGGCTGCGACTTAGTTTTCAAAACTTCATAGCTATCCTTTTCGATAATAATCAAACATACTAGCTCGGTGACACAATAATATTATATCTACTAATCTCTAAGATCATAATCTACCAGCTATAAAGAATACAAATTATTTTTTTATATTTTACAACGAAGTGCTTATTTTATGCAAAAGATAACTAGATTATTATCATAAAAAGTAAAATGCAGGGACTTCGTTCAAGTTTCAAAGTTCCACTAAAGCTTCGCGAACCGTCTTTGTCGAACGCAATCTTCATTAGAATTAAGATTTGAAAACTAAGGGCCTGTCCACATGAGTAAGACGCGTCGTCGTCAACGTGAAACGGCGCGGTTTCGCGGCACGCGCGGACAGGCGGCAAGCGTCAGTTCACACTGAAACGCGATGAGACGCGGCGCTGCATTTTAAATATAGCGATTCAAAATTGAACTTTATACACTACAAAAGAAGATATGATTTTCATTGCAAGAGTATGAATTTCGAGTGACACCGCTCTTGCAATGAAACATGTATATTTTTGTGTAGTGAATAAAGTTCAATTTTGAATTGCAATCTTAAAAATACAGCGCCAAGTCGCGTCTCAGAAATGCAGCGCTGCGTCACGTCAAGTCTTGTCGCGTTTCGGTGTGAGCTGACCCTCACTCATAAAATATTACAGCCTCAGTTGAGTTTGACAAAGACTTAAAACTCCAAGATCTTAAAGGCCTGGTAAAAAAGCGGAAACTTTTTGGTTTTACGTAAAAAAATAAAGTACCTATCACTTTTAATTAGCTATTCTAAGAGCGTTTTCACATTGTCCGATCCGATATCGGATATCAGATCGCGGATAATGTGTAAAATGTGTAAAACATTTTACTTGCATTGGATAGCCACTGCAAGTAAAATGTATAAAACATTCATAACCATTGCAAGATAAATCTGAAACATTATTTTTCATACTATCGGATATATAGCTACTAATTTGGATATTAGCTTTCGGCGTTCGATACCGATATTGGATCGGATAATGGAAAACCGCCCTGATGAGCGGGAATTTTCATTTCTTCATGATAAAGTGATACTCGTAACAGGGTTTTTCTTGGTAAGTTTTGGAATTTGTCAAGTTTTAATTTTAATTAAAGTTTATACTAGCTCTGAATTAGGAATTTAATTATCCAGTTTTTTTTGTATTTCTACACAATAATTAAGTAAAACTATGATTTGGAAAATATGTTAACTGATTGTCTTAATTTTTTAATCAATTGTTAATTTCTCTTCTTTACATTACAAATTCTTACTTAACTACTTTCGGAAAGAATAAACAAATAAACTTATCTATGTTTATCTACGCAGGTACTTGAAAAAAATTATTCATTAATTTGTCATTTTGAGGTTCTAAATCAGCATGAATAAGATAATATTCATGTAATATTTTTTTTAAATCATAAACTATTAACTTCTACATTTGCTTCAATATTTCCAAATATTCAAGTAAATATAGAAGGTATTATCCTAAAGTAATTTCAATAAAAGTAATCTCGGGTGTCCTACACAGTCCTTTCCAAGTTACTTTACCTAAAAGTTTCTATGAGAATAATCCTTATATCGTCGGCATAAGGGTCCTGTCAGAGGTAAAATAACTCTGAACGGCCTGTACCTATGCAATATGTGGTATTGTTGGAGTAAATACTAGTCGGAAAATGACGTGTTTGCTCACGCGCCCGCCTCGTGACGTGCTACGTGCCCGGAATGAACGGAATGTTCTAGGAAATCGATCTAGAAAGTTGATGTTCTAGAAAAGCTTCTGCTAGAATAATAAACGTTGAAAACTCTGAGCTAAGAAACAAAAACTTTTGTCCAAACACGTAGCTCATAGATCATCCTAAACAAATCAACTCAAAGTAATAGGACAGGTTTAGTTTATATCAGACTTGCTTGTACCCGCGGCTCCGCCCGCGTAAATACGGTATTTCCCGAAAACACTATACTTTTTCGAGATAAAAAGTATCCTATGTGTAAATTCATACTCATAACGACTACCATATCAAATTTCATCAAAATACGTTGTGTAGTTATTGCGTGAGAAAGTAACAAACATCAATACATCCACACATACAAACCTTTGCATTTATAATACTAGCTTTTGCCCGCGGCTCCGTTCGCGTAAATAATGTATCCCACGGGAACATTTCGACCACAGGCGTGACCTCTATTTACAGTAAATACATAATGTAAACAGCTCCATCCAGTGTTACAAACATCTACGTGCCGGCGCACGGCTGTGAAATGGAGCGCGGCGGAGATATGATGCTGGAAATGCACTTTTACAAGATTTATCCCAACAGGATTTGCGATAAACATTGTACAACGTGAAGTGTGCGGGTACCTAGTACGATACGTATAATGTACACGTAGCTTACCGACAGATGCTGTTCTCTGTAAATAAACTTACAGCGTTTTCCCATTATCCGATCCGATCCGATATCCGATATCGGACCGACAATGATAAAGATAGGTTTAATGTTGTGGGAATTATGTGGAAGCCCCAAAGGGTGATCTCCGACCGAGCGAGGTGGTATGCCCGGTCAGTCCGACGCCATCTTGTATGCATTGCTGATGTTGTATAAATAGCGCCGAACTGTGAAAACTTCGATAGCGCGATTCAGGATCGTGGCGCTAATTGGTCCGCCACAATGTATAATATTGAAACAGGTATGTGTAATGTTTATATAATTGAATACTAGCTTTTTCCCGCGGTTCCGCCCGCGTAAATATAGTATCCCACGGGAGCACTATCCTCTTTCGGAATAAAAAGTAGCCATAGGTATGTTAATCCAAAGTTTAAACGACTAAGTAAAGTAATATACCAAATTTCATCAAAACGCGTAAATACACTATCCCATGGGGATACTGTCCATTTTCGGGATAAAAAGTAGCCGATGTATTAATCCAGAGCTTAAACTACTACCATACCAAATTTCATAAAAATCCGTTCTGTACTTTTTGCGTAAAAGAGTAACAAACATCTATCCATCCATCCATCCATCCTCACAAGCTTTCACATTTATAATAGTAGTAAGATAAAACTTATACTTACCTGTCTTTCAATATTGGTTTGATATCGGATATCGGATCTGATAATTGGAAAACGCTCTCCCGATAAATATTTTTGTATGATACTTTTATATGACACTTGCTTTTGTATGTGACATCGAGGACATTCATTAAGTGAACCGTGAAAATCTTACCTAGATTTTCACGGTTCACTTAATCAATCGAGTATATTTCCGGTGTATAACATTTAGACCATATTACCTTATAACAATAAGGATCAAAAGCGATACCGGGAACCTCAACCTTTCGATCTCAGAGGAATACAAAGTCACCAGTAAAGAAAGAAGTATTCCGTTTGATTAAGTGTTTCTACTTCACAAAACGTGGACCTCGTCAATCAGATGATTATAGTTTTCCTCAAATTGCACGTTACTTATTACACCTTAGATTCTATACTTAATCTCGCACCTGCCTAAAACAAACCGAGACTCGGCAAACAACTAGTTAATTATCCCGATATATTCAACATGGCGTCGAACACAAAATGAATACTCAATCGGCGTCCTCGTTATCCTTTGGACAACAGTTGCTACTGTTGTTACTGCATAACAACTTTGCGGTTGCCACAATCAACTTTGTATAACAACTGTGGGACGTTGCCAACTTTGATTTAGACACGGTTCTTGGAAATTGCCGAGTGTCACTTTCATTACATACTTGTACGACGCACCTATTTCTATTATGTATTACCTACACCAGTGATACCTGTGATTGGTGTACAATAATAATATACTAGTAATAACATAATGTTTCAGTTCTGAAGGCGCTGCTACTCATAATTATCATCAGCGCATCCAATTGAAAGCAGTATGAAATTCCTAGAATAAAATATAAACGAAATAACCCAAGAGAAGAAGTCAGGACATGTCTAAAAAGTCCGTAACTATCAACGCGCAATAGAACACCTATTGCGCGTTGATAGTTACGGACTCCTTTGAATTGATTCAAAAGTTGTTGTCCAATTTCGCTCAAAATAATTTTCCTAAAGAGTTTTTTGAATGATCAATCAGTATGGAAACTTACAAGTTTCTATCTCCTAAAGTTTAGAAATGCCAGGGCGCCAACTTATGAACCGCTTCGGAGGCCGATTATTCGAAAATGGTTGACTTTGCCAAAAAATCATGTGTGAAACCTTACCTTTATTTAAAGATACCTATTCGACGATACCCCACACGATGGGGTAAAATGAAATAATGTTTGTCATCCCCACTTCACATGTATGGAGAGCCACCCCTAAAATATAAAGTTATTATTATTTTATGAACCGAGATCTATACACAGTCCTTAACTATACCAAATTTCATTCATTTATATCCATATGTTACGGAAGCTGTAAGCGCAGACAGACAGACAGATGGACGGACGGACAGAGCGAAACCATAAGGGTTCCTTGAGTATTAACCCTAAAAAGTCTAAAAACTTGAGACTATAATTTTTCTATTGGTTAATATTTTTGAAAGGACGCCATACTGCAAAACCTAGAAGACAAGATGTTGCGCAGGTCACTAAACGTTAAATAAGTAGGATTAAAAAAAAGTATAAATTATAATAATATTATAGCTGAATCACCTGTTATAAGCTCATTACTCACGCGATCTTGAAGAATGAGCATATTAGCATAACGCTAATGGGAAATTCTCACAATAGCTAGAATTTCTTATATGCAATCTCATATATTTTAATCTCTTTTATTATAAAGCAGCTACTTTAACATGACTTACGTATAGCAGCTTATTAATGATTTTGCTTAAGGATAACACTGGGTCGTAATTGTTAGAATTAAGAATATGGAATTGAATATACTGTAAGGAATATTTATAAGACTAGGTGTTAGGTATATTAAATGTAAAAGAATTTAATTAAAGTATTTAATAATACGAATTATAATTAAGCCATTTTCCATTTGCAAAATAAATTTAAATCCCGTCAAACCCCGTTAAAGTACGTTACCAATTCTGTTTCTGTGTGATGATAAATCACCTAATTTTCATCGCTGCACTGTGGTAGAGATAATATTATATGTAAAAATCAAAGTTCAATTGCGCATAAAACTTAAAATATAAAGTTATTGGGAGCAAAATGGGCAAACATTATATTTCTTCCTGTGTTAAGAAGTGCGTTTCTGTATTTTACCACCCGTAGACTCTTGTCCCATTTGGCAATCATTTACTTTTATTTTAAGAATTAAATATTAATGAAGGTAAAAACAAAACAAAAGCTTATCGAATTTGAAACCTAAAGCTCCGTTGCATGCGGAACTTTAAAGCTTCGGAGCTTTGGGAAGCTTGCGAATTAAGTTGAAGCGATCCCCTGCAACTTGCAAGTTCCGTAAATAGAAACTACATAACTAGGCAGTTAATACTAAATATGGATTCGACGTTACATTAGAGACACTGATCTACGAATGAGTTGTGATACTGAGGATGTTGTATTCGGGATAAAAAAAAAACTATTTTTTTTTTTTAACTATAACCCGACTACGTAAATTGCGTAGGCTATGTTACCCGATGCATTATTACACATCTTTTGACACTTTATTCTATATAGTCGGGTCAGTGGCTTAGGCGCTACAATGGAACTAATATACATATATAGACTGTCGACTATAGTCGGGTTAAAAAAATAATATCGAGTTATCATCCTAATAGGGGATGGTTTGCCTAAACTAAGCCCCATAGGGGTAGGCAGAGGCCTTACTATGGAGATTATTCAAATTCTCCTAAAATTAAAATAAAAACATATTTTTTCCAACCTACAGTGAATAAACTATGATTATTTTCAATTGTTTTGTATGCTGATTGTTGAAGTTAAAAACAAAATAAGTTAATTAGTAAAAAATCAATAAACAATAATGAAATTGTTTCTATATTAACATGTGCAGAGATATTTTGGTTCATTTGTAAAACACCCGCTTTACAGAGAAATTTAGAAGATAAAATCTCATTAAAACATTAATATTCATCAATATTTTTATAGTTTACGTACTACACTATTTTAGACTTATATTCCTTTTATTGCGCTTTTTATAAAATCTTCTAAAATCTTATTAAGGGTGCGTTTACAAATGTGACATAAATTGGCTGCTTTTCGGTCGATTTTGCAACCAAATAAAATCAAAAACAACGAAACTAACAATTGTTTTAAATAGAGTACCTACTTCTTTATCTAAAATCGATTAAAATTATATAAAATATATGATTATAAGTATATCAAAAACAATGCTCCAGAACCTCTTAACCCAAAATTTACAAGAAGAGGTCGTGTTAAGAATGATTTTTATGCTTCTATGTAGCTTATTTTGGCAATTTAAAAATACCAAAGATAGTGGATATAATCACCTTTTAGACTAAGAACTTACAAACGTGGCGGGTGAAAATCGCAAAACGGGCAAATCTCAACCATAAGGATTTCGCCCGCCAATCGATCGCAGAGCGCGCGGGCTCAAATCGCCGAGGCTGCGGGTGATTGCAGCCCGTGCGATTCTCCTAGTCGCCCGCCGGTGCAGCGACACCCGCAAACAATCTAATTTTTCATATATATTTGCATTCTACAGAAGCTGCGGGCCCGCAATCGCGGCGGGCGCGACTGAAAATCGCTCCGTGAGCTTTTAGCCTAAATTCGATTCAAAATAATCCAACAATATTAAATATTGATTTGGAGAAAGCATAAAAATTCTCCTCAAAATTTTCACGTGTTTTGCTATTGTGCCTGGCAATAAGATTTATTTTACTTGATCACTGTCTGGATTTATTGCACAAAACATTTCTACTTAATAAATCCATAGTATATAAGTCCATAGTCATCTGTCAAACAACACATTTCGTAAACGCGTCCATAGCTAACCTAATTATATTGTAGAGGTTAAATAACGCTGGTCGTGTAGTAATTCACTATACGTAGCAACCGGTAAGTAATAATGTAAATGAAAAAGTTTGAGTGTTTGGTTTTATGTTACGTTAGGCTAGAAAGTCTACCCTCATCAGTACTTTGTTGATTTAACGATTCTTTCTCGAGCAGATAAAAATTATACTGAGTTCGCTATAACATTTTCGACGGGGCGCGACATAGGTATTAGTCGCGTCTCTTTGTTTTTGTGTTATGCTTTCTTTCAACAGCCGAATATAATACAAACGCAAACTATTTATATAATATAGCCTATGATAACCGAGCCATTGTCACGAATATATTGACACATCATTCATTAAAATCGGATCAGTAGCTTAGGTGCTACGGAGGAACAAACATACATACATACATACAAAGAAAAAGTTTTTATTCAAATTCAAAGTTTGTATTTTATATTATGCACTCTCTGAACATCGACACATGACTCATGTAGAATGAGGCTTACTATCGGTTCGGGGACCAGCCCGGCGCGGTGAGGAGAAACTTGCGTAAGAAACTCGCGCGGGCATTATTTCGAATATTGAATATCTCGAATAACTACAATTTGTATAAGAAGCTGTAACCCGACTACGTAACTTATGTAGCCAGTGTTACCCGGGTTATATTATAACTATAACAATTATTATGAATCTATTAACACCTCATTTATTAAAATCGCTTGGAATTTATAAAAATTCCTCACACCAATCGCGACAGTCCCAACATCGATGTATTTAAAAGACGCTTGAAAGAGCATTACCTCAAATCTGAATCCATATAGATACCGTTATTATGTATACATATAGTATTTATATATTATAGTTATAATAATATATTAGTATTTATATATATATTAACTAGCTATCATTTTTAATTAATTTATTTAGCTTATTTACTATATTTTATTTTATTATAGATATAAATATTTGAATTATTATTTCTACAATAATTGTAGAAATAATATTGTGCGCGTCCTAACTGCTATATTTCATCCCATTTCTCTCCGTAGGGCTGCTGGAAGAAATTTCTAATTAGAAATAAGCAGTCCTTTGTGTCATCTTTCTTTGTTAATTGTATTGTCATAATTTTCTGTGTGTACAATAAATTGTTAAATAATAAATAAATAAAATCGGACCAGTAGCTTAGGCGCTACGGTGGAACAAACATACATACATACATTAGACTGCTAAAATAATTTTACTTTTCATCAAGAAGACATACATAGACAGAAAAACAGTACATCTATCGGAGTGTAAATATGTAGTAGGTATATCTCTGGATATGGCGGGTGCCTTCGATAATGCCTGGTGGCCAATGCTACTACTGAAGTTAAGAAACAGAGGCTGCTATCGTAATATTTATTATTTAATTTACTCGTATTTTTGCAACGGCGTAACAAAACTCCAACTCGGCCATTACACACATTCCAAAAACTTAACGCGCGGCTGCCCTCAAGGATCAGTACTATCGCCGCACTTGTGGAATATAAGTTTTGATGATTTATTACGTGTTCGCTTGCCTCCTCTGTGCTCTCTGATAGGTTATGCTGACGATGGTTTTCTTATTATTCAAACCAATTCGCGATCTGAAATTGAAAACAAGGCCAACAAGTGCCTCAACGTAATATCGAGTTGGGGCCACAGAAATCGATTAGAACTTGCAGCACATAAAACCTTTCAAGTACTTTTAAAAGGTTCATTAATATCAAATCCTTGCATTAAACTGAACAACATCAATGTGAAACGTAAACAGTCACTTTGTTACCTAGGACTTATTTTAGAAAATAAATTTACATTACTGGAACATATAATACAGACCGGTGAGAAAGCTAAAAGGAATTTCTATTGTTTCACAAAAATATCAACGTCGACATGGGGCCTTTAATTTAAAACATTAAAAATAATTTATAATGCGACGTACCTCGGCAGCATATGCTATGGCGCACCGGCGTGGGCAGATAGGGCTACAATAGGAGCGGCCCGTCGTAAACTTTTCCAAAGCCAACGTCTCGTCTTAATATTTTTATGTAAGGCAACCGTACCGTAAGTACTGAAGCACTTCCAGTCTTAGTCGGAGTCCTACCAGTAGACATAGAGATACAGCGTCGTGCAGCACTATATTATAAAAATAAAAAAATGAGTAACCCTGAGTTTTTAAGCGTGAAAGAGAGTAATAAGATAACTAGATTATTCGAGCCATTAGATATTTCTATACAGAACCTAATTTCTAAGTGGCAGGAACGATGGGACAACACTATCAAAGGGCGTCACCTATATAATTTCTTCCCTTCGGTACGCGATCGACACTCTAAGCAATGGATAGAAATAGACCACTACGTTGCTCAATTTTTGACAGGACACGGAAACTTTAAAGCGAAACTATTTGGATTTAAATTAGTCTCGTCTCCGCTATGCGAGTGTTCGGCCGAAGGTAGCCCTTATGAACAAACTGCTCATCACATACTCTGGGAGTGTGATCTCTGGTATGACGAAGGAATCGAAATGTTGAACAGCGTCCATTGTGTTTCTAGGGTTGTGTACTATGAAGATCTCGTGGGCTGTGCGAAGAACTTCCGAGCTTTCAAACGTTTTTGTCATAAGTACTATTGGAAACAATGCAACACTTTTTTGTCATTATAAATGCATTGTAATCAACTGTCATATTATAAATTAAAACATTTAATTACATTCTGTCTTGTAGTCATAAAAAAAAAAAAAAAACATGTTATTCCCGTGGTGCTTCCCCTTTAATTCTGACTTTTTGTCATCACAATTTTTGCTGTCTCCCGCTTTGCTTGGGGAGGGAAACTGGAATACTTGCTACTCCTCCTACAATCTTCTGATTAATTTCGATGCGGGTTCCAAGACAGATTTAGCATGTCCCCCGGGCACCCCTGAGATCATATCAAAGGGTTTTTGCGGTTGTTTACCACTGTCGATCCTGGCTACTCAGGAGTTGCAGTGGTGGGTAAGTGTGGTGGGCCAATTGCCCGTTTAAATAAAAAAAAATACATAGACAGCCAAAATAATTTTACTTTTCATCAACAAGATACATAATTATAGACTGTCAAAACCGTTTTACTTTTCATGGCTTCGCCGTAGCCGGGTATCTAATTAAGTTTCTATTCTCAATGTATGTATTCTTCTTCAGAAGAGCAATACAAAACAAATAACAATATTTCGTGAAACTGTCGTTTTTAGTATTTATATAATAAAGTGTAAACTGCAGCAGAATTCGAGATAACATTTTTACAGCTTGTCCAAACACTAGCTCGCGGCAGACTTCACTGAAACGTTGTAAGGATACTTCAAACTGTGTAGAGTGAACAAATGAATAGATATGGCGTAGATCGAATAAGCTGTGTAAACTCCGTTCCGATTTTATGTAATTAAAATGTAAACAAAGCTCAATATGGTCGTCTATAATGCTTCCAGTTAAAATGTCACTTATTTACCGCACAATGAAGAATTACATTAACATGTTAATTTGGTCGAATTTGATATTTTGTTCACAAAATATGTGAACAAAAGGACAAATAAGGACAACAGATTAATATTATAGTCTATTCGCGTAAAGAAGTCAGTAAATGTCAAAAATCACGCGTACATAATAAATAATAATATGTCAATATAGGTTACTATGATTGGATAATGTGAATGGCTTATGCGTTATTGGTCAAATTTGTTTTTTTTTTTATGACACTTCACTGTCTTCTTAACGCGAATAGAATAATATACTTCCGTGCTGTTTATAACCGACGACCTCTGTGGCTCAGCGGTTGAGCGCATCAGTGCTCAAGTCGGAGGTTGCGAGTTCGAATCCCGAAACAAAAAAGTTTCTCTATGTTCCAGGGTCAAGGATGTGTATTAAATAGAAAAATCTGATAAATGATATGTGTAATGTGTATAGTATATAAGTAACACAAGTTCTTCGAAAACTTAAGCGGGACCAGCTTGATGGTGTGGAAGCGTCCATAGAATATAATATTATTATTACAACCCATGGCATATATATTTCTGTTTAACATCTGTGTAACAATGTTTGCTCGAGGACGGATAGCAGTTCAATATATTACTCGTAGAACGTGTATTTTGTATGTCAAATATTTCAATATAGCTACTAATAATTCAATATTTGCAAACCTTTTGAGAAATTTTTTGTATGCTTCGAGTGACACCACAAAAAATATGCTTAGTGTAATATATTTGCCAAGGGAATTTTTTTTCAGAAGAAAAGCAAAATTTTTAGTTTAAAAAAATATTCTAAGTAGGTATATAATAACTACAATTTTTATAAAAAAAAACTATAACCTACCCGGGTTGTTATTACAAATCTATTGACATCTTATTTATTAGAATCGGTCCAGTAGTTCCAGCTACGGTGGAACAAACATACATACATACATAGACTGCCAAAATCATCACCCTTCCTTTTGGCTTTGCCTTTTTTCGCTTTCAGGTAAAAATTATAGGTTGCCAGTTCCAGAGGCTTCAATTAACATATGTTAATCAGGTAAAAAGTAAATCACTCTTACACACGCTATTAAGTTATAAATAAATTAAAATGTTGCACCATACAGGGAATTACGATATTTTATAATAATATTTATTAATAACTTTTAGCGTCTTCCGACACGGAACACAGTCCACAACCACACGACACCGACGCGACAAAATGTGGCCAAGCTGTGGCTTCTTGTTACTGCGTTGCAACACCGACAAAAATTCGATGTTTGGCTACATTACGTCTTCTCACGCCGGGCCCATGAAGAGGCCTTGAGCCATGAAGCCCTGAGGGGCTTTGTCCCTCTACATGGGAAAGATTTATTGAGACGCGCCCAGTACTAATACTGGATGCAACTAATGTCAGATTTTTGGGGAAGACCACGGCAGAATGCGGGGGAAACCCTGGGCGAGCGACAATGGGAAGGAAAATCGCCAAACCAAGCGCAAATCGACCCGCAGTCGACTCCAAACGACGCGAGGAGTCTCAACCCGAGGGGCTGAGACACGTGTGTGGGTCCGCTCCAACTCGCGCCGCGTTTGTCGGACAGCGGACTCAACCGACCTGGGATAAGGGGTGGGAAAGGCTTCCGGATCCCAGACATTTTATGTAGGGGGGAAGTGGGTCGATATTTGCTTTGAATCACCAGTATAAATACTCTAAATACTCGGTGTGGCTGGTCCCCATCAAAACGACTAGCCAAATGGTAGTCACTAGACTGACTAAGCTAAGACGGCTTAAAGCCATTAGCGTAGACCCATTCGAAAAAAAAAAGGTGTGGCTGGTGGTTGCAATGTGGTTGCGATGAAGTTAACACGTAACCACAACGTAAGCAGCAAATAAGTTATAACTTTTAATAACATAACAAAATATGTCTCAATCCCATTTATTTAATATTCAATCCAAATACAAAGCCTTTGACTTATTTTTCATATTTAGTCAAAGATTTCAAAACTAAAGATAGGCTATGACGTACACTTGACAGAGCAAATCTTCTTACAAGAAAAACTTCTTAAAAGTTACGCCATCTTGGTTTTCACCATACCTCAAATGTCAGCCATATTTATTTCACCATACTACGAATGTCAAAATAGCCCTACAACTATAAAAAGTGGGGCGATTAAGTGGAGACAGTTTTTGCTTCAACATGCCTCGTCTATTATATACGTCTATGTATTAAGTATGTTATTTTATAGTTTTGCGTTTTAGTTTGCGATTAGGCATTAGTTTAAAACAGGAATTAGACTGATGACTCTCAAGTGAGTTATCAGTCAGCAAAAGGTGCTCTATTATCTCCTGATAATATCTATCTGTAATATTGTAAAATGTTATATCAGAGAAGGTTAATATTTTATGAGGGTTTCGCAGACAAGTTTTTTTAAGATTAAAATAATAGCAAAGTTTTACTTATCTATCCTGTTATGGGTTTCTCTAATAAACAAAAGAAAAATGGGGTTTCCTGGCGATGGAGAACAAACATTTTTATGTAAGATCTCTTCTCATAGCAGGTGGGGGCACGGTAGTGCCACCGCCGAGATGTAACTAATAACTTATTTGTAAGGGTTGCTTAGAAGTCTTTCCTTTTTTCCTACATTAGTAGAGACAAAATTATGGCTTTTATTTCATTATCTGAGTTGACTTATAAATCGATGCTGTAGCCCACCTCGTTAGCCTATGCTATCTAGATCTCGGCAACGGCTGCATGTATTTCCATGAAATTTTGAATGCAGGCGGCTTTGGGGGAGAAAAATCGAGCTAGCTAGGTCTTATCCCTGGAAACTGCGCATGTTAAAGTTATATAAGTTCTTCTTTCATCGTGAAACAATATTTTTGTCAGTCCAAACGGAAGTTTGATTGGCGTATGTATAATTTTCGCGTTGTTGGCAAAACGATAATTACTGAATAATTACATAAACTGTACTGTACATAATCTGCAAACATTTATGTGTATGTGAATTGAAAGTAAATAAATAATAATTGCTAGCAATGCTAGTAGGTACTTCTTAATAAATCAATTTCGCTTTCGATCGCTTTTATAACTTCACGACGCAACCCTAAAACCACAAAAGGCCTAAACGTAAATTATTTTCACATAATACATACAGTACAGTACAACCGAATAGGTACCGATTAATCAACCTGTAGGGACTCGCTAAGCCGTAATCAGGATAAAATAACTTGTTTGTTGTTATATCCACACGGGTATTACGTTCCGATAATCGGAAATCGGGATCCGAACGTAAATTAACTCGCAAATATCACTTGTATGTGTTTACTTTTCATTTTAATAATAACGATAACTTTTATCTCAATTGAAACTCAATTTAATTAATTATTAATGACCTCCCATAAGCCGTTTAGCACCATTAACCACGATAATCGTTAGTCGAGGTTTCAAACCGCGATACAGTTCCTGGAGTTGGACAAATGTCGCCTTTTTACACTTTCGCGACTCATTGACATAAGAGTGCGCTCGTCAACGCATTGTGGAACTCATTGTGGCGGCGTGCGGGGAAAATGCTTGTTATTTTACCTAAAATAGAGATATACTCATAAAATA
This sequence comes from Phengaris alcon alcon, assembly GCA_037179445.1. Lineage (NCBI taxonomy): Eukaryota > Metazoa > Arthropoda > Insecta > Lepidoptera > Lycaenidae > Phengaris > Phengaris alcon. Next base: position 75,348 of record JAYRCH010000175.1, on the reverse strand, counting down.
GTAATATATATTTAGAAAACAAGCTACAGTGCACACATTTATACCTATTTGTAATGTATTTTAGAAAAGGCGTCAAAAAATTACGCAAATCGGCGTTTTATGACAACACTATATAACAATTGCTGAACAATCGAACTCTGTTTTTCTTATTTTCATTCCTCGTTTGTTTTCTATTTACGGTCAAAGTTGCGTTAAAAATCCGACGTTTGGAGGTAATTATCTTCTAAACTGATTTAAATTTTAGAAATATAAGCAAGCCGTACCGACCTAGATAAGTGTAATGAAAATCGATATTATGCTAAAATTTGGGTCTACAATATTTGACTTTGGAGTAAATCCCCAAGGGCGTTTGTATGGCCAGCAAACCGACTAGGGCAGCCTTAACGCAGCGTAATTCTAGACTGGTCGTTTAGATAACCCAAAAATGTCAATATGCACTGGATACATCGCACCTTCCACCGAATATTATGGTAAACGCAAAGTCTTAATTTTACAGGAGAGCTAAAAACATGTTTTCACTTATTACTTGAAAAGTAGTCAATGTATATTTAAGTAGGTAATATAATATTATTTTCTGATACTTCTTTAACTCTTTTTTTCATAAAAAGCCCCAGCGATAATTAAAGTTTATACGAAATAAAGATGCAACGCAGAAAAAAGCAAAATATACAACACAAAAGAAATATTATTTATAATATCTTGTAACACATCAGAAATATTAACAATACAAAATAGAAATGTGTTTATATTTGAAATTCGCGTTCGTACTAATTACAATATGCCGTGCTAAATGCTTGTTTGGATTACTATTTAATTTTAATTGAATTGTTAGCGCAGACTTTTCAATTCAGTATAACGTATTATAAAAGGTCCATATTATATTGCATGTAATTATATTAGATCTAGCCGCAGCATATTAAGACTAATTTAATAAACAAAAAACCGGCCAAGTGCGAGTACGTGTCGAGCACGAAAAAGTACAAAACTGCAACCGAAAACCATGGTTGTTATATCGGAGCCACACTAAAATATTTATTTTATTGTGTTTTTAGTATCTGTTGTTAAAGCGGAAACACAAATACATTTTCGGAAAAAATTCGACTGTCTAACTACGAGGGCGGCACTGAAAATTTCGGGAATCAAGGAAGTGACACAACATTACTATTTAAAAATGTATTTTTTGCTTTTCGAAGTATTCTCCGCGAAATTTGACACATTTTTCCATACGATGGAACCAATCATTGAAGCAACCATTCCATTCGGAAGTTGGGGTCTCCAAAATGGCCGTTTTGTAGGCGTCCACAGCTTCTTCAGGTGATGAAAATCTCTGACCACGCAATTTATTCTTTATTTAAGGGAAAGTATAGAAATCATTAGGGCTTAGGTCGGGGCTGTACGGCGGATGGTCTAATAATTCTATGATTTCTTGCTCTAAAAACTCTTTTGTTCTGTGCGCGGTGTGAGAACTCGCATTGTCGTGATGGAGGATGATGCGGCGGTTGCAGTTCTCTTTACGGAGTTCAGAAACGACCTGTGGCAAACAAATGTTAGCATACCATTCTGCATTAACCGTTCTTTGTCCCTCTAGAGGAATAGTCGCAACATGGCCGGTTTTGGAGACAAACGTGGCCACCATATTTTTGCAACACTCCGTGAACGAACAATTTTTGTTGGCTTTAACTCATTTTCGAACACCCAAACTCGTGACTGGTTTTTTGTTTCGGGTTCGTACGCGTATATCTAGGATTCGTCACCTGATACGATGTTGTATACAGCATTTGAGGATCCTGCGTGGAATCTTTCGAGAGTTCTGACGCACCAAGTAACGCGAGCCGCTTTTTGCTCTTCACAGAGCAAATGCGGTATCCATCGGGAAAACAACTTTTTTACACCTAATTGTTCATGCAAGATTATTTGTATTTGACTCATGCCAATGTCTAAAGTTGCCTGAATTTCGCGGTATGTCACATGTCGATCTTCCTCAATCAGCTTACGCAGAGCATCAACGTTTTCTTGGGTGACTGCAGTTTTGGACGACCTTGACGGGGATCATCACTGAGCCTGACACGTCCACGTTGAAATTCAGCAAACCAGCGATAAATTGTGGTTTTGGATGGAGCTTCATCACCAAATGCAGAAATCATCCGGTCAACACACTGTTTTTGTGTTAAACCAATTCGAAAGTGGTTATAAATCATCGCTCTGGAATTTTCTCGAGTCAATTCCATTTTCTCAACGACTAAACAAGTTTGACAAGACCTTGTGACAAGACCGAGAATCTTTTTTTAAATAAATAAACTGTATTCGATTTTTAAAACCAAGGAGTTTTAAATTAAAAAGATTTTAATATGACAGGAACAGTGGAAATATTTCATTCCCGATACTTTTAGTGCAGCCCTCGTATTACGGTTCATGAGATACAGCCTGGTGACAGACAGACGGGAGGACAGCGAAGTCTTAGTATTTACCCTTTCGGAACGGAATCCTAAGGCCGCTGCCTCGAACTTCGTGCAACACAGACCTGCTATATATGCGAAACCAGCGGCTATGTCGCGCGGCACTATAGCGGCGGAGTGTTATGTCGGCTTGATATATTTTATTTTCGCGAACGAAAAAGCGAAATTTTATTTAATTTTTTATTACTTACCTAAGTATAAAAATTAATCGAACAGGTATATTGAATGAAAAACGTTACAAATAAATTAAAACATTGCAGGAGCGCAGGTGTTTACCGTTCGACAGGAGTCACCCCATAATGCCCGCCGCGCCGCCGCCACAGGGGCGACACTCGACAGCTCGAGCGCCGGCGAAGGTCAGCCATGTTGACGTATGGCTAAGGTTGCCACCGAAATAATTTTAATCATCGCGTCAGACAAATCTATCATAAACATTATGAAATTATATTGTCAATTATGTCAAAGCATAAAACGACCAGCGGCCAGCCCCGTGGACGAAAGTCCTAGCTGGAAAATACTCACGCCCAGCTCACCGCGCGCACTTGTGGCGTAACAAATCGTTTTGCGAAAAAGACATGGGCAATATTTTTTATTTGCTTATAATTTTTAATCGCGTCAATCTCAATACCTATTTCTTTTAGATTTATGTATCTTTAATCGTCAATTTTAAAATTCAATTCATAAAAATGTGATATTCCACACTAGGCAACATCCCTATTATAATCACGCCAATATTATATTTTAACGCCACGCATAAATAAATTGACAGTGTCTCCCACGGGGCAGCGTTAAAAGCAGCAACTTAAATTATAAATCTCATCATGAATTTCAAAATTTATGAATGAATCTAAGACGTTTTGTCCTATCCTATATTTTGCCATTATGCCAACATATTTTATATGTAGTTCCTATCCTTATTTTGTTTGCGCATATCTGTGTGGTAAACACTCAATATCTGTCAATTACACGCAGTGAAGTTCCAGGCGAATATCTGAACGTTTTTGTGCGGCGCCTGTCACTCCAGCTTCCGAGGGATCGGCTTTGTGGGTAGTGATGCGGTGAATGTGATGATATTCGGTAGATATAATAAATGAATATTTGGAAAATATCTTGTTAACATTAAAGCACCATTAAAAGTAATTTTCACATTCTTTGAATTATATACGCTAGGTTTTTGAACCGATGCCGCGGTGCTGGTAAAAGTACATGGACTTTAAAATAGTTCATATTATATTACTTACAATACTTACTTATAATTATTTTATTCAATTTAGGACTAGTATATTCGCGCTAAGTTTGCAGCGAATCATCAGTACATATTTCAAAATGGCTTACCATAATTGGTCAATGCGAACACGACTAAGCGTTTTTAGTCAATTTTGTCACTTTACGCGAATCTCTTGTATATAAAAATTAATTGCAAAACCTGTGTCTCGCTTAACTCTAGAACGGCTGGACCGATTTGACCAATTTTGGTCTTGAAATAATTGTGGAAATTTAGGGAAGATTTAAACGGTTTAAAAATAACGATTGGACATACGTAGTTAAGACAAAACAACGTGTGTCTAGACAGCTAGTACACTAAAAAATATTCGGTACAATCGTCAACCACCGCATATTCGGTGATCCAATATTCACATCCCTACGCTGCGGTATCTGCGGCGCGAACCCTCAAGTAATCCTTCGTGTCAAATTAATTGTTACTGAAGTTTTATCCCGCACGAGACATACATAAACCTATTTTTGTACTACAATAGAGCAGAATTTATGTACGAAAATAGAAGATAATGTATAGACTTTAAAAGGAAAAGACATTGGTCGTTTTTTACCCTGAGGCGGACCAATCAGCACACAATCCTGAATCGCGCTATCCAAGTTTCTGTGATTCGCTAAATATTAAGCGCCGAACCACACAAAAGCTTTATAAATCACTAGCGGAGAACATCAAAGTCCTTCATTCTAGCCACTTAGACAAGATCCCCGATATTATAGATAGTAAAGAGACAGCCATAGAGGCCGCCTCCCACTTGACCGATCACCTGGTAGCGACCATAGAGAACTCATCTAGGGAGGTGCCAACGACCCCCAAGGGCCGTTGGCCCCTCCCTGAGGACATAAAGGAGTCCATCAGACTCCGAAATGCGGCTAAGCGCACATATGATCGCTACCCGTCGGAAGAGTGGAGGAAAGCCCTCCGTCACTACGAGAGGGAAGTTAAGTTTAAAATCAAACAACACAAAGCCGAGAGTTGGGATCGACTTCTCAGTGATTTAGAACCGTCTCACGTGGCGTACTGGCCACTCGCGAAGGCCCTCAAAAACAACACGGAGAGCGATATGCCTCCGTTAGATAGACCTAACCGTCCTCCTGCATTCGAAGACATTGACAAGGCCGAGTGCCTAGCTGATAATTTTGAACAACAGTGCCGGCCGAGTACTCTCCCGATTGATCCCGTGCACCTTAGCTTAGTAAATAGCGAGGTCAACAGCCGACTCTCGAGGCCACCTGATGTAGATAGGGTGAGGATGGTGGACTCGGAGGAGGTCAATGACATTATTGAGTGTATGAATGCCAAAAAGGCCCCAGGCCTCGACGGTATTTCAAACAAAACACTTAAAATGTTACCGTCCGAACTAATTCAACTCCTAGTGAACATCTTTAACGCCCTCTTAGTAGGATGTTCATTCCCAGACTTTTGGAAAGTAGCTATTGTCATAGGTATCCACAAACCGGGGAAACCCCGGAAGGTGCCTTGTAGTTGCCGTCCAATAAGTCTCATTAGCTCCCTTGGTAAAGTCTACGAAAGAGTTATTAAAAGGCGCCTTAATGACGTCATAACCGACAAAAAACTCCTTCCAGACGAGCAGTTCGCCTTCCGCGAAATGCACAGCTGTCCCGCTCAAGTACACCGCTTAACGGAGTACATATTATCTAGCAAAAACGACAGGAAGACGACATGCGCCGTATTCTTTGACATTGCAAAAGCTTTTGATAAAATTTGGCATAACGGACTGTTATACAAACTCTATCAAATGGAAATACCCGATTATCTCGTATTACTAATTAGTAACTTTTTAAAAAATCGTAAATTTCATTTCCGCGTAGAAGGCGCACTGTCGTCGCCAAGATATATGGAGGCGGGAGTACCGCAGGGCTCGGTCCTCTCGCCCTCCCTATATAACCTGTACACTAGTGACATCCCCAAACACGCTAAGGTGCAATTAGCTATGTTCGCGGACGACACAGCCCTTTATTATTCAAACACACGAGCCCGTACCGCGTCTAAAGTCCTCCAGGAGTCAGTTACCGCTCTTGGTAATTGGTTCTCCAAGTGGAGAATAGAAGTCAATCCCGATAAAAGTCACGCCATTCAATCCAATGGTAATAGGACAGCGAGGCGTAATTGCCCCCGTAAAGTAATGAGCCCTATTAGCCTGCACGGCAACATTATCCCTGAGGTCTCTCAGGTCAAATACTTAGGCGTAGTACTAGGCAAGTCGATGACGTTTTCGAGTCATATCAGTAACACATTACGTAAAGCGAAATTTGTACTCTACAAATTATATCCGCTACTTAATTCGCGAAGCAAAATGTCCTTAAGACATAAGCTTACATTATATAAGGTTTGCATTAGAACGATACTCACTTATGCGTGCGTCTCTTTCGCACAGATAAGCGAGTCTCAAATGGACCGTTTGCAAAGAGTCCAGAACCGGTTTCTACGCATGGCAACTGGCGCCCCCTGGTACATGCGTAACATCGACTTGCATAGGGACTGCGAACTCATCACTATTAAAGCCTATATCAAGGAACTCGTAGAGAGATTCTTTGATAAAGGCAAAAATAACCCAAACCCCCTTATCAAAAAGACACAGGACTATAACCACGACGCACTGACTTTCCGACACCCGCACAAACGGCCTAAGCATATCTTAGCCGATCCCGTTGACCCGATCACAAAATACGTAACGTACTGTGTACAGTTACGTAAACTCAAACCACACGCACCCGCGTCGCTAGCATCGCACCGGGGTCGATACCGGCGCCTACCCCGAGGTCCCACATCCGACACGACAACACGTACAGACGTACAGACCGACCCTAACACGGGACCGGACCCGAACCCGAGTTCGAGTTCGCATCCCAGTAGTCTAGGTACACTCCTAAATAGTGTCCGCGACCGCGATATTGATATAGAGAGCTCTACCAATACCGCGAACCTCATCGACATCGAGTCATCCCGACCGTACGCGGAAGGGGAGAGGGACGGCCCTCTCAGTACCGATATCGACCAAATCGAGAGCTCCTCTATCGCGACAACTCGCACGCCGCTAGTCTCTGCTACCGCGCGCGAGCAACCTCACTCATCAGCGAGTGAGGAAGGGGTCGGACCCCTCAGCAGGAGAGACCCGCGTCTCCCCTGTCATAATAATAGCTCTTAATCCGTAGCTGTCCCCAATATCCGGTTTGAACATCACCCGGGTGATGCTAGGGAGGGTCAAACCCTCCCATCGTCTACCACCAAACAAACTAGCCACCAGGCTAGTTATAGTCCGACTTAGCTACAGCGGTCTTAACCCGACCCTTAGCATAGACCCGTTCGAAAAAAAAAAAAAAAAACACAAAAGCCGAAATAACTACAGTGGGCTTCAGCCTGACCGCTAGCATACCACCCGCTTGGTTGGAGCTCTCCCTTTTGGAATTTCCTCTATTTTCACAACCCGTTTCTTAAAAGTTGTGACCACAAACCAAAATACTATTATATTGTACAATTTTCATTCAAATTTTTTCCGTAATTATTTTAATTCAGTTCCATGGAGATAATCAATAAATTATTTATAATCATATTAAAAAATATGAATATTCGTTGAAATGAGTTAAAATATATGATTCTACAGATAAGCTACCTATGCCGTTGTAATACTGATGCAATTGTGCTTACATCTAAACTAATTTTATCTTTGACCACCGTGGGTTCCATCGTAAAATTTTGGACGCAATGTTTAGTAAAAACTGAAAAAGAATATTTTTTTATAAATCAAGCAACTCTATACATTTTCTGTTATTATGAACACATACTGAGGTTTTTCATTATGTAAGTTAACAATTTATTCATTTTTACACATTTTATTTGGCCCAAAGCCAAATTCATTAAAAAAAATCTACTCACAAAATCTAGTTCTTGTCACGTATTTTACGAAAACATTTTACCTGTGAAAGCCGGCTTTTTTGGGTTTCAATGCAGGGCGCGTAAAATCACAATTAACATACAAATATCCGACCCGAGTCCCTTTTAGCGAAATTACTGGGACCCTCTAAAGTCTCCAAAATTGACGTTTGAGTGTATTAGCTCAGCTCGAGAACTGAGTACACCGCCATTTTTTACGGACCCTCATTTTTATTACTTGGTAGTAGGTTGGAAGTAGCAGGTAGTAAGTACCTATGACGTTACTTTCATAAAAAAGCATAGTTTTCGCTACTTGTGTCTGACATCTTATGCTTTAACTAAATAAATGAACCGGTGGTAGTCATCATGTAGGACAAGTCTATAAGAGTTGTTTGGTAACCGACATGGAAATAAAAAAATTGAGTTTGATGTCCGCAACTTCGTTACTTAGAATCCTTTGAACTAATGAAAACGGAATCCATTTTTTTTTAACGGAACCATAAGATAAAGTAGCCTATGTTACACCTTATCATATATGCTATATAGCATCAGCTATCTGCCAGTGAAAGTCACGAAAGACAGATGGACAGACAAAATTTGAAAAATATGATTTTTTAATTTAAGTACCCGTATATACTTTCATAATATGCATTTTGGAAAAAGCTGTCAATTTGAAATTAAAACGAGACACTTCAATTTTATTTATTTGTATAGATTGATTTTATAACATAAGTACGGTAACATGCATTAAGTCAAAATTTGTCAATTTAAAATTACAAACAGAGAGTCTGTTTGTAATTTTAAATTACATTTTCATTCCATTTTATTTACATGTATAGATTGATTTTTTAACATACTAAGTACCGTATACCTTTATATGCATTTAAGATCTTGTTCTTTTATTACATGATTTCGCTATATTACGTTTTCCTAAACCTAGTACTAAAGGAAATACTCATTCAATGTATGAAATTAAGTATGAGTCAAGTAGCCTATTGTATTGTGACTGCGTGTGATCATTGTAATACAAATAAATTTTGGGAACACTCTATCTGCTTATAAATTAGACTCCCTGATAGTATCTAACATTACAATATTAAGATGTGAGTGACCGAACTTGTCACTGACATCTTATTGTACTGTTATGTAGATGTAGCCTGTGCTTCGCTTGCCTGAAATAATTGCTATAATTATTTCATAAAATATGTTACTATTTTTTTTATATTACACTACTTAGACTTAACAATGTTTAAAAAATATTGCAGTGCTATTTAATTCATAAGTTTTAATTTAAGCAAACGCGTACACAAGGCACTTAGTTGTATTATCTTATCTACACCACTCGGATGCTAATAAAGTCTTTGAATCTTTGAAAAATTCTTTCAAACTTTTTCAACACTGCTCCGAATTAAAACGTAATAACACAATATAAACTGTTCTCTATAGTAAATGCAACCATCAACTTGGTGTTAATAAATGTTGCATACAGAAGTTTTATTTCCATTTCAAAGGGAACAGGTGCCGCTATTCAGCAACTTGCCAACTTACAAATTGTGTATTTGTTAGTGAAATACACAAAATGCTTTTAGTATATTTTGTCTGATTACCTGTTTGTGGTTTGCGACTTAGGCGTTGTGTGTTTATCGTTTTGTTTATGATAGTTTGTAAAATTTAATTCTACTTTTGTGGGTAAGCGGGAATCTGACTAGCACCTTGACTTTCCTTAACTGCATCTAATGCATCTGAAAATATTGATTGAATTTAAATAGCTAATCTATTAAAACATACGTCCAGTTTACTTTAAAATTTAAAGATACATTTATCCCGTTATCCCGTATACTTTAAATAGTTTTTCAGTAGTCGAGTAGTAATCTTTGAAATTTTCATGTTTAACTTAGACTTTTAATTTACTTTCCATGAACTATTAATTAATCGTCTTGATAATAGGTATTTACCTAAATTGCCGTTCTGCAGTACTGGCGATTTCAAATCAAAATAATTTTTGTTTGGCTAAGAATTCTAATTTCAAATTAATTTTATTTTAAAAACATGGAATCCTTTTTCCAAAAGTAGTCATTTTTTGATTGATTAGTGTTACATTTTCATCGCATTTCAATCTTTTTAGTCATCATGGATACGTTAAAAATTCGAGTAATTATGGAATATGAGTACCGTCGTGGCAGCAACGCGGCACAAGCGGCACGCAACATCAACGACGTTTACGGAGCTAACACTACAAACCAACGCACCACCTGTTATTGGTTTGCTCGCTTCCGTCCTGGAAATTTCGACCTGAAAAATGAACCTCGCGGTCGTCCGAAGACTGGTCGACAATGACGAATTAAAGGCGATTGTGGAAGCTGATGATACACAATCTATGGCTGAATTAGCAGCAGCTTTCGACGTTAGCGTCAAAACAATATTGGTCCATTTGCGTCAAATTGGCAAGGTAAAAAAGCTTTTGACAACTGGGTGCCCCACGAACTCAATGATCGCCAGCGCGAAGTACGCGTCGAGACGTGCCTTGCACTGCTCAACAGACACACAAATGAAGGAATTTTGAACCGCATTGTTACCTGCGATGAAAAATGGATTCTGTTTAATAACGGCAAGCGCTTAGCAAGTTGTTTGGATCCTAGTTCAGCACCTAATCAATGCCCTAAACGAAAACTTACCCCTAGAAAAGTGATGGTCACTGTTTGGTGGTCTAGCGCCGGTGTGATTCATCACAGCTTCTTACCAAACGGGGTGAGCATTACTGCATATGTGTACTGTGAAGAACTGAACACAATGATGGAGAAGTTGGTACATCTCCAACCAGCATTGGTCAATCGCTCGTCTCCGCTGCTCCTGCACGACAACGTGCGACCTCATACTGCACAGCAGACGGTCTCCAAGTTGCAAGAACTGGGGTTGGAAGTTCTCCGTCATCCGTCCTAATCACCAGATCTTGCGCCTACAGACTACTGCTCCAGAATTTGCATAACTTCTTGGCGGGAAAAAAATTCAATTCCCGAGAGGCAGTACAAAATGCCTTTGAAGAATTTGTTGCCTCCCGTCCAGCTGATTTATTTAAGAAGGGCATCAATAAACTGCCACTGCGTTGGCAAAGATGTATTGATTGCATGGGTGATTACTTCGAATAATACAAATAAAAAATACATGAAAAAAAAATCGTTTAAATTTTTTCATACAAAACGGCAATTTCATAGGTAAAAACCTAAATATCATAAACAAATTTTTGGAGTTGGAGCCAATCAAAACACGTTTGACGTTTAACTAGTTTCACGTTTATGAGAATAGTATTTTACTGTTTTAACATATCGAGACTGCATTATTGTAAGGGTCAGTTCACACCGCGGTGATACGCAACGCTACGCGGCGCTGCATTTTTAATAAGATAGCTATTGGAAATTGAACTTTATTCACTAGACAAAAAGATACACGATGCAGCACGGTGCAACTTGTCATTCGAACTCTTACAATGAGACATGCATCTTTTTGTATAATGAATAAAGTTAAATTTTTAATAGATACCTTGAATATGCAGCGCCATGTCGTGTATTGTTTCGTTTCGGTGTGAATAGACCCTTAGATTTAATTAGCAGAATCGACCAACAGATCTAAATGTTATTTTCAAGAGAGTCTAGATCACATTGACTAGACTTTTTACAAAACTAGCTTTATCCCGCTGCTCCACCCTCGTAAATATAGTATTCCCACTGGAATACTGTACTTTTTCGGGATAAAAAGTAGCCTGCTTTAATCCAGAGCCTAAACTACTACCATACTTTTTGACGACCTCTGTGGCTCAGTGGTTGAGCGTGTTGGTGCTCAAGCCGGGGGTCGCGGGTTCGAATCCCGCCAAAGGAACAAAAAGTTTTTCCGTGTTCCTGGGTCATGAGTGTGCATTAATTATGTGTAATAAAAACATTAATATAATAAAAACTTAAATATGTGTATAGTATAAAAGTATTAAATATATTTCCGTTGTCTGGTAAACCGTAACAAAAGTTCTTCGAGAACTTACCACGCGACCAGATTGACGTGGTGTGAAGCGCCCATAGATATTATTATTACTATTATACCAAAATTTCATCGAAATCCGTTCAGTAGATTTTGCACGAAAGAGTAACAAACATCCATCCATCCTCACAAACTTTCACAATACACTAATATTCGTGGTCTATTCATCTTCTCGGGTTGATCGATGTGGCCCACACCTGTATGTTTTCCCCACAATTTTCGCCATTAGTGGAGTATGATTGAGGTGTTGTGTGCTCTAATTATCTCCGTTTTCGTGGCTAATTAGTGTTGCCTTGTCAAAAAAAAAGAAAAAGACTGATTAGTTTAGGGCTACCTACCTGCAAATAACCTAACCAAGAGCATGTCACGACATGTCTAAGGAGGGTTCCGTAAGTATCAACGCGTAACTAACAAATAGGTTTTCCTTGAATTACTCCAAAAGTTCTTGACCGATTTCGCTCAAAATAATTTTCCTAATGAGTTTTTATTATCATCTATCAGCATGGAAACTTACAACTTTCTATCTCCTATAGTTTAGAAATGTCAGGGAGGGACGAACTTATTAAACCGCTTTTGAGGCCAATTACTCAAAAATGGTTGACTTTGTAAAAAAATCGTGTATGGAACCTTACCTTTATTTTAAAATACCTATTCAACGATACCCCACACGATGGGGTAGAATGAAAAAATATTTTTCATCCCCATTCACTTTACATGTATGGATAGAAACCCCAAAAATATAAAATTATTATTATTTTATGATTCCAAAACCGCGATCTATACACAATCTATAACTATATCAAATTTCATTAATTTATATTCATAATTACAGAAGTTAGAAGCGCGGACAAACAGACAGACATACGGACGGACAGATCGAAACTATAACGGTTCCTCATGCATCACGGAACCCTAAAAAATTTTTGAAAAACGTCGAGGTTCATATCAGCTTTAAGACGTGAAATACCCAGATTTTGTGGTTTTCAATTAAAAAATTATTTTATCTACAATTTATTTTCTATATTTTGGATCGAAATTAATTTCCTTAAATTATTTACACACCTTCTATTGTAATCCTTTACAAAATATTAATGAAATATTATCTAGACCATCTCTCGAGACACACATAATCCAAATAGAATTTACAAACCTTAGACATAATTTTTAGATAAAGTATAATTCAATAGACGGGCGTGCCTAAGCCTTGGCAGGCCGGATTTGCTCAGACAGGCTCAAGAATGTACAACTTATATAATTGATGGATTTGTTCCGAGCCGGCTGGATACTTGATTACTTGGTTTTCGGAATACACCTGTATAAATAAGTTCAAATAGTCAAAATGAGTTATTATAATTTAAAACTCAGACCAGCGGCGAATTTTTGAGAAAATTGTACAAAACTTTTCAAAAAATCAATTGAGTAGGAAGTAGAACAAAAACAGTAGATACCGTATTAGTTTATAAAGCTTATATTGGACACGAGAATCGTAACATAAAATTTAAATAAGGGCTGCTAAATAATTCAAACGACGTTATAGTTCACACAGTTTTATTATTTATAACATTTCAGCCTTGCTTTTATAGATAAACTTTATACATTATTTACAAACCTTTCCGATACAAATACGTAGAAACCATCGTTTGGATATTGTGAAAATATAACTATCGAGTACGTAACTATAACAATCATAACATTATATTGTCCGTGGAGCTGCATTCGCTCTTCTCATACTGTCATTGTCGACTCAAGCCCAAGGAATTGGCTAACTGCGAAAATCTGGAAACCACCTCATCCTGCAGAAGACTGAACGCCATCGCTATCAGAATCAAGCCAAACACAAGGTACGCGCAGCAGGCTATAATCTGTATATACTCGCCTTTGCTACTCTCGTTTTTCATAGTCAAGAAGTGACTTGGCACGAAGTCGCCGAAGCCAATAGTCGCTAGGGCGATGAAGCAGAAGTAAGTCGCGTCTAGGAAACTCCAGTTTTCCCAGACGGAGAAAATGACTGCGCCCGCGCAGATGTACCCGAGGAGCAGGAACAGGACTATCCCCGCGGGAATGTGGCAGTGTTCCAGATTGTGAGAAGACGCCCGACTGGAGACGGTCCGAGGTTTCTTCTCTTCATGGTGAATGAGCGGCACACGAGATGGTGTATCGTGGGGGCAAATACTGGAAGAAGAACAAAAGGACAAGTTGTAGTAGATTGATAATAAAATTGGTTAGCTCATGAAATATATCATTATCATTCAAGCTCCTATCATACAGTAACGTTTCGTGAACAAATTGAAACTTTACTATAAAATAATTGTATTAATATATCTTTAGAATATCAGTAATATTGCAAATAAAATGCAATGAGTAATATTCGCGTGAACTTAACAAATCAATATACTTTACATTTCTTATAAAACTTGTCATGAATTCTGCGACTTTAATTTGAACATATTCCAACTCACTTGTCATCCAAATCCTCAAAGTCTTCGCACTCCTCCTGGCACCTACTGAGGAAGGCCTCCCCACACTCCTCAGCTATTAGCTGTTCTATGGCCGGGCCTCGCGGTCTGTATATTCTGCCTCGTCCTCTGCCTCGACCGTGAACTGTTGCTAGGCAGGAAGCGTTCCGCTTACGGTCTAGCGTTTGGGTCTGTAGTGAGGATGACGCGTGAGGTTCTGAAAAAAAGGCATATTCAAATTCATGTAAGAGCTCTATAGTATCTTATTAGTATTAAATACTATAAAGATTTTACATGAATTCTTTGATTTATGTTTTGATTTGATTTGATGAATTCTACATGAATTACATGAATCTCTACATATATAGAGATAATACTGCAATAATACACTAATATAAATTTATATATATATATATATATATATATATATATATATATATATATATATATATATATATTACTAATAAATAATACTAATATCATAAATAAATGTAACAAATTGATTCAAACTTTGTTAATTTTTTTACCGAAATTTATAATAATATTATTTAAAAAATGTTTGGCTTGGTTAATGTGAATGTACTATCATATTTTTGGTTCTATAAATATATAATACAAATGAATATAAATATTTTTCAATAATTAGACTCAGTATGATATTGAAATCAAATATTACGATTTACGAACAAATTTTTTTTTTCAGGCAAAAAACCCTGTAGGCTGAAAACCAGTCGCGGCGGCGATCGAAAATAGATCGAAAAAGACGGGATTTACATGCGTCAACTCTCGCCGTGTTGCGAGTCGCTTGACTAATCGCCTTGTCATTTTTGTTGGCAAAATTTGTTTTGCAACCTAACCGAATTGTCATACGGGATTTACATGCGTCAACTCTCGCCGTGTTGCGAGTCGCTTGACTAATCGCCTTGTTATTTTTGTTGGCAAAATTTGTTTTGCAACCTAACCGAATTGTCATACGGGATTTACATGCGTCAACTCTCGCCGTGTTGCGAGTCGCTTGACTAATCGCCTTGTCATTTTTGTTGGCAAAATTTGTTTTGCAACCTAACCGAATTGTCATACGGGATTTACATGCGTCAACTCTCGCCGTGTTGCGAGTCGCTTGACTAATCGCCTTGTCATTTTTGTTGGCAAAATTTGTTTTGCAACCTAACCGAATTGTCATACGGGATTTACATGCGTCAACTCTCGCCGTGTTGCGAGTCGCTTGACTAATCGCCTTGTCATTTTTGTTGGCAAAATTTGTTTTGCAACCTAACCGAATTGTCATACGGGATTTACATGCGTCAACTCTCGCCGTGTTGTGAGTTGCTTGACTAATCGCATTGTCATTTTTGTTGGCAAAATTTGTTTTGCAACCTAACCGAATTGTCATACGGGATTTACATGCGTCAACTCTCGCCGTGTTGCGGGTCGCTTGATCAATCGCCTTGTCATTTTTGTTGGCAAAATTTGTTTTGCAACTTAACCGAATTGTCATACGGGATTTACATGGGTCGATTTTCGCCGTGCGGGGAGTAGCTTGATAAATCGCCTTGTCATTTTTGTTGGGAAAATTCCCTTGTGATCTAGTAAAATGGTCATTTATACGGTCGATTATCGTCGTGCGGCGGAGGTGATGAGGCGATTTGTAAATTTACTATCCGCACGGCGAAAGTAGACCGTGGAAATTCCCCATTTATTAGGTTACCTTTTATATTAATAACAAAAATATTGTTAACGCTACAAAAACAAACTTACCTTCTGGTATTCGTTTTATCCTCCCCAGCGTGGCCGCTCTGGGGCTCGCTGGAATCTTCTCGAAGACCTGTGAGTACTGTCCTTTCTCTCCAGCCTTAGCTCTCACTGTGCCCGGGGATTTGAGGGTTCGGGGTGGGAAGGACGTGTACTGGTTGTTTTCTGCCGGTTGTTGGAGCAGACGCTGCTGTTCGTGGAGTTGGAAGTGGTTCTCCTTCTGGTAATAAAAATGGTTGTCTTATAAGTCGGTATACGCACGATAATTTTACGTTATGACGTTATCACGTAAAATTATCGTCCGTAAACGTAGATAGTTGAAGATCTTTTATAACTAACATTCTATAGAAATAAATATAAATAGAATATAAATAGAATAGAATAGAATATTCTATTCTATTATATCAAAAGTCAAAACGCTAAGGCCGATCGTGCCTCTCTATCGCTCGTTCCGCGCTCTCGCTTGCATGCTCGGTTTAGGCGGAACGTGACTCAGGCGGAACGTGACAATTTTTCGTGCGTGCAGCCGTCGTTCATCGATTTATAATAGTGCTCCCACACTGCTGTTAGAAAATGTATACTAACGTAAGTAAACATTTGTTTACAAACATTTGATCACACTGTTAAAAAATGTTTTCATGTTAGGTAATGTTAGTGATTGACTGAGATCCAGCCCCACCAGACCTCCCTTATATTCCTACTGATACGAAAATACGAAAATATATTTCGTATTATTGTGTACAATGAACGTATGCATACCCGCCAGATTTTGCCGTGCGCCACTTTGTAAGTACAAGGCGCTCGTTGCGAAACATCTCACAAATCCTAACAAAATATAACAACTATTAACACTTGTTAGGTTAGGTATTAAATGTTTTGGTGTTAGAATATGTTTTCAAACGTTTTCTAACGGCAGTGTGGGAGCGCCATAAGATGTTATCACGTCAAAAATAACACTTGGATTATATTGATCAGGTTTTGGTGATAAGGTATGTATGATTTCCAGACTAAGTTAAATTCTTAAGAAATGTTATTTTTATTACGTTGGAAACGAATCATGCAATAGCTCCCTTCACCCGGTACAGTTCGGACCGCGCATCTGTGACAGCGCTCCAAACCGCAAATGGATTCCTGTTCCAAATGGAATTGGGCCTATGCGGTTTGGACTGCGAATAAAACTTTCGTGCTAATAACAATTAAAAATGTGACCACGGCTTGTACTACGGCCGGATCTGATATATTTAGGCGAACGTTCTAAACTGTGCGTATAAATGTTATTTCTAAAGTGTAGACTGCAGTTTTTCAAAAGTTTTGCTGTCAGTAGTAAGTCGACGCTTCAAACCGACATGTTTTTCTTTACTTTCACAATTCGCGCTATTTTCTGCGCGCGCTTATGGCCTAAGTTTTACAAGTTTATTTCAATTTGCAAATACATACGAACTAAAAGATACCTGGCAACCCCTATTACAAATAGTATCACGATCCTCAATCGCGCGCACCTCTGAATCTTTTCTCCACGTGTTCGGCACTTTATTCTTCGTGGCCCTTATCCAGGTCATCCTCGCGAGACGCGCCAGGGATGCGCCCAGCCCCGCCAGGCAGGCCAGCGCGAGGGGCACGCCCGCGGCTGCGTACGCCACTGTAGCGGCCCGCCCGGCTGTCGTACGGGGGGATACATTGCCGTAACCTGTCGGTGGGATTGCATTATTGTTAATCAATTGTAGAATTAATAGTTAAGTAAGGTTAGTTATACTATTATTTGCTTAAGTTACTTTGTAATAACTAGAGGGAAAGGGACTGGTAAGTGTTAACCCCTACTACAAGTTTATCAACCTATCAAGGGTAATGGGAACATTTTGATAGCGGTAAACGCATCGTTATGGACTGATATTTGTATGGGCGCTGTCATGACTTTAACAGATTTTCATACAATTCTCGTTCGTTAACGTTACGTTTACGCCACTGTCAAATGTTCCTGCTAGGCCCACATAACGTCACCCATCAGAGATAAGATTGTGCGTCTACATAATGAGTCTAGTTCTAACAAACATATTATGTACTACAATCTACTTCTGTTCGACGATACTTCTGTTCACGATAGGTTAGAACGGATAAAAATTGAAATCTTAAATTAATGAATATTAGTTGGTCGTTATTTCTTGAGTATTTTTATAGTGTCGAAATACAAGAGTTCTGTTAGATCAACAAAAGTAAAAAGACTTGAGAATTTTCACAAAGTCGATAGTGATATAATGTTATCATAATAGTATCTAAATGTTAACATGACTGAGGTCACGCATGCATAAAATTGCGATGTCGCATCGTGAGACGATGCCGCGTCGTAGCACTAGTCACTACGAGCTACCACTGCTTTTTACTTCGTTTTAACATTACTATAATCTTCCTCTCCTTATATATAAAAATTAATTGCAAAACCTGTGTCTCACTAAAACTCGAGAACGGCTAGATTGATTTGGTTAATGTTGATCTTGAAATAAGTGTGAATGTTCAGGAAAGATTTAGGTGAGAAATATTGGAAAAATTGCGAGGAAAACACTAAAAATGACGATTGAACATAGTTAAAACAGAACAACTTGTGCCGGGACCGCTTGTTCACAATATTATTATCTTACCAATAGTAGTGATAAGCGTGATGCAGTATACGATGGCGCCCGAGAAGGTCCAGCGCGGATGTACGTCCTGGTCGTCCGACCGCGCGGCCGCCACGATGGATGACTCGAACTTCCGCAGCTGCTCGTGCACCAGGCGGGTCCAGTTGCGCTCGTAGAGGACGTTGAGACGCTCTGGAGATAATGAATCTGGTTAGATTTTCAGCCCGTAAGCTCTAGTTTCCTATGATGAGATATGACGTCATAATATAGCAGCCGTAATATTATAACGTTTTTCTAAAATAACCTAACTAACGCTGGGACTGAATGATCCCGTACCAGGAAGGCCGGGTAAAATTCAGAGCACTGAAAATAATACTCTGCGCTAATACAATAAAGCTAAAAATCGAACACACGAGTGTCAAATCAAATGTCATTGTAAAATCTGACAAGTCGACATTCGTGTGTTCGATTTTCAACTCTATTGTATTAGCCCAAAGTTCTCATATAGTCATATAGCCCGGATCACATAGTCCCAGCCTAAGAGCATATCAGGACATGTCTAAGGAGGGTTCCGTAACCATCAATGCACAATAGGTTTTCTTTATATACTTCAAATGTCCGATTTCGATAAAAATATTTTTTTTTGGCGTGACTTGAAAGAGTTTTTAACAAAACCTATCAGCGTGGATTTATTTCTTTTATAGTTTAGAAATGCCAGGGAGAAACCAACTTATAAACCACTTTGGAGGCAGATACGCGAAAACTTAAAAAAAAAATGTATGAAATCTTGTTTTCATTTAAAAATACCTATTCGACGATATAACCTACCCGATGGAGTGGAATGAAAAATATTTTTCGTCCCCACTTCACTCGTATGGAAACCCTTGACCTGTGACCTTAGATTATAAAATTATTATTATTTTAAGATGCCAAAACCGAAATCCACAATCTATAACTATACCAATCACAGATCCCGCAGTTTGGAACGCAGTCCGATCAGCGGTCCGAACTTTACGCGTGCAGGGCGCTATTATAGGTATTATTAACTGGGGCTACAAAGGAAATTCAACCGCTTAGTTCATATTTTACTGTGGGTTCGTAAAAAATATAATTATCAATTAATGGTCAACTATTCACAACGAAAATAAACTAGACGCGACGCAGCGCTGCATTTTAAGATAGCTATTCAAGAGCTATTCAACTTTATTCATTACTCGTGAAGATACAAGTTTCATTGTAAGATTCCGAATATCAAGTTGTACAGCGCATGTGCTGTGTATGATTCTCTTCTTCTTTTCTTGTAGTGAATAAAGTTAAATTTTGTATAGTTATCTTAAGAATGCAGCGCTGAGTCGCGTCACTTATCATCGCGGTGTGAACTGACCCTAATGCTATGTCACTAATCTGCTTGTTAATGCGAAATGATTTTGAAACTTCAAAATCTGTTGAAGGCTAAAATAATATATTTACAGAGTAATAACACCTAAGCAAGCGGAACTCTGTTAGCCGTTCGACTATTAACATTCTCAAACTTTCTCAAATTGGACAATGCTAAAATATAACTAAATCGAGAAAGTTAAAATTATTTAATCCCTGTTACTTTGACGATAAAGATGTAAATTTCAAGCTATTATAAGTTCGATGTTCTGATTAATCGCCCTTATTTTACTTTAATCTAAATTTGAAAGAACCTTTTAAACCTTTATTTTATAAGTATATATTGGTCAGTAATCTTGCCAATCGATATTTATTATGAATAAAAGTACGCTTCGTTGGGCATTTTAATAAAATGAAACCCAAAAATGTAGGTAGGTATCTACAGAATATAAATTTATTGCTTTTTTAATCTAAAGGAAGGGTAATGAATTTGGTAGTCTATGTATGTATTTATGTTTCATCGAAGCGCCTAAACTACTGATCAGATTTTATAATAAACTAGTCTGATCCGATTGTATAATGAACTAGCTATACATATAGCGGGTGGAGCCGCGGGCTAAAATCCGTTCTGTAGTTTTTGCGTGAAAGAGTAACAAACATCCATCCATGCATACATCCATCCTCATAAACTTTCACATATATAATAGTAGATGGATGAAGTGTCAATATAATTCGTAACGATAGCCCGGGTAATATATGCTAAAGTAAGGCCAACCAGACGAGATAAAGAATGTAAACAAATTTTCAGGGGTTCAAAACATTTTTATTTGAATAAATTATTATAAAGTTCGAATTTTAATCGCTGTCGTCTGTACTAGACAAAGATGATTCATCGGAAGAGTCCGAGTCAGCTGTGTTTATAATAAAACTATCTATTGTATTATCAATCATGTTGTCAATATTGCTATAAAAATTGTCCTCATATTAAAAAATAAAACTAACCGAAACGGAATAATAACAACAAAAAACCAAGTAAATACGGAGACGAAAAAATATGTATCACTTCGAACGCAATCCAAACAGGAACGAACTTGTTCACAATTGTTTGGCCAAATGTTGATAACTGCGGCACTGGCCGCTTTCCTGTACCACGAAACACGCTACGACAGCTATCGTCGACCAAGTGACGTAATTATTGCATACGAGTGATAAGGACAGATATAATATTAACTCACTTTCATAATGCAACTCAGTAGCGGTCCGTTTATTTACGTTTTTTATCTCGTCTCGTTGGCCTTACTTTATACAATTTGCGTATGCGGGTTGTAGTTTTTACTTTTGATAATGTTATTTATCATCTCATGTTGGTTTTCGGCAAAGTGACATGAGACTTGTTTGTTATAAAGTTATAAGGTGTTATCGTTACTCTAATATAAACATAGCTTAAAAATAAGTATATAAAATATTATTATTTGTGCTTAAAAATCTCTTACAATATTCATTTAACGCATATTTCCACTCTTATCACAAGATAGGTGCGGGTTAGTGGTTTTAAAATATGAATAAAAATTGATTGAAAATCAGCGAACAACGGCTCTTCGGCACGAACGATGGTATCACCTTATATCCGAGAGTGTGGCCAATGAGTCAGCGAGTTGGCGTTAGCAAGTGCAAGCGCTCCATAAAATACACACGACCCAGGCTCAGCAATAAATCAGACTTTTTTGAGCTAGATCATTCATAATGCACTCCCAATTAATTGTAATTTTGTCCCTTGTTTTAACGATAAGTCAATAACGTTAACCTTGTGTCAATTTACCGCAAACATGTTTATAAACTGTCGAGAATTTAACAATATTTTCGTTTTAGCTACAGAAATTGGGCACACGCCTCGACAATATCACAATCCTATTTCAATGACAGTAAGTAGTAACATCATCTATTAAAATTCAAAAGATGATTTCATAGTAGGATTCACTTATTGTGGCCACTTTAGCCCTGACATATTGCAGTTCCACGCCGCAGCCACAATGTTTTCGTGGCCACGCGTTATACCCGGGTTTGTATAGCGCATCTACGGCTCCGCGCAGCGGCGTGTGTACAATGTAACATTACCTTCTTAAGTTGTATTAACGTAATTAATAAGAAATTTTATCATGACTCATTTTACTACTATTATAAATGTGAAATGTTTGTGAGGATGGATGGATGGATGTTACTCTTTCACACAAACTACTGAACGGATTTCCATGAATTTTGGTGTGGTAGTACTTTAGGCTCTGTATTAAAATATACACTACTTTTTATCTCCAAATAGTACAGTATTCCCGTGAGATATTATATTTTCGCGGGCGGAGCCGTGGGAAACAGCTAGTAATAATTAATTTTATTGAAAATTGGTTTTAATGATAAAAGGAAATCATCGCTTAAGCGTCAGTTCACATCGAAATAATATAATATCTATGGACGCTTCACACCACGTCAATCTAGCCCCGTGCTAAGTATCTGAAGAACTTGTGTTACGGGTACCAGGCAACGGAAATATATTTAATACTTTTATACTATACATATATTTAAGATTTTTATTATGTAATACACATATTTCACACACATCCATAGCCCAGGAACACAGAAAACTTATTAACTATATTCACCTGGTACTTAAAGTACCAGGATAATATAAATTACGTCACTCTCTACAAATGACAGCTCGAGCATTGGCGAATGTCGGCCATGTTGACGTAAGCTTAAGGTTGACACAGAAATAATTTTAAACGTCGCGCCAGACAAATCTATCATATTTATTAAAAAGTCATGTTGTCAATTATGTCAAAGCAGGAAACGACCAGCGGTCAGCCGCGTGAACGAAAGTCCTGACTGGAAAAAACTCACGCCCCACTCGCCGCGCGTACCCCCGCCATACGTCTTAGCCACGCACACATAGCTGCGAGCTGTCAACCGTGTAAGTATATCGAATGACGGTTCTTTACGTTAGTAATATATATATTCTTTGGTTACGTGGTATTGGTATCAAATACATTTGACGGCACAATAAACTGAGCTATAAATGGCCACAGGTCGGGGGTTTACGACTGACAGAAATACAAAACGTAGCACGCAATAAACCTTTCTGATAATATAAAAAGGTTCGACATCATAATGATTGTCTTTTCAACAAGTATTAAATAATTTTTAAAGTTTGAACTTTATAAGAGTTATTTTGCCTCCTAGATGGAAAAAAAATGTAAATCTTGTGACAGATTGACAAACGTCAACTTGTAACAAATTTGTATCTATTAAACGCTTTCTAAGCATTAAAAAAAAGTTAAGAAAAATAAAAAAAATAAGTCAAGAAATATGAAAAAACGTGTGCAGAAAGCTAATGTCGACACAACATTAGCTTTATGCGCACCTTTTTTCACGTAAACTTTAATTGTGCCGAATATCATATTTCTCTGTTAGTTCAACTCTCGTAAAACTATACTGAAAATTTATGCTTCACATATTATTAGTAAAATAATAAGGGTGTATGTGCGTGCTAAAAACGGCATTACTTAAATTACGTGCTACAACTTCTACACAATATGATATCTATCAACTATCTACCTATTACCTAACCCATTTATAGAGTATTTCCAACAGTGCAAAATACTGTTTTATTTTTATTAAATTGACACAACATTTAGTGTAAAGTGCGGTCGCGGAGTACGTAGAATTTCGTATTCATTGTTACTTGTCTTTTACACTTGCGCACGAATATAATATATTACTATCGCTAAATATTGTGTTAACCTCACAAAAATAACAAAGTAAAAATGAACAAAAAAGTAAGAAATAAAACATGTTTTCTAAATAATTCCCCTTGTGAATTCGACTGAAATTTTAACAATTTCTCTACTCAATCTTCCTAATTTTGAAGTCAGTACCAGCCCAAACAATAGCCTATAATATTTTATAGAACTCACGACTCACGTCCAAATTTGCTGACTTCAAGATTAGGAAGATTGAGTAGAGAAATACTTAAAATTTCAGCCGAATTTAAAAGGGGAATTATTTAGAAAATATATTTTATTTCATACTTTTTTGTGCATTTTTACTTTGGAAGTCGGTTTAAATTTTTAGTTTAAAGATATTTATAATATTTTTTCTTTTTTTTTAGTTAAATTTACTATCTATATTATTATAAACACATTGATATCGGTGCACAAAACTCTGATGAGTAGTGAGTACCTATGTCATCATAATAATATGTTGGTGTTTCTTGTAAAGATGGTGGTGATGATGACGATGATTACTGTAATACCAAATACAATAAATACCAAACATGTATCTATAAGGAGTCAGGAGTTCTGTTCAGTACTTTTGGATCCAGGGTATACCTTGATGCAAAATCTTATTTTTGGTAGCATATGCCTAGACTACTTCAGAAAAAGTCAAAATCACTATATGTGTACATATAAATTTCGAGGAGTTCCCTCGATTCCTCATAGATCCCATCATCAGGTCACCACTTTGGTGAAAACGGGACCAACTTGGAATTATACCCTTTACATCAAAAATATAATTTTGAAAATCGGTCCACAGACGGCGGAATTATCGTTGAACATACAAAAAACAAATATATATAAAAAATACATATTATACAGCCGAATGCATAGCCGTCTCCTGTTTTGGAAGTCGGTTAAAAAGGATATTTTGTACAGTTGGAAATTCTCTACAAATGATGTACCTAGTAGCAGAACTTTTACGACTCGATACTCAAATTTTACTACGAAACTGTCATAACAGGCTCAGGTAAATAAAAAAGCAATGAAAGCGAAAGTTTAAATGAAACGGTTTCCAGACCATTTGTAGAATTGACTTCATTATCAACGCTATTCTCGCAGCACTAAATATTAATTAATGTCCTCATTAGTGAAATAGGTTTCAAATCGTCAATTTCATTCGATAATTCAAGTGCCTACTCAATCTCTCCGTACACAAAATGCTGCGATAATCGTGAAAAGTCGAAAAGAACACACTTGACCAAAACCTAATTGTCTAACCTACACGTGCATTTTACTTTTATTGAATTTTGATAAATCGTCTTGATTTCATAAGCTGATTTTTTGAGACAATCTAAACGAGTTGGACGTTGGTTAGACGTTTATGAGAATACCATTTTGCAATCACGTCAAAACATAATATCATGCGAAAGCTTATAGTATTCTAAACTAAAACAAATCCTATGTTATTATATTCAGACACATGGCTAAATGCTGATTTAAATTAGAATTTAACTAGAACGAAACCGCGAGTAATCACAAATACGTGATAATTGTGTGACCGCGCTCGCTAACCGCTAGTTGCCGCTAGTGTGCCGCTAGTATCAATTAACAGTGTTCAAGCCTGGCCTTCAATTCCATTTTAATTAAACAGATTTTTGCCAAATTTTAAAATTGAATATCTACGTGTATTTTTTAGAATGTAATATTACAATTATTAGTTTTATTAGTTATATTATATGTATATCTATTCGCGACGTTACGCGGCGCTGTATTTTTAAGATAGCTATTCAAAATTGAACTTATAATACACAAGAAGATTTATTGTAAGAGTTCGAATATCTTATTGCACCGCGCTGCACAGCGCATGTGCAGTGTACGACTGATAATATGTCATATGAAATGTGTATTTTAATTTTGATGAATAAAGTAAAATATTCAATAGCTATCTTAAAAATGCAGCGTCGCGTGTCGTCGCGATGTGACCTGACCCTTAACGTCTAGACACAAGTACTAATTTAAGTGTTAATACTCGGTAGCACATTCGGGATAATAGTAAATAACACGCAAGAATGGACTTTAGGGAAAATTAACTGGACCCACTAGACCCCGGTTTCTGAAATTTTTTGTCGGTAGTTTATCTATTTGATAGAGCTTTTGATTGGTTAACGCGTTTGTGTCATCGGAATCAGTATGCAGGGGGTTTTCGGGGATCGTAATGTGTGTTGTTGTTATTTTGATTAATTTCTAAGCATTACCTATTTAAAAAAAAAAATGCTTTCCGCACGCACACCTTATATTCAGAAACTTAATTCTGCCAAATTGCATACTCCTTCGTTTGCAAAATTCTCGTAAAATTGTACTGAAAGTTTTTTGCTTCACGTATTAATGTGCAGTACCTGGGTAAACGAGCTTTGCTCGGAGCTCTAGTAGATAAAAAAAGAACCACAAAAATATTTTACCGGGGTTCGAACCCACCAATTTCCGAATTTCCGAACAACGCAAAAATTGACCAAACTGCCAATCGGACTGACATTATAGAGTTGAAAGAAATCAAGATTGTCTCATTTAAAGATGATGATATATGAGTATAGTTATAACATAACAAAGATTTTATAATTCTATTTTAATAATGTGAGTCTTACGGCTGCACTCAGAGACATTTAATACTTACTTAAAGAGCTACTTAGTAGAGGTTTTGACAGAAAGTCCATACAGTTTCTGTCTGTCAAAGTGACACCTTAATTAGGCATTAAATGTCTCTGAGTGCGGCCGCCAGTGCGCTTATCACTATGATCCCTTTATAGCTCTATAGGGGTTATACCTCCTGTTTTAGCTGATAATACACAAGGAAATCCCTTAACATCCCACAGAAACCTCGTAAAATACTCGTAAAATGATAACCCTTGAAACGTAACGATATTAACAGTTCACTTACGACAAATAATAAGTAAACTGAAAATGTTTTACATAGGCTGGGACTATACGATCCGGAATCCGGAAAGCTGTAGAAAATTCTGAACATTGAATATTTGAAAACAGAACACTGCGCTAATACAATAGAACAACAAGAATAGAAAATCGAACACATGAGTGTCGAGTCAAATGTCAATGTCATATATGACAGCTCGACACTCGAAACTTCCATTTTCAACTCTATTGTACTAGCGCAGAGTTATATTTTCAGTGCTCTGAATTTTCCAGATTCAGGAGCTAATTATACCCAGCTTAAGCTTGCAAAATTCAAACACCAGTATTTCTAAAATCCCATTAGGTCTTCAACCTTTAAAATATAAAATATAGACTTTTATATACTTGGCTCGTTCGAATACCAAAGAATATTAATTCATCCGAGCGTAGAGTTGTACTCGAAACAAAAAGCAGTAACGCATGGCGATAAAACCTGATGCCACAATAAACTTGCTGGGTACCACAGATTAAAAAAGAGGAACAGATAAACAGCTACAAAGTTAGCTTTCGCATTGCACTACTAGTTACTATAAGCATACGGAGTGTCCACGATTGTGTGGAAAAATTGTGGGCCTTTGAATGGGATGTCAAAGTTTTCAGATTTGGATCGTTCTATGAAAACTGTTTCTATGTACGTAAGTATATATATTTTATACTCTTTGCTGGTACATCGGATAATTTCTTACAAATAGTTTCAATGTTTCAGATCTCATAGCCGTGGTTTTGAGGGTTCCGTACCGAAAGGGTAAAAACGGGACTCTATTACTAAGACTCCGCTGTCCGTCTGTCTGTCCCTCCGTCTATCGACTATCACCAGGATGTATCTCGTGAACCGTGATACCTATCAAATTTTAACAGAAGATGTATTTCAGTTGTCGCTTTGTAACAACAGATACTAAAAACAGAATAAAATAAAAATTTAACTTGGGCTCTCATACAATAAACGTCATTTTTTACCGTTTTGTAAACTTGGCTGTTTAGAAACATTTAAGGGCTTGTCATTTACATGTGTAATTAGCTGCCGAACACAGAAGGGTATTTACGTGGTATTTCACTGATTGAACAATGGCGTCATAAGTTTTAAGGAGCAATTAAATGCATACGATTTTCAGAGTACTAGAGGTACATTTTACATAACAATAGGCATGTTGCCTGAGTTTTTTTTCGTCTATTCGATGTTAAACAACATGATAACAATCTAGAACTATTTTTCGTATATCTTAAAAAATAACGAAGATACATTTAATTTAAATTTACAATAATAATAAAGAGAGCGATATATCAATGTGACGTCACGACTTGCTCCCGCCATACATTAGTCAATAACAAATGTATGGCGATAGCAACTTGTGACGTAACAAATCTAGCCAATTGTGTTGCCAACCAATTGTACATAAAAATTCATCAACTATCTGCATATTTCTCCTACCCTCATTTTGTGG
Organism: Phengaris alcon alcon; assembly: GCA_037179445.1. Lineage (NCBI taxonomy): Eukaryota > Metazoa > Arthropoda > Insecta > Lepidoptera > Lycaenidae > Phengaris > Phengaris alcon. The sequence goes on along the minus strand of JAYRCH010000175.1, from coordinate 47,326 downwards.
GATTTTCCCAGCAAAAGTACCCAGCAGTGGGGTGAAAGGGTCGTATTGCAATCATAAATCATGCTTTTAGAGAGCCTTGTTTAATAAAAACTCTAAAAATCGTCTCGAATCCCTAAACCCTCATAAAGGACATAATGCCCGCAACAGACTCTAAGATATTATGTAGGGCGACATAGTTAATGTGGAATAGTATGTTAAATAGAATAATGGGGAACATGCATAGTTTTTTTATTGGTTTTTGGAAAAGTACATAATAGGCCAGGAAATATTTCTACGATCGACCGTTGACGAAATACAGTCATCACAAAAGTGAGATCGTTGGAGAGAATTAAAAACGCTCTATACATAAAATTATGCACGAGTGACGCCACAGCATTTTTAAATGTATGAAGATAAATATAAAATTGATTTTATTACCTTAAATACTTATTGTCGTAACAAAAAATGTCACAAATCACACAAAGATTTGAACAGTACTTTTCGTTTCAAAGCCAAATCAATTCAAAGTTCAATCATAGCAAAAAAAAAGAACTCGTTTTTTTTTCATTTTTAGTCCTGTAACTTTTTTAATTTAGCAACAAATTACTATATTTTTACCATTTTTCTACCCATATTTATGTTGCGTTTCGGAAAATGTAGGAATTTTGTTGATTTAAGGTTGATTTAATTTCACACGCTACTACAGCGACATGCCGGCAGCACGTTCAGGTTTACTGTACGGTAGTAGGAGACCGGCCGTAGCGTGTATGTTCATATATTTATATTTTAACAACGGAAATGCGGGCTGCTTACTGTTTCATTACACTGTGGTGCTTATCTATTATCACGAAAATATCCGTGTAAATACGAAATACTAGTAAACTGGTTAACGAAACACACGCAAAAAGGAACTCTAATTCTCAGTCTCTAAAGGCAAATATTGAATATCAAATAACCAACGTATTTAGTGGTTTTGTTCGTTGAAGGTTATATTTAATTTGTCCGCATTTACACGTTAAAATATACCGAAAATCTGGCTGTGACTTTTGGTTGTAAAATTCGGTAAATAATGTTATTTTTCACATGTAATTGAGGTCCGATAAGGGAAATGGGGTTGAACGAGTTTATATTTTAACTCATTTACAGTAAGTACAACTAAGTTATTAATGGCCCTCGACGATCATCGTTATTCCATTGAAAAGACAGATGTGTGAAAAGCGATGATCTCGAAAGACGTTAAAAACTTGGTTGGCTTTTACTGTATTTTAGAAGTAATATTATATTTAAAACGCACCTATACTATACATTTATAGCACAAAAACATAGCATTTGCAGCATCGCATTTAGTATACAATTATGTTACATTTTTGTGAAATAACTTCATAAAAATACAATCTCATTGTCGAAGTCAAAAGACAACAATTGTACATTGGACTGCTGCGCTAAATATAATTTTTGGTAGTCTTAACGTTTTACCATCCAATAACTTTTTTAAGTTTGGTATTTAAAATATTTTTTTGTAAGAACTGCACTAAAATGCTTTTGCTTTATCCGATTTGTTTGAACAGTCCTCTACACGAGTTTCATCCACTTTATAAACCTTTTTCCGTTTGACTCGTTTCCAAATATTTTGTTTCGTAAAACAATTTTTTTATTACTTTTCAGCTTATATACAGTTAGGTGCCTTATTCGAATGTGGTTATGTAATTAATTTGACGTTTGCAAATTAATTCATTAATAAATACGTAATGTCATCACTAATGTTTGTAGAAATGTTTCAATTGTATTTATATTGATAACGCTTCACATCTTGTAGCAAATTTTCATACAAGAAAAAGTTACGCCATCTTGGTTTAAGGCTTGTACACAACAAGTGTAAACTGAGATGCGTCGTCGCATCGCAGTTTTATGTACAAGCCCTTAACACCATACTTCAAATTTTTATTTTATTTATTTATTTATTCAGAACACATATAGTATTTTCTTAAATATTATATATACAAACATTTAGTTAATAATGTACCTAAAGGTTCATATGTGTGCGGTGTGTAGTGTGTGTCTATTTACAAATTCTTTTAAACTAAAATATAAAATATTATATTTTGTTACTTAACAATATTATGTGTGAAAGTAAAGTTTACAAAATATCAAAATTAAGCATTAAAAAATTAATTAAGTACTTTTAACATTTTTGATTTCAGCAAGTTTTTCATCTGATATTTAGAATAGCAAAAGGGGTCAAGATCAGATAAATTTCTATTGTAATAATTACGGTACTCATCTGAAAAATTTGTGTTTGGCATAGTTGGAGCGAGCGTAGTCAATATGGAAGAGATTATGAGAACGTAAGGAGTGACTACTATATAATACTATATACTATATTATAATACTATATAATATTATATTTTCTAGCATAGTCAGCCATCTTGTTTTCACCATACTTCAAATGTCAAAATGGCCTCAAAAATCGCCAAACTGGGCTCATTTAACTTAACACACGTTTTGCCTCAACATGCCTTTCCTTTAATAAAAAATACCGGTTGTCTGTAAAGTCGGTTTACTGACTACGGATACGGATATACTTACGGATAGTTTTGTTTTTTTTTTTTTCTTCCCCCTAACGTAATCAGGTCTGGTCTGGTCAGGTAACTGTTTCATGTCTATTTTTGTTTTTTCATTCATTATAGTTTTATTTCTTTTTTACCCTTCTATTTTATATTACATACATTGTTAATTACAATCAGTACAACATAATGATTCCTTATTTACATACATTCAGTTACATAGTAGTTAAAATAATAGTATACATGATACTTGTCAATAAGAACAATAAACTCAATAAAATAATAATTAAAAAGTAAAAATTCAATAAAAATACAATTACGTCAATTTAAAAATCTAATAATAATAATAATACAATTAAAAATAAAAATAAAGTATAAAAGACGGCACAAGGTAAAAGACTAAACTAATATCACAGCGAACACGTTATATACAGAACCTAACTATTATCACACAATATATCACAGTTTTTTCCGTTGACAAATTTCACTATCCTTACACAGAAGGCGAGGAAGGTGTCCCTCTTTTTGCCCCTCAGGATAGAAGGCAGATTCTCACCTGTCATCGATATGCCCAATTTTTGCTCAGTATCATATCTACTGTTAGCAAAAATCGGGCACTCGAGTAACAGGTGAGGAACCGTCTCCTCAACTCCTGGCTGACATGAACACGACGGGTCCTCCTTCAACTTGAATCTGTTCAAATAGAAGGCGAACCCGCCGTGTCCGGTCAGAATCTGTGTGGTGTGATGTGTGATGTCTATCTTGTTTACTATCTTGTATGCAGCAGCAGCGCTTGGGAAAAAGAGCTTCGTGGTTCCGGCCGTCCCTCCCACTTCGTATCTCCTGTCCCATTCCTCAACCGTATCCTCTCTTAAGATACGCTTGACGAATGAAACAGGACACAGATCGTAGTCAGGCTTCCTTTTCAATCGCAGCGCGGCCTCCTTGGCTAATTCGTCAACCCTCTTGTCTATGCTTCCGTCTTGTCTATGACAGACGGAAGTGGGACAGGGCGAGGACGCGCCCGCGCCGTCTGCCGGCAAAGCGGACGGCCATTATTATTATAAAATCACCAACTACGTTGACAAGGTTAGCAATCTTTTATTTAAGTAAATACGGCAAGTAATTAAACTAAATATCGATAATTGTGCACTTCGGCGTGGACAAAGTGGCGACCGTGACAGGACTCCGAATATTACGTGAATTGGCGTGCGTTGAAAATAAGTGTCGTAAGTACATAGGCGCGGGCCGGTCTTAAAACAAAGGTATGCATATTTTGCCTTTTCCCAAGTAATTGCCGTACCTATATCCCATTCCAATCCTATCTGTATTGTTCGTTCCGTGGTGCATAACATATAATTTGTGAATTTCAAATACAAAGTCGACGCCTTGTAATGTCGGCGCCATATTTTTCCCAAAGGTATCTAATTTAGTCGCACCTAACATATTATTTAACATACACATTGGAATTGTAACATTATTCTGTATTGTGTGTTGTTATATCATAAAATTTCCCTTTTTCCAAAGTTATCTTTAACATAATTCGTACTCTTAAAAAGAAATTTCAACTTTACGAGGCGGACATCGCCATATTGAAATTATAGGTTATCATTAATATGTGAAATTGTTTACGTATAATTTAGTCGCATTATACCCCAATTCTTTAAGCTATTGCTTTATTGTCATTTCATAGCCTTTGTGCCGAATATTTCAGCGCCCGGTGGGGTCGCCGATCACAAATCGTTTCGCCGGCCGGCGTGCTCGGCATTGGGGCGGCGCGGGCGCCCTCGGCCTCCGCTAGCAATAATCGCGACGGGCGAGTGTGCTTCGCGCCGGCACGCAGTGGTGTGAGTCGATTGCGGCTGGATCGAAAACGGTCAGACCTTTCCTTTTATAAAAAGTTTTTCGTGAATTTGCAATGTCTGAAAGTGAATCAAAAACAAGATCTAAAAGTCCTATGATGGCTTTAAACGTATAACATTCGGACTCTAGTGGCGACCAAGTAAAAATCTTAACTACGAAACGTGGAATTGTTCGAGCTAGGTTGACTAATTTTAAAAATTACGTACAAGTTTTTAACACCTCAACTACTTATTCAAATTTACAAATAAGGGAATTGAGTTTAAGATTGGCTCAAGTTCAGGAATTATTTTCAAACTTCGATATAATACAAACCGAAATAGAGGAGCTTTCAGATAATTTTGAGGAACAAACAATTCAGCGTGAAATTACCGAGAAGGAATTTGTTACTCAAATAGCTTATGCACAGTTAATAATTGACACATTTTCAGCAAACGATAAAAATTCTGAACATGGACCTGAGAAGTCGCATCAGTCTAATTGTTGTCATGTGAGTGGTGGAAGTATGCCAGTACGGCTACCGACTATTAATCTACCTACCTTTGATGGTAATTATACAAAGTGGTTAGAGTTCCGTGACTCGTTCAAGTCATTAATACATGAGAATGATGCGATTTCACCGATTAACAAATTTCATTATTTAAGGCATTCGTTACAAGGAAGCGCCTCTGTAACTATTAAATCTATAGATTTTTCCGCTAATAATTATGAACTTGCGTGGATTAATTTATGTGAAAGATACAACAATAAAAACATTTTAGTAAATAATCATTTGAAGGCGATTGTAAATTTAAGCCCAATTCAGAAGGAATCATTCAGTGCCCTTAGGTATTTAGGTGATCAAGTTTTTAAAAATTTAAGTGCGCTTAATAGTCTTGATATTTCCACGACGGGGTGGGACCCTTTAGTTTTATTCTTAGTCTCAGCCAAATTAGATCCCGTAAGCAGTGTCAAGTGGGAAGACTATAAAGGACATATTTCACAAATGGCCACACTTAAAGATTTTAAAACATTTATTCAAAATAGAGCGAATGCATTAGAAAGTAGAAGTACAACCAATAATTATTATGACAATAAAATTAATAACATTAAATCTAATAATAACAATAAAGGCAATGGCAATTTTAATAAAAACATAAAATCATTTCTCGTTTCGGAGGTTTCCAAAAAGGGTTCTTGTCTTGTTTGTAATAAATTAAACCATTTTGTCCATCAATGTCACAAGTTCAAAACAATAAGTGTAGACGAAAGAATTTCTGTAGTTTCAAAACTTCATTTATGTATCAACTGCTTACGTTTTGGTCACACGGTGGCAGAATGCCCCTTGAAAGGTCGATGCCGCATCTGTCAAGAAAAACATAATACATATTTACATAAAAACAAAAATACAGTTAACAATAGGGTTGTTGAGAACACCACATTAACTTGTATTAATACAGTAAGTCTACCAGCGACATCACCAGGCCAAGTCATACTGTGTACAGCTCGAGTCAAAATTATTAACAAAGAAACCAATCGCACTTATCTTGCTCGCGCGCTGTTAGACACGGGAAGCCAGGTGTCTTTTATCGCTGGTGACCTAAAACGTAAATTAGGAGTAGTTTCAAAAAAAATTGGTAGTTTCAATATTTCTGGTATAAGTAACATTACATGTCCAGTGTCTGAAAGATGTAGTATTTTAGTAAAGTCATGTGTAAGACCTTTCAGTGTAAACATTAATTGTTTAGTTATACCTAAGATAACGGGTACTATTCCAAAAACCAAAGTCGACATTCAAAATTTAAATCTACCCGGTAATCTAGAACTTGCTGACCCTTCATTTCATGAACCCTCCGAAATAGATATTTTGTTAGGTGCAGACATATTCTTTGACATTCTTTGTCCCAATAAAATTAAATTAGGTCCAAATAAACCTATTCTTCAAGAAACTAAATTAGGATAGATAGTAGCTGGCCCTACTGTTCAAGATAATAATAATTCTGTCCCATCCATCCTTTTAACAGCTGGCTCTGCTAACCAGCCAAAGGCAAACGGTGATGTTTGTTCTCAGCTCTTGCTTCAAGATGCGGATGCCAATTCTTTGATGTCACTTCAAGACGTCAACCTACCCCATGAAGTATCACTTCAAGATACTTCTGGCTCCAATTATTTGATGTCACTTCAAGACGTCAACCTACCCCATGAAGTATCACTTCAAGATACTTCTGGCTCCAATTATTTGATGTCACTTCAAGACGTCAACCTACCCCATGAAGTATCACTTCAAGATACTTCTGGCTCCAATTATTTGATGTCACTTCAAGACGTCAACCTACCCCATGAAGTATCACTTCAAGACGTCAACCTACCCCATGAAGTATCACTTCAAGATACTTCTGGCTCCAATTATTTGATGTCACTTCAAGACGTCAACCTACCCCATGAAGTATCACTTCAAGATACTTCTGGCTCCAATTCTTTGATGTCACTTCAAGACGTCAACCTACCCCATGAAGTATCACTTCAAGATACTTCTGGCTCTAATTCTTTGATGTCACTTCAAGACGTCAACCTACCCCATGAAGTATCACTTCAAGATACTTCTAGGTCCCATTATTCCCTTGAGGTATCACTTCGGGATGCTTCTAGGTCCCCCAATTTTACACTTTGTCCTGAAGTATCACTTCAAGATACTTCTAGGTCCCATCATTCCCTTGAGGTATCACTTCGGGATGCTCATAGGTCCCCCAATTTTACACTTTGTCCTGAAGTGTCATGTGAAGATAAGTCTAGATTCCCCCATTTCAAACCAATACAAGATAATTCCGTGTCTAACCCTTCAACATCACTAGGACAAGCTTTGCGTGATATCAGTCCTGACTCTGAGGTGTCGCTTCAAGATACTTCCGGGTCTTCTTCCATATCACGTAAAGATATAGATGCTTGTTCTCGGGTATCACTTCAAGATGCCTCGGAGTCATTATTGGTGTCACTTAGAGATGTCAAACCTTATTCCGAAGTATCACTTTTAGATACTTCTGGGTACACTCCTTTAAATTTCTACTCCGAAGTGTCGCATCAAGATAATAATTCCGGGACTTCTTCCATATCACTCAAAGATATGGTTGCTTGTTCCCAGGATCATCTACAAGATACTCCTGAGCCTTTTTCTAATTCCTGTAAAACTTTTAAAAAAAGTTCTTCCTTATCTTCTTGTGTAAGCTAGGAACTTACACATACGACTTTGAGCTGAGGGAAGTAGGTATATAGGTTAATGTGAGGGCTGGAGAAATCTTGGACTGACCTTATTGTTGAGCTGGTGGTTCTGTATCTGGGCGGAGGTTTCTTCTCACTACACTACACAGCTTATTGTTGAGCTGGTGGTTCTGTATCTGGGCGGAGGTTTCTTCTCACTACACTACACAGCTGTTGAGCGGATTATCGATAGATTTATCGCGGTTCGCCGGCGAATTTGGTATTATATTAACGAGCACAAATAAATATGCGCACACGCGTTCGCGTTCACTAGGTTTCGGGATGAGCTGAAAATGCATCCGGCGCGGAAGGGGGTCTAAATGCAAGTGTTCGTCACTCTCTGACAGCGCCCCTGAGTCGGTCGGCCATACTTCACGTAGTGATGTCCTTTGTGTTTATTCTAAACGTCGCGCCAGTGTTGGCGCGAACATCCTGGGGGGCCCACACAGGCGGCGAGCTGAGCCCCATCCTGAGCAGAATCCAGTGGGAGCCGGGCAATCTTGCCGACAGGCCTCCGCAGCTGGCCTTGAGTCGTGTCCAAGTCCACAACTCTGATGACTCCATCCTTCCCAGGTAGCAGACGTGAGATTCTTCCCATCTTCCATTGTAGAGGAGGCAAATTGTCCTCCTTGAGCAAAACCAGTTCTTCAATTTTGGGTGGAGAGGAAGAGGAAAGCCATTTGGAGCGGATTTGAAGGGTATGGAGGTAGGACTTGGTCCAAAGGTTCCAAAAGCGCTGAGAGAGTGATTGAATGAGCTGAAAGCGTTTGAGCGGAGATATTACTCTTTCATCTAGAGTCAGCTCGGGGAGAGCTGTGAGCGGACGGCCAATGAGAAAGTGGCCAGCAGTAAGGGGCTGATAGTCCGTGGGATCGGACGAAAGTGGACTGATGGGCCGAGAGTTTAACACAGCTTCGATTCTAGTGAGCAGAGTTAAGAATTCCTCGAAAGTGAGGTGTTGCTCACCGATAACACGGTATAGAAGTTGCTTTGTGGATTTAACATTAATCTCATGGATACCTCCCATCCATGGGGCTTTAGGCGGATTGAGTAACCAAGTTATATTTTGAGTTGAGAGTTTATGAGAAATGGCGTCGTTATTGTCATTGAGAAATTGTTGTACCTCTAGTAGATGATTCCTAGCTCCTACATAATTTGTGCCACAATCCGAACGTATCAATACCGGAAGTCCGCGACGTGAGCTGAACCTTTGTAATGTTGCAATAAACGCTTCGGCAGTGAGCGATGAGACTAAGTGAGGTTCTAAGTGAACCGCCTTTGTAGTGAGGCAAACAAATATGCAAAAATATCCCTTAATTAACTTAGCATTACGTAATTGACTTGATTTGAGCAGAAACGGTCCGGCGAAATCTGTTGATACGTGACTAAATACGGGCTGAGGTATGACTCTATCAGCTGGCAGGTCAGCCATGATAGGTACTTCGGGCTGAGCGCGGCAACGGAAACATCTTATGCATTTAATCGTTCTGTGCCTTATAATGCGGCGGGCAGATAATATCCAAAATTGCTGACGTAAAATAGCATGTAGCGTGTCCGTGCCAAGGTGGCAGTGTATGCGATGATAGTGATCTATTATGAGGTCTACGAGCGGACTAGAACTAGGCAAAATGAATGGGTGTTGAGCATCGTATGTGAGTTCCGAACGAGTGAGTCTACCTCCTACTCTGAGGAGACCGTCCTGCGTAAAAGGCGACAGACGTTGTAGTCGTACTGTGCAGATTCTATCGGTTTGCAGGCGGTGAATATCTTCTGCGAATGCATTCTGCTGTACAGAGCGGATCCAGAAGAGTAATGCTTCTCTACGTTCACTTACAGTTAGAGGGCCTAGTTGTCGCGAGTTTGAATTTAGTTTACAGTTACGAATGAATCGCCTCATGTAGGCAGTGACACCAGTTAGTTTTTCTAAAGAGCTGAAGCGAGTGAGCAGATCACTATCGACACCAGGTATCGAGAAATTGCATGGTACGTATTTTGGTTTGAGCCCTGGCAAGTCTTGTCGAGTATGAGCTGAAGGCATCTTGGGCCAGGTATCCTCTGGCAATTTGAGCCAAGGAGGAGACCACCATAAATCATGAGCGGAGAGCTTGAGCTGATAATCCTCTGCTTGCACAGTCAGCAGGATTTAATTGGGAAGGTACATGACGCCACTTAAGTGTGAGTGAATTTGAGTTAATTTTTGTTACTCTATTTGATTCAAATGTTTGTAAACGATGGGGCGGAGTTTTTATCCATGCAAGCACTATGGTACTATCTGACCAACAAATGTGATGTGTAATTGTGAGATGAGCAGACAATTGTTGGGAGACACGCAACATGAGCTGAGATAATAGAGTTGCAGCAGACAACTCTAATTTGGGGATTGTGAGTTTATTTTTAATCGGTGCGACTTTAGATTTAGCAATTATGAGGTGAACGTTAACAGATCCGTTGTGAGCTGATTCTTGTAAATATATCACTGCAGCAAAACCGCTTTCCGAAGCATCTGCGAATCCGTGAAGTGAGTATGTTGATTTGAATTTGTGTGGAGCGATATGTCTGGGAAAATGTATATCTGAGATGTGCGGAAGATCATGATAGATGCGCTGCCAATCATCTGTAATATTATTTGGAGTGGGATCGTCCCAGTCCAATTTAGTTAACCATAACCTTTGAAGAAGTATTTTTGCGCGGAATATGACGGGTGTAACCCAACCGTTTGGGTCATAGAGAGAAGCTACTGTGCTAAGAATTGAACGTTTTGTAATGTGGGTAACTGGTGGTAATGAGATGTGATATGTAAATTCATCAGACCGGGGAATCCATCTAATACCCAAAACCTTAATTGATGGAGACTCTGCGCTGATGTCAAAGTCTTTAGGCATTTCGCATTGATCGTCTGGAAATCTTTGCAAGAGCTGAGGTGTGTTTGATGTCCATTTACTAAGTTTAAATCCACCGAGTGATAACAAATCAATGAGCTGAGTTTGGAGTGCTGATGCTTCTTCTATGGTGTCATGGCCGCAAAGTACATCATCCACGAAAACAAATTTACGCAAAATTTGGGCAGCCTGAGGATAGTGATGACCTTCATCTTCAGCTAATTGTAATAATGTGCGGATAGCATGATATGGACTTGAGCGCAATCCGTATGTAACAGTGTTGAGTGCATATGTGAGCAGAGGTCGATCTGGAGACGATCGCCAGAGTATGAGCTGATAGTGTCTTTGGTCTGGTCTTAAGAGAATATTTCTAAACATCATTTTTATGTCAGTGCTGAATACTATACGATGTGCGCGGAATGATATAATAATATCTACAATGTCTCGTTGAAGTGCTGGACCTGTGTGCAGGCAATCGTTTAAACTGACTCCATTGGATGACTTACAACTGCCATCAAATACTGTGCGGAGTTTGTCAGTACCTGATTTCAACACGCCATGATGAGGAATATAATAATGAGGTTTATGAGTAAATGTAGACGGATGACACGGTGTCATGTGTCCTAAGTTTATGTATTCGTTCATGAATTCTATATATTTTTGTCGCAGTGTGTGATCGGATTGCAACCGTTTTTCTAGATTGAGAAATCTACGTAGAGCAATAGCATGAGTACTACCTAATACGGGTGCATCTGATAAGAAGGGAAGAGTCACCATGTAACGGCCTGAATCGTCACGAATGGTGGTTGAGCTGAATATGTGTTCACATTGCTCGTGTAGCGGGTTTGAATGAGCAGAACGAGGCTGGGGTTCTTCCGACTCCCAGAATCTTTCCAGGCTTTTGCAAATATCATGAGTAGAATGAGCAGAATGTGTAGAGTGAGCCGACTGAGTATAATGAGTATGAGTAATATGAGCAGAGTTAACTTAAGCTACAGGTGAATCGCATGAGTGTTCAACGAGTCCTATGAGTGCAAAATCAAAAATCGTGCCGAAGGCTATGGGCTTCCCCGGGCCCAAAGCAATCTTAGTACCATCCAAAACGTCACCCAAAACGTCTGAGCCTAAAATGAGATCAATGGGCGCAGGAGTATGATAAGCTTGATCCGCCAATGGAATGAGCTGATGAGCTGAGTCTTGTACAACATCTGGTATTTTTTGCAAAGGTAAATAACCTGTAACGTCTTTGAGAATATGAGCGGTAGTAGTAATAGATGGCGTGTCACGGTGTGTGGGCCTAAATGTTATTGTGACCCAACCTTTAGAATTTTGTATGTGCTGATCACCTACACCTGTAATTTTTAATGATCATTGTTTTGGTTGCAAATTAAGATTTCTAGTCATGCGCTGAGTTATGAGCGTTATCATGCTACCACAGTCCAATAAAGCCCGAGCTTTGTGATATTCTCCGCATTTATCAGATATATTTAAAACGACTGTGGGAAGTAACACTGGAGTTTTTAATGGGTTTTCTATGTGCTGAGTTGAATTTACTTGGGCTGATTCTACAGAATATTGGGCTGAACTAGATTTAGATATTTTATGAGCTGAATGTGATGCAGGTGTACTATGAGCTGAATGACATTTTAAATTATTGGGTTGATCTTCTAATTCTATGTGCTCCGTGATTGTAGGTAGTCATTGTTTTTTGTTTTGAGATTGATGAGTTGTAGACGGTGCGTAATCAGACGATTGGTTGGGGTCTGATGATGATGATTGATGAGCACGCGTATGTTGTGTGTAGGCCGTGTAGGTATGTGGCTTGTCTTGAGCACGCCGGCGGGGCTGGGGGCGGCGGGCACGTAAATGAGGAGGAAGCAAATGCGCTGACGACACCGGAGAATTTGGAGTTCCGTGACGATGAAGCGAGGTGTGGTGATTTGCACTTCCACACTCTTTGCATGAGTTTGTCGAACGACATTCATTTTCAAAATGCGGACCTAGACATTTACGACATCTGTCGTTGGCTTCTATGAAATCCCAACGAACTTGAGTGGGCTGATGATTATATTTCGGACACGCGATAAGTTTGTGTTCTGTATTCCTACAATAGGGGCAGTAGAATCGCTTGCGTTTATCTGTATTCCGGGCTGAGTACTCGCGCCGCTCTGTTCGGGGGGAGGGGGGCCAGTAGCGTTGAGGGTAATGAGGAACTGGGCTGACGTGATAGCTACTTAAAGTGTGAGCCGATGGCGAGCGCTGAGTATTACGAGGATACGCGGGACCAATTGGTCTAAAGCGTGGACTGCGCGGAGAGTTTGCGGGGGGTGTGTGTTGACGAGAGGGCCCAGTTTGTGGTGAGTAGGTAACACCGCGCGTTGCATTAGAATATTCGGTTTCGATACAGCGCGCGTGCTCCTCTAAAAAAGAAATCAAATCACCTAAGGTGGGCAGAGTGTCCGAGATGCCGTATCTTCTTTCGAACAGGGTGCGGAGCTCGCCTCGTAATTTTCTAACTACAATAGACACAAATACGTAATTACTATCCATAGGTAAACGCAGATTATTTAATGCGCTTTGTGCGGAAATGAGCGGAGTTAAAAACGTCGCGCGTATGCTTGATCGAATATGAATATTAGGTAGGCCGAGTATTATATCAACAAACCCATCTATCAGAACACGGCGGTTTTCATACCTACGTGTGAGTATATCGAGCGCGACGCTGTAATTATCATTTGTGATTTTTAAATGCGCAATCATGCTGAGCGCCTCCCCCGATAGGCAAGACAAAAGATAGTGCAGCTTAACTGCATCTGTAAGTGACGTCATGTCGTCTGTAAGACTCCTAAAAATCGTAATAAACGATGGCCAGTCCTCAACGCGTGAGCTGAATTTTGGCAGTTCAATTTTGGGCAGAACGGCAGAAGTGAGCTGACTTGACTCTGAAGTGGAACTTATATTTTCCGCTGCAGTTAAAATATCATAATATTCGGATAGCGCGTTCTCGTAACCGGCTGTATAAAACTTTTCAATTTCTTCTGTAACACTGCCGTCGTCTAAAATTTCGCAGTATAAATTTTCTAATTTTTGTTTCAAATTTTGTAGGTCTTTAAAACGCGCATTAAACTCCGTTTTGTTAGACTTTGAGTCACCTTTGTGTAATGCCAATGCGATCTCTCTGAGCCGACTAATAGCTTTTATAGTTTGCCTAAATATGGCCGCTTGCGATTTTGTAGGCATGTTTAAAAATATATGCGTGTAACTAAGTTAAATATTTAAAAGTAATGAGCGGAAAATACGCGCGCAATTAATTAAAACGCAGAAAATAGATTTTAATAATGTGCCGACAATGTATACAATTTTATCATAAAATGTGTATGAGTTAATTAACAAATGAGCTGACCGATCGCCTGATGCTAATATAGTATTAGTGTATGTTTGATGAGCGGAGATTAATGCGTTAGAAGTCGTCTGTAATATTATATTAATGTCCTGAAGTTTGAATATAAACAAATCTTAGCGGGCGCGTTAGAAACAAAATAACGTAATGAAAACAATGTAAGTAGGTATGAGCAGTTTCAATCTCAATCGTGTGCCGACTTATTCAAAACAGCTGTAACGTAACACCTATAATATATTTGTATAAACACAGAACGTCGATAAGAATTCTTATTTAAAACAGCTGTAACGTAACACCTAATAATATTTTTGTATAGACACAGAACGTAGATAAGATATGAATTCAATGTGAAGGTCACTATTTATTCTATGAAGAATACCTAATTAAGAATGAATGTAACAGCTGTTGTTCGCACGGGCGCCGTGTAGGTACACAAATCAAGTTTTCTGTATCGAAGCGAGCCGACGATGTTAGTATGGGCACTTGAGATGTTATGCAACCCGTAACTATTAAAATAATGCTAAGTTAATTAATATTTTGTTTTAAAAATTGAGAATATGAAGATATAAACGTTATATATAGATAAAATACTTAGTAATGCAACGACGATTTACAATTCTGTTATGAGCCGAACGTAATTCACAATACGCACTAGTTATTACTTATTTTATATGCGAGTCAAACATTAAAATATTTTGTAAGTAATTAAGAGCTGAGAAAATTATATGAGATATTATTGGCACAAATTATGTATTAGGTACGTTAGGGAAGTTCTGGAATGTTCGAGTTCTTTGTTCGACAATAAGCCGACAACCTACCCACTATTTTTTTTTTTTTTTTTGGGTTTTTCCTATGAATTTATGAGCCGAAATATGCACAAAATAATTTAAATAATTAACATATAGGTTAATATCAAAGTACAGAATAGGGGTTTAATGTTAAATGTGCCGAATTGATAATGGGAATGGACTGTAACTTGGTTTTAAAATGGCGGGGCGGCCTGGCCAGAATTAATTGGACAAAATATAAATAATCGAGCTGATTTTATGTGCAGAATTGGGCGGAGTGGAACTGTAGGTGCTGGTTCTAATGAGGCCCAACGCCGGTAATAGGGAGAAAGGCTTCACGAAGGCTCGATGGACCAAGAAATGTGTAAGCTAGGAACTTACACATACGACTTTGAGCTGAGGGAAGTAGGTATATAGGTTAATGTGAGGGCTGGAGAAATCTGGGACTGACCTTATTGTTGAGCTGGTGGTTCTGTATCTGGGCGGAGGTTTCTTCTCACTACACTACACAGCTTATTGTTGAACTGGTGGTTCTGTATCTGGGCGGAGGTTTCTTCTCACTACACTACACAGCTGTTGAGCGGATTATCGATAGATTTATCGCGGTTCGCCGGCGAATTTGGTATTATATTAACGAGCACAAATAAATATGCGCACACGCGTTCGCGTTCACTAGGTTTCGGGATGAGCTGAAAATGCATCCGGCGCGGAAGGGGGTCTAAATGCAAGTGTTCGTCACTCTCTGACAGCGCCCCTGAGTCGGTCGGCCATACTTCACGTAGTGATGTCCTTTGTGTTTATTCTAAACGTCGCGCCAGTGTTGGCGCGAACACTTCTTTCATATCACTTCAGGACATACATGAGTCTATTAAGAAATTCTGGAAAATTGAGGAATTGCCCTTAGATAACAATACTCATTCTTCAGAAGAACAATTTTGTGAATCTCATTTCATAACGCATACCAAGCGTTTACCTAACGGTCGATTTTCTGTCATGATGCCGCTGACGGAAGATCCAGAGCAGGCTCTTGGTAATTCATTTTCTATTGCAATAAAACGTTTATTCAACCTTGAAAGAAAATTAAATAAAAACAACCATATCAATAAACAATATTGTGAATTTATAAAAGAATATGGTGAGTTAAGCCATCTTAAAGAAATTAAAAAACCTAAATTTGGATGTTTTCTTCCTCATCACCCTGTTATAAGAGAACAGCGAGAAACTACTCGTCTTCGGGTTATTTATGATGCTTCTGCTAAGACCACTTCCGGAAAATCCTTAAATGATATTCAAGCTGTAGGTCCTGTTCTACAAAGTGACTTGTTTTCCATTCTTCTCCGCTTTAGGAGTCATAAATTTGTTTTAACTGCAGATATTAATAAATTTTATAGGCAGATTATTTTGGATGAATCTCAACGTAATTTACAATTGATACTCTGGAGAGATCCAGAAGATCAGGTAGAATATCAAAGTCATCCAATTAAAGTTTTACAACTTCAAACGGTAACATATGGTATGGCGTCGGCTCCATTTTTGAGCACAAGATGCCTGGTTCAATTAGCGAATGAATGTTCTGATCCAATCATAGCCAATGTCATCAAGAATGACTTTTATATAGATGACCTAAACACAGGAGCAGAAACTCCTCAAAAATTAAAACACATTCCGTTAAATGTTACCAAGGTTCTTGACTCGGCTTGTTTTCCGTTAAGAAAATTTCGGACTAATTGTCCTCAAATATTGAATGATCAATCAGGATCTTCTACTTGTCTTGATTTGTATGACGAAGCCAATGTTCTAGGTCTGAAATGGTGCCCCAAGTCAGATTTATTATATTTCCCTAGTGTCATTGAAACGACACCCAAAATTACTAAAAGAACGATCATATCTACCAATTGTAAGCTGTTTGATTCCTTAGGGTTAGTTAGTTGTTGTATAATAAAACCAAAAATCTTGCTTCAAAATTTATGGAGTGTGAAATTAGATTGGGATGATCCGGTACCGGAACAGTTCAAAAAACGGTGGTTCACGTTTTTGGAAAATCTTCATCATTTATCTAGAGTGGTAATCCCTCGTTGTGTCATGGGCGGTGATCCTGAAGCCATAGAAATTCATTGTTTTGTAGATGCTTCAAAACAGGCTTATGGTACATGCATTTTTGTACGCTCAATACATGAAAATGAGATATGCGTGAAATTGCTATGTGCAAAATCACGAGTTGCACCTATCAAAACTCTAACTATCCCACGTTTAGAGCTAATCGCGGCCTTGTTAGGATCTCAATTACTTAAAAAAGTTTTAAAAACAATACCATACAAAATATCTCAGAGCTACTTGTGGACAGATTCAACAGTTGTTGTTCAACAGGCTGGCTTAGATCACGAAGTAAAATGTTACAGGTTTTCATACGTAATCGTGTTAGTAAAATTAATGAACTCACCCATGACAGTGTATGGAATCATGTTCCAACGGACTTAAATCCTGCAGATCTGACTTCAAGAGGTGTTGACCACCAGAATTTACAAGCCTCAGTTTTGTGGTGGGAAGGTCCTTCATTCCTGAAGGAAGGTCATAATGCTTGGCCTACTCAACCTCATTTGCCTACAAATTTACCTGAGATTAAGAGCTTGGTTTGTCACAACAATAATGTATACGAGTCATTTATAAATTTTTCTGATCATTCAAACTTTTCAAAGTTAAAACGTAGCTATGCATATGTATTACGTTTTGTTAACAATTGTCAAGTAAATAAATCTAAACTCACTGGTCCATTGCAGGTTGATGAACTTGAAAATTCCTTGAGACTTTTATTAAAACAAAGCCAATTAGAGACTTTCTTTTCTGATAAACAGCTTATACAAAACAATAAAACCTTGCATCACAAAAGCAAACTACTACCTCTTAATCCTTTCTTAGATAACGATGATTTATTGAGAGTAGGAGGTAGACTATCTCATTCCGACTCGGAATATTCAAAAAAACATCCTGTCTTACTTGACGCTAAGCATCATTTAACTAAAATTATTTTCCAACACGAACATTTACGTTTGTATCATGCGGGTCCGCAATTGCTACTTTCATCTATTCGTGAACAATATTGGCCCATCGGGGGCAGAGTTTTGGCTCGTTCCATTTATAGAAAATGTGTGGTCTGTTGTCGTTTGCGTGGCCAGACCTTACAACCTAAAATGGGAGATTTACCTGTAGTAAGAACTTGTCCAGATTTTCCTTTTAATCAATGTGGTGTCGATTTTGCCGGGCCCTTTATGATTTCTTCTAAAAAGGGACGTGGGAACCGTATAACGAAGGCATATTTATGCGTGTTTGTATGCCTTGTAACCAAGGCTATTCATTTAGAAGTCGTTAGCGACCTTAGTACTGATGCCTTCCTTTCATGCCTACGCAGGTTCGTATCGAGACGCGGAAAACCGGCAGTAATATACTGCGACAATGGGAAAAACTTCGTAGGCGCTAATAATGAGTTAGGTAAAGTTATGCGATCCAGTCGACATTCGATTCACACTTATGCAACCAACGAAGGCATAAAGTTTATGTTTTCACCCCCTTATGCCCCTCACTTTGGTGGGATTTGGGAATCAGGCGTTCGTTGCGCCAAATATCATTTAAAACGTATAGCAGGAAATGCTTCTTTAACTTTTGAGGAGTTAACCACTTTGTTTGCACAGATAGAGGCAATCCTCAACTCCCGACCTATATCTGCTTTATCGTCAGATCCTACTGACCTTAATCCTTTAACTCCTGGGCATTTTTTAATTGGCCGCCCGTTGATGTCTGTACCGACAACGCCTACTGCACCCTCGAGACCCAATCGATATCAGCTAATCGAGAGAATCCGTCAACATTTTTGGGACCGATGGAGACGTGATTTCCTTTCGGAGTTGCAAACCCGAACCAAATGGGCAAAGGATCGACCGTCTATACGAGTAGGAGATCTCGTGCTGCTAAAGGAAGAAAATCTGCCTCCCTTACACTGGAGGATGGGTCGCGTCACCAAACTGTATGAAGGCACAGACAGTATTTGCAGAGTCGCTGACGTTCATACCACAAAGGGCACCGTCAAGAGGGCAGTTCAAAAAATATGCGTCATTCCCGTGTCAGCAGAAGAAGTGTTGGAGCCCAGTCTCCAACGGCCCCCCAGGATGTCTATGCTTCCGTCTTGTCTATGACAGACGGAAGTGGGACAGGGCGAGGACGCGCCCGCGCCGTCTGCCGGCAAAGCGGACGGCCATTATTATTATAAAATCACCAACTACGTTGACAAGGTTAGCAATCTTTTATTTAAGTAAATACGGCAAGTAATTAAACTAAATATCGATAATTGTGCACTTCGGCGTGGACACCTCTCATTCCCTCTCAACCCTGCGTGTGCCTTAATCCTAAACAGGGAGACCTCCCGCCTCTGCGATGCAGCTTTTCGGAGGGCCTCCCTTGTTTGCACTGCCAGGGGATGAGGGGAACTAAGGGTGACTGCCTGGAGAGCCGATCTGGAATCGCTAAGGATACCGACCTTCGCCATTCCACTCTTGCAGGCTATACTTACTGCTCTCTGGAGCCCTAGTACTGACGATAGTTGAACGTCACAACATCAACAACAACAACAACAAAAATAAAAATAATAATGAGGTAAAGGCAATGCGAGGTAACGCTGGTACTTGGGTACTTGGTAACGGTACTTGGTAACGGGTAACAGTAAACGCATGAGTCTTGTTTTTTCGTGCGTGCAGCCAGCTCCGTCGATTTATAAGACGTTATCACGTCAAAAATACATCTTTATGCATAGCTGCTTAATAAATTGCTACAGAATACGGAGTAGCTGCATGTAGCAGCGCTACGAAGCGCTGCTACGGTTGTGGAGCGTGTGAATAAAAATTTTGTTTCCAAGTTTGGCTAGGACAATGCAGACTGATCACCTGATTGTCTGAGAAGAAAGATGATCCATGGGTCGAATGGGCATGTAAAAAGTCGGATCTCTTGCCAGTTGTGTCATCCGTCTCACTGGGTTGCGAGAGTAAAGGAAGAGCGAGTGTTCTCGTGTACTGCGCATATACTCGGGCACTATAAAATAACTCCTGCGTAGCTGGCTGCGCCACCGAAATCGGTCTGGGGAGCTATTATTATTATTACTTGGCTCTCACTCTGGCATTTGTAAGTAATTAATTATTACTAGTGGACAAAGAAGGAACAGGAACAATATTTTGTCACCTTGTTCTTTAGTTAGGCAAACCTACACCACCACACCACACAAGCACTGACTGGACACGGTGGATTCGCCTTCTACTTGAACAGATTCAAGTTAAAGGAGGATCCATCGTGCCTGTGTCAGCCCGGAGTTCAGGAGACGGTTCCTCACCTGCTACTCGAGTGCCCAATTTATGCAAGCAATAGATTCGATATTGAGCAGAAATTGGGCATCGCGATGACGGGTAAGAACCTGCCTTCCATCCTGGGGGGAAAGAGGAGAGATATGTTCCTCGGGTACTGTAAGAAAGTGGTGGAAACAGTAAACAAAAGGCACTGTGATGATCTACTGTGATATTAGGGTTAGTTTGAGTGCTGTGCCGTTGTTTTAAAGTGATTATTCTTGTTTTGTATATTATTAATTCTATTGACATTGTACATTATTTTAATGATTTCATATTGTAATAAAAATTGTAATTTTAATTCCGATATTTTAATTTTTATTGACATTATTGTAATTTTACGCTGCACTTAATTTTAGATACGCAATCTTTTCGTTAATTCAATCGTTATGCTGTAATTTTAAATCCAATTGTACTTGTTTTATATGAACTACATTGTAAATTTTGAACATTGATGTAAAAAAGAAAAGTAAATAAAAGATAAAAGACAGAAATATAAAACAGAAAATAACAAGCTCTGTCTATGATAGGGGGAAGTAGTAAAAAAAATATAGAGCAAACCTACTAATATTATAAACCTGAGAGTTTGTGAGGATGGATGGATGGATGTTTGTTACTCTTTAACGCAAAAACTACTGAACGGATTTTGATGACATTTGGTATTGTAGTAGTTTAGGCTCTGGATTAAAACATTGGCTACTTTTTATCCCGGAAAAGTACAGTGTTCCTGCGGGATACCTGATACTATATTTACGCAGGCGGAGCCACGGGAATCAGCTAGTGCACAATATATTTTATACGCTATCCGAGGTTATGTGCAATCTGACACTGATATTTGATGAAATGATATTAGCATATTTTGATACTTGTAGCTGGCAGTCGTACCGGGAACACTGGATGTTTCCGACGAAATAGGTTTGAGCCAACATTGTTGCCACATCACTGGAATACAAAGACAGAGTGTCTGTTTGTTTGACGTTTAGAAAATAGACAAACCGCTTTTTGGTGAACTTTCAACGAGGTCCGAAAATAACCCTTAAAAAACTGGAATGTATTGAAAAATAAACGCTATTTTCAGTGCCGTTTTGATTTTGGGAAACGTCAGTGCTAGATACATCAATGTTTTGTTAAAAATAACTTTGGGATACAAATTAAAAGCGGGTTAAAAGTTTTAACCGAACAAGAAGAAATCTATTATTTATAATCACGATAAAAAATGTATAATCACGTAACAAATAATAATTTAAACCGCAATCGAACTTATAATAAAATCATTTAATTCAAACTAGGAAGGTATTTAATAATTTGAGTACCTATTTATATTGGTCGAATCTGGTGAAAACTTTTCGGATCGTGTTTTGCTTTACGGATTTGAGTCGGGAATTCGATAGTAATTCGAAGTTACGGCGGAAGATCGTATCATCTCACTAATTTAACCAAAACATCCGCCGGCGGTCCGAAACAAAGTGTATATCACATCTAAGTTACTTGATATATCGATGCTAAAATATATCAGTATTGACATAGATATTAATAAAAATTAATTTAAACGCTACAAAACTCTTTCATAATATTGTATATTATGAAAGAGTTTTGTAGCGTTTAAATTAATTTTTTATAGCAATAATGGAATTTAACACACTTATTTTTAATTTTATGTTTGTTTTTAGTTCAATTAAAAATGCATACCTCATAGTAACATAATATTTTCTATTGTTTGTCTATTAATCATCATTATATTATATTATTCAGTGAGGTGCCTCTGATGGTTTAGACTCTACTCCGAAGGTCGTAGGTCCAATCCCCGCTTTGCTTGCATTCAAGCTGATCGCCAGATTATCTGACAAGATGTACTATGCTTCGGATGGCCATGTAAAAAGTCGGCCTGCGCCTGATCTCTCGCCAGTCGCGTCGGTCATACGTCCCACTGGGTCACGAGAGTAAAGGACTCTCTTTCTTTACTTACGTACTTGTGTATTGTGCACACACTTGGGCACTATAAAATAAATCCTGCGTAGCTGGTCCGGTTTGGTTTGGTCGTTGTGGACATCCATTACTATTATTATTCGGTAAAAAAGTGATGGATTTAAAAAATAAAGGCAAAAACTATTTAAAAATGGAACGATACTCAAGCGCATTAAAATTGTAACACTCGCATTTATTTCCGCTTCGACAGATAAACATTTTTATGTGCGAGTTCACAGTGTGAGTGAGTGTACAGCGAGTGACCTGTAAAAATAACCCCGTACTTAAATATACCTAAAGATTGCAGGGGCGGCAAAAATACAGTTTTACAAATATAATATTACTAAGTTTTACAAATATATTAGGTCATTACATATGAAATTGGCGTTTTGTAAAGGAGGAACATAAAGTCGATTTTTTTAAACATAATAATATATTTATTTAATCAAAGTATATACCGTTGTTATCTGTGCACTTTTGCCATCTCATAGGTGGTTAATTGATTTCTTTACTAAAAAAACCATTCGGACAGGAATCGAATAAAATCTCTGAAGGCGCTTTGCACTGCCCCATCGGAGATGAATTTTTCCCTTGCAAGATTGATGATTTGCAGTTACTGGTAATGAACATCTGCCTTGATCGTCTGGCCAGATTTAAGAAAGCTGTAGTGAACGACACTGGCACTAGTCCACCAAACGCTCACAAGTAACTTTTTTTAAGTCAATTTTCGCTTGGGGCAGGCTTTGGCTGGGGCAGATTCGCCAGGGTTTAGCCATTGCGATGACCATTTCCGATTATCCACGATAATCGGAAATGCTCATCGCAATCTGCATCGCAATGCAATCGCGATACGATCTACTTTTCATCACAGGCAATGATTCGATTTAAAATCCCTTCATTATTGTGCCGGTTGAGTAATGTAAGGCAGCAGTCGACGCGCGTTTGTCGGTTTGCTGCACTCAATTCATGAGGTACCCACCTTTCAAGCCTTTTCACCTTCTTCCAATTTGCATCAAGTGGATTATAACAGTTTTATCACTAACACCGCAGCCTGCAGCTAACTCGGACATGGTTTGCGATGAATCCGCTTCCACAATAGCCTTCAATTCTTCATTATCAACTTTGGCCTCCGGCCGTCCACGAAAACGTTGGAACCAAAAACGCACTGTGTTTTCTTTTGCCACACCGCCGCTATACACATGATTAATCATTCGAGCCGTTTCTGCAGCACTGGTGCCACGGTGGAACTCGTACTCGAAAATAATACGATATTTCAAGTTTTCCATTTTGTAAACAGAGTGACGCAAAGCAAAAACCAAAAGAGGAAAAAACAAATGAATTACGGTAGGTATTTTCGATAGACAAATGCATCCGTAAATAGCGGTATAAATTTGAAATTGGAATTCTTAACCAAAGAAGATAATATTTGAGATCAAAGTGGCCAGTACGACAAAACGCCAATTTCATATGTAAGGACCTAATAATATTACTAACACCCGGTTTCTGAAAGGCTAATAAAATAGTTGACGAACTAACACGTTGTTGAGTTAACATGCTTGTTAAATCAATTTGCGTTTCTGAAACGCTGATTAGTGAAAAATTTACTAATGATTGATCATCTTGACATGACAAATTTACGTCATAAATAGCTTTCCAGAAACCGAAAACAGCGTTTGACATGTGGTTTGACCATGGGTCTGAAATTAGTTTTGTTAACTAACACGTTGATCAAATCAAAGGACTGATCAAGCTTTTTGCAACTCAATTTACACCTGACAAGAGATTTGACCGGTGATTAGTTAATTTTGGCGTTGATTATCCTTTCAGAAACCGTAATTCTTATTTGGGTATTGTAAAGAGTAATTCTTATTTGGGTATTGTATCTAATACATTGCGCCATTTACTTATATAAACGAAATTACTATACAAATTAAAACACAGAAAAATAATAAAAATATACCAACATCCATATACCTGTAGCTACATTATAGACGAGAATGTGTCCACACAAACTACTTACCACACATAGCCCTACTTTTGGGGTTGTTTGGGGCATTCGAGGTTTGACATATTTTGTCATTTTGATATTAGGTCTTTACCTATGAAATTGCCGTTTTGCATGAAAAAATTTAAACGAATTTTTTTCATGTATTTTTAATCTTGTGATTACTTCGATTAATATATGTATTAATCGAAGTAATCACCCATGCAATCAATGCATCTTTGCTAACGCAGTGGCAGTTTATTGATGCCCTCCTTAAAGAAATCAGTTGTACGGGATGCAACAAATTCTTCAAAGGCATTTTGAATTGCCTCTCGGGTATTGAATTTTTTTCCCGCCAAGAAGTTATCCAAATTGTGGAAAAAGTAGTAGTCTGTAGGCGCAAGGTCTGCTGAGTAGGGCGGATGACGTAAAGCTTCCAACCCCAGTTCTTGCAACTTGGAGACCGTCTGCTGTGCAGTATGAGGTCACGCGTTGTCATGTAGGAGCAGCGGAGACGAGCGATTGACCAATTCTGGTTGGAGATGTACCAGCTTCTCCATCATTGTGTTTAGTTCTTCACAGTACACATCTGCAGTAATGCTCTCCCCGTTTGGTAAGAAGCTGTGATGAATCACACCGGAGCTAGACCACCAAACAGTCACCATCACTTTTCTAGGGGTAAGTTTTCGTTTAGGGCATTGTTTAGGTGCTGAACCAGGATCCAACCAACTTGCTGAGCGCTTGCGGTTATCAAGAATCCATTTTTCATCGCAGGTAACAATGCTGTTCAAAATTCCTTCATTTGTGTGTCTGTTGAGCAGTCCGCAAGGCACGTCTCGACGCGTACTTCGTGCTAGCGATCATTGAGTTTGTGGGGCACCCATTTGTCAAGCTTTTTTACCTTGCCAATTTGACGCAAATGGATCAATATTGTTTTGACGCTAACGTCGAAAGCTTCTGCTACTTTAGCCGTAGATTGTGTATCATCAGCTTCCACAATCGCCTTTAATTTGTCATTGTCGACCAAAGTCTTCGGACGACCGCGAGGTTCATTTTTCAGGTCGAAATTTCTAGAACGGAAGTGAGCAAACCAATAACAGGTGGTGCGTTGGTTTGTAGTGTTAGCTCCGTAAACGTCGTTGATGTTGCGTGCCGCTTGTGCCGCGTTGCTGCCACGACGGTACTCATATTCCATAATTACTCGAATTTTTAACGTATCCATGATGACGAAAAAGATTGAAATGCGATAAAAATGTAACACTAATCAATAAACAAATGACTACTTTTGGAAAAAGAATTCCATGTTTTTAAAATAAAATTAATTTGAAATTAGAATTCTTAGCCAAACAAAAATTATTTTGATTTGAAATGGCCAGTACTGCAGAACGGCAATTTCATAGGTAAAGACCTATTATTTGCTTTCCGCATTATAATAATCAGTCTGGATTTAATTGACAAAATCTTCTGAAATCAAGATGGCGTAACTTTTTCTTGTATGAAGAATTTTTCAAATGGACGTCATAGCCCATCCTTAGTTTTGAAATCGTTGCCAACATCTATTTGTTACATTTTTTATACTTTAAACGAGCTAATCTTGTATATACATAATCGTTATCTCGGAAACGGCTGTGAGTATTTCCATAAAATTTGGTATGTAGGGAGTTTTGGGGAAGAAAAATCGATCTAGCTAGGTCTTATCCCTGGAAACCTCGCATTTTTAAGTAATTTATGTTTTTTCTTTCGTCGTGCAGCAACATATTGGTATCAATACTTTCGACTCTAATATGTCAGTCCGATTGGCATGTGTAAGTACACATGCCAATCGGACTCACATATTAGAGTCGTAAGTATTATATGGTTAAGTATATATATGGTTAACTTTTTGCAATGTATGTGTAACTATTTGCGTTGTTCGTAAATTCGAGTGATGAGTTCGAACCCCAGCAAAATATGTTTGTGATTATTTTTATATATTTTTTAAATCTCCTAGAGCTCCGGGCAAAGCTCGAAATATATGATATAAGCATACCTACACCTACAATGAAGCTCGCTGGTTTTCCATAAGTGTAGGCCGAGTTTCCCGGAAATGCCGCCGATCGTACACATACCGATCGTACATATCTACGCTCACGGGCGATTGAGCTCGCAATAAATACGCAATCGTGTTGTCGCTAACGTGTTCATTCCCCTCTTGTACGTTTTGTGTGAAGCGTAACACGGCAAGCGGAATTTTACTGTAGTAAACTAGTATACAGGTAACAGGTATAATTACATGTCAAGATATCTTTATCACATGAAATATAACAATAACTTTATCGCATGTAACGGCCACTGCAAGGGCGAGGGGCGGCGGCTGGCGGCTGCACTCGCCGAGACCAACCAAAGGCAGATGTTTTGATGTGAAAATGAAGAAAAATAAAATTGTAAATGTTGAATTTGAAAATCAGATCGTCAAACGTGAACGTATGAAAAATTTGTATGAAACGAATGGTAGTGAGTTATAATTATGTGGCAATGTGTGTTACGTTATTTTTAATATTTATTTTCCAAGGATCCGCCAATATTGCGGAACACACAATATTGTAGCAAGTTTTCCCGAATGTTTTAAAAATCATTGAAGCGTAAAAATATTTTAACGGGTGAAAAGGTTTAAACCAAAAATGTTCGTCACACATTTTCGTTGTCATAGATTCAAAAATACGTTAAAATTCACATAAAAGTTTAATTAGAATCTTTAACTGCTTGGCTACTATATGGCTTCTTAAATATTTAGGTTGGTACAATATTTTAGTATTACCTTAAACATAAAATGTCGTCCAACAAAACCTTGCCACATTACATTATCTAGCATAACAAAACTCATAATCTTAAATTAAAAAGTAATTCTATTGTAGCAAAGTTGTCGGGTATAATCAGAAAAGTTGTTACGGAATCCCGTTACATCCAATCTTAGGAATTATGGAATTTTTACACTCAACATCAAAGATAAATAATGGGGCTAAGGAACATCATTATGTTAATACAATTATGACGCTCTTATGTTGTAAATAACGCCCGTCACACACGTTTCATTACGTTTATGTAATGGTGTGCATCAACACTGTAACTTTTTGTTGAGAAACATCGTGTGACACAGTTAATTGTATTGTATATGATATAATACTAATCGGCATGGCGTCGTGTTACATCAGCTTCATTAGGGTCAGTTCTCGTCGCGTACGCTACGCGGCGCTGCACTTTTAAGTTATTCAAAATTGAACTTTCTTTACTACACAAAAATATACACGTTTCATATGTAATCAGTCATACACTGCACATGTGCTGTGCAGCGCGGTGCACCTCACATTCGAACTCTTACAATGAATCCTGTATCTTCTTGTGTAATGTTTAAAGTTCAAAATTGAACAGCAATCTTAAAACGTCAACGTCACGCTATGTTTCGGTGTGAATTGACCCTAACATAACACTGTTGGGACAAGCAGGAATTAAACATATACTAGTCTCGGATTTTTATGTCCTTCATAAACGTTTTATTTTATTTTCTATCCACTAAAAAATATTATCTGTGCCTTTAGAATCATAAATAGAGATGAAATGAAGAAGTAAATGGTAGTAATTTAATTCATTTGAATAAATCCTCACGAGGTCACTAAAAATAGATACAAAAGAGAAAACAAAATTCCAAGTCATAAAACAGATAACTTCTCAAATCGCACCAATGAAAGTTGAACAAGAATTTTTGATTAGGTGGGACAGTAAAAAAGTTCACCAACTTTAGAACGCTCTAATGTTCGTACGCATAACGAGACACGCAGAAATATACCTAATGTTATACACATGCGTACGCCCATTTTCTGAAAGCCCATTTTTCATAGGCCACCGAACCCAATAGGGGCAGGGAGCAGCCATAGGCCACCGAGGCCAATAAGGGCAGACCGCAGCCATAGGCCACCAAGCCTAATTGGAGCAGGCCGCAGGCATAGGCCAGGCCCCATAGGGGTAAACAGAAACCACAGAGCAAATCTGTAGCCTAATTCTCTCCCTCGCGAGAACCCTTAGCGCGTTTACACACGTGCCGCAGCTCCCGGGATTTGTATGGATTTGTATGTCGCTAGAATAGGAGCGTTTCACCGCCTGCTCTTCGGCATAAAATCCATACAGATAAAAACTCTCTACATAAAAACAAAAAAAATACAGCAATAAATTTTACTTTTCCTACAAAATAATTATTTTTATCTAAAACCATTTTAAAGAGATTTTCATACAATTTCATCTGGTTCGCGCGTTCTCTTATAACAACCATCTAGCCAATACCAAAATTATATCAGTATAATTTTATAGAAAAGTGTCCATACATTTATTATAATTTTGCGCGTTGTGGCGCGTAGTAGGTGCTCGTCTCAAAACTTATTCCAACTTCACAACGCTTCAATTAATAAATGTCCTCAGAACAAATTCATTATTCGTTTCATTCGGATTTTTATTCAAAAGAACGTTTGTTCGAGTGTTTTGGACCGTTAAAAATCTTTGTGTTCTTTTTTGTATGAAAAATCAGTAAGTATTGCGTAAAGTTATTTGTAAGAGAATAATAAATTACTTACAAAGCAAAAATTTTTCGTTACTATTATTGTAAATCTTTTGATTTTGTTTTGACTTAATTAGGTATTTATTTTATTGATTTGTAACAGGTACGAGATAAATTTTCGATGAGTCAGCAGTGCTGGTGGACTGCTGACTCATTAGTCCCAAATGTGAGAAAAGCTCAAACAAACGAGTAATGCCTGAATACTTATAGTTGACCCATAAAAATAAACGCTTAAAATTTCATTATCAAAAATAAGATTTCATTATTGTTTAGTATTTAAAACACAAGAAGGAAATAATGAAATAACTTTCGATTACAAACAAAACGAGAAAAGTTTTGATTTCGACACGATTACAAATTATTTTGCCGCCTATAAATATCCGCTAAAAATTATTCGCCTATTCGCTTGGCTGGATGAAAATAACACAGAATTTTCATACTGAATTTAATTCAAGTTTATCAAATCCTATCAAATGCTATTCTAATATGTCCAATGTAAGCAATTATTAATTTAATCAAATTTGTATTAAGCGTCAAAGCTGCATTAAGGTACTAAATTTATTAATCGTACTAAAATATTATAATATTTCGGTCACAAACAAACGCTCATCCTTATCTTCTTCTTGTTAATATAAAAACAAAAAAAAAAAAAAATAATATAAAAACTATTACTTAACTACGTAAATTATATAGCCTATGTCACCCGGGCTATTACTATAAATGTATTGACACCTCATTTATTAAACTTGGACAAGTAGCTTAGGTGCTACGTTGGAACAAATATACACATAGTCTGCCAAAAACATTATTCATTACCCTTCCTTTTGGCTTCACCGTAATCGTAGTCTAGTACCCGAGAACGGCTGGACCGATTTGGCTTATTTTGGTCTTGAAATGATTGTGGTAGTT
This sequence comes from Phengaris alcon alcon, assembly GCA_037179445.1. Classification (NCBI taxonomy): domain Eukaryota; kingdom Metazoa; phylum Arthropoda; class Insecta; order Lepidoptera; family Lycaenidae; genus Phengaris; species Phengaris alcon. The sequence continues at coordinate 17,798 of JAYRCH010000175.1, read as the reverse complement.
GCGAAGGTTTAAACGGTGAGAAATATTGTAATAATGGCGGGAAAAATACTATAAAACGACGATGTTCAATTTGTCACTTGATATTCAAATATTTTTAGGTCCGTTCGGTTCACCGGTTGGGTTTATTATTTGAAAAACCGTCGCAGTAGGATGATATGGTGCAATAGGGATGTTACCTAGTGTGGAATATCACATTTTTATGACTTAAATTTTAAATTTGTTGATTAAAGATACATAAATCTAAATGAAATAGGTATTACGATTGACACGATTAAAAACTATAAGCAAAATATCTTGCGAAACGATTTGTTACGTCACAAGTTGCTACCGCCATACATTTTGTATTGACATCCACAGCAGCCTCCGTGGTCTAGTGGTTTGAGCTTGGCTCTCGACTTGAGGTCGTGGGTTCGATTTCCGCATTGGAACAACAAAAAAATTTTGGTTCCGAGTTGGTTAGGACAATGCAGGCTGATGGCCAGGTTTTACTGACAAGAAAGATGATCCATGCGTCGGATGGCCTTGTAAAAATTCAGACCTGCGCCTGATCTCTCGCCAGTCGCGTCGGTTATCCGTCCCACTGAGTTATGAGAGTAAAGGAAGAGAGAGTGTGTGAGAGAGTACTTATGTACTGCGCACACACTTGGGCATTATAAAATTACTCCTGCGTGTACTGGCCTGGTTTCAATGAAACCGGCCACCGGCACCGAAATCGGTGGAGGGAATTATTATTATTAATGACAAATGTATGGCGGGACCAACTCGTGACGTCACAGGACGATATACCGCTCTTTCCTATTGTAAATTTATATTGTTTGTATCTTCGTTATTTTTTAAGATATACGAAAATGGGTTCTAGATTGTTTAATACCATGTTGTCTAACATCGAATAGACGAAAAAATTTTTGTTAGGCAACATGCCTATTGTAGATTTAGTTATAATATATCTGTTCCAGTTCATAGTTGAAACAGAACAACAGTTGTGTAGGGTGTCCCTACTGTCACTAGTTACTCTACCTAGCTGTCGCTAGTTCAAAATTTTATTCAGAAATATGTATAGAAGGCTTTTGCTTATTCTGATTTCAAAGATAACAACGTTGAAACAGGATACGCTTGTTACGAAAATAGATTTAGAGATGCTTCAGACTTTCAAATAATTTGATTTTATTGTGTCCCTTTATCCAACTTGCTGCAGGTTCGATTCCGAGTAGCATATAAAGTCGTGGACATATATTCTGGTGCTTACATTTCTACCTTATTAATATATATAGGGCTCAAAAGTGATACAGGAAGTGTCTGCAGCTGTACCATTTATTGTATACTTTGAACGAGTAAATCTTGACATATATATAATCTTCTGGTGCTTACATTTCCACCTTATTAATATATATAGGGCTCAAAAGTGATACAGGAAGTGTCTGCAGCTGTACCATTTATTGTATACTTTGAACGAGTAAATCTTGACATATATATAATCGGAATCTCGAAAACAGTTGCAAGTATTTCTATTACATGAAGGCTAAGAACTCACGGAGCGATTTTTAGTCGCGCCCGGCGTGATCGTGGAACTGCGATTTTATTTCAAAACTCACGAGACCGGTTATTCACGCGATTACAAGTAGCCGCGGTTGCGATTTTCGCCCGCAAACGTGGCGGGTGAAAATAGCAAGACGGACGACTACAAATCTAAACATAACAAATTCGCCCGCCAATCGATCGCAAAGCGCGCGGGCGATTCTACTAGTCGCCCGCCGGTGCAGCGACACCCGCAAACAATTGCGCACGCCACGTGCGTAATTCGCGTCGTGAGTTTTGCTTAAATTTTTTACATATACAGGTGTCCCAAGAAATAGTGTCAAGCGTAAGTCCAGAGTTAGAGCACCTCTTGGAGTACCCGAATCACCCCCATGTATGTTCCGCGATTATTCGTAGTTTTCGAGTTATAATTTTTTTTTTTGACTTTTTGAAAAATTTCGATCTAAAAAACTTAAAAATTTAAATAAAAAAAAGTAGAACACATTTTAATGTTTTTCTTTTTGCTACTGAATTATCTTAAATGGTACTTTTATGTCTAAAATAATCAGCTTCGTAACTTTGGTGAAAATTTAGAAAACAGTAGTGTAAAGTCAAAATTTTAAGTTAGTGAATAATTACTTAAAAATTCAACTTTAGATTAAAAATCTAAACAGGCGAATTCATGGTTTCTAAGTATGTGTAAAAACTTCTCTTGACTCTCTGCTTTCATAATAATTTAAAAAAAAGTACTTAATAGGGCTACTTTGGCTTAAATCGGCCATCAAAGACAGCGAGGTGAAAATTTCATAAAACTCGACATCTGAATATTTTTTTTTTAAATTCCAATTATAAATAAATTAATAAACCAAAAATGATTGTAGAAAAGCTAAAAATGAATTATTTGAAGGTCAAAAATAACTGTTCCTGCTGTTTCTTTAATAACCTTTGAAGGTTTATTATAACTAAGAATAAATGAAACAAAACGTTATTTTCAAAGTATTTATTATTCGATCGCTTAAAGAAAGTTTTCAAAATGACGACCTTCGTGCTCAATACATATTCTACATCGTCTAAAAAAGTTTTCTTTTAAATTTATAAATGCAATTCTGTTGTTTTTTTTTTTTTTTCTGCTTGTCTTAATTTTGTTCTTAACACTGTGACGTTTGTAATGTCCTTGGCGTATACTAATTCCTTGTAGTATCCCCAGACGAAAAAATCTATGGGGTTCAAGTCGGGGGACCGTGGCGGCCACGCAATGGGCCCTCCACGACCGATCCATCTGCCTGGAAATGTTTCAGACAAATGTCGTCTAACATTTCTAGCAAAGTGGCATGGAGCGCCGTCGTTTTGAAAAATCATATTTCTCCGCGTTAGTAGGTCTACATCTTCTAATAAGACGCCGAGATCACGTCGTAGAAATTGCAAGTAGGCCTCGCCGTTCAGTCGGTCCGGTAGTTCGAACGGACCAATCAGCTGTCCGTTTAGGATGCCTGACCACAAATTGATACTAAATTGTTCTTGGAAATTAGATTCCCTTGAGAGGTGTGGATTTTCAATACTCCACGAATGGTAGTTATGCGCATTGAACACCCCACATCGCTTAAAATGTGATTCATCAGTCCATAGAATATTTTTAAAGAAATTTTCGTTTTCAGCTTGTCTCCGTAACATTTCCTGACAAAATGCCACCCTTCTCGGGTAGTCTGCGGGCTTGAGCTGCTGAACTTTCTGGATGTGATATGGGTGAAAACGCTCTTGACGAAGTATTCGATGTGCTTGTGATTTTGGAATTCCGATTCGACGTTCTATTGTTCTTACACTAACTGATGGCTCTCTTACCACTTCTTCGAGCACTGGTTGGACAGTATCTGGGTCACTCATTTCAGATGGGCGCCCCGATCTTCTACCTGGTAGGCGTCCTTCCATGTAAGAGTTATGTACTCTTAAAATCATGCGATGATCAGGCCAAGTTTCAGGCTGAGGTCCACCTCCACTTTGTACTTGCTGCCGGAACAACCTGGCTGCTTCAGAAGCATTTCCTCTTGCATATCCATAAAAGTAATGCATAAGAGCATATTCTTGCGATGAAAAAGACATCACAAAATGAAGAGCTCGAAAAGTCCGTTAAGAATGCCAAATTTGTCAAACGACTGGCGCCAGGACACAATAGGCGCTCGCACTACACCCCGGCCCCCGCCTCATCCCCTTGTCACTAAAGAATAGCATTCCTCAGTTACAGTTATCCATTTCGCCAATGAGAGTGAGAGAGATAGCAATAATGCGGTTTCTTTCATATCCTCTCACTCAGACAATTTTTTAGCAGGTAAGTACTGCGTTACATCCAACACTACAACCGATGTGATCCGCGAGAAAAATATTTAAATATGGGTTTCATGTAGTTAATTTCTGCTAAATTGTAACTAATCTGAACCTTAGAAATTATAAAAAGACCAGATATTTTTTTTATCATCTGATAGCAACTTGGCAAATTTTATGAAATTTTCACCTCGCTGTCTTTGATGGCTGATTTAAGCCAAAGTAGCCCTATTAAGTACTTCTTTTTTTAAATGATTATGAAAGCAGAGTCTAGAGAAGTTTTTACACATACTTAGAAACCATGAATTCGCCTGTTTAGATTTTTAGTTTAAAGTTGAGTTTTTAAGTAATTATTCACTAACATTAAAATTTTGACTACTTACTTACACTACTTACACTACTGTTTTCTAAATTTTCACTAAAGTTACGAAGCTGATTATTTTAGACATAAAAGTACCGTTTAAGATAATTCAGTAGCAAAAAGAAAAACATTAAAATGTGTTTTACTTTTTTTTATTTAAATTTTTAAGTTTTTGAGATCGAAATTTTTCAAAAAGTCAGAATAAAAATTATAACTCGAAAACTACGAATAATCGCGGAACATACATGGGGGTGATTCGGGTACTCCAAGAGGTGCTCTAACTCTGGACTTACGCTTGACACTATTTCTTGGGACACCCTGTATATTTACATTCTACAGAAGCTGCGGGCGCGAAATCACGGCGAGCGCGACAAAAAATCGCTCCGTGAGTTCTCGGACGTGGACGTTTTGACTAAGGCTTAGTCAAAACGTCCAAACGTCAAATCCGGTTGGCAGCTTGGTTAGCGTTGGACTTTGTGCGTTGTTGTAAAATGGGTGTCTCGTTTTCGAATGACAAAAATTTTGGTGATTTTTTAAATATATTATCGTTCTACTAAAACTACAAGGAAAGCTTGGTCTTCCACATATTACTTATGCAATAAAATACACACACCCGGCATATTTAGCGGAACATAAAATAAAGGTTTGATATCAGTATCATATAAGGTTGCTGGCTGGTTTATACGTCATTTAATTTAAAAAGAAATATTTTCAATTAAGAAAACAACTGAACATCACATTTTATGCAATTGTTTTAATTTTATTCAAATACACCTTATCTGGAGCGAACTTCGAGTATTTCTTCCTTCTGAGTTTGATTTAAAATTTCATTGAAATACTGTTTTTGTTAGTTTTTTTTTTAATCGCGTATCTTTTTGGAGTTGAGGACTGAATTATGCCTGACTTAGCCCCAACGGAGATTGCCAGGGCACTCGAAATGCGAAGAAATGGTCAAACCTACAGAGTGATATCCAGAGATCTTCGTTTTCAACGACCAGTTTCAACGATCCATCGCAGTATCCAACGGTTCAGGGAGACCGGTACTTATGTGAGAAGAGCAGGACAAGCAGAAAAAGACGCACTTCGAGTTGGGATGATCGTTTCATTCGGCTTTGTGTACATAGGAACCCCCGGTTGACGCCGTCCAAGCCCGACATGAGTTAGAAGCAGTGCGGGGTGTAACCGTAAGTGAGCGTACGGTACGAAGAAGGTTCGAAGAAGCTGGTTTGGGTTCATTTGTGCCCGCCAAGGCTCCAAGGCTCGAGGCTCGGCATCGTAGGAACAGGTTAACTTTTGCTCAAGAACATGGACTTTGGAACGCGGACCAATGGAGTAAGGTATTGCTTAGTGATGAGTGCAGAATTCTCTTAAATCAAATTGACGGCAGGCAAAGAATATACAGATGCAAATGAGAACGATACTTTCAGACAAATTTTGAAACTACAGTTGCATACGGTGGTGGATCAATAATAGTTTGGGCGGGCATTTGTTTGGGAGCTCGCACAGACTTGGTAGTGATTGACAGAGGGAGTCTGACTGCAGACCGCTATATCAGAGAAGTTTTAGAAGAAAATGTCGTACCGTTTGCCCCATATATCGGTAACGATTTTGTTTTTATGCAGGATAATGCTCGGCCGCATACCGCTCGGGTAACTCAAGCTTATCTTAATGATATGAATATCACTGTTATAAAGTGGCCGGCGAGATCACCGGATATGAACCCAATAGAGCCCGTTTCGGACTTGCTGAAAAGAAAAGTTAAGTCCAGAATTTCAGCTCCTGCCAACGTGGGTGAACTGCGAATCGCCGTAGTTGAGGAATGGCGGAGACTATCCCAGGAGACCATCGATAACATCATTCGCAGTATGCCTAGACGGGTAGAAACTTTAATAAGAGTACGTGGAGGAAATACGCGATATTAATCACCATTTTTCTAAATTAATTAATTGTTATTTTAATATAAATTTTCACTTTTCCCGGTTACATGAAAAGTTCAAAAATGTACATTTTTTCACAAATAGCCTTTACTCGCAAAATCTGTTCTTAATGTGATCTCATTTTAAGTAAAACAAATGAAACTTTAAATAACAAAAGAAGTGTAGTAAGTAGATTTTAAAATAAAACCATATTTTTTAATTATGGACCTGTTTTTTGTGTTCCGCTAAATATGCCGGTGTGTTTATTTTCTGCTGAATGATTAATTGCCGCTTTTATTTGATCATAAAATCACATACAATGATAGTTCGCGTGCAATTGTTATTTTCTAAAAGAAATATCTATCTAATGCAATAGAACTCACGCGAAAACTTTTGCCTTTTGACTCCTTTTTGATTACTGCAGCGAAGTTTCTTGTCTTGCCAACGAAGTTTGAATACGAAATATTTTCAACTAAAGAAGTTTTTATATTTGTAAATATATTATTTCTGTTCATTTATCATTCTGTAAAACTTGTAAGTAATATAAATATTTAAAAATGCTGCAGTGGTTAAGTGTGGTGGGCCAATTGCCCGTTTTAAATTCAAAATTGAACTTAATTCACACAACACAAGATACGTGTTACATTACAAGACCGGCGCTGCGCTATGCAAAACGGTGCAGCTCAAATTCGAACTCTTGCAATTAAACCTGTATCTTCTAGTGTAGTAAATAAAGTTCAATTTTGGATCGTTATCTTGAAATGCAGCGCCTCGTCTCGTTTTGAAATGACGCTAATTATGCAAGCGTCATTCACAAAAGTTGTCACCCATTTACATTTACATCATGCAAGCTCTGGTAAATTTTATGTTTGATGTTTTTGTGTCACCATTAATTAAGTACCTTTATTTGTTTACTAATTAGACAATGTATTGAATTGTTGACTAGGTATTCAATTTCTTAAATTATTAAAACATATAAATTGTTGTTGATTAGTTAGATAATGTACGTTTTGTGTTACTAGGATTATAGGTATTTTTGTCAGTGTAAAGTCTGCAATTGACTGATCAATCCTTGCAGCGACGTGAGTTAATTAAGATGGAGATTGGAATGTTGACGTGTGGGCGCATCGATGTATCACACTTGTACACAGGGATATCTCATTTGTATATAAAACAAAATATACAATCAATATCAAACTCTACCATCCGGTGTTTAATAGTAATAGCCAAGCAATTTTCGACGTGATAATGTCTTATAAATCAATGAACACCGGCTGCACGCACGAAAAATTGTCACGTTCCGCCTGAGCCGAATGTGCAAGCGAGAGCGCGGTACAAGCTATAGAGAGGCACGATCGGCCTAAGTGTTCGGCTTGTGATGACGTTATCACGTAAAATTATCGTCCGTAAACTGACATAACAGACAACCATTTTTATTGAAGCTTTATAATGTTTTTTTTATATTTAAGATCGGAAAAATATCTTTGAATGTACGTTGACGTTGTATGAAAGGGTCTGAAGGTCGAAACACCCACCCTTCAGACCCTTTCATTAAGCATTCCCAGTGTATTGTACTCGTAAGTAATGACATGTTTATTTCTAAACTTAAGCCATCCACTGTTGTTACAGTTCCGACAGAGTAGAAAATATAATATACGTACGTACAGAGAAACAGCTTTCATAGAACGACCCAAATCGATCCAAATTTAAAATATTGACGTCCTAGTCAACGGCCCATAATTTTTCCACGCAATAGTGGATACACCTTATGCTTGTAGAAGTGTAATACTTATCTTTTCGTCTTCCTTTAATCTGTGTAGCTACTATGCTGTCACACCGACGTCCTAGGTATTGAACATCAATGTGGCTATAACACTGTTTTAATTGGAATTGGAAAAATGTTTGCATTGTTTGACCGACGCGAGAGAGATAATTCGAAAATTCAGCGGAAATCGCGTTCCGAACCTAACGACAGTTCCTAACATATCCAAATAAAGAATTTCCATTAAAATTTTACCTGGAGGAGGTGCGAATTGTTGAGAGGTTGCGTGAGGTTTAATTTGACTTAAACATAACGTAATGTAATCTTATCGTCACCAAAACTATTATAGACTATGAGTAGGTAGGTATATTAGTACATCAATATTACATTAATCTTCTTATATTTAAAAATGAATTACAATTCCAGTGTCTCGCTAAAATTTGAGAACGGCTAGACACGTTTGGCTAATTTTGGTCTTGAAATATTTGTGGTAATTGTTGAAATGTTCAGGGAAGGTTTAAACGTGTGGGAGGAGGAAACGTGTAGGATGTAGGTTGCATTGTATGTGTATTTATTTATTCATTCCAGTTCAAAGTTAAGACAGAACAACGTGCGTCGGGACAGCTGGTACACTATAAACTTGCTACTCGACATACTAGGAACTTACTTGAACACACAAGGGGCACAGGATTTTTTACTATGGAATAATAAGCCACAGCGACCAGAAACAAAATTAAGCTAGATGTAGACATGATTGCATCTCAATTACAAGGGCCCTCGAGAGATTTTTTGTGGTCGCGACAGAAAAAACTGCACCGTAAATAGAACTCTGCACTGCAATAGAGCTGAAGAGAGCTAGAGCACGTCCGAGTTAGCTGCAGGCAGGCAGTGTTAGTGATAAAACTGTTTTAATCCACATGAAACAAATTGGAAAGGTGAAAAAGCTTGAAAGGTGGGTACATCATGAACTGAGTGCAGCAAACCGACAAACGCGCGTCGACTGCTGCGTTACGTTACTCAACCGGCACAATAATTAAGGGATTTTAAATCGAATTATTACCTGTGATGAAAAGTGGATCCTGTACGATAATCGGAAATGCTCATCGCAATGGCTGAACCCTGGCGAAACAGCCAAAACCTGCCCCAAGCGAAAATTGACTCAAAAAGTTACATGCGAGCGTTTGGTGGACTAGTGCCGGTGTCGTTCACTACAGCTTTCTTTAATCTGGCCAGACGATTACGGCAGATGTCAATTGCCAGCAACTGCAAAACATGATGGGAAAGCTAGCTGCTAAACAACCGAGGTTGGTCATTCGCTCTAGGCCACTGCTGCTTCAGGACAACGCTAGACCACACACTGCACAACAGACGGCTACCAAATCAGAGGAGCTTCAATTGGAATGTCTAAGATATCCACCGTACTCCCCGGACCTTGCTCCAACAGATTATTATTCTCGATTTTTATGTTTGAGTTGTTTTTCTGTCCTGTTTTTATGACTTTTGTATGTAAGTGTTTGTTTTATTTGTGGTGTAATGTCTCATTGTGTCAAATAAATGTTTATTATTATTATTATTATTATTATTACCTTTTTTTTTCGAAATTTGGATAACTTGTGTATGGACAATATGAAAGATGGTATAAAACATATTGAAACTGTATTTTAATTTAACCGCAGGTTCATGCTCTTGCATACGTGGAAATCGGATCTGGTTTTTAAATTAAACAAAAAATATTTTTTAATAAAAATATGCAATACATCGATATTGAGGAACCAGTATCAGAATTGCAGCTAGAAGCAATCTTATGAATACCATGTTTAGGGTTCCCTAGTTCACACGTCTCGGAACCCTTATACCTAGGTTGTTTCGTCATGTCCAAACGGTTAGTGCTAGAAACATGAAACTTTGAATAAATATGTGTGTTTACCACGTCAACAAAGTTCTAATATCAATTTATAGAGTTTTATACTTAATTTTAAGAGAAGGTCCTATACGTAAAGTGGAGATAATTTTTTCTCGCGTCTACCCCATAGTGGTATCATTAGATATGTATTTTAAAAATATTACCAGGTTGTTCGGACGATTTTTTTATTTAGGTATTCCTTTGCGTGAATTTTCAACCTTAAAACGCATCTTTTGTTAAAATAAAGCGTCCCCGCGCCCTTAACGGCTGGCTCGAAAAATCTCAAAAATTCATGATGAAATTCATGTTTTATTTCATTCATTCATTTCTCAATTCATCATTCAAATTATGATCAACTTTGAAGAAAAACTATAACAGCTTCGATAACTTTGTTAGTTTAGGAGTTATAGAGGCCTAACTTGTAAACACTTTTTGTATAAAAATTACGAAATTATAGGTAAGTTGATTACGGAAACCTATTCTTTGTGTGGCCTGACACACACTCTCGCTATGACTCAAGAACGGCTGGACCAATTTGGCTAATTTTGACCTTGAAATAATTGTGGATGTTTAGAAAAGGTATAGACGGTGAGAAATATAGGAAAGTTGTAGTGAAAATATTAAAAACGAAGATATTTTCTAACTGCTCACTGTGTTAAATTTGCCACTTGACCGTTAAATATATAGGTAGGTGAAGAAGTACGTGTAGGTTTAGGTGTAGTTATAGATGTGGATGCAGTAGTAGGTTTTTATGTAGGTGTAGGTTGTTGTTACATATGTACGTTATTTATTCCAGTTCATAGTTAATGCAGAACAGTCGGGGCAGCTAGTAGGGTTAATAAGTTACACCTATATAATTGTCCGAAACGATGTCGACAACCGGTTCGGAAACTAGCTAAGCTAGATGACCGTACCGACCGAAGGCCGGAGTCCGAAACTTGCGAAATAGTTCCAGGACTGTGTGCGTTTCCTCACGATGTTGACCAGGCAGGATAAGCGTATTGATCAGTCATTCCTCTGGACTAGGTTAAGTTGCGAGAGTGCCGTATGTGCTGGGCAAGCATACGATGTTTAAAATCCCCGGGCCCAGGCACTGCGGTTATTTAAGAGTGATTATTTCACTTAGAGAATATTATATAAATTATGAAAAGCCCATGTTTTGTGACCACTGGGCCATTTAAAATTTATTTGACGGCAACATAACCAATAAACGTAGTTTATAATATTTACATATCGCATGTTAAACTCGATTCGTGTTAGGAAGTGATGAATGATTTACATTACCTCAATGTTCGCCCTTTTCGAGGGTTATGATAGAAGTGAAACCATAAATAATTCTTATCAAAACAATAACAAGCCACGTTGCTACAAATTGCCCGTAATAGTTGACTAGGTTTCCTTAACCTAATATTTTTATTACTAATTATAAGTTACGAGGAAAAATCGTAAAAAACATCGGCTATCCGCTTAAGCCTTAGGGAAATATAAACATTTAATCGCTTATTTTGTTTTATGGCAAAGGGGTATTGCAAACGAGCTACCAGATCTTTTAAGGCCACTGCCTCGAACTATGCTGCGGAGCAGGAGCGGCGGCGGGGCGGGTAACGCCTACACGGGTCTCGAAACCAGCGCAGCCGCTAGGTCACGTAACACTATAACCACAGAGTAAAAATATATACTGTCCTAGCTTTCTATAATCTGTGCTTATAGTCCACCTTCACCGAGAATATATTTGACGCTGGTTATCTGTGACTCCGGGTCACATATAACCAGCGTCAAATATTCACTTCGATCAAAGCATAGAAGCGTATGATTCTCTCACAACTCTCAAGAAAAACAGATAATTTGAGATGGAAACTATCTTCTAACCCTAAAGTGATTAACAAACTCAGATTATCATAATATTATTATGACCTTTATAAAATAAACTACAACCGTCTTAACCCTTTAATACAATAATATCGATGTTGTTCCAATATTCGAGAACACAAAGAGATTATTGACCCATATTACGAACAGTCCTCGAACATCCTCCCATTTAGAGAGTCATTGGGACCCCTGCCGTTAGCTTTATCTGTTCAAATTGATATTACACGACGATTTAGCCGTTTACAGGGTTATTAGGGTATCAACATTCATAATCGACCCAAGATTTACATACTACTATGTACGAACTGAAAAAAAAGTATACTAAGTAATGCGTCATATTAATGACCAGCTTTTATTTGCGGCTTCGCTCGCATAAATACAGTTCCCACAGAAACACCACTTTTTCAGTTTAAAATATCCTGTTTTAATCCAGAACTAAAACCACTACTATACCATTTTTTTCAAAATCCATTCAGTAGTTTTTTACGTGAGAGAGTCACATTCATCCAACATCCCTCCATCCTCACAAACTTAAACGAGATATTGCAAAGAAAATTGGCATATTGAAAACGTATTCACTATTCTCTTGGTAAAACCGTGTGCTGAGTGCGAGATTTTGCCGTAAAGAATTTTAGTTCTAACTGTAAATGCGATTGTTCGTTCCTTATTTGCGTGTACTTTTTTTCAATTTGTTTAATTTCATTACTATGACACTCAACAGTTTTGGAGATTTCGTCTATCTTGCTACAACATAGGTATCATATACCTATGTTGTAGTAAGATCTTTCAATAGGCTGAAGTTCTTTTTTCAATACTTTCTTCATTTCATGCGTAATATCATTTAAAAACTTGTTTGGATCGAAGTTACCGATGCTATCACTGAGTTTTATGGGTGAATCTTCTTTCTCTTCCTCCTCTGGTATAATAAAGGAAGACTTTCGATGAGGGGACTCCATCTGGCACTCACCACAGGTCCAGTCTAGGTTATTTGCATTGCGTATTGCAGCAAGTTGTTTGGTAGATAATCCTGCGCAAGTCTGACTAGCGTGCACGACCTTTGAACAACTGTGGTATTCTAAACCAGGTATTTTTTGGTTATGTTTTAATCACATTTGTCACACTTTGTAGTAATAGGCATTTTCACTATAATTATACAGTATAAGAGCGAATTAAAACTGAGTGTAGGTACGATTTACTGCGCACGGGCGGATCGCACTGCAGCGCGCGATGAATCTTATATCAACCATCGCCACGGTTACGTTAGTAATAAAAATATAGTCGTTGCCACGGTGCCATTTTTATGTAAATTTGACAGATTTACTATTGAAATTTCAAGACTGACAAGACAAGACAAGACAAAGTGACGAAACAGTAAGTCAATGAGGGTTTTTGATATTTATTCTAGGGGGACACTTGATGGTAGTCCATGTGATGAACTTTGAAGGAAAACTATACTAGCTTTAGGTATAACTTTGTATGTTCAGGAGTTATAGAGGCCTACATTGTAAAATTAGCTTACTTGGAGACTTCGTACAGAAGTAACGAAATCATAAGTAAATATACTTTTTCAAATATTGATATAATAGTACGGAACCGTTCGTGCGTTAGTCCGACTCGCACTTGGCCACTTTATATTTTTTTAGATCCAACTCACACAAAGCGTCATCTGGTGGCGTAAGTGATATCAAAAACGGTCAATAAGAATTTTCGATTTCTTTTTTCTGTTACCAGGCGACGCGTGGTAGCCTGACGGTCCTTGTCGTGTCAAAAAGCTGTCAGATGTCACGAATTTCAAAACCCTCATTTGATCGAATGGTTGTGAGCTTCTAAATGTTTGTTTATTTTTTATTTTGTCACTTGAGTGCTAAGTGTGAGTTTTGCATTCGATCGTGAGCGCGTTTGTCGTTTACTAGGAATTTGTATGTAATTTGACCTAGTTGTCGCGTTTACAACTAGGTTGTGCTGTACAAATCACATACAAATTCCTAGCAAACGCCAAACGCGCTTACGATCGAATACGAAAAGAAAAACTCACACTTAGCACTCTGAACTCGACTGTAATATAGAATACAGATACTCTGTATTATCCACATCTATTAGGAAAAAGCTATTATTACTAAATTAGGACTTAAACATTCTAGTTACAAGGTCCATTAAACCTAATAGGCTTTTATACTAAACGACATTATGACAGTATAATACTTTGTGTTATTGTAATTAATGTATTGTCTTATATTCTCCAAGAGAAATAGAAAAGGGAAAATGAATTTGACACGATACAAAAGATAGTTACATAAGTGATTGGAATATTATTAACTGATATAAATAAAATTAGTTTCATTACACAGATTAGTTAAAAAACTGTTAAGCTATCAAAATTACATTATTTGTTTACAAGCCTTGATAAAATATATTAGAAATAACCAGAATAATTATCTTATGTTATAAGGGCGCAAAAATTTAAGGCTCGTCACTAATTCAAAGGACATGCTCCAAAATCTATACAAAAAAAAAAAGAATCAGAATCATTGATGACACCAAAAGGGCAATCCCGCAAAACGCCGGGAAAGTTTTGAGCAAGATGGTTACAAAATCACAGTAGATTGATGAGAGAGAGTAGGTGTAGGTGTATTTTTTGGTGTAGGTGAATGTAGGCATAGATGAGAGTGGTAACGGGGTGTCGTTTTCGCCTTCAGAATCGCGGAACTTCCGAAAGACATCGTACTAGCTGAATAGCACCTCCGTAAATTGAAATTGTAGGCGTATGTACGCTTAATACCTACAATTTCATCACCACAATATACACCTACATATTTTATATAACCTACACCATCCAACATTAGTTTTTCCTTCATCCAAAAACTTCCATACAAAAACTGACTTTATTAATCAAAATCAAATATTTAAAGTGAACACATGGGTTTTGGGAAACCATTTCGTTAGGCTGAGTTGGTCAAAATTAACCCAGAAGCGACACCCCTGGGTTAATTTTGGACCAACTGGAACTTTATAACTGGAATGTAGTATTTTACTATGACGGTTTTATAATTCTATGGAAGGTGCTTAAATTCTGCCATGTGCAACTACAAAAAAAAATATTTTAAAATTAACTAGGCAATATCCTCTTGGGACACGGAAAATCTTTCATGGGTCGCTTCTTTGTATCAGGGCTGCGACTGTTTCATGGCTTAATATTTTGTAAGATTATGGCGAATATTTATTAATCCATGTTGAAATTTTAAACCATTAAGTACATTAAAATCTGAAAAAAATTTCACTTAAATTAGACAAATGTAACTGTAGTGAGGTCCTTATAAACTGAATACCGCTGATTCATTTTCTGCTTAACAATAGAATTCGTTCATTTACGCCAGGAAGCGGTAGACAATAGTAGCACGTTATACATCGACGGTATTGAACGGGCTTGAAAAGTAGTTGTCTATCAAAACCGACAATGGATGCCGCGCTCACAGCGGCATTCTAGTTCATGTATTGTTGAAAGCGTTCCGTACCGCAACAGCCTATATTTACTGAATGGTAAACTATTTATGGCAAAACTCGTAATTTTTTCCACTAATGGCCTGCATAAGAATCTACTGATATGTGTCAGATAGCTTATTTGCATGTTTTGTCTCTGTCGCTCCATATGAGGTAAGCTTTAAAACTTCCGAATAAGCTATCCGAAACCGGCCCAAAGTGTTGCAAAATAGCTTGGAGTTTTGTGTATTATTGTATCTGAGGATGAGTGCGCCGGAGCAATGATTTATAAGGGTCAGCTCACACCGAGACCCGACTTTTAAGGTAGCGATTCAAAATTGAGCTTTATTCGCTAAGCAAAAGACACGTTTAATTGCAAGAGTTCGAATTTCGAGCTGCACTACGCTGCGCAGTGCGGTGCCGGTCTTAAAAATGCAGCGCCGCGTCTCGGTGTGACCCTTACCTGCGACTCCACATGTCGAATTTACAAAGGCTAGTAGCGTCCGCAAAAAAGTGGAATGTATTCCCATTACCCTGCCAATATATTTCTGTCATACACACGCTGTGGGTTGTACCGTGTACGGTTATAGTATTAACACACGTACAGATTTGGTCCGGAGCAAAACACGGATTCGATTGCCAACTTTGGAGTTTCTCTCTAAAATTTGGGAAAAAATCCTCGACGGGAAGGATATTTTAGGCTTATAATTATATTAAGCTATTGAACTGTCATAATAATAATTATCAACAAGCGATTTGAAAAGTCAATCTGTAGAAAAATATAAACTATTGGAAGTGTATTGTAATGTAAAAAGGACAGAATAATATAACAGAAATAACTGTTTTACTATTTATTAATCAGTTTATTTAAGTTTGGGGATAAATATTTTTCTGATGTTTCGAACACTGCACAAAAATCGGAACGCACTGTAAATAGTACTCTGTTCTAATAATATAGAGCTGAAAATCAAACACACGAGTGTCCTGATTTCATAATGGTCCGCTCCAGACCAAATCTGTACGTGTGTAAGCATCATTATTGTCGTAGTGTTCGTACTGGCATAGAGCAGCTCGTAGTTCGAACTAATGCTGATTAGTTTGAATATCGATACAATAACTATATGACAAAGGGTTTTGGATAATACAAATTAGGTAGTTACCTTAATATAATTTTGTAACAAACAGCCGTATTTACTCTTGACATACCTGTTGCCCGCGGCTCCGCCCGCGTAAATAATATATCCTACGGGAAACACTACTTTATCGGGATAATAAGTAGTCTATGTTTTAATCTAGAGCCTAAACTACTACCAAATTTCATCAAAATCAGTTCAGTAATTTTCGCGTGAGAGAGTAACAAACATCCATCAGTCCTCACAAACTTTCACATTCATAATAGCAGTAGGAGGAGATTACAATTTTTCAACCCCTTAGGTTTGCAACCTTGTTTTGACGGATGAACTGAATTTGATCTAGTTTTTTTTTATTGAAAGTTGATATGACCGAGAGTGTTCTTAGCTATAATTCATCGTCATCAGATGACTCACTACTTGGCAATTCGGTGGGTTAGTTAATATTGTTTTATATATTATTATAAGATATTTATACAAAATGTTCCTATGAGCTGATTCTTAGTTTTGAAATCATTAAAATATAAGCATTTCCGTGGCGCCTTGTCAGTGTGAGAACTGCCTTATTTGTACTTTTAGTTTGTAGTTATGTCCGGCCCAGTGTATTTATTTAATATACAGCCTAATTCATAAAATCAAATCATCTAATTCCTCTCACGTCCGCCGGACAGAGCCTCCCACTTACAAATTGATATGCACAAATACACTTTAAAAACAGGTATTAGAGCAGGTATTTATGAAATTTGGGCCTGAAAACAGTTCTTATTAAAAATACTGCGCAAGCAAATAGTCTTTTGAGTTTTAAGGCTAAAAAAACCAGTCAAGTGCGAGGAGGACTCGCGCGATGAGTTCCATACGAAACGGCAAAAACACCACGATTGTTGTTGGAGCCCCACTAAAATATTTATTTTATTCTTTGTCTAGTATTTGTTGTTATAGCGGCCACAGAAATATCATCTGTGAAAATTTCAACTGTCTAGCTATCACGGTTCATAAGATACAGCCTAGTGCCAGACAGTCAGACAGACGGAGACTTAGTAATAAGGTCCCGTTTTTACCCTTTGGGTACGGAACCCTAAAAATACGCTAGGTCATAAAAAGCGCCATGCTCGAAGTAAATAATAAGAAAAATCGTCATCAGTCGCTACATATGCTATAATAGCTGTCATCAGTCATCAGAAGTACATAATAGTTACGTCAACCTTCTAAAGATTTTTTTTTACCTAGTTGGTGCCCGCAACTTCGTTTGCATAGAACTAACAGAAACGAACTCTATTTTTTAAAGGGAATCCGAAGATAAAAGTAGCTTATGTTAGACCTTATAACATCAGTTATATGCCAGTGAAAGTCCCGTGAAATCGGTCCAACCGTTTCAGAGATCAGCCGGAACAAACAGACAACAAGACAGACAGACTGACTGACAAAAGTTAAAAAAAAATGTTTTTTTTTTATTGTAAGTATATACCTCATACAATTTTATATTATTAATCAAGTAAAAAGCTAATAATTTTAAAATACAAACAGACACTTCAATTTATTTATTTGCATA